>JAWHQI010000333.1:2095000-2802611 GCA_033032865.1 Dactylorhiza incarnata | reverse complement strand
TTTACGATTCGTGCAACCTTAATTCAATCCTTATTAAATCTGTGATTAAAATGCAGATCCTATTTAAATCTGGGAAAAATACTTAGAGGCTGAATCATAAAAAGTGGTCAACATATAAATTGTAGCCCTTTGAGTCTAGTTTCATACAAAATTGAAATCACTCAATTGGAGTTCTGGTTAGGGCTCAGCACTCATTCTAGTGGAGGCTGTCTTTAGGGCTAATCAGAACTCATTTTTGATGCCCACCCCATTATATAACTCCAAATGACTTGATTTTTGGGGTGTAGTCTGGTCTTGTGCATACCTAGCTCATGTCCAAAGATCACAAGGATTGATGGAGTTTTCTTCTTAATTTTTGGAAAGACCAATAATCCTAGTTTAACCTAATTAGGTGTCCTAAACACCTCAAAACCCTTCCAAACTTGGATGGGTGGTCCTAAGGGGTATGTATAGGCCCTGGTTAAAATATCATGATTTATGGAGTTGTTTTGGTAGGGTATTCCACCAAAATAGCCTTAGGCTCCCTAGGTTTGGGCAAAACTTTGGGTGAGTGCCCCCACCTTTCCACAAGGTCTTTTGGCTCCATATTTGGGGTGCACCTCACCCTCCCCCATGCCAACCTATGGTCCAAGTTTGGTGGCCATTGGAGGAGTTTTGCCCTAGTGAATCAAAAAGGGGCTAAATTGCTATTTGCACCCCGAATAGGTACCCATTGGAATTCCACCCCTCACCAAGTATTGGTAGAATCTTAGGTGGTCTTCCACTGACCTATGGTCAGTATAGTGGGTAGTATGGACTTGGGCAAGGGTAGGGGAGTTTCCTTGAGAATAGTTGGCTTAGAGGTGATGTTTAGGGCAAAAGTAAACATAAGAGAACTTTGGGGTGTGGAGGGGTTTCCTCCCACTGATTGATGGGGTGACCTTGGTCACTGCCTTGGGAGGTATGAGACACCTCAAGGAGTGGCTTTGAGTGGATTTGGAGATGCCTAGACCCTAACCCTAGGATAAACCCTTAAGGGGTGCAAATAGGGGTCAATGAAGGGAGTAGGGTCAAACCCTAGTGGTTTGACCTAAAGTTTTGGTGGGTAGGTCTTAGTGACCAGAGAAGACTCCCTTGTGAGTTTGAAGAGATTTGGAGTTGTCTAACCTAGGTAATAAATCCTTGGGTAGATTTGTAAATAATTGGAATTTGGGGTTCTAGGAAGAAATAACACTTAGGGAATCATCATCTTCTGTCACCCACTTGTTTTTGAGGTTATAAATCTCTGGAGTTCCTACTAGAGCTATTGGAGAAGGTTAGACCCTAACCCTAGGCTAAACCCTAAAGGGGTGCAATTAGAGGTTAATGAAGGAAGAGGGATCAAACCTCAGTGGCTTGACTTGAAATTTTGGGTAGATGGCCTTAGTGGACCAGAGAATGCTACTGTAGGAGTTTGGAGGGATTTGGAGTTGCCAATCATAAGTAATAAACTCCAGGGTAGATTTGTAATTATTTAGGGTTTGAGGTTTTAGGGAGAAATAGTATTTATCAATTTACCATCTTCTGTCATAATCATGGTTTTTAATGTCATATATCTCTGGAAGAATTGGTTAGATCATGAGTTAACCCTTGGAGGTCCAAATTGTAATATTCCTCATTGTTGGCAATTTTTGGGTTGGTTAAATTTGTGATGATAAATTACTGTAATTGCATGTAACTTTGCTGGATGTCTTTTCATAACAATATATAACCTCTGTAATTTTCTCATAATTTATAGATCAATATTTTTGGTACCTCTAGTTCATTTTGAAAGAAATTGCAAATATATCCTTGGATGGAATCACAAACATACCCTCTGAATAGCATGGTCAAACTTTGTAGGATTAAATATTTTATTAATAAGCACCACTGTGTTAATTTTCACAAGGATTGAAGTTCATATGAGGGTACCTCCTTTGGAAATTATTGGAAATAATTGTGTTTTGGAATTTCTAAAAATAATAAATCTTGCTGGTTTTCCCTAAAACTTTATATCTACTGTTTATTAGGTACCCTTGATTATGAATAAATTGGAGTGGGCATTGGAGGTCAGAAAAATATACTTGTAGTTCAAACCTTAGTAATATGGCCATTTGGAAAATTATTTAAAATACAATTATTAATGGGAAAATTATGAAACCCTAGATTTGATCTGAGGTAGGTAGTATGGGTCCCCAGTAAATCCCTTGGGTCAAGAAGTTGGATATTTAGTGTACCTCTCTTCATGAGCATCAAAACGTTAAGGGTGGTCTGCGTTTAGCAATTTGACAACTTTGGGGTTAGAGGTCAATCTGGTTGTCTAGGGTCTGAAGTGATGAAGGATGGGTGTAGCCTTGTATTATGTATGGGCCTCTAGAGAAGTTGGGGTTTGGTAAGTCTTAGGGTGGTGGGGTGCCACCCTCGGCTAGGTCGTCCGGGAATTGACGAAAGATCGTCTTTTCTTGTTAGCATCTTTTAGCACCTGAGTTTCTAAGGTAGGAAAGTCACTCTGAGAGTGTGCTTATGGAAGTCTAGCCGGTTTAGTCCGGTGATCTTTTGTTTCTGAGATATTTATTGGTGACGGGCGGGTTAGCCCGGGGAGCTTGTAGCTCGGTATTGTTGGAAGATAATTTGCATGTGCATAAGGTGGTGGGTCCTTCGTGTTGGCGGTCGTTGCACCGACGTTAACACTTGGGCTCGGCAAGTGTGGTATTTACACTTAGCCATAAAAGTCTGGCGGTCCAGTCAGTAAGAGTACGCAGACGCTCTGCGGGTTTTGTGGAGGCGTACGATAGGTCTAGGTCGGGTAGTGCATATACCAACCTAGAGGTGGGCGAGGCCCAACCCACCGCTTCCGTTTGCCACTACGGGAGTATCCTGAGGAGTCTAGCTCGCTCCAAAAAGAGGGAACTAAAGGTCTATGCGCATAGAGTCGTAGTGGGTGAGTTGCACTTGTTTGATCACCGCATAATAACATACTTGCTTGACATAGCATAATCATTGCATTCAACCCCTGACACCTATCGTATAAATTGGTATGGGACTTTTTATACGATAGGCCTTGCTAAACGACCCCTTGGTCTATAGGTTTGTATGGGCATTCCTATAAATCAATGGTTTATATTATAATACTTACTTGTCTCTACTTTTGCACTTTACTGTTTTCTCTTTACTTTACCCTGCTGTTTCTATTTTGTTTCATTTATTTATATATCTCCTGTGTAGAGTAGATATTACCTTGTCACCTGCATTTGTTTCTACCCCTTGTTTGTCCTCCGCTTCCTCCTTCCCATCCGGTGCCTAGGAGCCCTGGGGGGAGGGGTGGGGAATTGGCTGAGTCTTTATGACTGACGGTCGGTGGACCTTATCATTTTAGGAGACCGCGGCGACGGAGCAGCACCAGAGGCCGGTGCAACTGGAGGCGGGGCAGTCTAGCTCAGGAGCTCAGATGACAGGATCCGTGAGTGTGGATTTAGTTATTTTGCTTCCGCGAGTGACCCATGTAGTGAGGCTTTGATGTATTGGGCAAGGCCCTGGTTATCTTGTTTTCCTTTCTTTCAGTTGTGGTTGTGGACATCTTTTGATGTTTTTATTTATATGTGATGTGGACATGTTTTGCTTGCTTTATTCATGTTAGCTTACTTTTCTTGTGATCGATTTGGCCGGCAGGATCGGCGTTTGCAGTGACGACCTTCCCGAGCGAAGGTGTCACCACAAACGGCGGTTCTGGGCCTAAGACCCGGTGGTTTTTGCAAAAAAAAAATATAGGGTCTTACAAGTGGTATCAGAGCGAACATCGATCCAAGGAAAAGAAGTCCACAAACCCTGGGCCACCCCGCGCGAGCTTAGTTTGCGGACAAAACTAGCAGCGGAAGCGTGGTGTGCCCATAAGGGAAATCACATGTAAAATTCCACTTATAACTGAAATTTTCCTTCCCTTTAGCTAAGTCCCTTATAAGTGCAATCTCTCTTGTGTAGCCGGCAACGGAACCTCACCGCAGCATGGAGTCCCGCCAACTCCGAACGTCGTCCCACCACCACCGGCTCTACCCCGTTCCAGCAGACGGAGTTGGGGCAGACCCTGACTGCCATTCTGGAGACATTCAGAGCACAGCAGGCACCGGCTCCTCAGCAAAACCCTGGGGCCAACTGGCTGAGCATCTTTCGGGGTCTCTCCCCACCAGCATTCATCGGGACGGAGACTGTTGTGAGGACCGAGGAATGGGTAGACATCATGGAGGAGATGTTGTCAGGAATCCGGTGCCCGGCAGACATGGAGGTGCCACTGGTGGTTTCATGCCTGGAATCCCATGCTAAGAGGTGGTGGAAGAGGTTCCTGGCTACGTCGTACCCGGGATTAGAGGCAGCAGATGTTGCTTGGGATGATTTCAAAGCGGCGTTGTTGGAGCATTTTGTGCCACAGTCGGCAAGAGATGACTTGGAAGATAGATTTCTGCAGTTGCGGCAGGGGAGTAGATCAGTGCTGGAGTACCATCAGGAGTTCACCCACCTGTCCCGGTTTGCGGTATCCTACCAACTGGACGATGCGGGATATGCTAAGAGATTCTATAAGGGCCTCCGTGACGAGTTGAGGCAGGCCCTCCTTTTTGTCTCCGACGGTTGTATGTCCAGGATTCTGGAGATGGCGAAGAAGCTGGAAGGAGACCAGCAAGTTGTTCGTGGGAGGAAGAGAGCCATGGAGGACCAGGGAAGAAATGGCAGGAGAGATCAGCCGAGAAACAGAGACGCTGGAGAAGGAAGGACGGAGGTCCGACCCCGTCAGGGGGAGAGGCAGGAACAAAGGGAGCCGGTAGTTTTGACTCCTCAGCCTCTGCAGATGAGGGAAATGCCAAGGATTGGAGGAGGTGGGCAACCTCCGGAATGCTACCACTGCCACCAGGTCGGCCACATCAAGAGGAACTGCCCCCAGAGGAATGCTCTTCCAGCACCTCAGGCAGCACCTCGGGGTCAGCATCCCGGAGGCCGAGGACGTGGTCGAGGCCGTGGATTTCAGGGTGACGATCGGAGGCACTACAGGGAGCAGGCTTATGCCTTAGATTTGGCCAGGCCCAGGGACCCGGCAAGGGTCATCGCAGGTATTTGTCGCTTTTAAATTTTTAAATAGTTAATGTTTTGAAAGTTTCAGCTTTACCTTAGCGTTGAACCAATCGTCAAACCCTTCAGGTTTAGTTTCCATTTTCGGCAAACCTGCTTTGGCCTTGTTCGATACGGGTGCCTCGCACTCGTTCGTCTCGGCCAAGTTTATCGAAGACCTAGACCAAGTCAAGCACCTCAAAAGCGACTATAGGAGAGTGAGATTTCCGGACGGATCAGAGGTCTTAACAAATTTAGCATGCCTAATAAGTCTGGAGATTGGGGGAAGACTGTTCGAAGTCCCGGCAACTGTTCTGAAGATGAGGGATTACGACCTGATCCTGGGCATGAGTTGGTTGTATGAGAACCGGGCAAGGATTGACTGCCCGGCAAGGCGGATCGTGCTAGAGCATAAAGACGGGGTTGTGGCATTCGAAGGTACTCAACTTACCTCTCGTCTCTTTTTATCGTCCATTCAGGCCGTCAAGGCCCACCTGCAGGGAGACGAGGTTTACCAGGTGCTCTTCGAGGCGACTGAAGTCAGGGACTCAGTGCCTAGTATCCCGGTAGTTCGAGATTTTGCGGATGTCTTTCCGGAGAAGCTTCCTGGGCTACCACCGCACCGCGAGAAGGATTTTCAGATTCAGCTGGTGCCAGGGGCCAAGCCGGTGTCCAAAGCTCCTTATCGGATGGCCCCGAAGGAGTTGGTAGAGTTTCGGAGCCAGCTGCAGGAGCTGGTGGAAGCCGGGTTCGTTAGGCCGAGTTCCTCACCTTGGGGAGCTCCGGTGTTATTTGTGAAGAAGAAGGATGGGACGCTCCGACTGTGCATCGATTACAGAGCTCTGAATAGGCTGACGGTGCGGAACACGTACCCTCTGCCAAGGATAGACGAGCTCTTTGACCAGCTAGAGGGAGCCCACTGCTTCTCGAAGCTGGATTTGAGATCGGGATACTATCAGCTAAGGATCCAAGAGGAGGACATCCCGAAGACGGCTTTCAGCAGCCGGTATGGATTGTACGAGTTCACGGTGATGCCGTTCGGGCTCACAAATGCACCTTCAGCATTTATGAGCTTGATGAATCGGGTGTTTGAGCCTTACCTCGACATCTTTGTCATAGTGTTCATCGACGACATCCTCATCTACTCGAGGACGGAGGAGGAGCATGCGCAGCATTTGGCACTAACCTTGGGGAAGCTGCGGGAGCATCGGTTATATGCTAAGTTCAGTAAATGCCAGTTCTGGTTGAAGGAGGTGGCCTTCCTGGGCCACATCATCAGTGGAGCAGGCTTGGCAGTAGATCCAGCAAAGGTTCAGGCAGTACGGGACTGGCCGCCGCTGAAGACGGCCACCGACGTAAGAAGTTTCTTGGGACTTGCCGGCTACTACCGGAAGTTCGTTCAGGGATTCTCTCAGATAGCCCTCCCGCTTACCTCTCTGACAAGAAAGGATGCTGTTTTTACTTGGACGCCGCAGTGCGAGACAGCTTTCCAGGAGCTGAAGGGTCGGCTCACTTCAGCTCCCATCCTTGCCCTTCCGTCGGGGAAGGAAGGATTTCAAGTGTATACGGATGCATCTTATCAGGGGATGGGTGCCGTTCTGATGCAGAACGGGCACGTGATAGCTTATGCCTCCCGCCAGTTGAAGGACCACGAGCGGAACTACCCAGTGCATGATTTGGAGATGGGAGCAGTCGTATTCGCTCTCAAGATCTGGCGACACTACCTCTATGGGGTCCACTGCGACATATTCTCAGATCACAAAAATCTGAAGTATGTAGATACGCAGAAGGAGTTGAATATCCGACAAAGGCGATGGGTGGAGTTCCTATCAGATTACCAATATACGATGCATTACCACCCAGGGAAGGCAAACGTAGTAGCAGACGCTCTGAGCAGGAGAGCTACCACATCAGGAGCAGAGCCTAAGCTGATGGCCATGGAGTTGGTGCGAATGTTCGAAGATATGCAGATCTCCCTGGTATCGGAAGATGATCCGGAGCTGTACAAGGAGTACCTAGCGGCGATTGGTGCCACATATGACATTCGAGACCGCATCAGGGAAGGGCAGAGGCAGGATGCCAAGCTGGAGCCGATATTCAGAGCCTTGGAGGAAGGCTCAGCTGGAGATTATTCGATGAAGGACGGCCTGTTGAGTTTTAGAGGTCGGGTGTATGTGCCGGCAGGAGATCAGATCCGGGAAGATATTATGGCAGAGGCTCACTGCAGTAAGTATTCAGTGCACCCGGGCATTACCAAGATGACGGCAGATCTGAAGAAGACCATGTACTGGCCGGGTATGAAGAGGGATATCATTTATTTTGTGACCCACTGCGAGACCTGCCAGCTTGTGAAGGCGGAGTGTCGGAACCCCGCAGGATTATTGCGGCCACTCCCAGTGCCGGAGTGGAAGTTCGACGATATAGCGATGGATTTTATTCATGGTCTTCCCCGATCTCGTACGGGGAATGACTCGATTTGGGTGATTGTCGACAGGCTGACGAAGGTGGCTAGATTCATTCCGATCAGGAAGGATGATTCAGTCAGAGTTTTGGTTCGAAGGTTTGTGGAGCAGTTTATCCGTTATCATGGTGTGCCAAGGACGATAGTTTCCGACCGAGATGGACGTTTTACGTCAAGGGAGTGGAGAGCGGTGCAGGCCTATCTAGGCACCCGGTTGACCTTTAGTACAGCTTTTCACCCCCAGACAGACGGGCAAACGGAACGCACCAATCGGACCCTGGAAGATCTTTTGCGTCTTTGCATTCTGGACCGTGGGGAGCCTTGGGAGAGACTGTTGCCGTTGGTCGAGTTCTCTTATAACAACAGTCACCAGGCTAGCATAGGCAGAGCACCTTACGAGGCATTATATGGACGGAGGTGCAGGACACCGTTATCTTGGATTCAGGATGAGGACCCCAAGGCTCTTGGCTCAGAGTTCGTGGAGGACACGGAGGCCCAGGTGAGGTTGATTCGAGATAGGATGCTGGAGGCCCAGAGCAGGCAGGCCAAGTATTACGATGCGCGTCATCGTATGGTGGAGTTCCAGGTAGGAGACCGGGTTTTCTTGAAGATACGTCCGATGCATGGAGTCTCGAGGGTTCGTGGCCGGAAGAAGCTCAGTCCTAGGTTTATGGGACCCTATAGGATCCTGGAGCGGATCGGCCCCTTGGCTTACAGACTGGAGCTACCGCCGGATTTGGAGGGACTGCATGACGTATTCCACGTCTCTTCACTTAGGAAGGCCTTACTTCGGCCTGAGCAGCAGGTGTCTACTTCTGAGGGGCCAGTAGCTACAGATCGATCGATCCACTTGGAGCCGGTTCGGATAGACGACACAGAGCTACGAGTCTTGCGGCGCAAGAAGGTTCCACTGGTCAAGGTCCTGTGGAGGAATCATGGACAGGAAGAACATACTTGGGAGCCACTGGACTTGATGAAGCAAAAATATCCGCAGCTTTTTACAACAGGTACAACTTACTTTTCTGGGATGTTACAGTTTTTCCTCTAGTAGAAACCCCCATAGGCTTGTCTGAATTTCGGGGACGAAATTTTTATTTTTATGTATTGGGATTTGTAACATCCCCCAAACTGCTAGACCCCTAAGTTGGTTTTGTCATGACTAAGCCATGACAAAACCATAGGAAGAGCCTTTTAACCTTGAGAACTTAGGAAAGGAGGAAGGAGCCACCTTGGTCTGCAAATAGCAATTCCCATCTTCCAAGCTTGGGATTGGAATCTAGTGCTTCAACCTAACCCTTGGACCCCACCCTAGTGTCCCTAACCCTTTAGGGGTCCCCTTAGGGCACCAAGGGCCCATTGAAGTCAACCTAAGAGACCAATTTGACCAAAGTCAACATACACACTCAAATTGGTCAAAGTAGCCCATTTAGAGCCAATCAACCCCCACCATGTCAAATTGATCACACTCCTAGGTTTATAATACCATTATAGACCTAATGGACCCAAAAGCCCCATCATGGGACCCCCAGGGGTGCAAATTGACCAAAATGCCCTTTTAGGTCAAAATGACCTTTCTTCTCAAAGTGCCCCAATTGACCTTTACTACATTAAATTGACCTCACCCATAGGGCTATCATGTCATAGGGGAGCTAGTGGACCAAAAAGCCCCATGACCAAGTCAACCCTAGGGCCCAATTTGACCAAAGTCAATTTAGCCTATTTTGGTCAAATCAACCTAGATTGGGTCAACCAAGAACCAAATGACCAAATTGACTCCACCATTAGTTCCTAAACTTAATTTAGAACCTATTGAACCCAAAAGCCCCATCCTAGGGTTCCCCAATTGACCAATTTGACCAAAAGTCAAAATTGCCCAATTTAGGTCAAAATGCTCAAACCTAACCCAATCTCTTTGGGCTAACTCAATTGGGTGGTCAACCAGCCCATGTGGGCCCTCATTAAGCTCAGGAGAGAGGGTAGAAACCGACCATGGTGGTTAGGAGAGAGAAAATGGGGGTTTCACCATTTTTGGAGGAGAGAGAAGAGGCCATTCATGGCCATTAAGAGGTTTTACCTCTTGGCTCCCCCAATTGATGCCTCCATTCAACTCCTCAGCCAGCTGGGAGGAGTTTCCATCAGTTACACAAGGGAATTAAGGCAGGGGAGATGGGGAGGGGCCGGCCATGGAAGAAACCGAAGGGGGGCTTTAATGGCAATGATGTTTAAAGCCATCACCACCCCCAATTGAACCCCCCTTCACCTTCAGAGACTTGAGAGAAGAGGAACCCCCAGCTTTCCAGGGAATTTCGTGCACTATAGGAGGGAATCGGCATGGCTTCTCAACCGACGGCGGCTCCCATGGTGTACTCAAGATTGACCCGACGGCAAGCCCTCCAACAGGTCCCGTTCTCCTCCCTGAACTCTAAGGGTTAGATCTAAATCGACGGCGGCTCGATCCGTGGCCAATTGGCCGGGAATCAAGCCGACCTTGCCCCCCGTTGATCGGGTTGGGCATCCTCCTACAGAACACGATTCCGGCCACCTCCGGCCGATCAAACACCGCTCATCGCCGGCCCCCACCTCAACGGAGGTGGTGGTGGCGTTGGTCGGCCGGGGCGGCGCTCAGGTGGCCGGGAAATCACCTATCAAGGCGGCCCAGGCGCGTAAAATCTGTGCCGTTGATTCCCTGGGGACGATGACCCAGCGCCATCCGATGTGCTTTACGATTCGTGCAACCTTAATTCAATCCTTATTAAATCTGTGATTAAAATGCAGATCCTATTTAAATCTGGGAAAAATACTTAGAGGCTGAATCATAAAAAGTGGTCAACATATAAATTGTAGCCCTTTGAGTCTAGTTTCATACAAAATTGAAATCACTCAATTTGGAGTTCTGGTTAGGGCTCAGCACTCATTCTAGTGGAGGCTGTCTTTAGGGCTAATCAGAACTCATTTTTGATGCCCACCCCATTATATAACTCCAAATGACTTGATTTTTGGGGTGTAGTCTGGTCTTGTGCATACCTAGCTCATGTCCAAAGATCACAAGGATTGGTGGAGTTTTCTTCTTAATTTTTGGGAAAGACCAATAATCCTAGTTTAACCTAATTAGGTGTCCTAAACACCTCAAAACCCTTCCAAACTTGGATGGGTGGTCCTAAGGGGTATGTATAGGCCCTGGTTAAAATATCATGATTTATGGAGTTGTTTTGGTAGGGTATTCCACCAAAATAGCCTTAGGCTCCCTAGGTTTGGGCAAAACTTTGGGTGAGTGCCCCCACCTTTCCACAAGGTCTTTTGGCTCCATATTTGGGGTGCACCTCACCCTCCCCCATGCCAACCTATGGTCCAAGTTTGGTGGCCATTGGAGGAGTTTTGCCCTAGTGAATCAAAAAGGGGCTAAATTGCTATTTGCACCCCGAATAGGTACCCATTGGAATTCCACCCCTCACCAAGTATTGGTAGAATCTTAGGTGGTCTTCCACTGACCTATGGTCAGTATAGTGGGTAGTATGGACTTGGGCAAGGTAGGGAGTTTCCTTGAGAATAGTTGGCTTAGAGGTGATGTTTAGGGCAAAAGTAAACATAAGAGAACTTTGGGGTGTGGAGGGGTTTCCTCCCACTGATTGATGGGGTGACCTTGGTCACTGCCTTGGGAGGTATGAGACACCTCAAGGAGTGGCTTTGAGTGGATTTGGAGATGCCTAGACCCTAACCCTAGGATAAACCCTTAAGGGGTGCAAATAGGGGTCAATGAAGGGAGTAGGGTCAAACCCTAGTGGTTTGACCTAAAGTTTTGGTGGGTAGGTCTTAGTGACCAGAGAAGACTCCCTTGTGAGTTTGAAGAGATTTGGAGTTGTCTAACCTAGGTAATAAATCCTTGGGTAGATTTGTAAATAATTGGAATTTGGGGTTCTAGGAAGAAATAACACTTAGGGAATCATCATCTTCTGTCACCCACTTGTTTTTGAGGTTATAAATCTCTGGAGTTCCTACTAGAGCTATTGGAGAAGGTTAGACCCTAACCCTAGGCTAAACCCTAAAGGGGTGCAATTAGAGGTTAATGAAGGAAGAGGGATCAAACCTCAGTGGCTTGACTTGAAATTTTGGGTAGATGGCCTTAGTGACCAGAGAATGCTACTGTAGGAGTTTGGAGGGATTTGGAGTTGCCAATCATAAGTAATAAACTCCAGGGTAGATTTGTAATTATTTAGGGTTTGAGGTTTTAGGGAGAAATATTATTTATCAATTTACCATCTTCTGTCATAATCATGGTTTTTAATGTCATATATCTCTGGAAGAATTGGTTAGATCATGAGTTAACCCTTGGAGGTCCAAATTGTAATATTCCTCATTGTTGGCAATTTTTGGGTTGGTTAAATTTGTGATGATAAATTACTGTAATTGCATGTAACTTTGCTGGATGTCTTTTCATAACAATATATAACCTCTGTAATTTTCTCATAATTTATAGATCAATTTTTTTGGTACCTCTAGTTCATTTTGAAAGAAATTGCAAATATATCCTTGGATGGAATCACAAACATACCCTCTGAATAGCATGGTCAAACTTTGTAGGATTAAATATTTTATTAATAAGCACCACTGTGTTAATTTTCACAAGGATTGAAGTTCATATGAGGGTACCTCCTTTGGAAATTATTGGAAATAATTGTGTTTTGGAATTTCTAAAAATAATAAATCTTGCTGGTTTTCCCTAAAACTTTATATCTACTGTTTATTAGGTACCCTTGATTTATGAATAAATTGGAGTGGGCATTGGAGGTCAGAAAAATATACTTGTAGTTCAAACCTTAGTAATATGGCCATTTGGAAAATTATTTAAAATACAATTATTAATGGGAAATTATGAAACCCTAGATTTGATCTGAGGTAGGTAGTATGGGTCCCCAGTAAATCCCTTGGGTCAAGAAGTTGGATATTTAGTGTACCTCTCTTCATGAGCATCAAAACGTTAAGGGTGGTCTGCGTTTAGCAATTTGACAACTTTTGGGGTTAGAGGTCAATCTGGTTGTCTAGGGTCTGAAGTGATGAAGGATGGGTGGTAGCCTTGTATTATGTATGGGCCTCTAGAGAAGTTGGGGTTTGGTAAGTCTTAGGGTGGTGGGGTGCCACCCTCGGCTAGGTCGTCCGGGAATTGACGAAAGATCGTCTTTTCTTGTTAGCATCTTTTAGCACCTGAGTTTCTAAGGTAGGAAAGTCACTCTGAGAGTGTGCTTATGGAAGTCTAGCCGGTTTAGTCCGGTGATCTTTTGTTTCTGAGATATTTATTGGTGACGGGCGAGTTAGCCCGGGGAGCTTGTAGCTCGGTATTGTTGGAAGATAATTTGCATGTGCATAAGGTGGTGGGTCCTTCGTGTTGGCGGTCGTTGCACCGACGTTAACACTTGGGCTCGGCAAGTGTGGTATTTACACTTAGCCATAAAAGTCTGGCGGTCCAGTCAGTAAGAGTACGCAGACGCTCTGCGGGTTTTGTGGAGGCGTACGATAGGTCTAGGTCGGGTAGTGCATATACCAACCTAGAGGTGGGCGAGGCCCAACCCACCGCTTCCGTTTGCCACTACGGGAGTATCCTGAGGAGTCTAGCTCGCTCCAAAAAGAGGGAACTAAAGGTCTATGCGCATAGAGTCGTAGTGGGTGAGTTGCACTTGTTTGATCACCGCATAATAACATACTTGCTTGACATAGCATAATCATTGCATTCAACCCCTGACACCTATCGTATAAATTGGTATGGGACTTTTTATACGATAGGCCTTGCTAAACGACCCCTTGGTCTATAGGTTTGTATGGGCATTCCTATAAATCAATGGTTTATATTATAATACTTACTTGTCTCTACTTTTGCACTTTACTGTTTTCTCTTTACTTTACCCTGCTGTTTCTATTTTGTTTCATTTATTTATATATCTCCTGTGTAGAGTAGATATTACCTTGTCACCTGCATTTGTTTCTACCCCTTGTTTGTCCTCCGCTTCCTCCTTCCCATCCGGTGCCTAGGAGCCCTGGGGGGAGGGGTGGGGAATTGGCTGAGTCTTTATGACTGACGGTCGGTGGACCTTATCATTTTAGGAGACCGCGGCGACGGAGCAGCACCAGAGGCCGGTGCAACTGGAGGCGGGGCAGTCTAGCTCAGGAGCTCAGATGACAGGATCCGTGAGTGTGGATTTAGTTATTTTGCTTCCGCGAGTGACCCATGTAGTGAGGCTTTGATGTATTGGGCAAGGCCCTGGTTATCTTGTTTTCCTTTCTTTCAGTTGTGGTTGTGGACATCTTTTGATGTTTTTATTTATATGTGATGTGGACATGTTTTGCTTGCTTTATTCATGTTAGCTTACTTTTCTTGTGATCGATTTGGCCGGCAGGATCGGCGTTTTGCAGTGACGACCTTCCCGAGCGAAGGTGTCACCACAAAACGGCGGTTCTGGGCCTAAGACCCGGTGGTTTTTGCAAAAAAAAAAATATAGGGTCTTACACTGCACCTGCCGGCTAGTGATAGCTCGGTCAGCGGAACCATCCGAGGGGTGAAGGACATAGCCTCTTTGGGAGGTCATCTTGCACCTACCGGCTTGTGAGAAACCGGTCAGCGGAACCATCTCAGGGGACAAGAACATAGCCTCCCTTGGAGGTCAACTTGCACCTGCCGGCTAGTGAGAGCCCGGTCAGCGGAACCATCCGAGGGGAAAAGAACATAGCCTCCCTGGGAGGTCAACCTGCACCTGCCGCCTAGTGAGAGCCCGGTCAGCGGAACCATCCGAGGGGTGAAGAACATAGCCTCCCTGGGAGGTCAACCTGCACCTGCCGCCTAGTGAGAGCCCGGTCAGCAGAACCATCCGAGGGGTGAAGAACACAGCCTCCCTGGAAGGTCAACCTGCACCTGCCGGCTTGTGAGAGCCCGGTCAGCGGAACCATCCGAGGGGTGAAGAACACAGCCTCGCTGGGAGGTCAACCTGCACCTGTCGGCTAGTGAGAGCACGGTCAGCGGAACCATCCGAGGGTAAAAGAACATAGCCTCCCTAGGAGGTCAACCTGCACCTGCCGGCTAGTTAGAGCCCGGTCAGCGGAACCATCCGAGGGGTGAAGAACAGAGCCTCCCTGTGAGGTCAACCTGCACCTGCCGGCTAGTGAGAGCCCGGTCAGCGGAACCATCCGAGAGGTGAAGAACACAACCTCCCTAGGAGGTCAACTTGCACCTGCCGACTTGTGAGAGCTCGGTCAGCGGAACCATCCGAGGGGAAAAGAACATAGCCTCTCTGGGAGGTCTACCTGCACCTGCCGGCAGTGAGAGCCCGGTCAGCGGAACCATCCGAGGGGAAAAGAACATAGCCTCCTTGGGAGGTCAACATGCACCTGCCGACTAGTGAAAGCCCGGTCAGCGGAACCATCCGAGGGGAAAAGAACATAGCCTCCGTGGGAGGTCAACCTGCACCTGCCGGCTAGTGAGAGCCCGGTCAGCGGAACCATCAGAGAGGAAAAGAACATAGCCTCCCTGGGAGGTCAACCTGCACCTGCCGGCTAGTGAGAGCCCGGTCAGCAGAACCATCCGAGTGGTGAAGAACACAGCATCCCTGGGAGGTCAACCTGCACCTGCCGGCTTATGAGAGCCCGGTCAGCAGAACCATCCGAGGGGAAAAGAACATAACCTCTCTGGGAGGTCAACCTGCACCTGCCGGCTAGTGAGAGCCCGGTCAGCGGAACCATCCGAGGGGAAAAGAACACAGCCTCCCTGGGAGGTCAACCTGCACCTGCCGGCTAGTGAGAGCCCGGTCAGTGGAACCATCCGAGCGGTGAAGAACATAGCCTCCCTGGGAGGTCAACCTGCACCTGCCGGCTAGTGAGAGCCTGGTCAGCGGAACCATCCGAGGGGTGAAGAACACAGCCTCCCTGGGAGGTCAACCTGCACCTGCCGGCTTGTGAGATCCCGGTCAGCGGAACCATCCGAGGGGAAAAGAGCATAGCCTCCCTGGGAGGTCAACTTGCACCTGCCGGCTAGTGAGAGCCCGGTCAGCTAAACCATCCGAGGGGAAAAGAGCATAGCCTCCCTGGGAAGTCAACCTGCACCTGCCGGCTAGTGAGAGCCCGGTCAGCGGAACCATCCGAGGGGTGAAGAACACAGCCTCCCTGGGAGGTCAACCTGCACTTGCAGGTTTGTGAGAGCCTGGTCAGCGGAACCATCCGAGGGGAAAAGAACATAGCCTCCCTGGGAGGTCAACCTGCACCTACCGGCTTGTGAGTGCCTGGTCAGCGGAACCATCCGAGGGGAAAAGAATATAGCCTCCCTGGGAGGTCAACATGCACCTGCCGGCTAGTGAGAGCCCGGTCAGTGGAAACATCTGAGGGGAAAAGAACATAGCCTCCCAGGGAGGTCAAGAGGCACCTGCCGGCTAGTGAGAGCCCGGTCAGCGGAACCATCCGAGGGGTGAAGAACACAGCCTCCCTGGGAGGTCAACCTGCACCTGCCGGCTTGTGAGAGCCCGGTCAGCAGAACCATCATAGGGGAAAGTACATAGCCTCCCTGGGAGGTCAGCCTGCACCTACCGGCTAGTGAGAGCCCGGTCAGCGGAACCATCCGAGGGGAAAAGAACATAGCCTCCCTGGGAGGTCATCCTGCACTTGCCGGCTAGTGAGAGCCCGGTCACCGGAACCATCAGAGGGGTGAAGAACATAGCCTCCCTGGGAGGTCAACCTACACCTGACGGCTAGTGAGAGCCCGGTCAGCGGAACCATCCGAGGGGTGAAGAATACAGCCTCCCTGGGAGGTAACCTGCACCTGGCGGCTTGTAATAGCCCGGTCAACGGAACCATCCGAGGGGAAAAGAACATAGCCTCCATGGGAGGTTAACCTACACCTGCCGGCTAGTGATAGCCCGGTCAGCGGAACCATCCGAGGGGTGAAGAACACAGCCTCCCTGGGAGGTCAACCTGCACCTGCCGGCTTGTGAGAGCCCGGTCAGCGGAACCATCCGAGGGGAAAAGAACATAGCCTCCCTGGGAGGTCAACTTGCACCTGCCGGCTAGTGAGAGCCCGGTCAGCTAAACCATCAGAGGGGAAAAGAGCATAGCCTCCCTGGGAGGTCAACCTGCACCTGCCGGCTAGTGAGAGCCCGGTCAACGGAACCATCCAAGGGGTCAAGAACACAGCCTCCCTGGGAGGTCAACCTGCACTTGCCGGCTTGTGAGAGCCTGGTCAGTGGAACCATCCGAGGGGAAAAGAACATAGAATCTCTGGGAGGTCAACCTGCACCTGCCGGCTAGTGAGAGCCCGGTCAGTGGAACCATCCGAGGGGTGAAGAACACAGCCTCCCTGGGAGGTCAACCTGCACCTGCCGGCTTGTGAGATCCCGGTCAGCGGAACCATCCGAGGGGAAAAGAACATAGCCTCACTGGGAGGTCAACTTGCACCTGCCGGCTAGTAAGAGCCCGGTCAGCTAAACCATCCGAGGGGAAAATAGCATAGCCTCCCTGGGAGGTCAACCTGCACCTGCCGGCTAGTGAGAACCCGGTCAGCGGAACCATCTGAGGGGTGAAGAACACAGCCTGCCTGGGAGGTCAACCTGCACTTGCCGTCTTGTGAGAGCCTGGTCAGCGGAACCATCCAAGGGGAAAAAAACATAGCCTCCCTGGGAGGTCAACCTGCACCTGCCGACTTGTGAGAGCCTGGTCAGCGGAACCATCTGAGGGGAAAAGAATATAGCATCTCTGGGAGGTCAACCTGCACCTGCCGGCTAGTGAGAGCCCGGTCAGCGGAAACATCCGAGGGGAAAAGAAAATAGCCTCCCAGGGAGGTCAACCCGCACCTGTCGGCTAGTGAGAGCCCGGTCAGTGGAAACATCCGAGGGGTGAAGAACACAGCCTCCCTGGGAGGTCAACCTGCACCTTCCGGCTTTTGAGAGCCCGGTCAGCAGAACCATCCGAGGGAAAAAGAACATAGCCTCCCTGGGAGGTCAGCCTGCACCTACCGGCTAGTGAGAGCCCGGTCAGCGGAACCATCCGAGGGGAAAAGAACATAGCCTCCCTGGGAGGTCATCCTGCACCTGCCGGCTAGTGAGAGCCCGGTCAGCGGAACCATCCGAGGGGTGAAGAACTAGCCTCCCTGGGAGGTCAACCTGCACCTGACGGCTAGTGAGAGCCCGGTCAGCGGAACCATCCGAGGGGTGAAGAACACAGCCTCCCTGGGAGGTAACCTGCACTTGGCGGCTTGTGAGAGCCCGGTCAACGGAACCATCCTAGGGGAAAAGAACATAGCCTCCATGGGAGGTCAACCTACACCTGCCGGCTAGTGATAGCTCGGTCAGCGGAACCATCCGAGGGGTGAAGAACACAGCCTCCCTGGGAGGTCAACCTGCACCTGCCGGCTTGTGAGAGCCCGGTCAGCGGAACCATCCGAGGGGACAAGAACATAGCCTCCCTGGGAGGTCAACTTGCACCTGCCGACTAGTGAGAGCCCGGTCAGCGGAATCATCCGAGGGGAAAAGAACATAGCTTCCCTGGGAGGTCAACCTGCACCTGCCGGCTAGTGAGAGCCCGGTCAGCGGAACCATCCGAGGGGTGAAGAACATAGCCTCCCTAGGAGGTCAACCTGCACCTTCCAGCTAGTGAGAGCCCGGTCAGCGGAACCGTCCGAGGGGTGAAGAACGCAGCCTCCCTGGGAGGTCAACCTGCACCTGCCGGCTTGTGAGAGCCCGGTCAGCGGAACCATCCGAGGGGAAAAGAACATAGCCTCCCTGGGAGGTCAACCTGCACCTGCCGGCTAGTGAGAGCCCGGTCAGCGGAACCATCCGAGGGTAAGAGAACATAGCCTCCATGGGAGGTCAACCTGCACCTGCCGGCTAGTGAGAGCCCGGTCAGCGGAACCATCCGAGTGGTGAAGAACATAGCCTCCCTGCGAGGTCAACCTGCACCTGCCGACTAGTGAGAGCCCGGTAAGCGGAACCATACGAGGGTGAAGAACACAACCTCCCTAGGAGGTCAACCTGCACCTGCCGGCCAGTGAGAGCCCGGTCAGCGGAACCATCCTAGAGGAAAAGAACATAGCCTCCCTGGGAGGTCAACCTGCACCTGCCGACTAGTGAGAGCCCGGTCAGCGGAACCATCCGAGGGGAAAAGAACATAGCCTCCCTGGGAGGTCAACATGCACCTGCCAGCTAGTGAGAGCCCGGTCAGCGGAACCATCCGAAGGGAAAAGAACATAGACTCCCTGGAAGGTCAACCTGCACCTGCCGGCTAGTGAGAGCCCGGTCAGCGGAACCATCCGAGGGGTGAAGAACATGGCCTCCCTGGGAGGTCAACCTGCACCTGCCGGCTAGTGAGAGCCCGGTCAGCGGAACCATCCGAGGGGTGAAGAACATGGCCTCCCTGGGAGGTCAACCTGCACCTGCCGGCTAGTGAGATCCCGGTCAGCGGAACCATCCGAGTGGTGAAGAACACAGCCTTCCTGGGAGGTCAACCTGCACTTGCCGGCTTGTGAGAGCCCGGTCTGCGGAACCATCCGAGGGGAAAAGAACATAGCCTCCCTGGGAGGTCAACCTGCACCTGTCGGCTAGTGAAAGCCTAGTCAGCGGAACCATCCGAGGGGAAAAGAACATAGCCTCCCAGGGAGGTCAACCTGCACCTGCCGGCTAGTGAGAGCCCGGTCAGCGGAACCATCCGAGGGATGAAGAACATAGCCTCCCTGGGAGGTCAACCTGCACCTGCCGGCTAGTGAGAGCTCGGGCAGCGGAACCATCCGAGGGGAAAAGAACATAGCCTCCCTGGAAGGTCAACCTGCACCTGCTGTCTAGTGAGAGCCCGGTCAGCGGAACCATCCGAGGGGAAAGAACATAGCCTCCCTGGGAGGTCAACCTGCACCTGCCGGGTAGTGAGAGCCCGGTCAGCGGAACCATCCGAGGGGAAAAGAACATAGCCTCCCTGGGAGGTCTACCTGCACCTGCCGGCTAGTGAGAGCCCGGTCAGCGGAACCATCCGAGGGGTGAAGAACATGGCCTCCCTGGGAGGTCAACCTGCACCTACCTGCTAGTGAGAGCCCGGTTAGCGGAACCATCAGAGTGGTGAAGAACACAGCCTCCCTGGGAGGTCAACCTGCACCTGCCGGCTTGTGAGAGCCCGGTCAGCGGAACCATCCGAGGGGAAAAGAACATAGCCTTCCTGGGAGGTGAACCTGCACCTGCCGGCTAGTGATAGCCCGGTCAGCGGAACCATCCGAGGGGAAAAGAACATAACCTCCCTGGTAGGTCAACCTGCACCTGCCGGCTAGTGAGAGCCCGGTCAGCGGAACCATACGATGGGTGAAGAACATAGCCTCCCTGGGAGGTCAACCTACACCTGCCGGCTAGTGAGAGCCCGGTCAGCGGAACCATCTGAGGGGTGAAGAACACAACCTCCCTGGGAGGTCAACCTGCACCTGCCGGCTTGTGAGAGCCCGGTCAGCGGAACCATCCGAGGGGGAAAAGAACATAGCCTCCTTGGAAGGTCAACTTGCACCTGCCGTCTAGTGAGAGCCCGGTCAGCGGAACCATCCGAGGGGAAAAGTGTGACATCCCAGATTTTCGTTACACTAAATAATGGTACATTAGTTAAATGACCCCAATTAATTATGCGCACTTCATTTTGGTCATTGCAAATCGTATGTTGAAATTTGGAGAATGTTTACTAATTTGCTGAAGTTTAACTCACAAAGATTGTTATTTTATTGATTAACATGAGATAGAAAGAAAGTTTTCTAATAAGCCTATGAAAGATTTTCTTAGATCCAAAACATTTATATGCTTAGATCCAAAATATTTATACGATGTTTTAGAAATATTCCAATAAAACTTATTATCAACATAAGAGATCTTCATCTCTTAATAAGAATAAAATCAAGCCTTTATTTAGAAGTTCACGTGTGTACAGGAGCAACCGGTCCACGTATGTCTTCAAACCGAGCATGGTCTTCATTCGGTTCACGCCTCCAAGTATTTCCACGCAGAAAAGGGGAGCCGCACGCCTCTCGCTCAAGCCGACACCTCTCCTCCGCCTGATTCTTGCATGGACGACCCTCGTCGACCTCATCCTTGCTCGTCGACGCCTGGAAACGCCTCCATTAGTGGCGGCTGACCTTCTCCATGCATCCCTACTTCGATTTAAAGCCTCAATCGCTCATTTTAGAAGTGTCCTCACCTCAAATCGTGAGTATTATCCTTCCCCTAACCCTAATTTGAAGTCACTATGCGTTCTCCTCACTTCCAAGGGTTTCTCCATGGATTTCTTAACTCTATTCCGGGAAGAACTCGACAGCCCTAGCTTCAAAACGTAATCTCCTTGCTTCTTCCTCACCTCCAAGAGCCTCTAAATGTATTTCAGAAATTGTACATAGAAGACTCTTTATGTGTTCATGGATAATGATTTTTGATAATGCTTCCTTGCTAATCCTACTTAAGGTAATTATAAGTCATTAGATGTTACAAAAAGAACATAGCCTCCCTGGGAGGTCAACCTGCACCTGCCGGCTAGTGAGAGCCCAGTCAGCGGAACCATCCGAGGGGTGAAGAACACTTGGAAAAACTTTTATTACATTAGTCATCCGGTTACATGCAAGAAAAACTAAGGATGGAAACACACCGTCATACTACATGGACTTAAATAAAAACCAAGCATGACGGCCAGGACTCGGACTTCTACTCCCAGGCATGGTCCTCCTCGACCTCCTCTGGTTGCTGACGTTGCGACTTCGGACCCCTTGACTCCTTCATTTCTAAGAACTCAGGGCAGGCGGATGTCGCGTGACCCTCCTCATCGTGGAAGTCACAGTAAGGTATCTCCACCCGGACGCCCCCTCTTCCTTCCTTACGATTTCTTCTTTTTCTGTGGCCGATCACCATGGCTTGTTGGGGTGGTGGAGAGGGTGCCTTCGGTCCCTGCCTCCACCCTGGGAGGTCGTCCCCCTCTCCCTGGAAGTTGGCCTCCTCCTGGTCGAACTTCCTCTTGGGGGCCCCTACCCTTCCCCCCTGCTGTCTTGCCTCTGGCTCACTCAGCTTGGCCAACCTTCTCGCGAACTCCGGGTTGGCCTCCTCACTCTCAACTTCTTCTGCCACCCTTTCCATCAACTCTTCAAAGGACAAGGGAGCTCTCCTCTTGAGGTCCATCTTGAAGAAGCCCTCTCGCACCCCCAACGTGAAGGCAAGCTTGAGGGTATACCCGGGCACTTCTTGGACGAGGAGAACCTCCTCCCTGAACCGCTCCAGATAGTGAGCCAGCGACTCTCCTGGCTCTTGCTTGATCTTGAAAAGTGCTTCGACATCTTTCTTCCTCTTCCTTGTCGTCGAGAAGCATAGCAGGAAAACTCGGCGCAAGTCTTCGAAGGCATAGATGGATCCCGCAGGGAGCTGGTGGAACCAATCTCTAGCCTTCTCCTTCAGAGTTATCGCGAAGAGTCGACACTTGAAAGCGACCGTCATGGGCCTGATGGAGACCATATCATCAAACCACTGTAGGTGCAGGACGGGGTCATCCTTGCCGGAGTAGTGAGACATCTCCAACCTTCCGAACCCCTCTGGAACCGGGGCCGAGAGAATCAGCTCACACAAAGGACTTCCTATGCTCGCCCCCCTTTGGGGCTGGGCGAGTGGGGGCTGGCCCCCTCCCCACTCGCGTCCTTGGGGCTGGGAGAGTGGGGGCATGGCGCCTCCCCACTCGCCCCCTTGGGGCTGGGCGAGTTGGTGCCTGGCGCCTCCCCACTCGCCCCCTTGGGGCTGGGCGAGTGGGGGCCTGCCGCCTCCCCACTCGACCCCTCCTAGGGGACCGGGCGAGTGGGGGATGAATGCCTCCCCACTCCCCCCCCCCCCCCCCCCCCCCCCCCCGCTGGTACCTCCTCCCTGGATGGTTGGCCGAGGGTGTTCTCGCCAACCTGCTGAGGCGAGGCCTCCGGACCATTTTCTCTCCTGCCTTCGCCTATCGAGGCGAAAGCTACCTCCAAGGTCTGCATGACCTCCCGCTTGAGATTTTCGAACATCTCCAACGTCACTCCAGCCACCGGGGGTTGCGAGTGACCTGAGTCGGATCTTCCTCCACCTCCGTCCATGGAGCTCATCTTGAGAGTTTCTTGAGTTGGTCACACTCCACGCTCACTGCACCATAATGTTGAAACCGATTTCTCAGTCTCTGTGGAGTTCGGGGCCCCCAACAAGTTGAGGGGTGGCCAACTCTTACTCCCCCCAAGGGAGAGCACTAGGTTGAAGGTGTTGGAACTATGAACTGGACCAAGGGCTCGGCGAGGAGGTCCCACCACATACCCGGAAGATCTTTAGAGCGCTTCCCCTCCCAAGCCAATGTCGTGCTTGGGCACCACTGGAGGCTCTCCTCACCCGCTAGAGAGAGAAAATGGGGGGAGAGAGAGAGAGAGAAGGAGTTAGCCTATAACCAGCTTGCCTCCAAATGGTGCCCCCTTGGTCCTATTTATAGGATTCTTGGATTTGGGCTGTAAATAACCAAACTCTGGCCTATCGGATTACCAAAATACCCTCGGATTTGGCTGCAAATAGCAAAATCCCGTTGTTCTGCAGCGTTAAATGCAGACCAAACTCTCCCCCCGGAATTGGGCGAGAGGAGGTACCACGCGGGGCTCGACGAGCCCACGCACTGGGTGGGGCGAGACCCAGGGTTCCCCCCTGCTGGTCTCGCCCCCTGCTAGGAATGGGGGCGAGAGGGGGGTCGGCCCCCACCTCCTCTCGCCCCTGCTTGGGATGGGGGCGAGAGGGGGGTCGGCCCCGCCTCCTCTCTCCCCTGCTTGGGATGGGGGCGAGAGGGGGGTCGGCCCCCGCCTCCTCTCGCCCCTGCTCGGGATGGGGGCGAGAGGGGGGCGGCCCCCGCCTCCTCTCACCCCTGCTCGGGATGGGGGCGAGAGGGGGGTCGGCCCCCGCCTCCTCTAGCCCCTGCTCGGGATGGGGGCGAGATGGGGGTCTGCCCCGCCTCCTCTCGCCCCTGCTCGGAATGGGGGCGAGAGGGGGGTCGGCCCCGCCTCCTATCGCCCCTGCTCGGGATGGGGGCGAGAGGGGGGTCGGCCCCCGCCTCCTCTCGCCCCTGCTCGGGATGGGGGAGAGAGAGGGGGGTCAGCCCCCGCCTCCTCTCGCCCCTGCTTGGAATGGGGGCGAGAGGGGGTCGGCCCAACCTCCTCTCGCCCCTGCTTAGAATGGGGGCGAGAGGGGGGTCGACCCCGCCTCCTCTCGCCCCTGCTTGGGATGGGGGCGAGAGGGGGGTCGGCCCCGCCTCCTCTCGCCCCTGCTCGGAATGGGGGCGAGAGGGGGGGTCGACCCCCGCCTCCTCTCTCCTCTGCTCGGGATGGGGGAGAGAGAGGGGTCGGCCCCCGCCTCCTCTCGCCCCTGCTCGGGATGGGGGCGAGAGAGGGGGGTCGGCCCCCGCCTCCTCTCGCCCCAGCTTGGAATGGGGGCGAGAGGGGGGTCGGCCCCGCCTCCTCTCGCCCCTGCTTGGAATTGGGGCGAGAGGGGGGTCGGCCCCTCCTCCTCTCGCCCCTGCTTGGAATGGGGGCGAGAGGGGGGTCGGCCCCGCCTCTTCTCACCCCCTTTGTTTGGAAGGGCGAGCGGGAGGCTCCCGCATCCACCGCTTGCCTCCTCTCTTCATGTCCTGGAACATACTAGAAAATGGTGTTCCGAAATATTTCTTGTCTCGAGAACCTACTCGGCGAATACAGGGTTGTACATTGATCGCGCGACCAGACCGGTCAACCCGCGCGATCAGCAAAAGATCATTCTGCTTAGTGAGCTCGCCAGCTTCAACATAGACAAGGAGATCGCCACTCCTTCAAGAAGCCGCCCACTACAAGTGTTCGTCAACGAGACCGCAAACACAACCTGTTCGCCAATGAGATGGCGAACTCAACCTGTTCGCATTGCCAGCCTCCACCAGAGACCGCGAACAGAGACCGCGCGACTCAGAAGCCTTAGTCGGCGAACACTACCAGGAACCCGGACAGTCGCCAGACCGGACTTTCGGATACCTGAACCAACCCTGTGCGGTCACAGCTTGACCAGCACAGTCCTGAAGTAACAACCCGCCACGCGGTCATATAACCAGACCGCGTGGCCTCACTTCAGCAGCCTTGGACAGAAGAACGGCGGTCACGCCGAATAGACCTGTGGCTAGACCGAAGAGATCAGACCGCAGATGGAGACCGCAAGACCGCGTGGTTTGCCAGACCGTGCGACCTCCCCCCCCCCCCCCCCAGACCGCCAACTTCCACAAACTTCCACTTCAACATTTTCAACACTACCCCTTGAAGTGGGAAATTGAAAACAGCCTCAGTAAACTCCTTAGCCGAGTGAACGACCCCTTCGCCAACGCCTTTGTGAATATGTCAGCAACGTTGTCCTGACTTCGAACGTGCTCGACCGAAGGAGACCCCTCCAGCACCTTCTCACGAATGAAATGATGCTCGATCTCTATATGCTTGGTCCTCGCGTGACAAACTGGGTTAGTAACCAGTTTGAGAGCACTCTCATTGTCGCCGCGGAGCAGAGTCAGACCCTGAACCTCCTTATGGACATCTCCCACCAACCTCCTAAGCCAGATGGCTTCTTGAGCTGCCAAGGACGAAGCCTTGTATTCCGTTTCTGTGGCGGAGACAGACACGGAATCCTGCTTCTTGCTGCACCATGATATTGCCATGGGGCCCGCCATGAAGACGTATCCAGACGTCGACTTCCGATCATCCGAATCTCCCCCGTAATCAGCATCCATGTACCCATGCACCTCGAAGCCCGCATCCTTCCTGTAAAGGAGACCCATATCCGAAGTCACCTTGACATACCTCAAAATATTCTTGGCCGCTAGAAGATGAAGCATACGTGGTTCCGCCATATAATGACTCACCCTGCCTACTGCATATGCAATATCCGACCTAGTGATCGTCAGATAAATCAAGCTCCCAACCAGAGCTCGGAACACGGTCGAATCTTCCAGAATCCTCCCCTCATCCTTGCGAAGTTTCATGACCTTCTCCAGAGGTGTAGAAATGCACTTCCCTTCCTTCATGCCGAATTGCTCCACGATTCGCTCCGCATATCCAGCCTGGGACACCAGCACTCCACTTTCCTTCCTCTGCACCTCGAGTCCAAGGAAATGGTGAAGCTCACCTAAGTCCTTCATCTCAAATCTGATAGATAGCTCAGCCTGAAGCTTTGCTACCTCCTCCTTCGAATTCCCCGTCATGATCATGTCGTCGACGTAAAGCAGCACGATGACTTGAAGCTCCCCGCTCTTCTTGACGAACAAGCTTGAGTCTGAGTCCGAAGCACCGAATCCACAAAATAGGAGATATTCTGCAATCTTCCCGTACCACACCTTTGGCGCTTGCTTCAACCCATACAGGGCCTTCTTCAACTTACAGACATAGTCTGGAAAATCTGTAGATACGAAGCCTGGCGGCTAGACCATGAAGATGTCCTTGTCAATCTCACCATACAAGAACGCATTCTTTACGTCGAGCTGCCAAATCTCCCAACCCCAAAACGTCGCCAAGGCAATCACAAACCAAACTGAAGTCATTTTTGCCACCGGACTGAATGTCTCTTCATAGTCTTCACCGAATTGCTGCGAGAATCCCCGAGCCACAAGGCGAGCCTTGTATCGCTCGATACTGTCGTCAGCCTTCTTCTTGAGCTTATAGACCCACTTGCATATCACAGGGGTGATACCCTTGGGCTTGGGCACCAGAGACCAAGTCTCATTCTTCTCAAGAGCGTCCATCTCTTCTTGCATAGCCGAATCCCAATGTTCCACGCCTTTGGCCTTCTCGAAGCTCACTGGTTCTCGCTCATCCAGGGGACCAGCATAGAAACATGAGACAAAGCTCACCATGTTTCCTCCTGTATAGCGATCAGGGGCAATAATCGTTCGCTTCGATCTCCTCAGCTCCTTCCACTAACTCGCAACATCCTCAGCTGCTTCTTCCCTAGCTCCCCTTCCAGACGTACTAGGAGCATCGCTCCCCCTGCTTCCTGATCCAGAAGACTCCGTCACAGAACTAGAATTGAATGGACCACCTGGTGACAAAGGCAGCTCCACCTGAAGATTTTCCACAGCTCTCTCCGGCTCCTCCACCCTGCTTTCTGGTAGTTCAACACCAAAGCTTCCATTGTAAGATGTGACCTCGTCAAACACGACATCGCGAGATACAACAAATCTCCGCGTCTCCGGGTCCATGCACTTCCAGCCCTTCTTCCTATCATCATATCCCATGAAGACCAGTTTCCTTGCTTTCGCATCTAGCTTCGTCTGAAGCGCATATGGAACGTGCACATAGCAGGTGGAACCAAACACCCGAAGGTGTGCCACACTTGGCTTTTCTTTGAACATCATCTCATGCGGGGTCAACATGTTGATGGGACTGAGAGGCATCATGTTGATGATGTAGGCAGCACAAGACATTACCTCCGCCCAGAAGGACCTCGGGATACTCTTGGCATGCAGCCAACACTTGCAGGTCTCCGTCAGATGACGGATCTTCCACTCTGCAACTCCGTTTTGTTGTGGAGTATGCGCACAAGTAAGCTCCCTCCGGATGCCCGCCTTCCTGCAAAAACTAGAGAACTCACCAGAGGTGAACTCCCCCCCCATTGTCAGTTCTCAGTTTCTTAACCCGCAGGCCTACCCGACCCTCCACAAGCTCCTTGAACTCCACAAACTTGACAAATGCCTCCGCCTTCTCCTTCCGGAAATAAACCCAGACATATCTGGTGTAATCGTCGATCAACACCATCATATACCTGCTAGCTCCGAGGCTTGGGGTAGCAGTCGGTCCAATCAAGTCACCGTGGATGCACTCCAACGACACACTACTCCTTTTCTGCGACTTATCAAACGGTAGTCGATGAGACTTATCGAACTGACATCCCGCGTAAACATGACCGTCACCGTAGAAAGATAGACTAGGCAGGCCCTTGACTAGACCTTTCACCACCATAGCATGCAGCTTGTCCATCCCTACATGCCCCAACCTCTCGTGCCATATGACGACACTATCATTCGTCCTCATCTTGTCGACATACTAACTTGTCGATAAAACGAACAAGTCTTTTGCCCTCCTCCCGACATGAACAACCTCGGCCTTCACCGCCTCAACATTTCTTAGAAACTTCACTTCAATTGGGCCGAACAGAACGTGATACCCAGCGCCAACAGCGTTGGTCACGAAGAAGAGGTTTTTCCTCATTCCGGGCACATGATAGACACTCTTCAACGTTAGTGGCCCCCTATCACTGCCCAAGGAAACAACCCCCACTTTCTCGACACTATGCACGATATTATCAGCAGTTATGATGGCATCATTACCTGAGTAAGGTTGCGCTGAAGTAAGCTTCGACTCATCCCCGGTGAGGTGATGACCACACCCCGAGTCCACGATCCAGTCCTTCTGATAGTTGATAGGAGCCGCGGCTCCAACAGAAGCCGAGAAGGCTCCTCCCCATCCTCCATCATTCTGCCTGGCCTTAGCTTCCTCCTTCCTGATGTGACCAACCTTTCCGCACCTGAAGCATTTTGGTCCTTCTCCCTTCTTCTTCCCTTCAGCCTTGGGAGCCCCCTCCTGCTGTCCAGAAGTTGAAGGCCCATAGCTCCAGCGGTCTTCTTTTTCTTATCCCATTTTTTCTTCTTCCCAGTGAAGAGAACCTCGCCATCTCCCTCAGACACTGATATTGGAGCTTGTGTTCCACATCTCTTAGTTTGAGAATAACAAATCACACTATGTATTTGATCTTGCTTGTGTTTATAAGTGTGCATGTACTATTATTAAATAACCCTATGAACAGGATGCTGTTTGATAAGTATTCTCTAGAAAGAGAGCTAACGCCCCGCGTTAGTTGTTATCGCCCCGCGTTAACTTCCGTTGAGAAGAAAACCGCTGAGAAGGAAATTGCGTTCGACGAATGGAACCTGCGTTCGACAAACTCTGAAGGCGCTCGACGAAATCTGAAGGAAGCTGCGTTCGACGAACGAGGAGTTCCGTTCAACGAAATTTCCTGCGCTCGACGAACTTGCGCTCGACAAGCTGCGTTCGACGAACGAGGAGTTCCATTCAACGAAATTTCCTGCGCTCGACGAACTTGCGCTCGACAAGCTGCGTTCGACGAACGAGGAGTTCCGTTCGATGAAATTTCCTGCGCTCGACGAACTTGCGCTCGACAAGCTGCGTTCGACGAACGAGGAGTTCCATTCGACGAAATTTCCTGCGCTTGACGAACTTGTGCTCGACAAGCTGCGTTCGATGAACGAGGAGTTCCATTCGACGAACTGAGCCTGCGCTCGACGACATTGCGCCCGACAACTGCGTTCGACGAAATTGATTCCGTTCGACGAAAGTTTGTTCTATCAGGATCCTGGCGGTTTGCACGATCCTGACGGTTGCGATTTTTCCATTCGATGAAGGGTGCGTTCGATGAAGGCGTGTTCGACAAAATCAGTCCCGTTCGACGAAAGTTTGTTCAGTCACGCTTCCGACGGTTTGCACGACTTCAGCAACTGCCAGACATGATGCTTAACGCTGGCGTTAACCCTAACGCGAGGCGTTAGCTCCCGTGTCTATTTAAAGACCTGATTTCGGCGTTCAAGATAGCTTTTCTGGAAGCCTTCACTCCAATCTTTTGAGAGAGCATTTCATCCCCGAATTCAGAGAAAACTCCCAACACCACCATTGAGGAACAAGAGTGAGAAGGAGATTTGCAACCGTAAATTTGAAGAAGGATGTTCGCTTTAACTCCGATGATGATCAAAGCGTGTCTTCAACATCTCCTTCAGCGCTCTTCAATATAGGGAGTCTTTTATTCTGATTTGTATCTTTATCTTTTCATTTACTTGTAACTGTAGTGAAATTGCCGCCTTGCGTGTGGCGACTAGGTCCTTGTGCGGCTTAGGGGGTAATTCGTCGCCTTGTGCATGGCGACTAAGTCAAGGGTAGATCTAGGGGGTGGCTAGAGGCCCTACCTGGGGATAGATAGGCTATAGTCAACCGATTCTTGGGAGAAGGACCAGTGAAGGAACAAAAAATAGATTTTCAACTTGTCGCCTCAATTTCAAGCGTTATTGAAATATTATCCTTGTAATCATTTTGTGATATATAAAATTCCTTTTTTAGTATATCTATTTTTCTGGATTTGTATTTCATTTGAGATTGTGCAAGTAAAATCACTTTGTTTATTTCTGCCAAAATATTTTCTGTAGGGATAACGCCAGGCGTTAACTAGTCAACGCCAGGCGTTAGCAACAGTGCTAAAAAGTTTTCTGTTTCTTTAAAATCTGTCAGTTTATCTTAAAAACAGCAAACCCCTTATTCACCCCCCCCCCCCTCTAAGGGCGCCATCAGATCCAATACTTGGTATCAGAGCGAGGTTATTCCAAAACGGTCTCACAACCGGGAATAATGGCACATCACGATCATGCCTTTTTGGAGGGTCAAGGGATAAGTAGACCTCCACTATTTACTGGAACTGATTATAATTATTGAAAAACTAGAATGCGTTGTTTTTTAACTGTTTTAGATAATGACGTTTGGGGTATGGTAGAACAAAGTTATTCTCCACCAACATTTGTTGTTGGAGAAGTCACTATGGAAAAACCTAGAGATATATGGGGTGACAATGATAAGTTGAGATGCAAGAATAACGCTAAAGCAATGAATGCGTTATTTTGTGCTTTGGATAGAACAGAATTTAATAGAACTTGTGCTTGCGAAACAACTTATGATATTTGGAATCTTTTAGAAATTACTCATGAAGGCACACCGCAGGTGAAGGATTCAAAGCTCTTCCAACTTGAATCCGAGTATGAGAAATTTTGGATGGAGACAGATGAAGACGTGGATTCTATGTACACAAGGTTCACCAAAATCGTCAACGACTCAAAAGTGCTTGGAAAGGTGTTCTCCAACGGCGACTTGGTGAGAAAAATTCTAAGGTCTCTCCCTCCAAAGTTCAATCCAAATGTGACGGCTATCTCGGAGTCGCACGACTTGAAAAAGCTCCAAATTGAGAGCCTTATTGGGAACCTCAAGACACATGAGGTTGAACTCAAAATTCAACAACAAGAGTACAACTTGGAGCCAAAGAAGAAGAGTTTGGCCTTAAAGTCAAAGAAGGAGGCAAATGAAGATGATGATGAAGAGGACGAGGAGAGCCTTTTTGTGAAGAAGTTCAAAAGGTTCATGAAGAATCTGGAAAGGAGAAACACCTTCCGGAAATATTTCATCAAAAAGGGATCTTCATCAAAGAAAGAGAGAGGTAGCGACGAGCACGATGATGAACTACCACCACCGGAGTGCTACCATTGTAGAAAGACCGGACATATTCGGAGCAAGTGCCCAAAATATCTGAAAGGGCGTAAAGAAAAATGGCACAAGGGAAATGAGAAGAAGAAGGTCCTAAAAGTGGCTACATGGGATGACTCCTCCTCCGAGGTTTCAAGCGGCTCATCCACTAGTGATGAAGAAGAGGAAAACATGTGCCTAATGGGAAAGAGTAACAAGATATCCGAAGATGAATGCAGTGTACAAAGCGACACTGAGGTAAATCTCCCTACTTCTTATGATGATTTATATATTGAATATTTACAAACATGCAAATTTTTTTATAAAAGTTTAAAAGATATTGATCTTCTAAATTCTGAAAATAAACTTTTGTTAAAATAAAATAAAAAATTATCTAAACAATTGGGGAAAGAAAAGGTATATTGCCAAGAGTGCAATCACTCATTGACAAGAGTGAAAGAACTTGAAGAAACTCTTTCTAAATCCCACTCCACTATTGAACTTCTTACTAAGGAGAAGGGGGGTTTAGAAAGAACTTTAAAAACCTCTCTTTCTCAAATAGAGGATGGGAAGAAGAGTTTTGCAAATCGGTGTGTTATGTTGGTAACGGAAAACACCGCTCTCAAAGCTCGTATTCATGATTTAATTTTGGCTATTAAGAAGTTTGGAGTTGGGCAAAGATCTCTGGACATGATCTTGGCCAACCAATGCCATGGAAGTGCCAAATATGGCCTTGGATATAGATCTGGAAGCTATCGCCAGGCGTTAACCCCTAACGTCGGCGTTAGCTGCAATTCCAGAAACATGAATTCTGGTAATAATAATTTCAAGAACTTAAATGTTACCTCATATTCTAGCAAGAGCTTACCCAAAACTTCAAAAAGGGTCTCATCCCCTTTTATAGCGTGTGTCAAATGTCATTTATTTGGACACACCTCAAACTCTTGTAAGAAAGAGGGTCGCAATGCTATAAAGCAAATCTGGGTGCCTAAGGTTTCCACCTATTCTATGGGAGGAACCTCTTGGGTATCTGGATCTTTACTCTCATCTCCTTTTTAGGTATGTTGGCAGGATAAGGACAAAAAGGACGCGTGGTATTTGGATTCAGGATGCTCCAAACACATGACGGGAAACAAAGCAAAGTTCCTTAGCCTTGAGATGAAGAAAGGAGGGATGGTGAAATTTGGTGACAACGGTAAAGGAAGGATCATGGGCATCGGTACAGTGGGTAACGATTCTTTCTCAATCTCAAATGTTTTATATGTAGATGGTTTAAAACATAATCTAATTTCAATTAGTCAATTATGTGATAAAGGTTTAAATGTATTATTTGAATCATCTACAAATCTTTGTAAAATTATAAATTCTAAAATAAATGATGTCATACTCACCGCACCTAGGATGCATAATGTTTATATGATTACTTTTAATGATCTTTCAAATTCTTCTTTAAAATATTTTATTTCTAAAAATGAAGAATTAGAACTTTGTCATAGGCGCCTTGGTCACTCTAGCACCAAGCTCATTTTGAAATTATCAAAAGATAAATTAATTAAGGGATTACCTATGCTTAATGAAAATTTATCTTCTCTTTGTACGCCTTGCCAAAAAGGAAAATTTTCAAAAAATTCTTTTAAGAGCAAAAATGTAATTTGTACCACTAGACCTCTTCAATTAATTCATATGGATTTATTTGGACCGGTTAGCACTTCTAGTCTAGGAGGTAGAAAATATACGTTTGTAATAATTGATGATTTATCTAGATTTTGTTGGACATTATTTCTATCTTCCAAATTCGATTCATTCCTTGAATTTACTAAACTATGCATTCGTATTTGTTGCGGGTCGCTCGGGTGCTTTGGTAGACCGGTCGAATTGAACCACCTTAGCTCGAAAGCGAACCAAGCGCGCAAACAGTCAATTTGAGATTCGTTGATTACACTGAGACACTTAGCGTGGAAAACCCGGAAAGGGTAAAAACCCACGTGGTCGGAGCTGTGCCGACCAAACTTCCACTATCTTCTGGGGGGTTACAATTAGAGACTTAGAAGTCGAGCGCGACAGGCCGCTGCTTGTTACAATAATAGAGAGAAAGAGAGAGAGAGAGAGAATTCCGAAGGTGACAGACCACCTCCAGAAAAACTAAGTCATTTCTCCTTCTGAGAAAGGTGGAGAACAAAAGTGAGAATTCCCTAGAGAACAAAAGTGAGCGCGCTGGGTCGCCTTTCAGGAAAAAGGAAATCTTCGAGTCCGAAGGAGAATTCCGCGAAAGTCTGCAAGAAGCTCTCCCGGGTCCAGAAGGCAAGGTCCCTTGAAATGAAGCCCTGAGGCTCCTTTTATAGCTTTGGTCGGGGGTAGCCCGGTAATTTCGCCGTTGTAACCACCGTAACCACCTGGCGGACGAATCATATTTTTCGGTTCGGAGCACACAGATCGCCATTTTTCGTAAATGACCATCTTGCCCCTCGGGCAGTTTTGTTGGAGGCGAAAAAGGCGACAAGCTGTTCCGGAAATCTGAGAAACTGGAAAGACAAAAAGTGAGCATGCTAGAAAGACAGAAAGTGAGCGCATCGGAAAGACGAAAAGTGAGCTGAGCGCGCTCAGAAGCGTTCTGAGCGCGCAACAAATGGAGAAGCAATCTAGGCGACTAGGGAAGCGTTCTGAGAATGCTCAGAAGCATTCCAAGCGCGCATGAGCGCGGAGGTGTTCTGAGTGAACAGGTGAGCGGTGCTGGAACACAGTCGTCATGCGGTCGAGTTGTGGCTCCCAACGAATGCGTCTATTTGGAAGGCGGGAGCCGAAGCCCTCCAGGGAGGAGAACAGGCTCCGCTTGCCCTAAACAGGGGGGATGCGGTTTCGACTGCATCCCCCGCGACCCCCGGGGGGGGGGGGGGGGGGGGGGGGGGGGGGGGGGTTGGTTGGCCGCACCCCCCCATGGAGGGGTGCGGCTTGACCGCACCCCCCATGGAGGGGTGCGGCTTGACCGCACCCCCCATGGAGGGGTGCGGCTTGACCGCACCCCCCATGGAGGGGTGCGGCTAGGCCACCCCCCACCATGGGGTGCGGCTTGGCCGCACCCCATGGGGGCTGCGGTTTGGCCGCACCCCATAGTGGGGTGCGGCTTGGCCGTACCCCACCGTAGTGGGGTAGGGGGCTATCCGCACCCCACTTAGTGGGGTGCAGACTAACCGCACCCCAGTAGTGGGGTGCGGTATTTGGCCTCGCTCGGCGCTGCTCCGGGCGTGAAATACGCGCGCGGCGGAGTTATGATAATGGGTTTGACCATTCATCCCACTAACTCCACTCCTTCTTAGTGGGGCTTCTCTCTAACCGCTCCCCGGATCTCCTATAAGTGCACGGGTCCGTATCAAGAGACCCCCAAACCTTCGGAGTCTGAGTCATCGCATGGAGGAGTGTGGAGGTTTTGATTTCTTCGTGGCATTAGATCATCGTCATCTTCGCGGCGTCTTGGGTCGGGATCATTGCCGGAGGACGAGCTATTGTGACTTGTGCAGCTATGAGTCTGTCGTTGTGCGAACTTTTCCGAGGTCGCCGCTCGGCTCTAGTTGTGGGAAAAACTTTTGTCTCGCCGAGCTTGTCATTTTAGCGTCGAAGCCTGAGTAGCTTGGGGGAGATGTGCTCTGCTACGCGGGAGTGTGACGCTCTGCCGTGTGAGAGCGATGTGCCCTGCAACGTGGGAGCGTGATGCTCTGCAGCACGGGACCGGTGTGCCCTGCAACGCGGGAGCGTGATGCTCTGCAGCATGGGAGCGGTGTGCCCTGCAACGCGGGAGCGTGATGCTCTACAGCGTTGGAGCGGTGTGCCCTGCAAGGCGGGAGCGTGATGCTCTGCAGCGTGGGAGCGGTGAGCCCTGCAACGCGGGGGCGTGATGCTCTGCAGTGTGGGAGCGGTGTGCTCTGCAACGTGGGAGCGTGATGCTCTGCAGCGTGGGGGCGGTGTGCCCTGTAATGCGCAAGCGTGATGCTCTGCAACGTGGGAGCGGTGTGCCTTGCAACGCGGGACCGTGATGCTCTACAACGTGGGAGTGGTGTGCCCTGCAATGCGGGAGCATGGTACTCAGCCGTGTGGGAGCGGTGTGCCCTGCAACGCGGGATCATGATGCTCTGTAGTGTGGGAGCGGTGTGCCCTACAACGCATGAGCATGATGCTCTGCAGCATGGGAGCGGTGTGCCCTGCAACGCGGGAGCGTGATGCTCTGCAGCGTGGGAGCGGTGTGCCCTGCAACGCGGGAGCGTGATGCTCTGCAGCGTGAGAGTGGTGTGCCCTGCAATGCGGGATCGTGATGCTCTGCAGCGTGGATGCGGTGTGCCCTACAACGCGGGGGTGTGATGCTTTGCAGCGTGGGAGCGGTGTGCTCTGCAATGCGGGAGCATGATGCTCTGCAGTGTAGGGGCGATGTGCCCTGCAACGCGGGAGCGTGATGCTCTGCAGTGTGGGAGCAGTGTGCCCTGCAACGCGAGAGCGTGATGCTCTACAGCGTGGGAGCGGTGTGCCCTGCAACGCGGGAGCGTGGTGCTCTGCCGTGTGGGAGCGGTGTGCCCTGCAACGCGGGAGCATGATGCTCTGCAGTGTGGGAGCGGTGTGCCCTGCAACGCGGGAGCATGATGCTCTGCAGCGTGGGAGCGGTGTGCCCTGCAATGCGGGAGCGTGATGCTCTGCAGCGTGGGAGCGATGTTGTATTTTTTGTGGACTTAATTTAGATTGTCGGACTCGACGCATGTCCGCCACTTGTGAGAGGCCTCCTCTTTTCACTACGTTGGTGAGTTTGTTGTTTGGTAATAATATTAAGGGTCGTACGTGGCCTTAACTTTTCGGCGCCTTACATTAAAAGATTCGCACTGCTGATTGAGCCAGAAAGTAAATGTAGTAATTTCAAATACATAATGGGTACATGCGCACAAGTATAATCTTGCGGCTTACTGTTTTTCAAAGCAGAAAACTGGAAGAAGCGGAAAATAGAAATTGATGATAAATGGAATGCGAGCTGTGCGCACTCTATTAGGGGGAAAGTTTCCCTGCTCGGTATCTCTGGTTCATCTGTGTCGGGGTACTGCGTCGTCCTCTACTGGATTGTCAGCCCGTGTTTTGCGTTGGTTCGGGGCTTGGTTTAGTAAAAACCTTCCGAGGAGGCCTTGTTGGACAAGACGCTCGATTTCGTCCTTCAATCGATTGCAGCCTTCAGTCCTGTGTCCATGCCCGCGATGAAAGTCACAATACTGCAATTGGTTTCCTCTATTTGGTGCAAGAGGCTCGGTCCTGCGTAGTGCGTTGTTATCACGGATGGCGAGGAGAACGTTAGTCCTGGTATTGTTCAGGGGAGTGTAGTCCTGATGCTGGTGAGATCTTCGGTCTCGGCTGGGGTTGTCGTGATGCTTGTTGTTCTTATTGGGAACTGTCTGCGGCAATGAATCCTCTTTCTTCCTCTTCGAGCTCCCCTCGAACTGTCGGCGGTGCGCTTTAATTGCCTCATCTGCTGCTATCCGGGCCTCGACTCGCTGAACGAGGTCAGGATAGCTTGGTACGGTTTCTCTCATTAGAGCTGAGTAAAGCCACTTGGGCGGAGACCTCCAAGGAAGACTCCTCGCAAAAGCTCGGGGTCGACTCCCGGGATCTGTCGAGCCTCAGAGGTGAAGCGTCGGAAAAAATCCTTCAGAGCTTCTCCGTAGTTCTGGCGGATTCCCGAGAGATGGGAGGGATCTCGGACAATCCTATGATTGGCGATGAACTGGTCCACGAACTGTTGCGCCATTTCAGCGAAGTTGCTGATGGCCCCATCTCGCAGGGAGTGGAACCAAGTGCGCGCTTGTCCCTCCAAGGTTGTCGGGAACACTTGACAGAGGAGTTGATCGGGGGCGCTGTAAATCCTCATGATGGTGGTGAAGTGATTGACATGTTCCAATGGGTCATCCGTCCCGTCGAATGTTTCGATGTTGGGAAGCTTGAAACCATTCGGAATTGGATGGGCCAGGACTTGAGGCGACAGTGGGGAGCCATGGTGTGCGGGGCGGCGGGCGAGAGTTGTGCGTTGCCCTGCTTGGACGTACTCCTCTTCTATCATATCGCGTATTTCTTCTCGCGTGGTTCTTTATATTGCTCGATCAGGGGCAGCTCTTCCAGGGTGATGGTGACGGTGGTCAGCTTCTGGGCCTCTAGCTGTCAGGGCAGGGTGAGCGGAGCTTGCTTCGTTGAAGAATCCTTCTGAAGCTTCTCCTTCTCGAACGGCCTCATCGTTAGGAGCATGACCCGGAGCTGGGGGCATCGGAACGTTCAATGCTGGGGGTTGAATGGGAGCTCGAGGAGCCCCAAGATTTCTTACGAGAGCCAGCATCTCGGCTTGCTGCTCTTCCATTTGCCGAATGCGCCCTTCCAGCACCATCGCAGGCGTAAGCACTGCCTCTTCTGCGAGAGGCGCATTGATGAGCGAGTGGGAGGGAGATGGGTCGACGCGCCCCTCTGGGATTGATCCTTCAGTAGTGCGAGCACTTCTTCTTGCCATTGCAATTGGCGAAAAGTGCTACCTCCGGTGAGTCTTTAAAGAACCTTGGGAATTCCTTCCCACAGACGGCGTCAAACTGTTACGGGTCGCTCGGGTGCTTTGGTAGACCGGTCGAATTGAACCACCTTAGCTCGGAAGCGAACCAAGCACGCAAACAGTCAATTTGAGATTCGTTGATTACACTGAGACTTTTTAGCGTGGAAAATCCGGAAAGGGTAAAAACCCACGTGGTCGGAGCTGTGCCGACCAAACTTCCACTGTCTTCTGGGGGGTTACAAATAGAGACTTAGAAGTTGAGCGCGACAGGCCGCTGCTCGTTACAATAATAGAGAGAAAGAGAGAGAGAGAATTCCGAAGGTGACAGACCACCTCCGGAAAAACTAAGTCCTTTCTCCTTCTGAGAAAGGTGGAGAACAAAAGTGAGAATTCCCTGGAGAACAAAAGTGAGCGCGCTGAGTCGCCTTTCAGGAAGAAGGAAATCTTCGAGTCCAAAGGAGAATTCCGCGAAAGTCTGCAAGAAGCTCTCCCGGGTCCAGAAGGCAAGGTCCCTTGAAATGAAGCCTTGGGGCTCCTTTTATAGCTTTGGTCGGGGGTAGCCCGGTAATTTCGCCGTTGTAACCACCGTAACCACCTGGCAGACAAATCATATTTTTTGGTTCGGAGCACACGGATCGCCATTTTTCATAAATGACCATCTTGCCCCTCGGGCAGTTCGGGCAGTTCGGGCAGTTTGGGCAGTTTTGTTGCAGGCGAAAAAGGCGACAATCTGTTCCTGAAATCTGAGAAACTGGAAAGACAAAAAGTGAGCATGCTAGAAAGACAGAAAGTGAGCGCGTCGGAAAGACGAAAAGTGAGCTGAGCGCACTCAGAAGCGTTCTGAGCGCGCAACGAACGGAGAAGCAATCTAGGCGACTGGGGAAGCGTTCTGAGAATGCTCAGAAGCATTCCAAGCGCGCATGAGCGCGGAGGTGTTCTGAGTGAACATGTGAGAGGTGCTGGAACACAGTCGTCATGCGGTCGAGTTGTGGCTCCCAGCGAACGCGTCTATTTGGAAGGCGGGAACCGAAGCCCTCCAGGGAGGAGAACAGGCTCCGCTTGCCCTAGACAGGGGGATGCAGTTTCGACTGCATCCCCTGCGACCCCCAGGGGGGGGGGGGGTTGGCCGCTCCCCCCATGGATAAGGGTGCGGCTTGGCCGCACCCCTCATGAAGGGGTGCGACTTGGCCGCACCCCATGGAGGGGTGCGACTTGTCCGCCCCCCACCATGGGGTGCGGGTTGGCCGCACCCCACCATGGGGTGCGGGTTGGCCGCACCCCATGGGGGGGGGGGGCGGTTTGGTCGTACCCCATGGGGGGGTGCGGCTTGGCCGTACCCAACCGTAGTGGGGTAGGGGGCTATCCGCACCCCACTTAGTGGGGTGCAGACTAACCGCACCCCAGTAGTGGGGTGCGGTTTTTGGCCTCGCTCGGCGCTGCTCCGGGCGTGAAATACGCGCGCGGCGGAGTTATGATCATGGGTTTGACCATTCATCCCACTAACTCCACTCCTCCTTAGTGGGGCTTCTCTCTAACCGCACCCCGGATCTCCTATAAGTGCACGGGTCCGTATCAGTATTCAAAATGAACTTGATTTAAAAATTAAATGCATGCGTTCGGATCATGGAGGAGAATTTGAAAATGATAGATTTTCTTCTTTTTGTGATGATTTAGGAATTAAACATGAATTTTCCGCTCCTCGCACCCCACAACAAAATGGTGTAGTGGAGAGGAAAAATAGAACCCTTCAAGAGCTAGCACGCACTATGCTTTGTGAATATGGGTTGCCTAAATCATTTTGGGCCGAAGCGGTTAATACTTCATATTATATCATTAATCGTGTCATGCTTCGTCCTATTTTAAAATTGACACCTCATGAGCTTTACTTTAAAAGAAAACCTAATGTATCTTATTTTCATGTGTTTGGTTGTAAATGTTTTATTTTAAACACTAAAGATACACTAGGAAAATTTGATGAAAAATGCGATGAGGGAATTTTCATTGGTTATTCTTCAACTAGCAAGGCTTATAGAATATATAATAAAAGAACTAAAGTAGTTGAATAGTCTATACATGTAAGATTTGATGAGTTTGTTCATTGTGTAGATTCTAATCGTACTGGAAATGAAGACGAACCTATTTCCCCTTTGGAGCATGAGGATGATGAATCACTTGGAGAAAAAGAAGAAGAACAAGAGGAGAAAGAAAATGAGATAATAGAGTATGTTCCTCCATGCGTGTTGCAGTTCACTAAGGATCATTCAAAGGAGCTTGTGATAGGAGAACCATCAAAAGGGGTAAGTACTCGTTCTTCTTTACATGAGACTTCTTCAAACCTTTGTTTTATATCCGAAATAGAACCAAAAAATATTTCAACCGCTTTAAATGATGAATTTTGGTTTATAGCTATGAATGATGAATTAAATCAATTTGAACGTAACAAGGTTTGGAATTTAGTAGAGAGGCCATCTAATCATTCGGTTATAGGAGTCAAGTGGATTTTCAAAAATAAATTAGATGGTGACTCTAGGATAACAAGGAATAAAGCAAGACTTGTTGCGCAAGGTTATTCACAAATCGAAGGGGTAGATTTTGATGAAACTTTTGCACTCGTTGCTCGCCTAGAATCAATTAGAATATTTCTTGCATTTGCGAGTTTTAAAAGATTTAAATTATTTCAAATGGATGTTAAAAGTGTCTTTCTAAACGAGATTATAAAAGAAGAAGTTTATGTAGAACAACCCCCTGGTTTTGTGAATGAAAAATTTTCTAATCATGTGTATAAGTTAGAAAAAGCACTTTATGGATTAAAGCAAGCGCCACGTGCTTGGTATGATAGATTGACATTATTTTTGATAAAGCACGGTTATAAAATGGGAAGTGCGGATAATACACTCTTTATTAAGCATGTAGATAATGATTTGATTATATTGCAAATTTATGTTGATGATATCATTTTTGGAGTCACTAATGAAGAGTTATGCAATGAAGTAATAAAATTATTTTATGTACTTTAATATTTTTTTCTCTTAATTTTTTTTAAAAATCAATAAAAATTTAAAAACTATGGGAAAACCACCAAAATAAGCTAAAAAGGCCATCATATCAACTCCATAATGTCTGAAATTTCAACTGTATGAAGGCCTATTTATATTACAAATGTATCATGAAAAATATTTTTCAAAAAGTCAAAAATTGGTGTTCTGTCTCGGCGTTAAGAAGTTAACGTCTGGCGTTAGCTTCTATGCTCAGAATTTTTTTTGTGTTTTTACAACTGTGTTGGTATTTTGGTGTTTTCTTCCAAAACTTAAAAACAAAAAATTACTATAAGCTTAAATGTTTATTTCAAGGATGATTATATAGATATTGGTTCAAGATTATTTACAATGTTTAATTTAAACCTTCAAGTTTCATTAAAAACATTGTTTTGATTTAATCATGCCTTCAAAATTAATTATCTTCAAATGTGCAAAGAGTTTGAGAATAGATAACATATGTCGAAATGTTTTTACATGCCTCTAAGTATGAGTAAAGTTTTTATCTTTGATAATGATTTTCTCACTTACACTTTTTGGTTAATATACATGTGTTTTTAAATCTTATTTTTATATGATTGTGTAGCATAAGAACTTATTTTGAATTTCATAAACAAGTTTACCTACACAACATTAAATTCTTTCTTGAATTTTTTGTTTTTCATGCACTTGTATTTAGAGAAATGTGGCAAATAAAATTCAAAACAAAATATAAACTATGTTTGCTAAACAAGTGAATTCAGAGTCCCTTGTCACTAAGTCTAAAAAGCAACAAATGAATGACAAGGATAACTCCACCAAGCACTACTTGAACCTCCTGATAAGTCTTAATGAGCATTGTGAGGTTGAGCACCTTGGAAAGAATTATAAAGTGTCTTGTGCAAACAAAATTTTCACCACTTCTCCTTAAAAAAATATCTATAGTGCATTGAAATTTGTGAAAGTAAAGTTGTTTTTGTTCAATTCAAGTTATGCTCTTACATTGCATAGTTTCATGTAGTTTGATTTCTACACTTGTATGCTTTATCAAAACATATTTATTGTACACATCATTATCAATTATAATACTTCCACTCATGAGAATTGGACTTAAAGTTTACATACATTGTTCTCTACAATCATGAGTAAATGCACGAGATAGCAAGCATGATCTTTACAATGTTTATGATTTCTTGAAATGCAAATTATTTTACATTGTAAACCTATCTTCCATTGATATTATATATTCTTGCTTGCTAACTTTAAATATTCCAAATTTCAAATGTATTTGCAACTTATGTATTTCATTTCAAAACATCCACTTATTTGATTTACAACGCTTATTATGTTTTGTTCTTACAAATTCTCAACGATGTTCAAATATTGCTTTCGCTGTGTTCACTTTCAAGAAGTTGCAATTATCTCAACAAAGTGCACACAAGAACAAATTCCTACTACTCATCCATATCTCCTTTTGATTATAACAAAAGGGGGAGAAAAGACTAACTTCAAGAAATAACTTAGAGAAATCTATTATTTAGGGGGAGTACATTATGACATGCATTCATGTAGGGGGAGTATCCACATAGGGGGAGTATGCATGATTATCACGCTTATCATATACTATAAACACTACTTTATTTTTATTTCTTATTAGTGGATTTGTTATTATCAAAAGGGGGAGATTGTTGGAGCTTGTGTTCCACATCTCTTAGTTTGAGAATAACAAATCACACTATGTATTTGATCTTGCTTGTGTTTATAAGTGTGCAGGTACTATTGTTAAATAACCCTATGAACAGGATGCTGTTTGATGAGGATTCTCTGGAAAGAGAGCTAACGCCCCGCGTTAGTTGTTAACGCCCGCGTTAACTTTCGTTGAGAAGAAAACCGCTGAGAAGGAAACTGCGTTCGACGAACTCTGAAGGAACTCGACGAAATCTGAAGGAAGTTGCGCTCGACGAACGAGGAGTTCCGTTCGACGAAATTTGCTGCGCTCGACGAACTTGCGCTCGACAAGGTGCGTTCGACGAACGAGGAGTTCCGTTCGACGAAATTTCCTGCGCTCGACGAACTTGTGCTCGACAAGCTGCGTTCGACGAACGAGGAGTTTCGTTCGACGAAATTTCCTGCGCTCGACGAACTTGCACTCGACAAGCTGCTTTCGACGAACGAGGAGTTCCGTTCGACGAACTGAGCCTGCGCTCGATGACATTGCGCCCGACAACTGCGTTCGACGAAATTGATTCCGTTCGACGAAGGGTGCGTTCGACGAAGGCGTGTTCGACGAAATCAGTCCCGTTCGATGAAAGTTTGTTCAGTCACGCTTCCGACGGTTTGCATGACTTCAGCAACTGCCAGACATGATGCTTAACGCTGACGTTAATCCTAACGCCAGGTGTTAGCTCCTGCGTCTATTTAAAGACCTGATTTCGGTGTTCAAGATAGCTTTTCTGGAAGCCTTCACTCCAATCTTTTGAGAGAGCATTTCATCCCCGAATTCAGAGAAAACTCCCAACACCACCATTGAGGAACAAGAGTGAGAAGGAGATTTGCAACGGTAAATTTGAAGAAGGACGCTCGCTTCAACTCCGATGATGATCAAAGCGTGTCTTCAACATTTCCTTCAGTGCTCTTCAATATAGGGAGTCTTTTATTCTGATTTGTATCTTTATCTTTTCACTTACTTGTAACCGTAGTGAAATCGCCGCCTTGCGTGTGGCGACTAGGTCCTTGCACGACTTAGGGGGTAATTCACCGCCTTGTGCGTGGCGACTAAGTCAATGGTAGATCTAGGGGGTGGCTAGAGGCCCTATCTGGGGACAGATATGCTATAGCCAACTGGTCCTTGGGAGAATGACCGGTGAAGGAACAAAAGAGAGATTTTTAACTTGTCGCCTCAATTTCAAGCGTTATTGAAATATTATCCTTGTAATCATTTTGTGATATATAAAATTCCTTTTTCAGTATATCTATTTTTCTGGATTTGTATTTCATTTGAGATTGTGCAAGTAAAATCACTTTGTTTATTTCTACCAAAATATTTTTTGTAGTGATAACGCCAGGCATTAACTAGTAAACGTCAGGCGTTAGCAACAGTGCTAAAAAGTTTTCTGTTTCCTTAAAATCTGTCAGTTTATCTTACAAACAGCAAACCCCTTCCCCCCCCCCCCCCCTCTAAAGGCGCCAGCAGATCCAACAACTGACACCCCCACCATCTGCCTTGCTAGAGTCTCCTGCGACGCAAGCAGATTCTCCAGCTCCAGCAGAGACGGCTGATTTGCCCAACCCTGTACCGACGTCACAAAGGACACATATTCCTTCTGCAAGCCACGGATGATGTGCCTCTTCAACTTTGCCTCAGAAATTGGCTCATCAGGATCCAGTGCTGAAATCTCAGCGCACAGGTTCTTCATCTTCAAGAAGAACGTAGAGATAGAAAGATCACCCTGAGCCGACCTAGCCAGCTCATTTTCCAGAAACTGTAGTCTCGCTACATTCTTCTTGTTAAACAGCCCATCCAGGGCTCTCCAGATCTCCGCAGCTGATCCACACCCCAAGATGTGATCGAACAGGTCAGGTGATATTGCCCTCTTCACGGTGAATTCTGCTTTCGCATTAATCCTTCTCTAGTTCCTCACCTCATGACCATTGTCCCCAACTGGGACAACCTGCTCTATACTATCTCCTCCAACCACCTCCCAGAGGTCCTCACCCAGAAGATAACTCTGCATACACGACTTCCACTTCTTAAAGTTAGTCGAGTTGAGCATCTCAATTCCAAGACCTCTTGCTTCCATGGCTCTACCACTGGTTCCTTCTTCACAAAGGCGATGGCAACTATGAGTTATTCACTGCTCTATCCACTCCAACCTATCTCTGATACCATGTGAAATTTTCCAAGATCTAGGAGTGAGCATGAATAGAACAACTCAAAGCTATAGCCAACAACCAGAAGCACATGAAAAACTCAATCTTTATTGATACTTGCAGAAATCTTCATTACAGAGCGAGGTATACATGGCGAGACATGATTTCACCAGTACACAAAAACCAGGAGAAAAACCAAGCTGAAAAAGATAACTAGCGGTCTGAAGACTGAGACCGCCCGACTTGCCAGTTCGCTCGACTAGAAACCGAGACCGCCCGAACTGCCTGCCTGCGATTTGAACAACACCAACTGCGAACTCCGCGAACTTCCGAACTCCACTGATCCTCCCGAACTCCAGCAACCCGCACTGCAAGCCGCGAGACCACCCGAACACCTTAGAAGAAGAGGTGACCGCTGCTGCCCGCACAATCCGTAGAAGCTGCACAAGGAAAGTTCAATCAGCAAACCGCCCGGTCACAAAAACAAGACCGCGAGCTCTAGGCGCGAGTTCAGCTTACGCTTGGTGCGATTAATTTGCTGCTATAGTGGCTCCTATTTATATGTGTGAGACCTGATCCAGTCACCACCCTATGAGATAGAGTCACCACCCTTGATCGCGCGACCAGACCGGTCAACCCGCGCGATCAGCAAAAGATCATTCTGCTTAGTGAGCTCGCCAGCTTCAACATAGACAAGGAGATCGCCACTCCTCCAAGAAGCCGCCCACTACCATTGTTCGCCAACGAGACCGCAAACACAACCTGTTCTCCAATGAGACGGCGAAATCAACCTGTTCGCATTGCCAGCCTCCACCAGAGACCGCGAACAGAGACCGCGCGACTAAGAAGCCTTAGTCGGCAAACACTACCAGGAACCCGGACAGTCGTCAGACCGGACTTCCGGATACCTGAACCAACCCTGTGCGGTCATAGCTTGACCGCCACAGTCCTGAAGTAACAACCCGCCACGCGGTCACAGAACCAGACCGCGCGGCCTCACTTCAGCAGCCTTGGACAGAAGAACGACGGTCACGCCGAATAGACCTGCGGCTAGACCGAAGAGATCAGACTGCAGATGGAGACCTCAAGACCGCGCGGTTTGCCAGACCGTGCGACCTCCCCCCAGACCGCCAACTTTCACAAACTTCCACTTCAACATTTTCAACACTTTCAGTATCGCTCTGAGCACGATATTGAAGTGTCTACTAATAGTATCCATAGAACGAAGATGTGTAACTCAAACATCGCGAAACTTCTTGTTATGTGCTATAATGCAAAGGAATAATCCAACTGATTCTTTCACTGACACATATTTTCTTTCATGTACTAGACCTCTAGTAGACAATATGTGACATAGCTCGTGGAATGGTTGTTTACCTATGCGCAACAATGCAACATATTGAAGCAGTTCACTTCTGGACCTTCATATATGCGTCTAAGTAACGAGGACCTTAGTGCGGTATTAATTTCATGATCTACAGGTTCCAAGAGAACATACTATACTCTAATGCTAGCAAACTAGCACCGAGTGCTGTGAGTGTTGGGAAAATGACCATCAATGTTCCCTTAATTTGAAGAGACCTCACACTCAATGCTAAGTACAAGTTGTATTTGATAAACCCTATTTCTATCTCATAAGTATGCAGGACAAGGGCACACCATGTATAATGTATGATCAGCTGAGACGAGCTCTCTGTCTCAGCTGAACCGCTGAGACAAGACTAGGAGCCGCTGAGAAGGTGTCTGGGCAAGCTGAGCTGCAGATAGAAGAAACCGCTAAGACAACTGTCTGTCTCAGCGGATCCACTGAGACGGGACAGAAGCAACTGCTGAGATGGCTGACCATCTCAGCCCAACCGCTGAGACAAATTCAAAAGTGATCTGGCGGGTTCTGCTTTTGGCGCAAGCTGTAGAAATGCATATTGGGGACAATCACTCCCATACCTGTCAGGAGGACAACTAAGAGCCGTTGAGGGTCAGTGGTGTATAAAAGGAATAAGTTAGGGTTGAGCAAAGAACTTTTGCTATTACTCTCCAGCACACAAAGAAGCAGAAGCATACTGTTCCATTGTCGGCAGCCAAGAACTGAGCTCACACAAGGCTGCAAGGAGAAAAGAGATTGCTTATCTTGATTCATCTCAAGATAGAGCAAGTAGATCAAGTCCATCATCTGAAGGTCTGATCAAGAAGAATCAAGTTGGAGCTGCACTTCACCTCCTTGGTTCAAGTCTGCAACAACAGCTGTTAAGAAGAAGAACAAGGCTTGATCTTTTCTTCCTTCAATCTGTAATCATTATTATATCATTTGTAGGAGCCTTTGGGTTGTGAGACTGTAGGGCTTTATTGCCTGAGTGTGTAAGGCTGATTGGCCTGAGTTGTAGAGCTGAGAGGTCAGCTTGAGGTAGGACTAGGAGGTGGTCTGAGTTGTAGGAGGTGGATTCCTCTGAGGTAGGGCTGCTGTGCCTGAGGTAGAGTTTGGGAAAACCTGAGAGATCATGTGGGATCTGTGCTGTTGGCTCTTGGAGCTGAGTTTGGAGAAGTTGGCATTGTCTAACTCATTGTTAGAAATGTGAAGGGGGAAAGAGGACTACTAAAGACACCCTGTCTTGAGGAACCTCTATAAATCTCTTTGTGCTTTCTGTGCTTGATAATTTGCTAACCTAAATCCAGAAAACACTAAGCCTAAAACAAAAGAAACCTACATTTCATGATATATTCTTTAATTAATTTCTCTCTCAACTCCGATGAATCCATCTAACATGTACCAATTCAAAACGAAAGTGAGTGAATTTGCAATGATAAAACTGTGTGCATCAATGCCGCAGTTGCTGAAACAAATTTCCTATGATTTTTTAAGCATCTACTTTTTAATTCTAAACTTCATTTGACTTATCTCTATAATTTCTTAAGCATCTATTTTTGTTCCAGAAACTTGCCTAAGAAAAACAGTAAAAAATTGATCCCCAGATGCACACAGTTCCTATTCCAAAAACTTGTTTCAGCAAGCCGATGTTAGATCGAATTAATTCCCCATTGTTACAGAAATATGGGAAAACAGTTCCTAGAAATCGATAGAAAAAAAAACAGGAACGAAAGAAAAACGATGTTCGCATCGCATTGATGTCCAGCGGCGGAAAATGATAGAAAAAGGAAAGAACCAAACAATCCAGTCTTTTCACCCGCACAGCGGCGCGAGGTGGAGCCTCTGCTGCGGGCGCGAGGGCTATTAAACACTTGAAAATAAAAACTCACGCTTTTCAGTAAATCTAATACCCACGACAATTCAGGCGAACCGAACCACAAAAATATGTTATTTATTCTGAAAACCAAAAACGGTAACCCAAATGCCAAGAACGGGACCCTTGGGGGTTTTTAGGGTTGCCATTAAACACTTGAAAATGAAGTTTAAAAAAAGGGTGCGGATAGCCAGGTTGCGGTTAACAATCGCCTAAAATTATCTGAAGCCCATGGCAGTGACCACGGCGATGGAGACGGATTGGGAGCAGAAGGAATGGGAGGAGATCGAGGGCGCCTGTGTGATATAGGCGTGCCGTGATATAGAGGATTGGCCGGAGAGGGCACATGCTTAGCAAAGCAACCCCGGCGACGGGGGTAGAGGACGGCGCCATTTCCGTCGCAGTCAATGGAGCAAGAGACGAGGGCTGGAGCATTTACCTCGACGAAGAAAGAGGTAGAGCTTTTCTTGTCTTTTATCTCGTGGTTTGATCCAAGGGGAGGTTTTGGCCATTTTGGCCCGTCGGTTTTGAATTCGTACTCTACCCGCGCTTTTGCCGGTCTTTTCGCCCGCACAGCGGTGCTCTCCTTCCCTAATAAATTTATGTTCATGTCAATACGATAAATGAAGGGTTAGCACCCAGGATTAGGTTTATTTGCAGTGACCATACATTCCCGACATGTCAAGCAAATATATTGACAGCAAACATGCCCCTCGATCCGTTCAGAAATATCACCAAGTGCTGGCTTTACTCAGAGAGACCTAATAGAGAGCTAACACTTTCAGGAAAACTTTACTATTGCACAATATCCAACATATCACATTGGAGGATTAAATCAGTGAGATAGTTGCATATACTTTTATTTAGATCACTGATCATTGATGTTGTCAAAACCGTGAAAATACATAAATTAGTTCTGAACTTTAGACTAAGTTTGAAATAAGTCCCTGATCTCTTATTCTTCTGATATGCCTAGAGAAATGCATAGAGATGTGATCCTGAGATAGTTGCATACACTTTTATTTAGATCACTGATGATAGATGTTACAAATGATGTGAAAATACCTAAAGCAGTATCTAAACTTTAGCCAAGTTTGAAATAGGTTCCTGAACTTTTATTTTTGCTCATATTGGTCCCATAACTTTAAGCTAGATTTCAAATAGGTCACTGAATCTCTCTAAATCACCGTTCTAGTGTCCTTCGGCATTTTTCGCTCCCCGTACTTGTCTTGATCTATTTGAAGAGATACTCAATTAATGATTTTGTGTAACTAGTCTCTCTTTAGGTCAATGCCATTTAAATAGGCTTACACGAGAGTAAAATTATAAATACAATAAGGAAGTATTCTAAGGAATATTTTTTTTATGTGAATTAAAAATGCAACAATATCTAAAAATTCCTTTCATCTCTATCCATTTATCCGACCACATAAAGGAGAGTGGATCAGACAGTTGTAGCTTCCTCGTCGTGATGTCAATCACCTTGCGTCCAAATTTTGACCCCGTTTCTTTTTTGGTCTACTAATATTCTCATTTTCAATCCCAACTGCCGTGATATGAAAATCACAACTATTGGAAGCTTCTCTTAGATCCTGCCCGATGTGTAGTTATGATTAACCCATGATATTGATGCATCCTTCATCGCATCCTAAGTCATGTATTTTATTTTTCAGTTTTTATTTACTTTCATGTATTTCTTTCCGCGCACCTGCTTTTATTTAAAAGTGTTCGGCTCGTCGGGTGACCATCCGATGAGACCCTGAATAAAAGGTCCAGTAATTTTAGTAGCTAGGACGAACGAGGCAAGTTTAAATTAATTATGAAAATATAAGATCAAATGGGGAATAAAATCAAATTAAAATATTCCCTCTTAAAAAAAAAGATTCATTGGGAGTCTAGTTCAATTAACCAAATTCTCAGATTATTTAATATGAAATAACCCTCTCTCATTAGGAAAGTTGAATGAGTGGGTGAGTTAGGAAACAATTATTTTAGGAAACATTTTAAAACCAGAAAATTTCCTCCTTCTTTAAATGGCCCCCTACGGTGACAGAAGAAGTAGCCATGGAAAATACAGGGAACGACGAAACTGTCGTTCCTCTGTTAGCCCGGCGACCTACCTCCCGATCGCGCCCCTCTGTCGAAGTCAAAACCACCGAAGCAATCAGCGCCTTCGTCTCCTGCGAAGCCCTAGAAGCGGACGGACGTCTCAACGGACCTCTTCCTTCAGTCCGCCGCCCTCGAACATCGCGGATTTCAACGACGGGATCGTCGTCGACCTCGGAATATCTGTTCCGGCGATCCCGTGCACAAACCGAGCCGTCGACCTCGACTTCCAGTCCGGATCGAGACTGTGCTGTCAGCATAGCACTGTGCATGAAGGGTTTGATCGAGCTGCTATCTCCTCTGCCGTACTCTCGTGTGTTTAATTTGGTTGTCGTCAGCAGCGCCTCCCGACAGAACCCATCAGCAGTTCGTTCCCATCAACAGTGCCGTCCACAGCCAACTTCAGTTGTGAAATAGCCTCGTCGAATGCTTGGGGGTAATTCCATCCTTCCTCTTGCTCCTCTTTATTAGGGTAAATTTTATGCAACTTAAAATAATTGATTAAAGCTTGCCTCAAACGTTCGTGCTGCTTTTATTATCGTTACTCCATAAATTATTGTTTGTGACTTGCTTGTGAGTGTACGGATCTCGCCTTGGTTCAATTCACTATTCGCTTAGAAGTTTACTCTCAAATAAAATTAACGGTCTTTTAAAGTCCAAGCGTTGATAGTGATTTTGCGCGCAATATTCGACTTGGCCGCTCGGCCTATTTTCAAAATTAAAAATCATCTCATAAAATTAACATATTTCTCAAAGCCCTAATTTGAGTCTACATCAGTTTGGTATCAGAGCGCACCTTTGATTCGCTCCTATCGCGAATCAAACGATCCGGATTTCAAAAAAAAAAAAATTTTATTATTATCTTTTTATTTTATGATCTATTTTCAAAATAAAATAAAATAATTAAATTTCCTTAAAAAAAATTTAAATTAAATCTCCACTTAAAAAAAACCAAATTTTATTTTAATTTGAATTAAAAAAAAAAATATATATATATATATATAATTTCTTTTTCTTTCCACTCGGGTAATCTCTCATTTAAAACAAAATCTTTTAAATCTTTGAGTTTGTTTTAAGTAAATTAAAAAAAAGTTTTTTTTTTGTAAATTTGAATTAATTTTAAAACCAACGAAAAATTTCTCAAATCGAATTATTTTAAATGGACAAACGAGTGGATCACCTAGAAACAAGTGTTGGGGATTTGACCCAACGTATGAGCGATTTAATGAAAGCAGTAGAAACTCTCACCACCGGTATGGGTAGTGTCACGCATGTTATGAACGGATTGCGCACATCGGTTAATAATATAGAGGCTACCATGCAATTAAATCGAGCACACATCCCAGTGGTTGTGGTAGATCCTAATCCTAGACCTCCAACACTTGCACAAACAGAACCCGAGTCACGTAACGAACCACGTGATCCACCCCGATGGGATGTAGGAGTAAAATTAGATGTTGGCGATTTTGAGGGACACTTAGAGCCCGAGGGTTGCCTAGACTGGTGTGATAGGATGGATCGATTCCTGGATTGGAAGCAATTGCCCAAGCTAGACAAGTTGAGTATGCCACGCTTAGACTGAAAGGGTCCGCTTTAGTTTGGTGGGGACAATTAGAGCGTTCTCGCTTCAATTTAGGTATGCCCCCATCACCACGTGGACCGAATTTAAAACGCAACTTCGAAAACGATACGTTCCACCCGATTATTTGCAGACCCTCTACCGTAGGTTCCACAACCTACGACAAGACAAATTATCGGTGGATGAGTATACGAACGAGTTCCTAATACTGCAGTCTCGCCTCGACCTCCGAGAGGATGATGATATGACTGTATCCCGTTATCTGAACGAGCTACGTTATTCTATTAGAGACCAATTAGAGCTTTTTGATTATAAGAATTTAGGAGAGATCTCGAGTCGCGCATGAAGAGTAGAGTCATCACAGAAGCGGGCATCCGGAGTTAGGTCGACTGAAAGATCCACATCAAGCGTCACCACTACCACCACTGCTAGGATCTCGGATTCCCCTCACCCTGCCATCATATCCGGGACTCCGACCCCATCCACTATTCCCTCAAAGGGAAAGGAGATTATTGGGGCTAATCCCAACACTGGCGTATTTCGATGTTTCAAGTGCATGGAGCCGGGCATAAATCATCTGAGTGCCCGCGACGTCAATTTGTCGCTATTATTGATTCCATGGATGGATATGAGCCAGAGTATGGAATTTACGTAAATGAGTCTCACCCTGAGCATGAGCATGAGCATGAGCACGAGTCAGAGGATGTCGTAGAAGTGGAAGGCGAACGCGCCGAACACTTATGCGTCTTACGATATAGCCTGATCACCTCTAGTGAGTCTACTGAGGGTGATTATAGGAGACACGATATTTTCCGCACTACTCCACGTATCCAGGGACAATTTGCTCTATTATCATCGATAATGGCAGTATGGAGAATTTCGTCTCTCAGCGCATGGTCGACATATTAGGGCTTGTGACGCATCCGTTAGAACAACCCTACAACTTATCCGGAGTCAACAGTCATTTGACTATGCCCGTCACACATTACTGTCTAGTAGAGTTTTCTATCGGGAGCACATATTCGGATAGAGTTCTATGTCATGTTGCTGCCATGGATGTCTGCCACATCCTATTGGGAAGATCTTGGCAGTACGATCGACATGTCATGCACGACGGCACGAGAAACTCTCATTCCTTTGAGCGTCACGGACACAAGATTGTTCTTTTACCCCAGAAGAACTGTCTTATCCCAAGAGCACGCGAGGGGACCCCTACGAATTCCATATCACTTTTCACTGACTCCACCACATTACTACTCACCGCACTCCCGTCTGAAACCCCATCCCATGAAGTGACTCATGACCCAGTTGTGACACTCACCCCACATTTATCGATTCCCGACGTACCACCTGATATTTCTCAGACTTTTGATACTATATTTGAAGATCACTCACTCCGCCCATCTCACTCTATCGATTTCATATTTAGAGACGACGCTTTTATTTCACCTCACTATTATTTGGCGATAGACAAATTTGTGGAGTTGCAATAATATTTTAAATATTTTAAGTCGTATTTTTGGAACATATTATGGGGTCGTAAGGAAATCAAGCTCGATTTTACTAGCATTTATCACTCTCTAATCGCTGGATGGACCGAGTTCATTAGTAAGAGTTTAGAGAACCTTCTTAGGCGTTTAACTGAGGAGAGTCCGATGCAATGAGATCTAGTACCTCCACGAGCAAATTTCACATGTAATAATTCTAAAAACCGCTCTCTTAATATATCTCCTTCCGAGATTTTGTATGCGTTGCTCCACCCACCTGACCGCCTTCATCTTTCGTTCCCTGAACGTATTTCATTCGAGGCGCAAACTCATATTAATTGTTTATAAAAACTGCATAAAATTAGCGCTAATATTTTGCGAGCAACCTTTGAACATTACAAACTCACGGTCGGTCGTTATCGCCATGAGTTGTACTTTTCAAAGGGATGTCAGGTGATTGCTTACTGCTGGAGGTTTGGTCTAATTCATGTTCAGAAGCGCATTGGACCGCCCATTGAGCCACCCGTCAAGGCCCCGGATATTCCACCCGACCTAGCACCAGCGACGATGTCAGATCTCTCCACTGCCACTTTTTGCAAAGTCTCGTCGGAGTCGAGCTCTTTCAACCCCGAGAGAATAGATGCATCCTTCGTCGCATCCTAAGTCATGCATTTTATTTTTCAGCTTTTATTTACTTTCATGTATTTCTTTCCGCGCACCTGCTTTTATTTATAAGTGTTCGACTCGTCGAGTTGACCATCCGATGAGACCCTGAATAAAAGGTCCGGTAATTTTAGTATCTAGGACGAACGAGGCAAGTTTAAATTAATTATGAAAATATAAGATCAAATGGGGAATAAAATCAAATTAAAATATTCCCTCTTAAAAAAAAGATTCATTGGGAGTCTAGTTTGGGAATTAACCAAATTCTCAGATTATTTAATATGAAATAACCCTCTCTCATTAGGAAAGCTGAATGAGTGGGTGAGTTAGGAAACAATTATTTCAGGAAACATTTTAAAACCAGAAAATTTCCTCCTTTAAATGGCCCCCTACGGTGACAGAAGAAGTAGCCAGGGAAAATACAGGGAACGACGAAACTGTCGTTCCTCTGTTAGCCCGACGACCTACCTCCCGATCGCGCCCCTCTGTCGAAGTCAAAACCACCGAAGCAGTCAACGCCTTCGTCTCATGCGAAGCCCTAGAAGCGGACGGACGTCTCAACGGACCTCTTCCTTCAGTCCGCCGCCCTCGAACATCGCGGATTTCAACGACGGGATCGTCGTCGACCTCGGAATATCTGTTCCGGCGATCCCGTGCACAAACCGAGCCGTCGACCTCGACTTCCAGTCCGGCTCGAGACCGTGCTGTCAGCATAACACTGTGCATGAAGGGTTTGATCGAGCTGCTACCTCCTCTGCCGTACTCTCGTGTGTTTAATTTGGTTGTCGTCAACAACGCCTCCCGACAGAACCCATCAGCAGTTCGTTCTCATCAATAGTGCCGTCCACAACCAACTTCAGTTGTGAAATAGCCTCGTCGAATACTTGGGGGTAATTCCATCCTTCCTCTTGCTCCTCTTTATTAGGGTAAATTTTATGCAACTTAAAATAATTGATTAAAGCTTGCCTCAAACGTTCGTGCTGCTTTTATTATCGTTACTCCATAAATTATTGTTTGTGACTTGCTTGTGAGTGTACGGATCTCGCCTTGGTTCAATTCACTATTCTCTTAGAAGTTTACTCTCAAATAAAATTAACGGTCTTTTAAAGTCCAAGCGTTGATAGTGATTTTGCGCGCAATATTCGACTTGGCCGCTCGGCCTATTTTCAAAATTAAAAATCATCTCATAAAATTAACGTATTTCTCAAAGCCCTAATTTGAGTCTACATCAGATATGATCTTGTATCAGATTCCTCTACAAGGTGCTTGTTGGGATATTTGGTTTTCTCGAAGCTATTGTTCCTTTAACACTTCATTTATAAATCATTAATTTAAAATTCTTCTTTCTTGGAGAGGAGTTGATCCATATAAAACGGCGATTGTTGTTAATTTCTTGTGACCCCATTCATATCAAAATCAGATTTTCTTTAGAGAAACACTACACTTCCATTTTAAGCCTTATTTCTCTATATTTGTGAGGATAAGGCAGGGTGAAACCCGAAGATAAGGGGGAGAAATAAAGCTTTTCTAGTGGAGACTCAATAAATATATTCGATGAAATTACACAAACTAAAGGAGAAGTTCAAAAATGGAGAGAGAAACATGTTAAACCTTTGGTATTTTAATCTTAAGTAATACATAATACTAATATTTTATTTAAGTTATAAGTGCAAGATTTCACTCGATGAATTGTGCTTTAGTAAAACAGATAGAATGAAGTCAATGTTTATCGTGCAAAGATAACTCATCATTAAGGAGTCATATAGAAGACCTTAGGATTTGCTATTTGTGTCAATGTTTGTAAGAATGCAAAATTATGTCAAGATCATGGTATGCTCTATTTGCTCTTTTGGTTCATATTTTATCATCATACACTAAGCATATAGGTTATCCCTTGCATAACAGATCCTATTTAGTCATATACATCCGTAATGAGCTTGCATTAACCATTATAGAGATCACCTTATGCTAGCTTTTCATTGATCATATTGGAGTAAATTGACTGCAACCCAAATTGGGCTATCATCCCTTGGATAGGGCCCTTAATAGGAAAATGCCCGACTCTATTTGGATGAGACTCTAGTCTGTTTATCAGGACTTCGGTCCATTTATTAGGACTCCGATAAGATTCGACTTGAACTAATCTAGCACGGATTTTATATCCGTTGGAGTGGCTTTCTTGTCTTCTAATCTTTCTTTGATGATAACAAATAATCTCTAATACTAATATTTTATTGAAGTGTAAGTGCATGATTTCACTCAATGAATTGTGCCCTTGATGGAATTGAATCAATGTTTATTGTGGTATGGAGAAGTGGGTCACTAAGGATTCATGTGGTAGGCGTTAGGATAGTTGTTTGAGTAGATGTTTGTAAGAACACAAAAATATGTAAAGATCGTGACATTCTTTATTTGTTCATGACATACTCATTTTGGTCTTTAAGTTCATACTTTAGCATCATGCACTAAACATATACGTAATCCTTTGTACCGAAGGACCTATTGTTGTCATATACCTTGCGTAATATTCTTGCATGAACCCCGACACAGATCACTTTACGCTAGTTCTTCATTGGATGAGTTGGCCTGAATTGAGTTTAATCCAAATTGGGCTATCATACCCTGTGTATGAGCATGTCTAAAGAACTTATTCGACTCTCTTTGGATCAAGACTTCGATAGGTTCATGGGACTTTAGTCAGTTTGTTAGGACTATGATAAAATATGATGTAAGACAATTTGACAAGGATTTTAAAGTTGTTGGAGATAAGTGTAACGCCCCAAAAATCCGCTTTGAAATTCTAGTTCCACACCTTAGACCTACCCTTGAGGTTATAGATTCATAATGTAGGAAACCGGAGGGAAATGAAGATTATTGAGCATATTTGGGCTGCACAAATAGGGCGCATGCCCTTAAATAGAACTTGTGTTTTTGGAGTTACGAGAAAATGAAAATGCATGCCATGACGCATGCCTGTAAAATAAGTACACAATATCCTGCATATCTAATCCTCATATAATTGGGTATAGATAATAAGCAATCTCATTATGCCAAACTCGAGTATCACTTTTCTAACCTTCCTCGACCATCACGACAATATTCTTATCAATCTGCACTACCTAATCATTGTTGGACTCATTCTCACAATCGAGAAGTAGGTTCCTTGTAGAGCACTGTGATGCAATGTGTCCTCTGTCTTATAATTTAAAATATTAAATCTCAACAGGACGGGGTAGTTTGTGTCTGCAACTGACTTTTCATGTCTGCGGGAATACAATTAAGCGTAGTAGTGGCCCCAGGCTGTTTGCATCTGATTCTCGTTCGACATTAGTCCTAATTGCCCAGGAGTTCCATATCTAGTTTTTTTCTTTCTACATTGTAGGAGGATGTTCGTAGAATCAATAATTATCTGTTCTTGGTTTTTTGCTTATATTGATCTCAGAGCTTGCTTCACATTTAATTTAAAGTACCTCCGAATATGAGTTATATCTTGTGACCTGTATTTTAATTCCTCGTGCTCTATGTAACTGTTGTGCAAGTTTTAAAGTTATTTACTTAATGCAATCATGTATTTAATGCCATTGCATATTTAAATCATTTTAGTGCTTTGTATTAGTGTTTAGCTAATTGCTATTTATGTTCATCTATTGCGTGCCTTCCTGCATCATTTTATAATGGCCCGGTTTGGCGCGGCGGATTTCCTGATGGGACGGATCCCCGCCGCCCGGCCGCGCCCCCGCCAAACGCCTGGTAGTAGTGTCTGGGCAGTGGAATCCGCGCGACCGCAGCGGATCCGCCCCCAAATGAGCCCAAAGTTAGGTGACCATCTTCCCCTATAACCATGTCCTGCTTTGTACAATCCTTCAAATATTTTAGTCTACACCATTAGTTTTAAAGTTTTTGTTTCAGTGTTTTTTAAGAATTTTATTTTTGGCCAGCAACGACAAAAAATAAAATAAAATCTTTGTAATTCTGTTTTTTTTTTCTGGCGAGCAAACAATAATTTTCGTTATCTTTTGATTAAAGGAGTATGGAGGTGTCACCATTGCTCCTGGACGTACCAATTACTTGGCTCCACAATGGATATTTTTCAGAAACGTAAAAGCAATTACCACGAAGCTATGAAATTCGAAACACTAACACAAGCACCAGGTCAGTAATTTAATTTGTGAACATAGTTAATTTATTAGTTCTTACAACTCATGTAAAGTTGGAATTTGTGAATAACTACTGCCAGATTTACCAACATCTTAGAAATTTTCATCTACTTATCAATTCACTTGAAATTTAGCTGCTTACCAACTCAATTTTGCATTGTTGTTTCTTGTGCTTGAGTGTGGTATTATAGACGACATTTGTATGGAAAGGCCTATTTGCAGGTTACAAAATAATTTCTCCTTTGCTTGGATTTATCGAACTTTCTTATTTTGTTGTTATTGGTAAGTTTTAAATTTTCGGCCAAATGGGGGAAAATCCCTGAAAGCATATAACTTTCACTAGTATGAATAAACTTTATTTTGGGAAAATCTATGCGGTTCTGTTTGTGTGGACAAAATTGAGGCCATTGAATTAGAATTCAAAGTCCATTTTCATTTAAATTGGACCTCCGGTTCCAATTCAGATGCCCCAATTCCATCCAACCAAATGGACCCTAAAGACTTCCATTGTTGATATTTTCCTTCTCTTTAAGCCTGTATGGAGCCTTGACATTGAAGCAATCCTCAGGAACACCAGAGTCCTCCGAACTTTACCATCCGAGGTGAAATTCATGGTTGTTAGGTTTCAATAAGGCCAATCTCCCTCTTACAAAATTTTCTTTGATACTTAGTTCAGTTTGCTAGGGTGTCTTGGTGGAGTTTACCCAAAGGCATAACCCAAAGGAGCATTGAGTTGGTTTCTTTTGGAAAAATTCTCAATTTTGAAAAGTAAATCGAAGAAAAAATTCTTCCAATGATGAAACAATCAATCTCCACAGAAGATCAAGACATGTTAATGGTAATGCAAAAAAAGTTCGGCAGACCCGAGCCAGATCCGGACCTGTGTTTTTTCCGGACGGGGCCCAGGCCCCCATTTGAAATGGTGACCTAGCATATCCTCAGCCTGTCCGGGGTCTAGCTATTTAGAGCTGGGCAGCACCTAGCTTAAACGCTAGATTGGCGCCCAATGCTTAATGTTGGACGCCTGCCCAACTGCTAGACTTGCTAATGGGTTGTCCTCCAAAGAGCTCTTCTCTCCACGGGGAACTAAAAGACTATTGATCCATAAATCCTCACACTTCCACTCCCCCTTCTATAGATGAGGGAGGGCAAGTCTAAAAGAAACATTAATATTTAATTAATATAATTAATGCAATCAATATTATTTAATATTAGCAACTTAATTTATAGAAGAACTATGCATAAGCTCAGTGTAAAAACCCGCTTTCTTGGCCCATTAGGAGATCCCTCTCATGCATAGATTAGTCTTACACTTTGGCATAGAGTTAAGATCTCAGTCCTCCCTCCTATATATGTGTAAAAATACTTTTATTTTAAGTGAAGTTGAGAAATAATAAAATCATCAAGCTTGGTGTTTTGTTTCTTTACATGGTATCAGAGTGTTATGAATAGGGGGGAAGATGAACTTCAAGGCGAAGTTCCCACTTGGCCAACCCTAGGTTCCAAACTTTTCACTTCCAAGATACAAGATACCCTTACAACAAAAGAGTCGGGAGTTATATAACCTCTCCCGACAATTAAAACCACATACAGAAAAAGACAGTAAATAAAGATAACTTAAATCACCGGTGTCACGTCACGCTACCATAGTGTTATCTGCATGCCTACTCTTTCGAGAATATACGCGTCATGTTGACGAGGCTCCTTCCGCTAGGTTGTCGTCTTCTGTGCTCGTAACAATACCCCCATATGGAAAATTTGTCTTGTCTTCAAGGCAATAATCCGGAAACTGGTTGCAAAAGTCGTCGCGATCCAACCACGTCGCGTTAGAGTGAGGGCGTTGTCGCCATGCAACCAAGACCTGTTCCCGGGCACTACCCTCCACGGTGATGGGTTTGCGGTCCAAGATAGCCTCCGGAAGAAAAACGGAGTCGTCAGAAGCCATGTCCGGAGGAAGGGTCTCCTTGACCGTGTGGTCGCCTACCAGTCTACCACTCTCTTGAGCTGGGAGACATGGAAGACTGGGTGGATGCGACTGTGGGCGGGAAGGCATAGGCGGTAGGCCACTTCTCGGATGCGGCAGATCACCTCGATTGGGCCAAAAAAACGAGCAGATAGCTTGGGATGAGAGCGGGTCGCCACAGACGTCTGGCGGTAGAGTCGAAGCTTGACAAATACTACGTCCCTCAATCGGAGCTGGATATCCCTCCGGCGCTTGTTCGCGTGGTGGATCATCTTCTACTGAGCGCGGTGTATGCGGGTCTTCAAGATCTTGAGAATCTCATCACGGTCCATGAGTTGAGTGTGCACTGCCCCAACTAGGCATTCACAGGAAGATGCTGAATCACGGTGGGCGGTGGGCGGCCGTAGACGGCCTGGAAAGGGGTCATGTCGGCCGAATAATGGAAGGAGGTGTTGTAGGAGAACTCGGCCCAACCCAACCATTTGCTCCAGTCCTGGGGGGCGGTCGGAGGTGAATCAACGCAAATATGTCTCTAAATAGTGGTTCAGAACCTCGGACTGTCCGTCCGTCTGAGGGTGGTATGCAGAACTCATCCGTAGCTTTGTGCCCTGGAGTTTGAAAAACTCCTGCCAGAAAGAACTCATGAAGACCAAATCGCGATCGCTGACGATGGAACGTGAGAAGCCGTGAAGGCGGACTATGCCGGAGATGAAAGTCTCGGCCATCGTTGGAGCTGTAAATGAGTGGCGTAAAGGAATAAAATTACTGTATTTGGACAAACGGTCCACCACCACCAGGATGTAGTCATTCCTCGAGGATCGAGGAAGGCGTGTAATGAAGTCCATCGCCAAGTCCTCCCATATGAGGCGGGAATGGGTAAAGACTGCAGAAGGCCTCCCAGAAAGGCAGCCTCGTATTTCGATCGCTGGCAGACGAGGCATGCTGCCACAAACTCCTCCACATGACGCATCATTCCCTTCCAATACAGTGTCGCTGCGAGGCGGAGGTAAGTATGGAACGCTCCGAAATGGCCCGCCACCGGTGTGGTATGAAACTCGGTGAGGAGTCGCGGAATGCTGGCTGAAGAGGAAGGAATGACCACCTGACCCTTATAGAATAGGCGATCTCCAAGTTGGGTGTACATGGGAAGGGCATCGGTGTCCGTTCGTAAGTGCTCCATGGCTCTCAAGGGCTGGTCGGATTCCATCTCCCTTTGCAACGTCTCTGCCTCCTGCCAAACCAGGCGCGATATAGCCATCAACTCTGCGGACGTCGTTTGGCGGGAGAAGGTTTCGGCGGCTAAGTTGGACTTGCCGGAGCGAAATTCCACTGTAAAGTCGTAGCCCAATAGCTTTGCCACCCAAAGTTGTTGTGATGGTATGGTCATCTTCTGACTGAGGAGGTACCAAAGGCTGTGATGATTCGTGCGGACGATGAAGTGCCACCCCAAAAGATACGGTTGCCAATGCTGAACCGCCAATACGAGTGCCATCAACTCGTTCTCGTACGCCGAGGGACCGAATGGTGGAGGAGAAGGATCGACTGAAGTAGAGTATAGGTCGCCCGACCTGCATAAGTACCACGCCAATGTCCGAGCCGGAAGCATCACACTCCACGATGAAAGGCTGAGTGAAGTCTGGCATGGCTAGAATAGGGGCCGTCACCAAGGCCTGCTGCAGGGCTGTGAAGGCGGATGTTGTCTCGGGGGACCACTGAAAAGTCGGGTCGGTTGTCTTGCGCAGAAGATGTGTGAGAGGTAGTGCCAGCTTGCCGCAGTCGCGGATAAATTGGCGGTAGTAGCCGGTCAAGCCGAGGAACCCTCGGACCTCCCGTAAGGAGTGTGGAGGCGGCCACTGTAGAACCACTGCGACCTTGTTCAGATCCATTGCCACGCCCTGTGCGGAGACAGTGTGACCCATGTAGGAGATCTCGCGTTGAGCGAACACGCATTTCTTCAAATTGGCGACCAATGAATGTTGTCGTAGGGTCTCGAGGGTGGCTTCTAGATGTCGGAGGTGATCCTGCCATGTCAGGCTGTAAACAAGTATTTCGTCAAAGAAAACCAGAACATACTTACGAAGCACCGTCCTGAAAATTTCATTCATTGTGGCCTGAAAGGCCGCCGGAGCGTTGGTTAAGCCGAAGGGCATAACCAAGAACTCGTAGTGGCCTTCATGCGTGCGGAAGACGGTTTTCGGAACATCCTCCGAACAGACCCGGATCTGGTGATAACCGGAACACAGTTCGATCTTGGAGAAATAAGCAGCTCCACTCAGCAAATCAAGAAGCTCCTGTATCACTGGAATGGGATACTTGTCCGCTACGGTGGCTTTGTTAAGCTCACGATAGTCCACACAGAATCTCCAGCTACCGTCTTTTTACGGACAAGAAAGACCGGACTGAAAAACGGGCTCGCACTCGGTCGGATCAGGCCGACGCCCAACATATCGGTGACCAAGCGCTCAATCTCATCCTTCTGAATGTGGCCATAGCGATAAGGTCGGACTGAGATTGTCTGGATGCCCTCCCGGAGTGGAATATGGTGGTCGGTGGTGCACTGCGGTGGGAGGCTTGGTAGTGGCTCGAACACTGAAGCAAAGGCCTCCAAGAAGCCAACCAGCTGGGGCGGAGGAGAAGCCGACGACGAGGGTAGGTGCTCAGAATCCCCGAGTCAGTGCGCTGGGCCGCGCGAGAAGAGATGGCGATCCGCTGGAGGGATGCCTCACCCTGAAGTGTGCATGGCCGATTGGCCCACTGAAAGGTCATGCGCATGGAAGTCCAATTGTGATGGATGTCGCCCAAGGACTGGAAGCACCGATACTTCCTTGAGGGTCACGTACCCGTACCAGATATGTATCCGATACTGGTACGTATCCGGTACTCACAGATACACCTGTTATTCTAGTCTGTAGATTCACTTGGACTTGGTAGATTGTTTTGCATATTGGAAACAAAAGACTTCTGCGTGTCTTTTAGAAAAGAAAAATGACCCAGAAATGCAACTAGCGATGCTTATTTATTATAGTAACAAAATGTACTTCATATTTAAGTATCTTTTTTTCGTTTAAACTATAAAGAATTTGATTTAAATTTTATCATTTTATTTTTTTATTATATATTTAAAGATTAGATGTTTCAGATTGGTACTGTTTCTACTTGTTCAACATGAATTTGTCTATATTTAATATTTTGCTAACTTGTCTTTAGACGAACCAGAAGTTGAAGATGCGTTAATCTCCAATAATGGGGAAGAAGAGGAAGAAAATGATTGATAAACATCCTTTAATATGAAATGATTATGAATATTTTTTGTTTGAGAACATCATATTATATTGCATTAACTATGAATTTGCACTTCAATTGGTGATTTATGCAATTATGTTTGATGTTTTATTATTTTGAGGACTTTTAATTACATTTGTGAGATTATACATATATATTTATTATATTTAATACAATGTATCCCGCCGCACCCGTATCCTTATTTTTTAAATTTTGGCGTACTGTCGTACCGGATACGTATCGTACCCGGTACCCGTACCCGTACCGGTGCTTCCTAAATACCAAGTGATGCCCAAAATGGCATCGACTCCGCCCAGGGAAAACATGGAAATCTGTGGAAGCCGCATGCTCTCCCAACTGTAGAGAGAGGCCGTGGCAGAGGCCTCGAGTCGGCGATCGACGGTCATCACCAAGGTGGACTACAAAGCTCCGCGTCGGATCGACAAGCAACTGTAGGCGCGTCACGAAGTCGTGGGAGATGAAGTTGTGACTGGCGCCACTATCAATCACGAACACCCCCGATGTTGTAACCGTCCCTGAAGCTTCATCGTGCGGGGCCCGGAAATACCCCCAGTAGAAGAACATGAAAGCTCCAAACACTGCAACCCAAGTGGCGTCGGCTCCTCAGAAGGATCGTCGTCCAGTAGCAGGGCGTCAAAATCGGTGGCCGTGACGTCCTCATCCTCCGCACCTATGAGGACCCGCAGCTGCCTCAGTAGACAGACATGTGCCGGGGAATAGGGTTCCTTACAGCGGAAGCACAAACCTCTCCCGCGTAGATCATTGTACTCCTGTGTGGAAAGGCGACCGACAGCGGGTGGTCGTGGCGTCTAGGTGGAAAGGCGGGCCTGGGTGGGGCGGCCGGCTGTTGCGGTTCGCCTGCTGGAAGTCGGTTTGGAGTAGGAATGAACGTGGTGCGAGCTGGAGGCGGAGGGGCCGCTGGAGGTAGTCGGGGTCGGTCCCCCACACGCACCGAGAAATCAGCTTCCACCAACCGAGCACCCTCCATTGCCTCGAAGAGATCACGCGGGTGATGGGTGCGCAAGCGGGAGCGAATGTGGGGCTGGAGGCCCTGAAGAAAGAAGCCGAGGTAATGATCTGGGGGAAATTCGGGAACGTGGTTGACAAGCTCGATGAACTCGCCGATGTACTGCTCCACTGAAGAGGTATGACGAAGGCCGCATAAGCTCTCCACCGCATTGTCGGAGTGCCGACGGTCATAGCACTTTACCAGCTCTGTGGCCATATTGGCCCAGGATAGGAGGGGAGTCGACTGTCGTAGCCAACGAACCCAGTGGAGGGTAGAGCCTTCCTTGGTGAGGGTCATCAAAGGCACTTTCTGTTCCTCATGGGTGTCATGAATATCAAAAAATTGCTCCGCCTTTGCGATCCATCCCAGGGGGTCGGTGCCGTTGAAGTGAGGAACTTCGAGAGTGCGCGGGGCGTGCGCTGAAGCCAACATGGAGAGTGAAGGGAGGGTCGACGGGGCTGCGTGCGGGCCGGTGAAAGAGGAGGGATCCTTCGCGGCCGATGGTGTGGAAGAGCGGCTGTCCAATCGGGCATCACTGGCCTCCAAGCGTTGCAGATTCGCTTGAATCAAGGCGAGAGTACTCGCTTGGTCGTCAAGGTGACGCTCGACGGCGTCGAGGCGGGCGTCCGTCATTGTGCGAGTGCACGGGCGCTGTCGATGGGGCGCCAGTAGCTGTGCTGTAGAAGGCAAGTAAGAGAGGTGTTGTAGCAGGCGAGCGGAACTGTGCTGTTGTAGACAAGCAGAAGCTTTAAGCGGAACAGTGGAGCGATCGAAGGAGGTTGCTGGAAGGCTTCGGTGAGCCGGAAGCTGGGGGGGGGAGCGGCGAGCTGATGGAGCTCCGGCGGAATTCGCTGAAGGGGGTTGCGACGCGAGCGACGAGATAACGCGGGGAGACGCTGCTGGGAGCGACGGAACCCACTGCGTAGGGTTGCGACGCGAGCGAACCGTAGCAGGCGAATCGAATCGGCGGTAGATGAAGGCCGATCCCGCGGAAGAGCTTGGACGAGACGGATGCGGATGAATCTGGCGGCACGCGAGCAGGCGGAGAGGCAGGTCGCACCAATGTTACGAATAGGGGGAAGATGAACTCCAAGGGGAAGTTCCCACTTGGCCACCCCAGGCTCCAAACTTTTCACTTCCAAGATACAAGATACCCTTACAACAAAAGAGTCGGGAGTTATATAACCTCTCCCGACAATTAGAACCACATACGGAAAAAGACAGTAAATAAAGATAACATAAATCCCCTGTGTCACGTCACACTGCCGTAGTGCTATCCGCAGGCCTACTCCTTCGAGAATATGCGCGTCATGTTGGCGAGGCTCCTTCCGCTATGTTGTCGTCTTCTGCGCTCGTAACACAGAGCCACACGATTCTTGACGTAGACCTCTCGACGATTGAGCTCCAACTCTTACCGATTGAGCCCAATTCCTCTTCAAGCAAAATCGACCCACCAACCTTCGCGTACTCACAGAACATCCCTTTGAGCTCTCATTTTCAATCTATCGTCCCCATCCCAATTAAGACACCTCAGTTGTAATTAATATTTACGTATTTACCAAGTCGTAGGGTTATTTCAGTCTTTGTGTGTGTTTACCTATATATGTATGTGAAATGGGTAGTAATGAACACGATTTTGGTATTTTTCTCTTTTCATCTTGGTGTCAGAGCCAAGACATAACCCTAGCCGCGCGTCTCCCGTTTCCCGTTCCGCTCGCCGTTATTTCGTTTCTCCCGCTCCGTGCGTATGCCGCTCCGCGTGATCTCCTTGTCGATCCTTCCCCTCCCCTCTCCTGTTTTGAGCGTCCAGTAGGCCGTCGCTCCATCCATGCGATTCTTCGGCATGGTCGATGCTGCCGCCGATCGCCGAAATGGTCGTCGCCGCCACCCTCGATGATGTTGTTGCTCCTTATCTTGGTTCAACGTGTCCTCTCCAGTGCTACTAGCGGATCTTCTATGAGATTTTCTAGTCGTTGCCTTCTCCGACACTGCTAGCTTCTTCGTCCTGCTGCCCGACCTCCAAACCAGCCGTTATTTTCCAGCCGCTGAAGGTTCCTGAAGTTGTTTCCTTGCTGCCTTCCAGCTGAAGGTTTCTTGCCGATCCTTGGATTATGCTACTTCCAGCCATTTATAATTGTGCCGTTGTTTTTCTGGACGAAGCCGACGCTCTATTCTTTGCCACACATGGCTGTTTAATTGTCTCTCTCCTTTTGTTTATCATGGGGGATTCTTCGGTTTCTTCGCCGAGTGTAATAATGCCAAATATGAGTGACCCTCAGCGGATTCATGACCACTCTAGTTCGTTGAAGGTCATCATCGTTCCCCTAAATGGAACAAATTACCTTAAATGGTCACGAGCTGCTCAATATGTGATACACAACCACCATATGTTTGGTTACATAGATGGGACTGTTGTGGCGCCACCCTGGCCGATCCCTCTTGGAAACGTTGGGACTCCGAGAACTCCCTCGTTGTCTCTTGGCTCTTGCACTCCATGTCTCCCAAAATTTATCGAAGTTACATGTTGATGGACTCGACTTATGAGATCTGGACTCGGGCTCGAGAAACATACTCACAAATAGGTAGTTCTACCTAAATCTATGAGCTTACTCGCCGCATTTTGGACTCGGGCTCTAGAAGCTCTTATGCCAATTACAAAGCATTAATGTAATGGTAATGAAATGTATTTAGAAGGTTCAAGTTTTAAATATCGGATGCCAGCGATATGTCAGATTGAGTTTTTAAATATCGGAGATCGGAAGTCGAAGATATGTCGGCGATATTTAAATATCAAATTTCCTAATTTTACAAATAAAAATAATAAATTTTATGTATACTAAGTATAATTATATATTCTAAAGTAAAAAAAATATAATAAGTAGGCGAATAATGAGTCATGTATTTTCCAAAGTAAATTTAAAGTTATCTAGGAAGTGCATCTTGATACATTATAAAATATATTTAATATTATACAATAATTTTATGTTGATCACGTTATATTTTATAACAAATAAAAAAGTTTTAAATACTAAGTATACTTGATGATTTATTATAAGACTTTTTAAGCAAAATAAATATATGTTAAAAGCATTAAAATAATAACTAATAAATGTATTGGACGTTTTCGTACCGACTCCTACTTATTGGAAACCGCCACAATTTAAATTGTTCATTTCATTTTCAGTATAATCAGAGACAAGATTAGAACATTTAGTGTGCATTAAATAAATATCATAACTGATGCAGGACAAACGTCCCACCTACCTGCCACCCTGCGACCCGACATCACACCCCGACCCAGGGGTCCCACCGGGAGTCCACTTGGTAGGCCTTATCAGGTCCGCGGCCCGTACACACCAACCCATCGCCGGCCCCACCACAGGGGGCCGATAGGTTGTTGAGGCCGGGGCTCGATTCCCCGACCTCCTTGATAAGAATCCTTCAGCGGAAGACTTATCACCAACTGAGCCCGCCTACCGGGTGGACTCCCGGTGGGACCCCTGGGCCGGGGTGTGATGCCAGGTCGCAGGGTGGCAGGCAGGTGGGACGCATGTCCTGCATCAATAACATGACAGAGTACTAAAAACAATTCTGGACAAAAAAGATCATTTCATTTCGTTAAACATCTTTTTACAATGTACATCACAAGCCCTACGTATGATACACACAAAAAATTGTGGGAAATGGAATTCATATCAATTCCTTTAGGAATTGATTATAGACGAAAACACGCCACCAATTCCGACCTCGCGAGGTCTGAATTCCCGATTCCTTCGCTGCCGAGTGCGTCCCCGTCTCGTCTTCTCCCGTGAGCTACGACGAGCACCTCGACGTCTATTCTTTCTGCGAACAAAAACCAGGGCTTCGCCGGCGATCTACCTCCTTCATCCTCCACCCTCTTCTCAGGCACCGACTGCAGTTTTCTTCTCCCCCAACTAATTTAGGTGCATTTTTTCCAAATATTTCTCTTTTCTATTTCCGAGTTCTTCCAGTTATTTATTTCAGTTTCATTCCTATGTGATTTTTAAGGATATAATATGATTTCTATGTGATTGTTTAAGGAATTTGTGTAGGATTTGAGTTTTAGTTTTTTAGGGCATGTAATATGATTCCAATGTATATTTTTTGGTGTTTTTTCATAGTGATTTCATGTTTTGTGTATGTTTTGTGTGTGGTTGTGTGTATATATGTGTAATTTGCATGTCGTGTGTGTGTGTGTGGGGGGGGGGGGGGGTGTTGTATGTGTATGAAAATGTGTGGTGCGTGTATTTGTGTGTGTATGTATTTGTGGTTGTGTGTGTGTGTGGTTCTGTGGGTAAGTGTGTGTTTATGTTTAAGTGTGTGTGGTTGTGTGGTTGTATGTGTGTATGTGTGCATGTGTGTGTGTGGTTGTATGTGTATATGTGTGTGTTATGGGATGTTCATCATTACACTCCTTTATCTAGTTAATAGGAGTTATAGGCCTTAAGCCCCTGGCCTAGTTCATTATTGTTATCTAGTATTAGGTGTCATTATTGTTATTTGTCTTTTTATATGTTGTAAGCCTATATAAAGGCATATGTATGGATGTATGAGACAAGTTAGAAGAAATCTATTTCCTTCCTATTGTGTGAGATCATTGATGGTTCTCTCCTCTAATGAGTAACCCCGCTTAGGCAGCCGCGGTCAAAACTCCATTGTATCCTCTGCATCGCCCACGCCTCGCCTGCCTATCGCGCCGCCTGCGCATCATCTCCTTGCCTCGAGCCCCTCCCATCAACTTTATTTCTATATTTAATACCCCGCACGCCTCACGCCCGCTCTCCTCTTTTTTATTTTAAGTCTCTCTCCACATTAGCTCCAATTAATTAATCTTTCCCCCCTTTTCTTATTTTAATTATTCCTCCACTTATTTTATTCCTCGCGCCAAGCACAGTTTCCAATTAATTACTCCCCCTTTATTTACTTTTGAAGGCCACCGCCCAACCTATTTATCGCCTTATGGGTAAAAAGGAAACTAAAAATCGAAGTATGAAAATCACGGATTCATCTAGGCTTTGAGATTTCTTTGCATAAAAATCACATGGATGTTTCAAACCTTCCATAAAATTATAGAGGAGAAGAAATTTCAAAAAATAACATTGTTTATGCATATTTAGAGTTTTCGTATCTAACAATTGGAGTTACAAATTCACATAAAATGGAAAAGGAGTTAAGAGAGAGAGAAGGATTACCTTGCTATTGAAGGAGAAATCGTGAGAAACAAGACAGATTTGGGTTGTCGAGAGGCTTCGGCATTGTGCGCCAACCGTTTCGAGACGGGGAGAGACATTTACGCGTGAAAGAAAATGAGGAGGCTCTGGTTTCTTCCCCTCCTTATCGTGACCCGGCTTTATGTTCCCGTGACACACAGGTAATTTCCACGTGTGTGTCACCTGAACCGGCCGATTCCTTCCTATCCAGCCTACTTAGCCGGCCCTTTATTCACACATAGCTGGTCCCAATTTAAATCCAGTTTTTTTTTTTAAAAAATTATTACGTTAAGTGTACACTTAAACACTTTAAACTTAACTTATTCCGTTATGACCATAATGGGTAACAACATATACACATTCAATTTTTTCATCGTCATACTATTAACATTAAATTACGTCGTATTTTTGACGTGTATGTTAAAATAATTATGTATTTAACCTGTCGCCGAGATCGGCGTCACAATTTTTATATTTTTTTGTAGCATGGAATAAGAAAAATACAGTGTAAAATAATTATACAAAATTAATTGTAAGAATAACACATAATAAAAGAAGAAAATAATAAATCTAGTCTATTTAAGAGTATATAGGTAATTTAAACTTATAATGCTAGCCTACTAACACACCATAAAATAAAATATCAGATGATTTAGTGTGTTTGCTGATATATCCAAAAATCGAATTTGTCACTATATTTTACTAAAGGACAATCAATTTTTGAAAAAAAAAAATAACATGTCAGTAGACATGTCTGAAATGTCCGAGGATATTTAAAACAGTGAAAAGTTTTATCCGAACTTCTATTTATGTACTAAATATCAAAATGAATGAACAAGTAAATCATTCTCTCAAAATCCTCAATTCTCTTTCTCTAATTCCACTCTCTTTTTCATTTTCAAATACCTAACTAGTTAGACACAATGGAATGATGCTGCCTTATATTCATGTTTATTGCTTATTTTCTCTTTGATTTGCTCACTTCACGGTTAAAAAATCTTTTTGCAGAAGATGATTGTGATAAGCCTATGGCAATTGTTGATCCATTTTCTTCTAAAAAAACATCTCAAAAAGGACAACTTAGTGGTGTTTCAACTCCACCGACTTCTGTAATGCTTCCTGAGGGTGATGTACAAATTCATATGGAAAATCAGATCTTAGTGGAAACAAGAAGAGAGAATGAATGGGATGTTCTAAAGAGTATTGTCTATGGAGGCTTGATTGAATCAATCATTAGCCTTTGTGTAATTTCTTCGGCAGCTGGAGCCAACACACCGACATGTAAGTATCAACTTTTTTAGTCAAATCTGGTAGCTGCTAGCTTGCAGATGTTACCACTGAGTCTTTTGCTCATTTATTATTTAACATTTACCATGAGGGGGAAGATCCTTGAACAAGGCACTTCTCTCAACTATTTTTAATTTCTTGTCTGATTTTGTTGCTTTTGTATTATATATATGTTATGCTATAGGGAGAGGGCCCTGTGACCACTTCTCCCCATGTCGTGGTATTGTTAAAAGCAAAAAAAGTGATATGGTGTTTTTTGTAGCGTAATGATTATATATATATATATACAGAGAGAGAGAGAGATGAGAATCATGTGAGTTCCATACATGTTGGTAGATGCTTGGAGAATTATGAGTTCAAATGCAAAGGAGTTGTCATATTCCAAATCCTCATCAAGATATGGCTATTCTACTACTACCCCTTCTCGTAGGTGTACCGACCCTTCTTAATTTTGCATTCTTAATTTAATTGTTTGGTTCTTGTTTTGATGAAATTATTTAAATAGAAAAGATATACTTTTATATATCTATATTAATGGTTGTGCATGTGTCCACCATGCGCAATGTGCGGTGGAAACAATACTCTACTACCGTTCGATGCCCTCTGCAAAATGATTTATTGTTGCACGAATTACGGTGAATATTGAGCAGACACAGTATGCTGCTCGCAGGGAACTCATGCACGATTGCTAATTTATACCATAATATACCAACAACAACAACAACACTCAAGCCTTTATCCCACCATAGTGGGGTCGGCTCTATGGATCCTTTGTCGCCATTGCGCCCGCCGCCCTTTCTTTAGTCATAATCTCACTAATGCCTAAGTACATCATGTCTATCCTTTTAGTTTCATTCCAAGTCTTTTTTGGTCTACCCTCCCCCGTTTAACATGCCTAGTGGCTAAACTCTGACAACACGTAACAGGTGCCTCTAACGTTCTTCTTTGTACGTGTCCGAACCATCTTAATCGAGATTCTCACATCTTCTCTACAATTGGTGTCACTCCCATCTTATTCCCGATACATTCATTCATAATTTTATCCAGTTTCGTGTTTCCACACATCCACCAAAACATTCTCATCTCGGGAACTCTCATTTTTTTTGCTAATGTACGCAATTCACTGCCCAACACTCAGAGCCGTAGAGCATCGCTGATCTAATTTCAGTACGGTAAAACTTGCCTTTAAGTTTTAATGGTACTTTACGAACACAAGATCCCAGACTCGCCTCTCCACTTCAACCAACCTCCTTAGATTTTATTTATCATATCTTTATCTACACCTTATTCTTTTTGAATTATCGATCCCAGATATTTAAAGCACTCTCTACAAGAAATATCTTGATGACCCAACTTAATGACGAAGTCTTCTTGCATTACTAAATTTAAGCTTCATATACTTCGTCTTTATCCCGCTCAACCTAAAACCCTTCATTTCTAAAGTGCCTCACTAAGATTTAAGTTTCGTGTTTACACCCTCGCGCGTCATCGACCAAAACAATATCATATGCAAACAAAAAACACCAAGGTATTGCTTGTTGGATATGTCTGGTGAGCTCATCTAAGACCAGGGTAAAGAGATTAGGGCTTAAAGCTGGCGCTTGATGTAAGCAAACGATGATAGATAATTCTTGTGTTAATCCTCCAGATGTCCTCACCCTCGTCATTGTATGATACATTTACACATTTCTTTTCCAAGACTCTCCATAAGACCTCTCTTGTAACCCTGTCATAAGCCTTTTTAAGATCGATAAACAACATATGCAAATCTTGTTTATTTCCCGATAGTTGTCATTGAGTCACCTCAAGAGGTTTATAGCTTCCATGGTCAACTGCCCTGGCATGAATCCAAATTGATTCCCCGAGATGCTAGTCTCTCATCTCTTCTCTCTATTACTCGTTCTTATAGTTTCATGGTATGACTTATTAATTTAATTTCTCTGTAATTGACACAATTTTGTATATATTCTTTGTTATTATACAAAAGTACCAAAATTCTTTCTCTCCATTGGTCTGACATCCTCTTTGTCTTTAATATCTTATTAAAGAAACATGTAAGCTACAAAATTCCTTCCTTCCCTAAACATTTCTATACTTAGTATATCGTCTGGCCCAACATCCTTTCCATTTTTCATTTTGTGATGCTTGAATTTTACGATAAAAAATTACGTTCCTATACTCCTCCGATTTACTTAACTCGTCCAAGTTCAGTTCATTGTCTTTTCTTCATTGTAGAGTTAATAAAAATAGGCAAATATTATGTGCAAACCTAATATGGCTATGTGCAAATCAAAATTGGTTTGCACACCTAATTTTCACTTGTAACATAGTATAATTTTTTGGTCTGTACGCAAAATTGGTTTGCACATAGTCATAATAGGTTTGCACATAACATTTGCCTAAAAATATCTTTTCCATCGCTCCTTAATAACCACATCATCCGTCAAAATCGTATATGTTTCTTCCTTTATGTATTTAATTTGGCGTAAATCTCTTGTCTCTCTCTAGCTCGAGCAATTTTATATGTATCACGCTTTCCATCTTTGGTATCTAGTCGCTTGTAAAATTCTTCATAAGCTTAACTTCTTGCTTTACTTACTGTTTTTCATCCTTTATAGTATAATATGCCAATTATATTAAATTAATTATGAAAGTTATTTGATATGGTATATTTAAATTATATTTTAATTTTTTAAGTTATTATGATATTTATATAATTTATTTACTTATATTTATTATTACGAGTGACAGGCACGGGGCAGCAACACTTGTCGGGCGACAACACTCGTCGGACGACAACACTCGTCGGGCGGCAACACTCGTCGGGCGGCAACACTCGTCGGGCGGCATCACTCGTCATGCGGCAACACTCGTCATGCGGCAACACTCGTCGGGCGGCAACACTCGTCGGGCGGCAACACTCATCGGGCGGCAACACTCGTCGGGCGGCAACACTCGTCGGGCGGCAACACTCGTCGGGCGGCAACACTCGTCGGGCGGCAACACTCGTTGGGCGGCAAAGGTTCTACGCCAATTGGTCTATATTCATGTGAAATAACTTCAAAATGGTTTAACTATGTTGTTTTTATTTGTTAAGACTTAAGATGGTGTTATAACTCGTGAAGTTGATGTACTTGACATATCTTTTAGCCTTTTGCATCTTTATAGTAATTCATGGGTTCATACCTCTATAAATAAGGGTTGTTTTGAGAATGCAAAGGTTCTACATCAATTGGATTGAAAGTTCATTCATGTAGTAGCAGGTGGAGCACTTATAATTATTGATTAGGTTAAAAATTTTCTTGGTATTTAATATAAACATATGATTTGATTTTTTTGAATGAGATTTCGTTGATCTTTGATGGAGTTGGCAGAGGTAAAATGCAGAACAAAATAGAATGAGAGAGAAAAAGTTGGAATCAGAAGGGACGAAAGAAGCGAAATATGCATTTAAAATCTTTCTTGAAAATAAATGAGCTTACCTTTATTTACGATGGAGCCGCCCCCGTGAATTGCATAATGAAATGGAATGACAGATCGACGATGGTGGTGGTGGCATAAAAATGCCCTAATAACTGAAAAATGGGAAGAAAAAATGGAATTAGTGGAAAAAGGAAATGGAATCGGAAAGGGCAAAAGAAATGAAATTTGAATTTGTGTGACCTTTAGGAGTCCAACAATTTGAGTTTGGAAGAAATCTCTAATCTCCGAAGGGGCGGAAGTGGCAACAACGACCTTCGAAAGAAGGAGATGTGAGATGTCCTGGAACGGATCAAAGCGGGTGTAACGGCCTGAAATCTGCCACAATTTAAATCTTTCTTCTGAGCAGGTTTTGCATAATTAAATAATGCGACTAAGCGGATCACAAGAGTAGTACCAGAAAAAGACACAAAATCACTTTTTATTCATTTTGTTAATATACATCATGTCCAGAAATACAGGGAAAAACAAAATAATTGTACATACTATGACATATCTGTATACAGACAAAGCTGAAATCTACAACAAACTGAAATACACTATAACCCGAGGTCGAGCTACGCCTTCTCTCTGTTTCCTTTCCGCCTCCGCAGGTATCCTCCTAGCGGGGTCTAGCACGCTGGCGGTCTGATCCTAAAAAATAAGATTAACAACCAGTTAGCTTAGAAAACTAAGTGAGTTCCTTACCTCTTCGACCGCACTATAGGCAAACACGAAGAGTCAGCAATAATAAGCAGTTATATATTTTTGTATGAACATGTATAGTAGAACAGGAAATAAAGTAAACAGGTGCAATGAGCTAGTACAACAGAAACAAACCATTTTTGTTATTTATTTTCTTATATCTCATTCTTGTTCATTTTCACATTCTATTATATTTCTTTTCGTTCTTTCGAAATACTGAGGGTTATTCTCAAATCAAACATCTGGGCCCATCAACTCAATGTCCGCTCTAGGGCGCTCAACAACGCAACAGACTTCCAGGCCTCCTAGTTTGGACATTTCAGTATCAATTTCCGTTGGAGATCTACCCCCCACTAGGTGTAGGAGTCTGAAGCTTTACCCCCTATTAGGCTGACCCTTAGTGCTTCGATGCGTCGACAGACTCTCTATTTTTTATTCATTTCATATTCAATTCATAAAATATAAGAAATAATTATATTAATTTTTCCTCAGAGATTCTATCACTTGCTAATCCATATTTAGCCTTTTAGCGATTTCATAATTTCAGCGATTCCAAATCTTTGAATTTCTTTAAATCAATGCAATTCATATTCTGTGTCCATGCAAAGAAATAACTCAAAGTAAAGTAAGTCTACATGTTCATAATTTAAAATATTCAAATGTATACGAAATCAAAGCAGTAAGGACTCACCGCAACTTTTCCTTTGCCCTTGTCCTTCGTAGGATTCTCGTCGCGTCTATCGCCGGACGCCATCCTCTGCAGCATCAAGTAAATTATTTACTTTAGGGTTGCGTCTAGGGGTGCAACTCGGATCGGTTCGGTTCGGTTCCACCCAAAACCAAGAACCGACCCATGTATGTTCAGTTCCAAATTTTTGGAACCGGAACCGACCCACGGTCCTAAAGTTAGAACCGGATCCGAACCGCTTGCTTTGGTTCGGTTCCGGTTCGGTTCTCGGTTCTACCTATGTCTCAAAAGAATTAAAAAAATGTCTCTTTCAACTCATGATTATTTGTAATACAACTACCAATGTCTCAAAATAATTGTAACATGATTCTCTATAATATTGAAGTCATACAACTACATGAGTACAATACCTACTTTAGCCATACAACTATATTCTCAATTATTTTCTCATATCAACTGATATGACTATAATAGTTTATTTTTTTAGCATTGATATTCGGTTCTCGGGTCGGTTCTGGGTACCCGACCCTTGGAACCAGGAACCGAATCAAATTGTCGGTTCTGGTATTATGAGAACCGGACCCGAACCGAGCCTATTTGGAACCGACCCAAATCATTCGGTTCGGTTCGGTTTCGGTCCGGTTCTCGGTTCTTCAGTTATTTTTGCACACCCCTAGTTGCGTCGTTAAATAGTTACGAACAGACTCCCTAAGACGACCACAACTACGACCTCTAGGAGTTGCCTAGGGAAGGACAAGCTTGGTGACTCGAAAGGAACGCGTAAAAATTAGATTTTAAGCGCTACGAAACTCATAATTCAGCCACGATACTCTTAAAAAATCAGTCACTTTAGTGGCCAATTAGAATCAAGGAAAGCATCCCACAATAGCTAATAAAGACAACCCAAATAGCAGTCTAACAGGGAGCTAAAACACCATTAGAAAACAGCCACTACAAGCTAACAAGAGGGCACTTCGGGGCTGCTAATGGCAACACCAAGGGTTGCCAACAACAGCTCCAAGGGCGGCCACTAGCAGTCCAAATTCTATCCAAAAATAGTCACCAATACAGCAAAGTAGAGCCTCTAATGACAGGAGCATTTAATAGGAACAACAACCCTCATAACAGCAACAGTGAAGAACAATCGGCCCGCATAAATAAATGCCAGCAAAGACAGAAATCAAAGGAACAACAACAGGGAATAACCAACAATTCTCCCCATCATGGCACATCCAAACCACAATAAAATCAGCCCACAATTTCAGGAATTAAACATGGAAAAAGAGAGGGGGAGTTGCTTATAAAGCTTAAATCAGAACAAACCCCTTATTAGAACCCTAGCCAGCCACAAAATCAATCCCCCATAACCTTAACAACAATTAAAGAGAAGGAAAAGAGGGGGAAAAGGAAGTAAAAGGGCTTACAGAGCAAGGTCAAAGCCCAATAATCGGCCAAGCACAAGCACAAGACTAGCCCAGCTAGTAAGGAGGCAAGGACGTAGCAACAACCCTCTCCCAGCACCAACGTCCAAGAAAGAGAGGAAATTGTGGCCAAGGAAGGAGGAGAGCAGCCTGCCCTAGAACTTCCTAGCCCGTCAAGCTCCAAGCGGCGAGAGGAATATCGGGAGAAAGGGCCAGCGGAAATAAGATATTAGTCGCCTATTCCACCGCCTTTCCTAAATAGAAGCTTAAGCTTAAACTTAATTAGCAACCAACCAGCCCAAAAACATAGGAGGAACTCAAATGAACCCCAAACTCAGCCAACCAGATAACCCAAATCAGCCAATCAGCTAGGAATTAAACCCAATCAACCCTATAACTCATGGACCCAACTCACTCAGCCATCATCAACATGATTGAAAGCAAATAAAAAAATTAAAATGAAACGAATGTCGCAAAATCTTCGAATAAGCTCGAACTTCAAAATTAAACGTGCGACATCGAATCCACTGAATCTCTTTCTTTTTCATCATAGGGGATTATTATTTCTTATATTTCAAAATATAATACAACATTTATACACGATCGAGTTTTGGTCTTAGAGCGGGATCGACCGCTTAGGGCACAGGAGAGGCAACATAGGTGGAGTGGCAGCCTTCCTCGCGCATAACTCTAGCGGCAGTAAGTGATTGGATGAGGAAGTTCTGATCTTCGGAGGCAAGCAGAGAAGCTATCCGAAAAGGAAGATGAAGGTACGCCGAGATGAATCTCTGCTTGGACGAAGAGGAAGCTGGCGGATCGGGGAAGGAATAGGGCGAGGAAAGGCAATGTCGGAAACGAAAATGAAGGTCCGCCTCCCGCTATGTAAAATTGGGAATGTAGAGAGAGAAACCTCAATCTTAATCGTCTGGTTTTGGGATTCAACGATTAGGATTCGCTTGAGTTGAAATGTCATTTAAAAAAGAAAGTACAAAAGAAGCAAGAATGCCCCTACGCCCTCCACATACCACTAAACTACTTCCCCGACCACCAAAACATTTATCCACTTCCCTTACTTCCTAAGCCATCCCCGTATTATGGCCAAAGATAGAAAAATGAATGAGAATGCAAAAAAAAGTTACATTACATGATAGACAGAGTATATACATAATAAATTCAATAACCCTAATAATGATGCTAATAAACTGAACAATGAAGAGCTTAAACACAATATACCATGCAGTGATGAGTAAGTTTTATCATTGGAAATAATATGCTAACTATAGTCCTCTTGAAGTTGAGCAAAAAGGGCAACTTGGTAAGGTAAGGTGTACAATAACTAAAATTGCATTAGATAGAGCGACAGAAGTAAATCCAACAGGTGATTGAAGATTGTGGTAGAAGAAATCTAACCTCTGCGATGAAAACTGAGAATACCGACAAGAGATTGAGATCGAGCCGCAGTGCGAAATCGTCACTGAAGAAAAGCTCCGACACGAGTCCCGAAAGTTGAGCGCGGTGTCACGGCTTAACCTCTACGGGGTTAACCTTTGGAGCTTTCTAGAGAAATCTAGGAGCATGTAGAATATTTTGTACATAGTATTCTAGAGAATGGTAGGAGCACTCTAGAATGATCTCATGGGAACATTCTAGAGAACTCGGGAAGGTTGTAAATACATGAGGGTTGTAGAATGATCTAGAAATGTAGGCATTCTAGATCCTTCCATCTTTTGGAGGGAAATTCTTTTGGGGCCTATAAAAGGGGAAGACCCCCTCATTTGTAAATAACCAAGTTACAAGCAACCAAGCAATACAAGTCTTTTGCTCTCTCAATCTCTCTTGCTCTCTCTTACAAAGTGCTCTCTTACTCATCTTGCCACCACGATCGTTGGAGAAGGCTGACTTAGCTAGTTGCGAAGGGACGCACAAAGGAGCTAAGGCCGCACGCGACGTTGTCAAAGGGACAAGTCCGTGACAGCGGGGTTTCTTGCTTTGATGTTGGGGATAGAGCTTCGAAGCAAGATGATCTAAACGGAAGATGTAACTGCCAAAATCGTCGCTGAAGAAATGTTGCCCAGTGAGATATGCAGCAACAACAGTTGAAGGGTAGGTTTCTAGTCATCGATTGAAAATCGCAGCGGTCTGAGCGAGAAGTTCAGCAGAATTTTCAGTAAAATAGGTCTTTGTTCGGAGAAAAATCATTGAATTCGAGGGGGGTCTGAAGAGAAATCGTTCCGGATGCTGTGATCAGGGAAGAATCGCGGAAGAGGAGGGGAATTAGAGAGGGATCGCGCCGGGTGGAGTTGCTATCGGCAGCGAGTATGGTTACTGTTTGGAGATCCCAAAGGCGTGCAAAGGAGGCCTCGAGGCAATGCCCTAGCGAAGCCACCCAACATATTTTATTAAGAAAGACAGGTGGATAGGGAGAGTAGAAGTACATCGAGGTTACCGCTTTGAGCTCGGTGATGGCGTCGTGGATCTGGCGAGTCCAAGCGGCAAGGTGGAGATCTGTGCTTGCGGGATGGAGTTTGTCTCTTCCGAGATGGAGATCCCAAAGGCGTGCAGAGGAGGCGTGGAGGCGATGCCCTAGCATAGCCTCGAAATGTCATCGCCCTCGAAATGTCGAGTGGGAGAGATCGGCGTGCAGAGGAGGCATGGAGGTGATGCCCTTGCAGAGTCTTGAAATGTCGAGCGGGAGAGATCGTGGTATGCCGCGAAGAATAATTGATTCCGGCGAGTGAGATTCAAAATAAACCGTATGCGCGTTTGATGGGCGACGAGATGAACGACTAGAATTTAGTGGATGTCTCACATAGCTTGCCAAATACCTTAAGTTGATATATCTTTTTAATATAGTATAGACAGTATTATAGATAATAGTGGCAGATAAATGATGTAACTAGGAGGAGATAATTAAGGTAAAATTGGAAAGAAAAACGGTCCAACATGGTAGCTTTCTTTGATATATAATATAAATATGTTACATTAATATATAGATAGATCCACACATACATCGGATGTCTGGGACTTGTCGGATGTCGGGCACATGTCAGATTGAGTTTTTATATGTCGAATATCGGAGACATGTCGGGGACATTTTAAAATGTTGGATTCCTAAAAAATATTTATATTATAAGTTATAATAACTTTGGATATATTTTTCTATGCATCTGCTCTTTCCACCACCAGTAAGCATTAAGACAAAATTCTAGCTGCAACATTTTATACTTAAACTGGGTGCAATTACCAGTATTTCTAACTATTATGGTATCTATACCCTCACAAGTATATGTAAAATGAATGAATAGCAAAGCATAAGAAACATTGAATAGATTAATCCAGAAAATAAATATTTTCTTTTAAATCACGAGATTTTAGGGCCGACATAGCGGATTTGATCCGAAATGTCGGGCGACATAGCGGATTTGATACGGAATATCGGGCGACATATTGCAAAACGCCATAACCTTTATATTTTCATTATGCAATTCGTTTTCTGTTCAAACTGGACATGTATATTGATGCATACAGATATGCATGAATCCATATGTATGCATACATGTGTGTATATACTGGTAAAATAGCTTCTTATATCTTGTGTGTGTGTATATATATATATATATATTCTGCACGGTGATAAATCATGTTATTCCAATCATTCTTTAGTTTTTCCCCTTTTTAACTGTCTCATAACTTTTACCATAGCTGGTAAGTCTTCCTTCGCTCATCTTCTGCTCTTCCCGTGACTTTATTGTTGTCTTTTGTTTGACAACATCTTGGGGAATCTTACTATTCACATATTGCAGTTTCTATTCCAGATCGTAGTCGCAAACATCTCTCAACATCGATCGTCTTAGCATCGCTTGTCGTAGATCTTGAAGATTCAATTTCTGCCTGTAAATTGTCATCTCTCGCAAATTGACATTTTCCGTCTTTTCATAGTATAAGATCTAGCTCCTACCTTAAGATTGTCGTCTCTTCTGCAAATCCAACTTTTACCTATAGATAGTTGTATTATGTCTTCATCGTGTAAGGTCTAGCTTCTAACAACTTGTGCACATTATTGTCTTCCATAGACCAATGTTCCTCTACTTCTTATCGTTGTCCTTTTGCATTGCTTTCACTTGTCTGCCCAAACGTGGATTGCACACGATCTCCCTGCCCCTTCTGCTATTTCTAATTAGATTTGCCCCGCTTGTTTGTGGTCCTGCTAGTTGCCTCCATCTTCTTCAGTTCATGGCTGGCTCCTGCTTGCTTAGCCCTTAGGTCGCGTTGCTTGCTCTTATGTGGCTACTCGTTCATGTGTAATAACAACTCATGAAAATCGCCGGGTATCGGGCCCAACGTCTATGAATTTGATAATGCCTTTGTTGGAAAAACCACAGAATAAGGTTACTTGCTTTCACTTGTCATGTGGTTAATTATTGTTTTTCTAAACCGAATAAGGAAAAATCACAGAATTCACAAAATCACACAAACCCAAGAATGCATGTAGATCACCCCCAAACTAATCTACAATGACAGGCAGCAATGATAAGTGTTCATTATGAAAATTTATGATTGCATAGAGAAACAAATGTAGCATGTATGTGATCCATGCCAAACCTCATAATTAGCTGAGTCTATATATTTCTCATCAATACAAATGAATTTTTCAAAATAGCCCATATTACTTATTTCCAAAAGAAATCCGAAATAAAATGCACGGCAGCATATAATATACTATTTCGTGCCTCCGGTAACATCCATGAAGAGGATATAAACTGAAGTGGGGTCGACTATGGTAGTTGTGTTGTGTTACGCGCACGCACTCACCGGAGGAGCCACACATCATCAAAACTATCGAAGAGCGCACGTGGAAACCTCCTTAGTTAATTAGTGTAATTAATTGGTATTAATTAATTAATTCGTATTAATTAATTAATATTAATTAAGTATTATTATTTAATGTTTATGGTCATGTGAGCCCCCCCCCCCCCCCCCCCCCCCCCCCCTCCCTGTATAAGGAGTGGGTATGGGAGTGTTTGATTATCTTTTGATCACTAGGGTTTAGCTCTCATTTGAGAGAGGAGTCTTAGGGGGAACCAACCTCCTAGATCTTGGCCGGAGTCCGCTCCGGATTGTATCCGTTTTCCCGTTTAATGCAAGCATGTCTCTTGATTTGTTCGATACTCTATCATGTTGTGATGTTTTTTCACGTACTCTTTTCTAAAGATTGACTTCTTCTTTTGTTTTGCAGTGAATGTTGTTGCAATGGGATTGGCAAATCTTATAGGTGGTTTATTTGTGATGATACATTATGTAAGTGCTCCTAATTGTCCACCTTTATTTATTTAATTTGTGTTGCATGTGCACCTGCTTTCTCTTTCAAGTGTATAAGAACCTTCTTACAAATTGATTAATATTCCTCTGTGTCTGTTTGGCACGGCGGTGGCAGTCATGAACACGGTCGTGGTGGTCGTGAACATGGTGGTTACAAACCGTCGTTCTTGAACGCCCGACCTCACCTAAGGATCTCCATCCACTTTTATGATCAAAATTAATTTCTTTTTCTTGGTTGCGGTCATAACCATTGTCATGTCAAACGCATAATTTTATGTCGGTTGAGTTTGTGTCCAAACTCATCGTAGCAAAAACGTCGCGTCAAGTATGTAAGGGCCATCCGGCAAATGCTCATACCAACTGTTACGGAGAGAAAATGAATGACTTGATGTCCATTATGGACCAAGTCATATATATATATATGAAAATAAGGTAAATAACCATACAACATTTAACACTCCCCCTCAAGTTGGGTCATGGGAACTTCCCAGACCTAACTTGTTACATATGAAGTTCATTCTGACCCCAGTAACTTCCTTTGTGAGAATATCAGCAACTTGGTCTCCAGTCTTCACATGGCTCAAGGAATAAGACCTTCTTCATACTTCTCTCGTACGAAGTGACAGTCAACCTCGATGTGCTTTGTGCGTTCATGAAACACAGGATTGGTTGCTATCTGTATTGCAGCTTGATTATCACACCATAACAGAGTTGGGTCATGGACAGGGTATCCGATTTCACAAAGGGTTTGTCTGATCCACATGATCTCAGCAACGGTGTGTGACATAGCACGATACTCTGCCTCAGCACTAGATCTGGCGACAGTGGTCTGTTTCTTGCTCTTCCAGGAGACAAGATTTCCTCCCATAAAAATAGTAAATCCTGTGGTAGACTTCCGAGTGGCTAAACAACCTGCCCAGTCGGAGTCACAGTAAGCCTCTATATTGGAATGACCACGATTCTTGTATGATATTCCTAGACCAGGATCCTTCTTTATGCACCTAACAATGCGGAGAACAGAGTCCCATTGAGAGATAGTTGGGGTGGCCATGAACTGACTGACCTTACTCACAGCACAGGCATTATCTGGGCGAGTCATAGTAAGGTAGTTAAGTTTTCCAACTACTCTACGATACTTCTCTGGCGAATCAAAAGATTTGCTCTCGGCATGAAGGCTCTTTTCTCCTGGTTCAAGGAGAGAATCCATAGGGCGGCAGTCAGACATTCCAAGATCAGATAACAGATCAAGGGCATATTTACGTTGAGAAACAAAGATAGAGTCGTCATGATCAGTAACTTCAATCCCAAGGAAGTATCGCAACAACCCTAGATCTTTGGTTTGGAAGTTGGAGTGTAAGAACGCTTTGAGATCGGTTATCCCTTTAGGATCACTACCCGTGATGACAATATCATCAACATACACAATTAGGAGCACAGTACCAGCTGAGGAGTTCCGATAAAAGAGAGATGAGTCTTTGATACTCTTGGTAAGTCCGAATTTGGTGACAACAGACCGAAAGCGAGCAAACCACTGGCGCGGGGATTGTTTCAACCCATATAAAGAGGCAAGGAGACGACACACCTTGTTACGCTCCCCCTCAGCAACGAACCCAGGTGGTTGTTCCATATACACCTCTTCCTCCAAGGACCCATGAAGGAACGCATTCTTGATATCCAACTGATGGAGAGGCCACCGGTGAGTGTCTGCAAGAGAGATCACGATCCGAATAGAGGACATCTTGGCAACAGGTGCAAACGTTTCCTCATAATCCACGCCATAAGTTTGGGCATAACCTTTGGCAACTAGGCGGGCTTTCAAGCAAGCAAGAGAGCCATCAGCATTGGCTTTAACAGAATAGATCCATTTGCAACCAATAGCGCGCTTTCCAGGAGACAAAGACACAAGTTCCCAAGTATTATTCAGTTGAAGTGCCGTCAATTCTTCTTGCATAGCAGTCATCCAGCCAGGATGAGTTTTGGCCTCCCCAACCGTTGAGGGAATGGTGTACTGATCCAACATCAAGTGAAGTGCGGTATGAGAAGCAGACAACCCCTGATAAGAGCTCACATAGAGAGGTCTATTTTGGCAAGTCCGACTTCCCTTTCGGAGAGCAATAGGAAGCTCGGTACTAGCCAGAGGTGGAGCGGCAGGCACTTCAGTTTGGTTTAGGTCCTCACTTGCAGGTGCAATCTGAGGAACAGTAGTTGTGCCATCAATGGTTGAGGTAGGCTGAGATGGTGGTATTTCAGTTCTGTCAGAAGTGCGACGAGAGTAGACTTGTCCCCAAAGGGGGCACAATATGTCGGTCGGAGAGACGAGAGCAGAATCAGGACGAGGAACTAGCATCTCATCGAGAGAGAGATCAGAAGATGAAGTGGGAAGGGGAGAGCCAGTGGTACGATGAGAGTCAAATTCGAGGAAGACAACATCTGAAGAAATGATATATTTGTGAAGTTCTGGAGAATAACAACGATATCCCTTGGTAGTCCGAGAGTATCCAAGGAAGATACACTTCAAAGAGCGAGGATCAAGTTTAGAAACGGAGGGACGAGCATCCCGGACATACCAAACACACCCAAAGACCTTGAAGGGTAGGGGAGGCCCCGAGTGGTCGGGATAAAGGATGTGATAAGGTGTCTCCCCCTGAAGTATATGAGTAGGAAGATGATTAATGAGATGGGCAGCGGTAAGAACAACATATCCCCAAAAGTGTTTGGGAACATGCGTATGATGGAGGATAGCCCGGGTAACCTCAAGAAGGTGGCGATTTTTTCGTTCGGCAACCCCGTTTTGTTGGGGGGTATCAGGGCAACTGGTTTGGTGTATGATACCCTTGTCGGAAAGAAAGCTAGACATGGACTGGGACATGTATTCCCTCCCATTATCAGTACGAAGACATTTCAGACGAACAGAAAATTGAGTGAAAATTTCATTCCACAAATGTTGAAAAATAGATTGTAATTCAGAGCGATTTTTCATTAAGTAAACCCAAGTCATGCGAGAAAAATCATCAATAAAGGTAACATAATATCTGTGTCCTAACAACGTAGGGATAGGACACGGTCCCCAGACATCAGAATGAAGTAAATCAAAAGGTGCAGAAGCACGAACATCTACACGAGGTACATAACTAACTCTATGGAGTTTAGCAAACAAACACGACTCACAGCTGAGATGGGAAACGTTCCCAAACTCAGGATATAAACGACGCATGACCTGCATAGAAGGATGACCATGACGGTAGTGGAGGTCCAAGAGTTTGGCCGAAGCAGCAGAACAAGCAATGTGGGAAACTTCATCCAGAACATAAACACCACCACGCATCTTTCCTCTACCAATAATACGGCTCGTCGACTGTTCCTGAAAAATGCAACCAGAAGATGTGAAGATAGCAGTACAGTTTAAATCACGAGTAAGCTTACTAATGGACAATAGGTTGTAAGCAGATTGAGGAACATGAGCAACCGAGGATAGAGGCATATCCGGTGTCACATTGCAGCTTCCAAAGCCAACAATAGGAACAGTGGATCCATCTGCAACAGTAATGGAAGACCCACAATGGGGATGATACGAATGCAAGATACCTGAAGAACTAGTCAGGTGGTCAGAAGCTCCAGAATCTACCAGCCACTGAACTGGACGCTGGGTGGTCTGGGAAGTGCAGGCAGGCTGAATAGTCTGGGCCACAACAACACTATGAGGTGGAGAGGAAATTGGAAGTGCCTGCAGGCGACGATAATCCTCCTCAGAGATCTGGACAGTGAGGGGACCCGGAGGAGCCGGTGTCGAGTCGGCAACGTGAGCAGATCGAGGTGAAGCTGACGAGGTTTTGGCCGCCCAGTCTGGCTTCCCATGCACGAGCCAACACGTATCCCTTGTGTGACCACGACGTCCGCAATGAGTACAATGTCGCGTATCAGTCTCCCGACCACGTCCAGAACCAGACCGACCACCTCGGCTAGTGCCCCTTCCCCCTCGAGAGGCCAGCGCAATTGACTCGCTGGAGGAAACATGTAGAGAAGCTGGAGATGCGGCAGAGCCCGCTTTAGTCAGACGATGGTACACACTAGCAGTCTGCAAAGTAGAAGGACTCGCAAGCATTTCTGTTCTTGTTGTTGAGAAGTTTGGATCAAGTCCGTTCAGAAGCCAGATGAGAACCAGATGCTCACGTTGAGCCTGATGTCCTTCACGGGTAGAGGGGATCTCCCAAAGATCCAGGATTTCATCGGCAAGAACCTTCCATTCGGCGAAGTACTCAGTGACAGGACGAGCTCCTTGTCGTAGCTCAGCCATCTTGGGAAAGAGTTCACCAAGACGAGAGAGGTTGTTAGCTTGAGAAAACATCATATGCAGGGTGTCCCACAGCTCCTTAGTGCTATCACAATTCTTGCACATTTGCTGAACTGATGGATCCATGGAACTCAGAAGGAGCGCAAAGATACGACAATCATCACTGTACCAATCGTCGTATTCGGCACTTCCCACGGCATGAGTAGGTAGTCTAGTAAGGTGGTGAGTACGTCGGATGCCTGCTAGAGACATAGTAACCCCCTTTTTCCACAACTGAAAGTTGGAGGAGGTAAGGATAGTGGTAGCCAGCCTTGCATTGGAAGGAAAAGTATTGGTAGAATCCCCTGAGGGAACAGGTGTCTGAGTGATGCTTGTAGCCGAGTCTCCCATGGTCTTGGACAGGAACCTTCAATAGACTGCAGGAGACATCAACAAACAGTACCTGAAGACAGCCTCACAACAGCGGGTGACCTCAGTGTAGCAGAGCAGAGGAGAGGAGATCGGCATCAGCAGGGCAGCACTCGACGCTCGACATCAGAGCAACAGTCGCAGCAGGGATCGACGGCTTCAATAGTAGCAGCAGTGCAGCGATCGGCGTCCAGCAGGGATCGGCGACCAGCGGTAGGCGTCGGCATCAGGCAGCAGTAGCGACGGCAGGCGGCATCTTCACGCGATGCGCCTCCGTCTAGGGCACGGGAGGGACCAGTGGAGAGCGACGGGAGATACGGGCGAGACGGGCGAGCGAACGCTGCGGGTGATACGGGCGAGCGAACGCGGCGGCGGATGCGGGAGAACGAATGAACGCGGCGGCTGTTGCGAGAGAACCCTAGCGGAGCGTATCAGTCCTCTGATACCATGTTACGGAGAGAAAATGAATGACTTGATGTCCATTATGGACCAAGTCATATATATATATATATGAAAATAAGGTAAATAACCATACAACATTTAACACCAACAATGGGAAGTAGGTATTAAATTTTGCAATACATGTGTTTAGATGTCTTGAATCCTACTAATATATTTGAAGCCCAGTTTTGTTGGTCCCCTTTGCCCCTACAAACGCGTTACGGTTCTTGCTGCCCAAACATTGATCGGGAGGGTCAAAATGAATCGAGCAACCCCCACGGGGATGCGGGAGCAGAGCCCCAACCCGAAATGGTTACTCTGCGGTGTATTTCTTTTTGGGTTTCTTCTGAAATTTTCTGTTCTGGAGTATTTCGTGAAATTCATCTGTATTGCGGAGCAATATACAAACTCTGCTTACTGTCGGGTTTGGTGTGTGCGAAATTGATAACCACATTCTTTTATTCTTTTACCCAACCCTGACTATCCATGGCGCGACCATGTTGCCGCCCGTGGAAATAAAAAACCCTATCTTCGGTCTGAACCATGTATTTTCTCATGTTGTGTGATGTTGCGATAGTTATTTAATTTCTCGCTTTGCTCGATTATCTGTAATAATTGGCGCCTCCATGCAGCTAGCAGAAATAAAAAACAGCGCATCGGCAAATCAGAACTCCGGCCAAGCTGACCGTTACCGGATGCTGCTCGGCAGAAGAGAAAATTTTAGGTTGCACGCAACATTATCCGTGGCATCATATGTTCTCTTCGGGCTCCTGCCTCCCCTAATCTACGCCTTCTCGTCCGGAGAGAATGTTAAGAACGAGTATGGGCTCATTATAGTCGCCGCAGCTTCACTGGCGTGCATCGCTCTGCTCGCAATCGGAAAGGCTCATCCGGCCGTGCCGAGGTCTTACTTCAAATCTCTGTTTTACTATGTTGGGCTTGGATTCACAGCCGGTGGCCTTTCCTACATGGCTGGAGTCCTGATTGATAGATTTCTGGAACAGCTTCATTTATTCGAACGCGGTGCTCTGGTGTCGTTGCCGCCCTCTGTGGAGCTTTTTCGTGTTGGATCGGCGCTGATTTTATCGTCGTCTTGGTAAGGATGTGGCTGAGTTCCGGGATGCCAGTTTTTAGCTCAACCGACTTTCAAACTGGGTGCCTTGAATTGAACTGGGTGCCTTGAATTGAACATGGCTTTAATACTGTTTTTTGTAAAGTTTGAAAAGCTAATGATAATTTTATAAATTGCATCTGTTAATATATACAGAAGAAGCCTTCATGTTGTGTGCTGATCACTTTTTAAATTTTTAAATATCGAGCTCATGACAACCGTCGGATTGATGTCGATATTCTTATGTTTTTGAACTAAATATAAATAATAAAATAATAGTCTTATTTTGGTCCCTGAACTTTCACTATTTTTGCATATTAGTCCTTTTTAATTTTTCTTTTTGATGGAATTTAGTCCCTAAATTTTGTGAAACACTTGAAAATCAGTCCTCCAATCTCATCTCCGTTAAAAATACTGCTATATCCGTTAAATATAAATACTTGATTTGTCATGACGTTGGCTGGAATACCACCATGAACGCAGAACAGAGCCTGAACAAACTTCGCTCGCGACGTCCCCGTCTTCCAGTCCGCCGCCTCCAAATGCTCCCGCCTCGCCGATTTCTTCAATGCCCATTGATTGGCCTGCGTCCTCCTTCAAAAATACCAGCTTCAAGAGCTTAACCATCCCCACCTTGACACCTTCTCCATTCCCTTCCCGCTGGTTCCGTCCCCGCCCAGAATTTCTACCTATCTCTACAATCCGCCAGCCACGATGAGGACTTCAAGCATCTCTGCCTCGAGGATCCAACGGCGAGGGAGCTCACAAAAATGATCTGTGGCCTGAAATTCTGGAAAGAGTTGTAGGCGAGGATGCACAGCCTCCTTGGCAGCCGCGGCAGCCGCGATGCTTCCCTCAATCAGAAGCTTTGTGGAAGAAACATTGTGGCGGCTAAGACGATATATGCACAGTACACGGCGCCGGTTGTTGCTGGCGGAGACGAGAGACTCTTGGGTCCGGGTCCCGGAACCATATTTTTCTGGGTCCGGAACATCTCAGATACCTCTAGGATATATTTTTGAACTGTGGAGAGATCTCGGCGAAATCTAGGATGTGCTAAACAGTAAAAAGACTGTCATACATCTTTGCGCGTGGGCCCCACATTGGCTTATGTGGCGGAACACCACTTGTCCCGGACGGTACTATCCGCGGAGCTAAATATTTCGCGGCCAAGATGATGCCGAGTACAACGGGTAGTAGGGCTAGGTACACGGTGCCGGTTTCGCAGTTGCAAGTGAAGGAGTTGGATGAAGGGACTTACTTCAAGTGTTTGATAAAATTTAGGGACTAAATTCAACCCAAAAAAATGATGTGACTGATATAAAAGAGCGATGTTAAACGCAGGTCAGTTTTGGCTATATGTGTGCCATAATTTTTTAAAAAGAGCGATGTTAAACACCGATTTTAGCTATATGCAGGTCACAGTTTTTTAAAAAAAGATAATCATTTTTTCTCTTAAAACTTCAGGAAAAATGATTCGAGTAGTTTAACACTTCATGTATTATCTGTTTTTTCCTTCCATGCAACCGTGTCCCCAAGGAGTTTACTCGTTTGTCAGAGTCCGATGTGTTTTTAAATTACAACTGGCCAAAAACTATTCATGGGTATTTGCTACGGCGATGGCGACGGCGACGATCGCGACGTCGTCGGCGATGTCGGCGATGTCGGCGATGGCGGCGATGGCGACGTCGTCGGCGATGACGGCGATGGCGACGTCATCGGCAATGGCGGCGACGTCGGCGATGATGGCGATGGCGGCGATGGCGGCAATGGTTATACTTTGGGTAGTTACGTCGCTAGTGGGGGTTCTTTGGAGACTTCATCAATAGCTCTCCTAGATTTACTGACGAAACCTCGCAGTCGCACGCATGATATTTTACTTACTTATTTAAGAATTATATCCGCGGCCTGCATATAGCCAAAACCAGCCTGCATTTAACATCGCTCTATAAAAAACAAGGAAAGTTTAGGGACCAAAATAATTTTTTTTTACATATATTATACATATAAACATCGGAAATGTTGAATAATGTGCACTAAAGCGTATCTCATCATTATAAAATATTTGTTTGACACAACAATCTTTATGAACTGGCACAACTAAAAAAAAGTTAATTTAAACATAAAAGTAGATGGAATTTTTTAGGCGAGGTCGGGCGTCTACGACTAACGGTTCATAATCACCGTGTTTACGAACGACGACGGTTCATAGCCATGTTAATGACCGTCATCGTCACCCCAATTGGTTCATAAATCTCCTTGAAGAGGATGCCCTAAAAAACATTTATGTGCACATCTTATTTAGTATCTATGGAGTTTTATACGTGCCTTAAAAATTGTTGTCAAAAAACAATATTTTTATAAACAAAACACAAGTAGTTCTTAAAATAACTTTTTGGTATTTAAAATCTTAGGAAAATTAAATTTTTGTGTTAAAGATAATCCAACTCCAAATTAATCTATACTTATAATGGGCTTGTAGTATGAGTTTAGTGGAGTAATTTAAATTTTTTTTGCATATATTTATTATGTGTATAACTATATACGTAGACCCAATGTTATGTAAATATAATTATGCTAGTCTCTTATACAGTAAGCTGAAGCACTTAAGTATATAAGTGTAAATAAGACTCAATTTGGCACATGAGTAAGTGAGTGCAGTGGTTATAAACCATCATTCGTGGACGCCCGATCTCACTTAAGTAACTTCATTCACTTTTATGTTCAAAATTACTTTTTTTCTTAGTGCATGGCGGTCATTACCGTTGTCATGTCAAACATATATTCTATGACAGGTAACGTTTTTGTCCAAACTCACAAGAGCAAAAATGCAGCGCCAAACTGAGCCTAAAGCTCTAGCCCGAATTACCTGCTGAAAACCCGGTTAAGTCAAGACCCGGGCATTTCCGGGCCTTTTGGGACCTAACAACCCACCTTTTTTGGCACGGTCCAGCCATTATTATAACTGGGCGCTCCTAGCTATATCGTAGTGCTGAGCATTAAGGCTTCGTTTGACGTGGCTTATCTGCTCCGGTGAGTTTGGACAAAAACGCAAATATCATAGAATGTATGTTTGGCATGACAAAGGTTATGACGGCTACCAAGAAAATAAACTAGTTTTGTGCATAAAATGCATGAAAGTTTTTAGGCGAGGCCGGATGTTCAAGAACGACGGTTCATGACCACCGCATTAACGACCGCCGGCACCGCGCCAAACGAAGCCTAAATATTTGGGGGAATTCGAGACATTTCTAGTCAGGCCCGACCAAAAAGGCTCGACCGGGCACCCTTTTTAAAGGAGTCTACGCATGGCCTGCACCTAGTCTCTAAATGGCCCTTAGTACGAGGTATTTGCAATATAAATAATTAATATTTACTGTGTTGCGGCTTACTCGAGGCTCCTAAAATTAGTCGAGACTGGACGGTCTTAGCCCGGGAGCGATCGAGCGCGCAATCAGTCACAGAGGAAACAGACGGCTGGCAAGGGACCCTTTTTACCGTGTAAACCCCCGGAAAGGGGTGAAAAACCATGTGGCAGGAGCTGTGCCGACCAAACTTCACTATTTGCTGTCTTAGCCGGGGAGCGGTTGAACGCGCAATCAGTCACAGAGGAAAGAGACGGCTGACAAGGGACCCATTTTACCGTGGAAAACCCCCAAAAGAGGTGAAAAACCACGTGACCGGAGCTGTGCCGACCAAACTTCACTATTTGCTGGCGTTGTACATAGCCTTTTAAGAGAAGGAGGGGGCGATAGATCGCTCGTTACAATTGTTGGGAGAGAGAGAGAGAGAGAGGTGCTAGGTGGATGTCAGGACACCGCTCACGGAGCTAAGTGTTTCGCATGCTGCAGACAGTGGCGGACGCAAGATACATTTTCTGTGTGGGCGGAGTGCTAATTCATTTGAAAATTTTAATTATCAAATATAAACAAATATTTATAGTATATTAATGTCAATTTTGTACATTATTTTCATAATTTAAATTTTTTTATACAATGTGTAAATATAAAGAATGTATATTTATATTTTTCAAAAATAAAATAAAATGTCTAAATATAAATTTTTTTTTTACAAATTTAATGAATTTTTTTACAATATATATCTTTAATTATATAAAATATATCTACATTTTTAATGATTTTTGTTGTCTAAATATTACGTTTTGGCAAAAATATCAAAATTTTGATATTATGAGAATTTGAACTCAAGACTAAGACAACAAATAGTGAAGTTTGGATAGATATTATATATAATATGTATATGTCTAAATATTACGTTTTTTTACAAATTTAATGAAGTCAAAAACCACTACACCAAGACTAACTTATTGTTTATTTTTGAATAGATATTATATATAATATGTATAAGTCTATAAGAACAAATTTTTTTTAATGTAATATTCTTAATTTTTTTTTTAAATTGAGTGTGGGCGGCCGCCCACGCTCGGCCCCATGTAGGTCCGCGCATGGCTGCAGAAGGGAATGATGCGCTCTGAGCGCTCTGGAGACTTCGACTGCTGGTTGAAGGTTGGATTGGTGTGCTCTGCGCCTTTGTCTGGAGTGATGATTTTGTTGGTGGTTGGAGCGCTTGTTCTTGATTGCGCGGAGTGCTTGTTCTTCAGTGCGCTTAGTGCTTTTTGCTGAGTACACATGAGTGTGCTTGAAGTGGTCTTAAGAGCGAAGCGCGCGGAGGCGCGGTTGGAGCGGTCTTGAAAGCGGAGCGCGCTTGGAGCGGTCTTGAGAGCGGAGTGCACGCAGGCGCGCTTGGAGAGGTCTTGAGAGCAGAGCGCACGGAGGCGCGCTTGGAGCGCTCTCAAGAGCAGAGCGCATGGAGGCGCGCTTGGAGCGGTCTTGAGAGCGGAGCGCACAGAAGCGCGCTAAGAGCGCTCCTGAGAGCGGAGCGCACAGAGGTGCGCTTGGAGCGGTCTGGAGAGCGGAGCGCACGAAGGCGCGCTTGGTGCGGTCTTGAGAGCGGAGCGTACGGAGGCGGCGCTTGGAGCGGTCTTGAGAGCGGAGCGCACGGAGCCGCGCTTGGAGCGGAATGCTCGCTCGATGGAGGATGAACGCCTTCGTAGGATTGTTGGAACAACCCTATTACTGATTTGGGCTAGGATCACTATATGTTGACTAGGATCTAGTTGACCACATTGCATAGTCTAAGGGTCAAGTTTTTAAGCTGTTAGATTATCTAGAACTTCAGGTAAATTCAAGTTCTCAGCGTTCGACAAATGACTATCAACGTTCGACGAATGACTACCGGCGTTCGACGAATTGTTCTCAGCAGGCTGAAGTATTATAGCCAGTCCCAGCGCTCGAAATTCTTTGAGCAGTGCTCGACGAATTCCAGCCAGCGCTCGACAAATTCTTTACTGAAGCTCAGATCGACGAATACAATCTCCATATTATTTAATTCTTAAATATCAGTTATTTGTCAGTTCTCTGAACACAGATCGACGACTCTAACGGATATATTCAAATATCTTTGGACGTATTCAAGACAGATAAGTAAGGATATTATATTCAGTTATTATATTCCTTTCTTTCCTTTATTCCAAGACAAAGATAGCCGTTGACATTTAATGCAAATAAATATTTCATGGCTAAGGAATTAAAGGACCTGCCAAAGTCGTTTGGTCTCTGTTGCAGTTCCAAGAAAAAAATAAATCCTGATTATTCTATTCCAAAGATAGAAGATATCAAGACAGAGATTATTTGTTTGACTCTCTCGATAGAATTCAAAACAAATTGATTCATTCATTCTTTCAGAACACAGAGAAAAAGACACAGCAAGAACAGTGAAGAAGAAGAACATTTAGCAAAAAGACATACTCAGTCTTCTTCCTCCTCAAGCAGTATCTCCATTTTTCTGAGAACAACATCTTCAAGATTTCTCCTTCTCAGATCTCTGCTGCATGTTCAGATCTTCAAAAGAGCAACAATAATCTGAAGAATTCATTCTCTCAGATTCATCTGCTATAGAAAGATTTTAATTCAAGAAAAAGCTTCTCCACCAACTGTCAAATACTTCTATCAGACATGGGGAGCTTTACATCAACATCCACTAGAGTCTTCTCTCAGCATATTGACAGAGAAGAACTTCATAACCCCTCTCTATCCCACTCTGTACAGGGTTTAAACTCTCTTCAAAAGTTTACCCCATTGGTGGCAAGACACCTGATCAAAAAATCTAGTTGGTTTTGGGCACCTGAACAAAAGCTCATTGGTGTGAGAGCACCTGATAAAAAATCCTAGTGGATTCCTACCAAGAGTGGTAGAAGAGTAGACGTACCCAAGTTTAGTGGGGAACTACTATAGCTCCTTGTGTCTTCTGTGTTTGATTTCTTTTCTGTGTTGTGCTGCGTGCTTTTGCTTATTTTACTTATTCTGTTTTATAAATCTCACACTGCTTACACATATATATAACACTATTTTAATTCCGCTATAAAAACTAAGGGAAAAAGTTTTAAACTCTATTCACCCCCCTCTAGAGTTAATTTAAGATCTAACCTCCACTTTCAATTGGTATCAGAGGGGGTCGCGGGTTCGAAACCCCGGGGTCGTTTCGGGGGGGGGGGGGGGATTGTTGGTGCTGCCAGAATTGCCCCCGGCGTGCGGCGCTATTCGAAGCGGAAGGGCGTGTCCCCCGTGGGCCTAACTGGCTGCCCCGAGGATCTGTTGATATAAAGAACAGTTGCGCCTTCACCAAACAGTCCGGGCTTTTGGTCGAGTTGGTGGTGCTGGGTCCTCTCACAAAACCCCGGACTGTTGGTGACGGCGCAACTGCTCTTTATATCAACGGATCCTCGGGCGGATCCACGGGGCAGCCAGTTAGACCCACTGGGGACACGCCCTTCCGCTTCGAATAGCGCCGCACGCCGGGGGCTATTCTGGCAGCACCAACAATCCCCCAGAAACGACCCTGGGGTTTCGAACCCGCGACCCCCTCTGATACCAATTGAGAGGACCCAGCGCCACCAACTCGACCAAAAGCCCAGACTATTTGGTGAATGCGCAACTGTTCTTTATATCAACGGATCCTCGGGCGGATCCACGGGGCATCCAGTTGGCCCACGGGGGACACGCCCTTCCGCTTCGAATAGCGCCGCAAGCCGGGGGCAATTCTGGCAGCACCAACAAGGATCTTCAAGGCGCTCGAAGATCTTCGAAGACGCTCAAAGATGCTCGAAGATGCTCGAAGATCTTCGAATGATTCTTCGAAGTCGAAGATGTCTACGAGGATCTCTCTTGCTTGAAGGAGGATGAACGCCTTAGTAGGATTTTCAAGACGCTCGAAGATCTTTGAAGACGCCGATCTTTGAAGGTGTCTTCGAGGATCTCTCTTGCTCGAAGGAGGATGAACGCATTCGTAGGATCTTCAAGGCGCTCGAAGATCATCGAAGACGCTCGAAGATCTTCGAAGATGCTCGAAGATCATCGAAGGATTCTTTGAAGGCGAAGGAGATCTTCGAAGGTGTCTTCGAGGATCTCTCTTGCGCGAAGGAGGAAAGGAGGGAGGAGAGAAAAGATGGAAATGAAGGAGGGCCCTAGGTCCTATTTATAGTTTTTGTGGGTGACATTTCCGTAATTAAATGGGTGGTTAGGGTGGTTATGCGACTACCCGCACACCATAACCAATTTATGTGCTATATACACACCATAACCAATTTATGTGATATGCGCACGCTTATTATGAATATGGCTAAGCGCACACCAGTTTGTATAGTTTTGTGGAGATATGTACTCATATGACAGATATGATTATGTGCACACCATAACCATATTATTTGCTATGCGCAGACCGTATTGCAGGATTTTACTATTTGCATCCCACGATATGAGATTTTACTATTTGCACCCCCATGTTGGAGGATTTTACTATTTACACCCCTATGTTGGAGGATTTTACTATTTACACCCACATGTTAGAGGATTTTACTATTTGCACCCCACGATATGAGATTTTACTATTGCACACCAATGTTGGAGGATTTTACTTTTTACACCCCAATGTTGGGTGGTTACGGGGCTAGTGGGGTTTAATTTGGTCAACCTCATTTCCTCCACCAAATAAGGCGGGTGCTTTGGCTATTCGCAGCCCGAATTATGGGGTACTTATCATTTGCCCCCAAATTCCCGGAGTCCGACACTCTTGCAAGAGTGAGCGAATTTTTCTTCCTATCGTGCATGCTGAATTCGCGTGGGCAAACAACCCATTGTAGCCATGTTGGAGGTGAATGGTGTGGTGGAGGCATGAAAGAAGGTGCCTAAAAGCGGTAGCGAATGGCGCGCGCGGGCGAAGACGGCGCAAAGAGGGAAACATTCGTGGAAGACGCACGCGCGCAACGCGCAACGAGGGGGGGGGGGGGGCATGCGCGCTGGCTTGCGCAGGGGTTCCCCAAGAATTGGGTACATCCACTTTCCTCCTTCACTTATCTAGCAATGTGCTAGACTAGGCAATCTCCTCCAAAACTCAGAACTCAACCAGAGTTATCCTACCTCAGATTTTATAATATAAGACTTACACTCAGATATACAGATAGATCCTACCTCAGATAACAAAGATCTTACACTCAGATTCTCACAGGAATCCTACACTCAGATCACGAAGATCCTACCTCAGATTCTCACATGAATCCTACACTCAGATCATAAAGATCTTACAACACTGTTTATAGAATTACAGTTTTACAATGATTGACTCAGTAAAAGATTGAAGTTCAGATCTTGAGTCTTGAGTATATGATTTTCAATAATCTTCTTCTTTCTTGATAGATAATAGAATATAGCTTGAATAGTAAATTTGAATCAAGGGAATGGACAATAACATCAATAATCCTTAAGTGGATGAGCAGTTGAAATTTCTTCAAAAAATGAGTCAATTAGTACTCTAGAGAATTTAGAGTGATCTTGTTGTTGATGGCAAAATGACTTAGATTTTTTTGCTGTCGAATTTGGATGCTTCAGATTATTAGTCTTAATAGAAGGTCATTCTCTCCTTTTATAATGTTATAAGATTTTAAAAGGAAAAGAAGAAGATTGAGGAATATAATAATTATCAGAAAATTTGAACTTTCAAATTTGACCAATAAAGGGAAGTGTTCAAATTTGGCTCAATTTGGAATATTTCATATATGGTAATTAGGGTAAGGAAAGAATGCAGAATTCTGGCAGATATACTAGTAATGATAATTGATTATTTCATTGCTTAATCAATTCTCCAAAGAATTCAATATGTTAAAGACTTCCATAGATGATTCAGTAAAATGCGCCTTAATTAGCATGAAAAGATTGGGGATATAATGATGACACGTGTTGTGTAGGCACTTAGAATAATTCTGAATAAACTGCAGACTGTCCCATCGATATGAGAATCATCCTGTCGATCGACATTGATCTGGTCGATTCTTGTTCAGTCGACTTGCAGAATCGATAGTCTATCTCGTCGATTTTGCCTTGAAAGAAATCAGTTAAACTTAGCATAAATAGTCTGTCAAGTCGATTAATTCTGTCGACTTATCTTCCCGTCGATAATTCAAGTTCGATCGACAGACCGTCCCGCCGATTATTAACAGTATTCAGACTTCTCTGCATTCTGAATTCAGTAAATTTTCTTGACCTTTCCAAATAGTGACTTCAAGATAGATTCCAGTATGACTTTAAATTATACTATTAATGTGAAATAGCATAAGAAATTGCTTGTTCTAAGTGTCACTCAACAATATTTATGTATTTAATCAAACATTGAATTTAATTACCTGTCTCAAGCATAATCAAGAAATCATCAAACACAATAGGTTTATTATTATGTTAATGCTCTTCTTCAAATCAGGAATCTCGGAGGATCAAATTCCCAACACAAACTCGGGGAATCACTATAGCTTTTTGTGTTTGTGGTGCTTGCTGTGATTGACTCTTTAGTATTTTATTATTCCGCAAATATTTTAAAAAGTAGACATCACCTATTCACCTCCTCTAAGTGAATATTGACATCTCATAACTTACAAAAGATACACAATCCAAGAGACAAGAGGGATCTCTGAGGTTTTTCGGCGAGGACTTAGCACTCTGCTCGCTCCTTCGCTCTGAATCCGCTCCACTCGCTCGCAAGTCTACTCAGGCTTAAGGCTCTAGTGGACGCTCTCGCAATCATCGACAACGGAACTAAAGAATGCTCTCGCGACGCTCTAAGACTTAGTCTTTTTTACTTTCTTTGTCTTCAAGGCTTGTAAACGGAGAGGTTGTTTTCGACCTTTGAGGATCTCAAACACTTGTAACCGCTAAGGAACTAGTGGAATTTGCCCGACACAGATCCATCCACGTGATTTTTCACCCTTTTTGGGTTTTCCACGCTAAAACGTCTCGTTGTCATAGTTGTTGGTTCACTTTTGACTGTTTGCGCGCTCGACTCACTCTCGACCTAAGACGGTCCGATTCTCCAGACCGAGAGAAAATCGAGTGACCCGCAACACTCATTTATGTACAAAATAAAGATAGAACAATGTCTCATAATGCACAATATATATATAACATAGTAGAGAATCTCAACCCATGTAAAAAAGCTAACAACACCATCTACATAGAGATTAGCTTATTGACGAGTATTCTTGGTGTTCATTTATCCCGCTGTAGGAACAAACCAGCACATGATTTATCTGTGACAGCGTTTCAATCACAAACGTAGTTTGAGGGTACATGTGACAATGCTTTTTAGTGAAAACACTACTTTGGATCACTTAAGGTTTGCATCCGCGACAAATTAACATACATTGCCCACAGTACCCACATCTCCGCTTCAAATTGCACGACATATCGATCATAGTTGAAACCCGGTGTAAAATCAAAGCCCCATTTGGGAAGCCGTCCTACTACAACGTACGTAATCCCAGGAGAGCAAAAATGAGCAATGCCCCCAAAGAGAGGCGACCAACATTTTGCATTCTCATTGAACGAACTTCCTCATCTGGGGAGCGCTCTGACGCCATTCAAACACCCCGTCGTCCGTCGAGAAACGGGACCTAATTGTCTCGTTATAGAAACAACACCCTACACGTCTTCTTCACATGAATTCTCGAGGAGTCCTTCGTACCAAAGCCAATGTCGGGACCTTGGATACTGCCATAAATACCCATAAAAATAAAACTTTCATTTTAATATTTTGGCGAAAAGATGAAAACGACTCATCTCTTCGAGAGATAAATTGGATCTTCACACATTATTTAGCGAAAAATTAGGCATAATCTCGAAACCGACGTAGGACATTGATCTGAGCGCGAACCATCGTATACAAAGTCCAACCTGGCAAGGCCGGCAGAATAGTCCCCAAGTAGGGCTACTCCACCCCCCTCCCCATCGACCTCCCTTATAAGTAGGCATGTGCGTAAAAAACCGAAACCGTTCGAACCGAAAAGACTTTTGAACCGAACCGACCGATTCGGTTCGGTTTCGGTTTGTGGTGGCTGAAAACCGACCCATATTCGATTCGGTCCGATTTTCACCATAAAAAATCGGTTGAACCGAACCGACCAGCAGAATAAAAAGTATTAAAATAAAATATCATAATTAAATTGTCTTTCTTAGCTGTCTTTTTATAAAAAAGTATTAAATTTTCTCTTATGCATGTTTTCTTAGGACCGAGGGTTACTGTATAAAATAATAATTATAGTTCAAAAATCTTGTAGAATTTTATGATAGAACGCATGTACCTTAAAAAAATACTAAACTTTGAATCAAATGCAGAAAATCGAACCAACGGGTAAAAAACCGAACCGAACCAAACCGAACCGAACCGATTGGATTCAGTTCGATTTTGATTTTGGGTGTATAAAAAACGATGCCTACTTATAAGAAAGGTCCGGCAGATGACGTGGCCCATCTGATTGGACGGCTGGATCTGGGAGCACATGGACGGGGGGATGTGTCAGGTCCGAGTACTGGTCCTATATGTAAGCTTGTGCGTATACTCTCCTCTGACCTTTCCATTATTCAAAGGACATGTCCATGTGCCCTCCTCTCTACCCGTGAAATTAATAATTATTCTTATTTAAAATAATTTATTATTACCCCATCGATCAAAATTACCCCTCGATCTTAAATACTGTTTCTGCTTGATTAAGCTTATTTAACTATAATAATAATTACACTGGCTCATCTTTATGTGATCAATATAATTTTTGAACTTTTTTTTACTGAGATATTCATATCATGTGGTAAAATATTATAAAAAACACCTTTTTGAAACATAATTTCAGGTTAAAAGAAAAAAAATACGAAGGTTTCAAATAAATTTTATTCATCTAAATTTTGATCATCCTAATCACCTAAAATAGGCGATAGACGAGGAGCTGACGCTTAATAATTTCTCCTTCGAGTGCGAATGACAAGATAGAATTAGTATAGAAAATTTTATTGTTCTATAGATTTAGTATAGAAGTCAGAGAACTTCATGTGTTGAGAATAAATCTTAAATTAGAAAATGCAAACATCATCATTCACTTAATGTAAATCTACTTACAATAACCAATTGATTTTGAATTGGAGACTTATATATAATAGTATATGATTAGTTGAAATTGCTATAATTTTATTATGTAATAATTATTTCCTAATATAGAGGTCATAGAATTATATAATTAGTTGGAAAAAGCTTTCATTGTATTTGGTGTTTGAGATCTACATCAATTGATAAGAAAAATAAAAAATTATGGATGATTATATTTGCAGTCCCTATATAGCTGTTTGCAACCCCAAATAATTATTAATTAATAATTTATAATTTAAAATCAATCTTTTATTTGCAGCCCCTTTTGCCCAAACAGGAGTCGACCGGATCCAAGAAGAGGACGGCCGGATCTTCGAGGAGGTCGCTGAAACTTGAAGGAGGGGGGCTAGAGCTTGATGAATGTGGTTGAACATGGCCGGATTTGAAGAGCTCTAGCTTGGATCTGGAGCAAGCTCGCCGAAAATGGCAAGGAGAGCTTGGATCGGAGTTGTCGGAGAGGAAGCCTGCCGATTTGGAGGTGAGCTCGCTGGAGATGGTGCATCCAGGGTTGAAAGAAGGGTGGACGGAGCTGGTCAGCGCAGTTGAAGAAGGGTAGTCGGAACTCCTCCGTGCCAACCTGGAACAGCTTCTCGCCGCCCAAACAGAAATAAAAAAAAAAAACTGGTTGCTGCCCAAGCGAAGCAGATCTCCCTTCGCCTGTTGTCGGAGACCGCCGCCAAATCCCACTGTCTATGAACCTACTCTGTCTTTGATCTTGATTGCAACATCCTTGAAATATCTCCACTCACTCCCTTCCTGAAGGTGAAGTCCAGCGTCGCTGAGAAACTCTGCATAGGATGGGCATCGACATCAGTGCCAACTCCGACGCCCTCTTCAGCCATGGAAAAAAACTACGAGCTTGCCAAGGATGCCTTCTGCTCCGGCACCTGCTTTACCAGCTAACCTCCTCCGCGGGAATCAGCGGTCTCCGATGAGATCAGGTAGGTTAGAAAGGGGCTGCAAATAGAGAATTGATTTTAGGTTATAAAATATTAGTTAATAATTATTGGGGGTTGCAAATGTCTATATAGGGTCTGCAAATATAAGTGCCCACAATTATTTGAAGGGAACTCAAATATTTTGACGGAAATCTTTTCATGAAAGGATGAACTTTTAATCCTATATATCTTGTCAAACTTTGCTTCTTTATGTGCGTATATAATCACTTCTCTCATCCAAAAAAACATAAAGAGAATTTATGGACCACACAAAGCTCTCGCTTTGGAATTGACACTAACCTTCACATTTTAATACTTAATGTTACACTTATAACTATATATATTACTTTCTTTGAATATACTATAAATATTCCTAAGAAACCTTCACATTTTAATACTTAATGTTACACTTATATGATGAGATGCTCCTGATTTGACTAGGCTCTAATGAAAGATAGCAATCAATGTCATCGTCTTGTCAAATTATTACGTCACCAAGTAGCTAATGAGATATGAGCCCCTTCCTTACATATTCTTCTTTTTACTCCTTAGCGCTCGACTTACTGACAACACCGCTTTAAATTACTATTCCCTTATAAAGGAAAGGTTCTTGCACATTACTCACAGACGAGTACGTTCATAATAATAAAACTCCAGAATGGATGTGAATTCTCGTATTATAAGTGAACCATGTGACATTATAAAAAATAAACATCACTAAGATTTGCATATAGTGATTCTTGTAGTACTTGCATCACCACTTTAACTAATTTTAAAAGTCTCTCAAGAAATTTTTAGATGAAGTATACATGTAACTCATTGGTCAACATTAAAAATATATTTACTAAAGAGTTGACAGGTCAGTTCACTAAATTTCATCATAGTCGTGTATGGAATAAATTACGGATTTGAATTAGAGGTGAGCAGGAGTCCGGATCAACTGGAGCTTGGAAACGCTCACATTATGCTCAAGTCAAGTTAACTATTTTGACTCGACCTCTAGTTCGACGAGCTCATATTGCATGGCTCAAGCTTGAGCTTCTCTTTAGCCGTCTTGACTCAACCTAAACACATAATGTGAATTTTAATCTTTACAAACACATTACAAAATATAATACAAAAAAATTGCCCTAAATGCATCCAAATGATTCCAAGTAAAAAACCCTAAAACAAGGGGGAAAGAGGAATTAATATATTTCCACCAATAAAAAAGGGTGCTGCTATTAGCACTACTATTTTGGCTATCCGCACTCAATTTGTACGAGTTATTGCGCGCCTTTTGGAAATACGTCTTGTATATTCATTTTTAGGAAAAATGTCCAATACGAAAGTTGTAGGAGATTTACAACTTTCGTGTTGAACACTTTTCCTAAAAATGCATGTACAAGTCGTATTTCCAAAAATTCGCTATAGTTATGCCCATATTTCAATCAGAGCGGCAATACGTCTTGTGCGTGCATTTTTAGGAAAAGTGTTCAACACGCGAGATCTACAACTTTCGTGTTGAACACTTTTCCTAAAAATAAATATACAAGACGTATTTCCAAAAGGCGCGTAATAACTCGTACAAATTAAGTGCGGATAGCCAAAACTGCAGTGCTAATAGCAGCGCCCATAAAAAAGACATTAGTATTATTATATGATCTTAATAACTCTTGATGCACCAATCTTAGATGCGCCCGGCGCACCTAATAATTCTTGATGCACCCATCTTACAAAAACACGATATTTTATGTGCCCGCCTCCCGTAAAAATACAGGGACATTCAAATGTCTCTATTGGCGAGCCCCCACACGCACATTTTTTTACTGTGAACACAGCAGGGCCCGCGGCAGTGCACCTTATGGTGCACTGCTCCTATTGGTCCAGACCCCTACAAAAAGAGCGAGCCACAAAAACAATGAGAGAGAAAATAGGTTTCAAGGCTTTATGTAATGTCACTGTGAGTTATATTCCCACTGGCATTGAAGACATTGAGAGGAGTGCATGAGGGAAAGAGGAATCTCATTACTAGCATATAATGAGGAATGATGTGATGTGTCCTCAACATTATTTTTCTCAGTCATTAATATCATATATATATATATATATATATTCATCATCACACATTTCATATGGTGTCCTGCACTATTGATTATTAGAGCATGAATTTCAGTGTTGATGATTGACAATTTACTCATGTTGATGATGTGGCGATCATGTTAGTTGATATTAGTTTGACACGCAAGACACCGCGCCTCGATAAAACTCGCAGAATCGGATCAAGACACATCGCTTCACAAGTGTTTCTAATCTTAACGTCATTCGGTGCTGTTTTCGGACCTCTAATCATATTTTAATTTGCTTAATCTCGTGTTGGTGATTATTAGTTTTTCGCATTTATGGGGGATTGACACGTATGTGTTTACACTACAAGAAAAATGACTTTTAGTGACAATATATTTCGCCGATAATTGATACATTTTTGTGACAGAAGATGAAAGTCACCAAAAGAAATATTAGTCACTAAAAGAAATAGTTGAATATTATACTCACTAATCACAAAAAAAATTGAACATTCCCACCTACACGAAATAGTCTTTTTCTGCATTTTGAATGCAATTTTTTTTATTAGAACTTGAAACTTTGACTTTGTTTGGCGCGGCTTATTTGCTCCTGTGAGTTTGGTCAAAAATGTTATTATCATAGAATGTATGTTTGGCCAGACAAAGGTTATGACCGCTATAAGGAAAATAAATTAGTTTTGAGCATAAAATGCATGAAATATTTTTTTAAGTGAGGTCGGGCGTTCACGAACGACGGTTCGTGACCACGACGTTCACGACCGCTACCACAGCGTCAAACGAAGCCTTTATCTTTCATTGGGTTTTTCTTCACCGGTGATCATCGTGGTAAGGTCTTCCGATTGCTAATCCGATGCATTAGTTTGATGGAAAAGAAGTTAAAATTATTTATTTATTGTTTTGAAATCTCATCCAACTTCAACAATGTCTCGATGGTCGCTCTTTAGCAAGTGATCTTAACTAGCTAATTTTTTGACTGCGATTTAGTATATGTTTGTTACGGTCTACTCGAGGCTATTAAAATCGATTCAGAACGAACCGTCTTAGCCCGGGATCGAGCGCGCAATCAGTTACTGAGAGACAAGACGGATGACGAAAAGTCTTTTAATTTTAGCGTGGAAAACCCCGGAAAGGGATAAAAAACCACGTGGTCGGGACAGTGTCGACCAAATTTCATTATTTGCTGCTTCTTTACAAGGTTTGCTTGAAAGATCGAGGGCGACAGACCGCTCCTCGTTACAACTTTGGGGTGAGAGAGAGAGAGAGAGAGAGGCGTTCGGAGGGTAACAAGCTAGGTCACCACTCTCGAAGCCCAGACTTCTTCTTTGCAGCGGTGGGGAGCACCGTGCCCTGGAACTTGTGCATGCTCTGGAACTTGGCGTGCCCTGGAACTTTGCATTCTGGGACTTGCGCGTCCTGGAACTTGGCACGCTCTGGAACTTGGCGTTCTCTGGAACTTGACGTTCTGGAGAACTTGGGCACTCTAGAACTTGGGCGTGCTCGTTGTTGGATGACCTTCGGAATGCTTGAAGGAGGACGAAGATCTTCGTTTGTCTTCGAGGTTCTTGAAGTTTCCTTCAAGCACGGCTTTGAAGAGGGGGAGATCTTCAAGAGAGCTCACTCTCTTCTTAGTGATAGATTATAGGTATGTGATCTAATTCACCTAGAGGGGGGGGGGGGGGGGTGTGAATAGGTCTTTTGATTTCTACTTAGATGATATAGATAGTTAAAATTATTCTAAGCAAGTAATCAAGCAAACCCAGAAAACACACAAGTGTTTATAGTGGTTCCCCAAGACAGTGTGTCTATGGGTACTCCACTTTCCCCCTTCACCCTTCTAACGGTATGTTAGACAGGGTCAACTCCTCCAATATCAGTTATAATAGCTTACAGTTTAGATCCCTCAAGATCTCTCAGGCTTGCTCCAAGCCCTACCTCAGGCCAGTCAGCCTTACAACTCAGGCTCCCTCAAGATCTCTCAGGCTTGCTCCAAGCCCTACCTCAGGCCAGTCAGCCTTACAACTCAGGCTCAACAGCCCTACAACCTCAGGCCTAACTACCCTACAACTCAGGCCAACAACCCTACAAATCAGGCTAAACATCCCTACAACTCAGGCTAAACAACCCTACAAACTCAGGCAAATAGCCCTACAGTAAAAGAGTTTTTAAAGCTTACTACAACAGACAGCAGTCAGAAGAAGTCTCCTGTAGTTCCTGTACAACTTGTGTTTTCTTGTAGCTGGAGATGATGATGACAACTACAAACTGATCTTCCTCTTCAGTTGAAGGATGGAAGATCACCTTGCTCCTTCTTGTAGAGGAGCTATCTTTCTCTCTCGAATTCTTCTTGCTTATTCAGTGAGCAGGATGAGAATGAGGAGAATGGGGGCTGTCAATGGAACAGTCAATATGTTTTAGCACTCGACCAGCTATCTCAAAAGTGCCCTAAATTCTTCTTTTATACATCCCTGATCTTCAACGGCTCTCAACCGTCCTTCTGACAGATATGGGAGTGATTGGTGGACCCCATAATGCCTTTCTGCAGCTTGCGCCAAGGGCAGAACCCGCCAGGTTACTTTTGAATCTGTCTCAGCGGTTGGGCTGAGATGGCTTCCTCTTCTCAGCGGATTCAGTCGATCTGCAGAGAAGTTTCTGCGTTCGACGAACTGCATTTTGCATTCGACGAACTTCATTCTTTGTTCGACGAACTCCATTCTTCGTTCGACGAACTCGCCAAGTCTCAGCGTTTGCTTCTGTCCCGTCTCTACGTTCGACGAACTTCATTCTTCGTTCGACGAACTCCATTCTTTGTTTGATGAACTCGCCAAGTCTCAGCATTTGCTTCTGTCCTATCTCTGCGTTCGACGAACTTCATTCTTCGTTCGACGAACTCCATTCTTCGTTCGACGAACTCGCCAAGTCTCAGCGTTTTCTTCTGTCCCATCTCTGCATTCGACGGACTTCATTCTTCGTTCGACGAACTCCATTCTTCGTTCGACGAACTCACCAAGTCTCAATGGATATTTGCTGCTTCTTCTCCGTCTCAGCGGATCCTTCTATCTGCAGCTCAGCTTGCCCAGATGCCTTCTCAGCGGCTCCTGGTCTTATCTCAGTGGTTCAGCTGAGACAGTGAGACCTTCTCAGCTGATTAAACAACACACCTTTGAATCTATTCCATTGTATGGAATATCATCTCCCTGTACAATACTTGAGACAAAATAGATTGTATCAAATATAATATGTACTTAGTATTGTGAGTGATGCCTCTTCAAGTCAAAGGAACATTGAAGGCAATATTTCCAACAATCTCCCCCTATTTGAGGAAGCCAGAACATTCCCAATGCTAAGGTACATAGCCAACAAAAACCTATCATGAAAATGATCTATATAGCATTCATGATAACATTGCTTTTAGAAGATAACATTGTTTAAGTATTCTATCAAAACTCATGACAGATTATATTAAGCTTTGACTAACTCAGAGGGCAATCCTTGTACTCAAAGCTAACTCTGAGTTGGTCTTAGCATTGACCATCTCCCCTTTCTGGTTTCTTCAACTATTTTTCCCTCTAGGGATTGGGAGGCAGCAACTACAGACCCTGAGAGGGTTTAGAAAGCATTTTCCAAATCCCCCTTTAGGTCATCCTTCATCTTCTCTGACTCTCTTAGCATTGGCCATCTCCCCCTCAACCTGAGCAGAAACTTGCTCCCCCTCAATGTGAGTACTATTATCTTTATTAGCTGTTCTTGTTCATTTTGAATAACCCTTTCTAGCTCCCTCTCATTTGGAGCATTTGTATTGTTCTTATGATTGTAAGTGTAAATTAAGCTTATGTCATAAGGCTGAGTTCGTCGAACCCAGACTTTTCCCAGCTGTTTAAGGGTAACCTGAAGCTCAGCTAAAACAGATTATTCTGATTAAGCTGATCATCCTACTTTATACTATTCTATATTTAACATTCCTAGTTCAATCTTGAAAGCATTAAACTTGGCCTCATCCAATGGCTTAGTGAAGATATCAGCCACTTGACTGTCAGTGGGAACAAATTCAAGGCAGATATCTTTACATTTAACATGTTCTCTTATAAAATGATACCTTATCTCTATGTGCTTAGTCCTGCTGTGAGAGACAGGATTCTTAGCAATAGAGATAGCACTGGATGAGTAACAATAAAGAGGAGATTTACTTACCTTGAGGTTGTAGTCCTCTAGCTGGTATTGAATCCACAATAGCTGTGCACAACAGCTCCCTAGAGCAATGTATTCAGACTCAGCAGTGGAGATAGCCACACTTGTCTGCTTTTTGCTGCTCCATGATATCAATCTTCTTCCTAGGAATTGACAAGTGCCACTTGTGCTTTTACTATCTTCTTTGCAGCCTGCAAAATCTGATGGCTACTCTACATACACTTCCTCTTTCAGATTTCCATTCAGGAATACTGATTTGACATCCATCTGGTACACTTTGAAGCCTTTATGGGCTGCATATGCAAGGAATAGCCTTATGACCTCCAACCTTGCAGCTGGGGCAAAGGTTTGGTCAAAGTCTATTCCTTCCTCTTGCCTATACCCCTTTGCAACAAGATTTGCCTTATTCTTGATGATTGCCCCATTTTCATCCATCTTGTTTCTGAAGATCCATTTGGTGCCAATGATGTTGTGTCCCTGTGGTCTTGGCACCAACTCCCATACTTTGCATCTCTTGAATTGCAAAAGTTCTTCCTGCATTGCCTGAATCCAGAATGGATCCAAGTTGGCCTCTTCAAACTTCTTAGGCTCTACCTGTGACAGGAAACTGAGGAACAAGGCCTCATTGTGAGCCTTGCTCCTAGTTGTCACACCTTGTTGAACATTCCCAATAATCTGCTCCAAGGGATGATCCCTTAGATGTCTTGTAGCTGCAGTCAGTCTGTCCTCTACATGCTGAATTTCTTCTACTGGGTCAGCAGCTTCTTCAGCATCATGCACCTCTACTTCTTCTGGAATTGCTGCATCAGTATATGCTTTACTGCTGCTAGATGGTTCTTGTATAGATAGTTCTTCCATGGCCCTTTCGCTTCCTGTCAAAACAGAAGATCTGGACCAGCCCTTATAAATTAGGCTGGTCTCATCAAACACCACATGCATGGACTCTTCAACAACATGGGTTTTCTTGTTATATACTCTATAAGCTCTACCATGTGAGCTATAACCAACAAGAACCCCCAAGTAGCATTTTTCACCAAACTTGGTTAATTGAGATTTTCCATTATTTAAAATGTAGCATTTAGATCCAAAGATCCTAAAGTATGAAATTGTTAGTTGTTTACTTTTCAGATCTTATAGGGGGTAATTCCATGAACTTTATTGATGGAAGCTCTATTGAGAACATAACATGCAGTATTGACTGCTTCAGCCCAGAAATATTCTGGAAGTGAAGAGTCACTAAGCAATGTTCTCCCAGCTTCTATCAAGGTTCTATTCCTCCTCTCAGCCACACCATTTTGTTGTGGGGTCCTTGGGGAGGAAAATTCTTGGATGATACCTAGTTCTTGACAGAACCTTGTCATGGCTTCAGATTGAAACTCTGTGCCATGGTTAGACCTAGTTCTGACCACAGAACATTGCAAATCATTCTGAATGGCCTTGACATGGTTTATAAAGACATTTATAGTATCTGATTTCTTTTTAAGGAAAAATACCCATGTATATCTTGAGTTATCATCAACAATCACTAAGGTATACAACTTCCCTCCTAAGCTCTGAATTGACATAGGACCAAACAAGTCCATGTGCAATAAATAAAGGCATCTCTTAGTGTCTTTGGAGCCAATACTTTTAAAAGTGGCCCTTGTTTGCTTGCCCATTTGGCAAGCATGACATGGGCCATTTTTAACACATTTTAAATTAGAACTATTTCTAACCAAGTTCTTAGAGAATAGTCTATGCATTGCCTTGTAGTTGATGTGAGCAAGTATCTTGTGTCATTGAACACATAGAGACTCACTCTCATTTGCCACAAGGCACACAGGAGATGAAGACGATTTGCAAATAAAATCTAAACAATAAACATTTCCACTCCTAGTGCCTGAAATTATGGTTTCCAAGTCATTAGATTTTTTGATTAGACACTTATCATTGTGGAATTCAATGACATAGCCAAGATCACACAGTTGGCTTATGCAAACAAGGTTGTGTTGCAACCCTTCAACATAAGCCACTTTAGTGATGTAGACTATGCCATTTGAGATCATACCATAACCTCTAGTGAATCCCTTTTCTGAACCCCCAAAGATGACTTTGGGTCCATTCTTCACTGCTTTGTATTCCTGCAGTAAACCCTTGGTGCCTGACATATGTCTTGAGCACCCACTGTCCAAATACCAAATCTGCCCAAGGCTGGTATTTGAACTAACCTACATGAAGAAATTTAATTACCCTTAGGAGCCCAAGCAATTTTGGGTCCTAGGTCTTTGTTAGAATGAAAAGGCTTCAAACCTGCTGCAGCTTTTGCAGGAAAACTCATCCTTGCAGTTGACACGTTGGGATTGTGCCAACAATCTATGGCAAAGTGTCCCACCTTACCACAGTACCAACACTCATGAATGTTATATCTCCTCTTTTGAACATTTCCTGTGGTGACATGAGCTTTAACATGCTTGTGGTCAGGAGAGGATACATCTGTCTTCATTTTATTCCTTTCAGTAATGATTTGGCTGAAGGTCATCTTGTGGACAGGCCTAGCAGCCTTTATCATTATGACATCACCTTGCTTTGACTTAGAAGTTAGGCAAGATTGGATGGCATTGGACACAGGGCAGCAAGGCTTATCTACAAGTTTGACAGCAGTCAAAGATTTTGCTGGGGTGAATTTTGAAGATTTAGCCTTCTTACCTATGAGTGAGGGAGCTGAGGTACCAAAAACAAATGGTCCTTGATGGGCCATTTGAATTTCTTCATGGGGAGCTTTCATAGCACTCATTCCCATGACCCTTCTTCTGCTATGGGAAGGAATGTTTTCCATCCTATAGGAGTATCCATTGTTCCAGTGACCATACATGAGATCATGGTCAAACTTGTTTGAAGGAAGAAGTACTTTTTGAAAGGTGGTGTGAGGCTTAATCTTTTCCCTGGTCTTTTCTCCACCTCCCTCGCCACTTTTCCATTTATTGAATCCAAGTCCTTTCTTATTAGTTTGAAAGGAAAATGTGTCAATAATGGGAAGCACTGATTTGGGCTTTGAGAATTGAGCCACTAAGTTCTTCTCTTTGAAGAGCTTTTCCTCAAGATCCTTGATGATCTTGTTCTTTAGAGAGATAGTGCTCAATTGGACAATTGTTATCCCCTTGAGTTTGCTTATTTCTCTACTCATCTGAACCACCAAGGTAGGAGACTCAGAACAGTTTCTTTCAGCCATTTTGAGAGAATCAATCTCTAGAGCTTGGTTTATGGCAAGCTTCTTGCTCTTTCTCAGAGCATTAACTAAAGCATCATATTTATCAATCAATTGATTGACACCCACTTCAAATTCTGAGTCATAATCATCAGTTGATGAGTATGCATCAGATTCTGGGATTGATTCATCCTTAGAGAGAGAGGAAGGAGTAGGTACCTGGTTAGGTGTGTCCTGACAGTCTTCATCATCTGATGTTAAGGCCATTAGGCCAATATATTATTCAACATCTTCATCCACCTCCATATCACTGAATGAATGTGATAGAGGGGCCCTGATGCCCACCTTGCTGCAGGAAAGTCCTCAGCTTCCTCAGCTGCAAACAACCCAATATAGGCATCTTCTTCATCATCTAAATCTGATGATGATGACTCAGATTCACTCCAGCTTTTGTCCTTCTTGGCTAGGAAGGATTTCTCACCTTTTCTCCCCTTCTGGTGATAAGGCTTGTTATCACCCTTATCCTTTCTTTTGACTGGACAGTCAGCAATGACATGTTCAGGCTTACTGCAGCAATAACAAATCACATTAGTTAAACCATGTTTAACATGTTTAGAGTCATACCTGTCCCCTTTGGGGTGCTGCCTGTCTGCCATGCTTGAATCCTTCCTAGGATGTGAGGAGGAGGAAGGCTTATTCATCCACTGCTTCCTTCTCATCATCTTTTTGAATTGCCTTGAGAAGGCAGCAAATTCCTCATCAGAAGAGCTGTTTTCAGATGAGCAGTGATCTGAATTGTCTGAGTCAGCAACCCTTCTTGGAGGGGTAGGAATTCTTGTCTTGCTCTTCTTGACCCTTCAGCCTTGAGGGCCACAGACTTCTCCCTAGCAGGAGGCCTGGAGGAGGTGTCCTCTTCCTTTCTAGCAGATAGTTGCATCTCATATGAGAGCAACTTTCCAAACAGAGTGTGAGGAGGAGTTTCACTCAGCTTTGCCACTTCCCCGATGGCACAGTTTTTGGTATCCCAGTCTCTAGTTAGAGATCTTAGGAATTTATCATTCAATTCATAATGAGTGAAGGTCCTTTCATAGGTCCTCAACTCATTTACTATTCTGAAGAATCTTTCATAGCAGTCAGCTATGCATTCCTGATTTTGTTGCCTAAAGGCTTCATACTCCTGATTAAGGGGGGATTTTCTATCATTCCTCACTTCTTTAGTCCCTTCCATGTACACAATCAATGTATCCCACATCTCCTTTGCAGTCTCACAGTGCACCAAGTTTTGGAAAGTTGAATCATCAATAGCATTGACAATAATATTTTGAGCCCTTTTATCCATTGTAGCCAATGCTATCTCATCCCTTGTCATTTCAGCGTAAGACTTGCCTACCTGCCTAGTAAGATCAATGGTGGAGGGCTTTGTGATAAGGAAGGGGCCTTTCTGAACAGTGATATAGATTCTAGGGTCTGAAGCTTCCATGTACAGCCTCACCCTTTGTTTCCAAATGCCAAAGGTTTCCTTTTTGCATATAGGAAGCTTCATGGAACCCATTTCTTTCTGAACTCCATTAGAAGCCATTGGATAGAGAATTAACAATACCTATGTTGGATCTGGTCAGACAGTTAATCCCTTTATGACCAACCTACCTCTGATACCACTTGATAGATTATAGGTATGTGATCTAATTCACCTAGAGGGGGGGGGGGGGGGTGAATAGGTCTTTTGATTTCTACTTAGATGATATAGATAGTTAAAATTATTCTAAGCAAGTAATCAAGCAAACCCAGAAAACACACAAGTGTTTATAGTGGTTCCCCAAGACAGTTTGTCTTTGGGTAGTCCACTCCCCCCTTCACCCTTCTAACAGTGTGTTAGACAGGGCCAACTCCTCCAATCTAAGCTATAATAACTTACAGTTTAGATCCCTCAATATCTCTCAGGCTTGCTCCAAGCCCTACCTCAGGCCAGTCAGACTTACAACTCAGGCTCAACAACCCTACAACCTCAGGCCTAACCGCCGTACAAACTCAAGCCAACAGCCCTACAACTTAGGCTAAACAGCCCTACAACTCAGGCTAAACAGCCCTACAAACTCAGGCAAATAGCCTTACAGTAAAAGAGTTTTTAAAGCTTACTACAGTAGACAACAGTGAGAAGAAGTCTCCTATAGTTCCTGCACAGCTTGTGCTTTCTTATAGTTGGAGATGATGATGGCAGCTACAAACTGATCTTCCTCTTCAGTTGAAGGATGGAAGATCACCTTGCTCCTTCTTGTAGAGGAGCTATCTTTCTCTCTCGTATTCTTCTTGCTTGTTAAGTGAGCAGGAGGAGAATGAGGAGAACGGGGGCCATCAATGGAACAGTCAATATGTTTTAGCACTCGATCAGCTATCTCAAAAGTGTCCCAACTTCTTCTTTTATACATCCCTGATCTTCAACGGCTCTCAGCCATCCTTCTGACAGATATGGGATTGATTGGTGGACCCCACAATGCCTTTCTGCAGCTTGCGCCAAGGGCAGAACCCGCCAGGTAACTTTTGAATCTGTCTCAGCGGTTGGGCTGAGATGGCTTCCTCTTCTCAGCGGATTCAGTCGATCTGCAAAGAAGTTTCTGCGTTCAACGAACTGCATTTTGCGTTCAACAAACTTCATTCTTCATTCGACGAACTCCATTCTTCGTTCGACCAACTCGCCAAGTCTCAGAGTTTACTTCTGTCCCGTCTCTGCGTTCGACGAACTTCATTCTTCGTTCGACGAACTCCATTCTTCGTTCGACGAACTCGCCAAGTCTTAGCGTTTGTTTCTGTCCCGTCTCTGTGCTCGACGAACTTCATTCTTCATTCGACGAACTCCATTCTTCGTTCGATGAACTCGCCAAGTCTCAGCGTTTGCTTCTATCCCGTCTCTGCGTTCGACGAACTTCATTCTTCGTTCGATGAACTCCATTCTTCGTTCGACGAACTCGCTAAGTCTCAGCGGATATTTGCTTCTTCTTCCCCGTCTCAGCGGATTCTTCTATCTGCAGCTCAGTTTGCCCAGATGCCTTCTCAGCGGCTTCTGGTCTTGTCTCAGCGGTTCAACTGAGTCAGTGAGACCTTCTCAGCTGATTAAATAACACACCTTTGAATCTATTCCATTGTATGGAATATCATCTCCCTATACAATACTTGAGACAAAATAGATTGTATCAAATACAATATGTACTTAGTATTGTGAGTGATGCCTCTTCATATCAAAGGAACATTGAGGGCAATACTCCCAACACTTAGAAGGAAGGAGGAATAGAATAAGATGGGAAAAAAGAGAAGCATTGGAGTTCTATTTATTGGTCTCAGAGGTGGTTATGATAGTTATGCGGATAATCGCATGCCGTAACCACCCTAAATATTAGAAGTAGAATAATTCTATATGAATTACGATGCGCATTAATTAGAAATTTATCTAAGCGTAAATCAATGTAGATCCAGATATTTGCACCCACCCAAGGTTACACTGGCGGTTACGCGGGTGGTTACCCGCTAATAGTAAGGTGGAGAATGCGAGCGGATAATCGGACGGCCGCGACGGGGAGCTCGGCCGGTGGCGAACTCCGCCGACGAGGAGATCGAACGGCGAGACGGGAAGACCGTCCGGAGGCGCGACCGGCTCGGGACGGCTGGCCGGACGGGCGACCGGCGCAGGGCAGCTAGCCGGGAAGGCGACCGACCTCGACCGGTCGGTCGTATGGCCGCAAGGCCCTTGCGGCCTTGCGGCCTTGCGGCCTTGCGGCCAAAACCGGCCGACCACTCGGTCGGCCGGATCACGGGGCGGACGACGGCCGCGCACTACGGACTCGCGGCCTAGGCCGGTCGGGATGTCGGCCCTACGGCTTTGGCCGCGCGCCGTGGGCATGGGGCCTCGACCGGCCGGGAGGCCGGCCTTACGGCCTTGGCCGCGCGAAGTGGGCACGCGGCCTTGGCATTCCAGTTGGCCAGCCGCAAGGCCCCTTGCGGCTGTGCGGCCAAGATCGGCCGACTGGGTGGCCGGAGGCATGACCCCGCTGTCGCGCGTTGCCGGCGCACGGCCGGGACCGTCCAGTTGGCTGGCCGCGGGGGCCGCAAGCCTTGGGCGTGTGGCTAGGGGTGGCCGGCCGGGTGGCAAGCCGCGAGGCCGACCGACTGCGCGCCTGAGGCGTGCAGCCAAGGGCGGTCAGCCGGTGGCCGGCCGCCGGGGGCTGAAGGCCGCGAGCCGCGATCAGTTAGCGTGCTCGGGCGGCGGTTGGTGCGTGGATCGTGTGCGTGATCACGCACGATGATCGTGTGGGTGGCGGTTTTCCTTCTAACTCCCCATTAAGGGAGTGGGGGTTATGGGATTCCGACTATTCGCAGCCCAGAATTCCTAAATAATGAGCGAGACCCCAACATTTGCCACCCAAGTCCCCAAAGTCAGGTGCGAGGGCGACTGAAATTTGGGGACTTTTTTGGGAGAGATTAGTGTGAGCATGGAGCCGGAGAGCGTGGCGCGAAAGGGGGCGCGAGAAGAAAATCGAAAAGAGGTACGTGTTGACGGAGAAGGGCGAGGAAGACGCACGAGGGCGCCCGGAGCGCTGCGCGGGTCTAGTGTGTATGCACGCGGGGGGGGGGGGGGGGGGGGGGCACCCGCGTGCAGGGAGTGCGCGGGTGTGCCCGCGCGCATTGCGCGCGAGGGGGTGCGTCCGCGCGCAGCGTGTGCGCGGTTGCTCGGGCGGGCGCGGGCGCGCACATGGGTGCTCTTGCGTGTGGGTACTGCGCGCGCGGGTACTCGCGCGCGCACACTACGCTCGTGCACGCGTTGTGCTGGTGCGGATGCTCTTGTGCGCGGGTGCCGCGTACGCGACATTTGTCGTGCGTGTTGTAAGGGCGCCTTGCGCGTCTATGTGTGCATTGCTTGTGTTAGAGTTGTTTGAAGTTGTAAATACTTACTTAATTTTTTTTTTCTTTCAGGCTACGAGGTGGTACACACATGGTAGGACGATGCGATTGCGTTCTTCTTTGTCTTTTGAACATATTGGCGTTTGGAGGAAGTAGTTCGGCTTGCCTGCTGACTTAGAGGTAAAGATCCCGCAGGTTGTGGAACGTGCCCAGAATCCTCCGCGGGACTGTATGACATTGTGCGAGTCGTCGCTCAGGTTTGGGTTTCGCTTTCCCCCCTGTGAGGAGCTGGTCGAAATCTTGAAGCATTGTGGCATGTCGGTGTCCCAATTTACTCCTGCTAGAATGACGCGAATTGTCGGCCTGATTGCCTTCTTTAGAGAGCATGGATCGAGATTCACCCTAGATCTCTTCACGCAGTGGTGTGACGTGCGCTCTGATGGAGCCGGACAGATTGAAGTCTTCAGCAACAAGCAATAACTTGAGTTTGAGAACCAAGCGGGCCGTCACCATGGGAATACTCTATTTGGCTATATCAGGAATCCTTGGGGCTTGCCGGAGCTTTGAAGGGTCACGAGCACAGTAAGAGATGCTTCTCCTCAACAAACACAGAAGTGGCAAATAGAGGGTTCGCTAACGCGTGAGGCTTGAAAAACCCCTAACGCGAGATGCCTTCTTTAGAGAGCATGGATCGAGATTCACCCTAGATCTCTTCACGCAGTGGTGTGACGTGCGCTCTGATGGAGCCGGACAGATTGAAGTCTTCAGCAACAAGCAATAACTTGAGTTTGAGAACCAAGCGGGCCGTCACCATGGGAATACTCTATTTGGCTATATCAGGAATCCTTGGGGCTTGCCAGAGCTTTGAAGGGTCACGAGCAAGAGTTTACCCCAGTGTTGGGGTTTTTCAAGCCTCACGCGTTAGCGAACCCTCTATTTGCCACTTCTGTGTTTGTTGAGGAGAAGCGTCTCTTATTGTGCGGTATTTCTACTGATGTTGAGCGCTCCGCGACCATTCCATTAGATCGAGGCCGGAAGAGGAGATTGGTTTTTCAGGAATGATTGTTCAGATTCAGCGCCTCATCGCTCTTGTCAGGCGGAGGGGCGTATTTACGAGGTGATCCCATGTAGCTCGAGAGTTGATGATGTTCCCATCGATCTTGATGTGGAAGTACTTGACTATATTGCCCCCCAGGCTCCTTCTGCCTCCCAGGCTCCCAAGGATGCTTCTGTTCCGCCGCCGTCTAGGGCGAGGCGAGTTTCTTCTTCTCTTGAGGCCATGAATGATGCGGTAAGATTTGTGAACTTATCTTTGTTAGTTGTTTTGCCTTGTGATTGACCTGATTTTTCTTTCTTTTTTCAGATTGGAGTTCAGGCCAGCATTTCTCTTATGTGGATCGACTGTTACGTCGTCCTGAAAGATTGTTATCTCGTTCTTCAGGAGGAGCTTCGTGATGCGCGGAGTTCCTTTACTGACTTAAAATGGAGACGATATTATGATGTGTCCCACTTTCGACGGATCGAGGCTGGGTTGCGGGCGGAGCTGGAGGAGTCCCGTGCTGAAGTCCGGATGGAGAAGGCCCTTGTGGAGGGTTCGACTGGTTTGTTGGAGGATTCGCGAGCTACTACGGCTCGTCTGGAGGCCGAGTTGATGTCTTTAAAGATGGAGGTGGAGCGCCTTTCTATTCGCAGGAGCGGGCTGCTGAGTTGAAGGCTGCTGTGCTTGTTGAGTACAAAGCCTCCATAGATTATGTGAGGGACTGCTCTTTGATCTTGGAGGAGGTTTGCGAGGAAATCTGGAGCAAGGAAGTAGAGCCTCGACTTGAGGATGAGCGCGAGGTGGCTTTCATGTGTGGGATGGGGAAGACCTTCCGCTTGGTTACGAGGATATGAGGTTGCGATGTGTCCGGATTGGGTGTCGGAGATCTCTCCAAAGATGAGCATTATGCTTCTGATGTCGATGAGTAGTTTCTCTTTTATTTTGTTGGCTTTCCCTTTTGGTTGTATTTTGTATCTGAGATGATATCTTTGTATCTCTGTATTTGTGGAGTATCATTTGCTGACTGTATTATTGTTGATGGATTGCGTCGCTTGTGTAACTGTTATAGCTTTTAGCCCTTGTAGTAGTAGAGTTTCTGTGGCGTTTGAACTGACGTTTTGCTCGGTAAATTATGTTCTGCTTTTATAGTGTTGGCGTTTAGAGGACGAGACCCAGATGGTGCTGGAACCTACTACATGAGCGATTGACAGACGTTTCGAGCCGAGTAGTGAGAGGTTCATGTTACCGACCTGGGGGGATGCCGTTGATAGTAGCGGTGAAGGGCAAACACTTCGAACCATTTTGCGAGCACGCTGGGGGAAGGCCCTGGCGACGTGGGTTAGAGGACGAGACCCAGATGGTGTTGGGACCTACTACGTGGGCGAATGACGGACGATTCGGGTCGAGTAGTGAGAGGTTCGTATTACCGACCTGGGGGATATCGTTGATAGTAGCGGTGAAGTACAGATGCTTCGAACCGTTTGTGAGCACGAGGGGGGAAAGCCACGGCGAAGCAGTTTAGAGGACGAGACCCAGATGCTGTTGGAACATACTACATGGGCGAATGACGAGCGATTCGAGCCGGGTAGTGGGAGGTTCACGTTATCTACCTGAGAGATGTTGTTGATAGTAACGGTGAAGGGCAAACTCTTCGAACTATTTGCGAGCGCGAGGGGGCAGACCTGGGGAACGCGATTTATAGGACGAGACCCAAATGGTGTTGGAACCTACTATGTGGGTGAATGTCGAGCGATTCGATCTGGGTAGTGAGAGGTTCGCGTTACCGTCCTTGGGGGTGTCGTTGATAGTAGAGGACGAGACCCTGATGGTGTTGGAACCTACTACGTGGGCGAATGACGGGCGATTCGAGCTGAGTATTGGGAGATTCGCATAACCGACTTTGGGGATATCGTTGATTATAGAGGACGAGACCCAGATAGTGTTGGAACCAACTACATGGGCGAATGACGGACGATTCGGGCCGAGTAGTGAGAGGTTCATATTAACAACCTGGGGGATATCATTGATGCGTGCTCGGCAAGTGCACCGGTCGAACAAGTAATAAAGTTGGGAGTATGTCCCCGAATATCGTCTCTCAAGGAATGCGCGTGGTTAGTTTGACTCTTCGGATTGAGCGAATAATTACAAGAGTAAATTAAAAGAAAAGTAAGGGCTTTGATTTTGGTTTCCTAAATTACTACACAGAAATGAGATGCAGGTCAAAACTCCACTTTGCAAGGCGGGATGGATGCAACGGCCGCGATGCCGTGCTTCGGAAGGCGCGTGGACGGAAAGTAACTGTGACGATTGAGGGTCGCACACACCTCTTTGCAAATCTCCGTAGCCGTGGCTAACCCAACGCAAATGTGAATGGATGGGAGTGCATGGAGTGGAGTGAGTGTAAGCGAACGCAACACAAAGCAATACAAAGGAGATTATGTAAACACCAAATAATTCATTCATAGACAAACAAATCATTCAAGTTCATTACATAAATATTCACCTGGTTATAACAAGATAAGTTAAGAGAAAACCACTCAAGAAGGAGAGCCGTCAGTCACGGCCGGAATAGCGGGTTGTCAATCCGCTTCCGATCTCGGTCGAAGGGTGCTTCCGGTGCCGGAGATCTGTCACTTTCTCCGGTGATCTCCACTTTCTCCGCAACAACTTGACGAACACTCGCTAGGAAAGCTTTGCTGTCGGCCGGAAGGGCTCCCCGATGGTAGAGAAACAACTCTTGATTGCCGGAGGAGTCTCCCGAATGATTGGAATGGAGGGGGATGAAGATGGGATGAAAATCGCCCAAGACGGCGGCCTAATCGCGCCCCAACACTGGATGGAATACATAAAATCGCGGAACAGCGGCTTAAATAGGGAGCAGAATAAGTACTGCGCACGGTCAGTGGCGCACGACCAATGGTCGTGCGCGAAGGAATGCCTGTGATCGTGCGCAGTCAACCTGTAGCAAAGAAAAAATAGAAAACACCGCACGGTCAGGGGCGCACGACCAGTGGTCGTGCGCGAAGAAAGGCCTGTGATCGTGCACATATCTTTGGTCCGATCTCGATCTAGGCTGGGATTTATCGCACGACCAATGGTCGTGCGCCTGATCGTGCGCGAAGGAATGCGCACGATCAGAGGCTTTTTAGGCCAAAAATTCCCCCGCACCATCCCGAACGTGCACACGACCCCAGGACCTGCAGGAAAAACACAAATAACCCCGATCCGTGCACACCACCGGATCCATAACACAGGCATACAGTAATATATAGGAAAAACATGCTACAAAGGGGGAAGGATTGAACAAAAGGCGTAGAAACGCCATGCTATCAATATAAGCGTATATGAACAGCAAATGAAGTGCAATGACACTAAATCAAACCCAAATGAGGCCGGAAATCACTGTATAAACCAGACTCATCACACCCCCAGACTTACCTGTTTGCGCGTCCCGAGCAAACAAATCCGGCGAAGCGAGAAAAGACATAGCTGGGTTAGAAATTGCAAGGGCGGAGTAATATGCGAAGTCTCATACGCATGTGCATAGAAATCTAGTAGACAAAATTTCTAATTATACATATTAGTTTATAATTTTCTAAGAGCGTATCTATATATTACGTTTACTCAAAAGGTGAATCACGGTGAATCATAAGGTCGTACATAGGAAGAAAGTAAACTGAACGCTGAGGCGAGCGTTGCCCAAGATCGGGACTCGGGACAACTCCATTGAAATCCATCAATGTCGGTGACCATAGGCTTGCCCGTTCGCACTCTCTCCACGGCACTGGTATAACTCAAATGCGCGAGTCAATAGGACTTTAGGTTTGAGATGAGGCTTGGGTTTAGGTGAGGTAAACAAAGATAAAAGCGACGGCTCAGACACTAAACCCAAATGAGCTAGCACAGAAAACTATCCTCATCACCACACAAACATGCGGGTACACTACACCCCCAGACTTGAACTTAACAACATGGGTGCGTGCACCGCCTACTCCCCAAACTTATACTTCTTCAAATGAGTTTTTCATTCAAACTCATATCTTTTTCTTTTCTTCTCACTTCTTTTCTCTTTTTCATTTTTTTTCTTTTCTTGTCATTTTCAGCAAATAATCAATACAACACATCCACAACTTCACAAACATATCACCACGTCAACAACCCAACTCATAAAAATAATAAACAGCTAAAGCTCAGATTTGGGTGTGTGACTAGGATTGGCTTTTGGGCTTTGGTGCAATAAAAGTGGGGCTGAATCAAAGAACGGGTAGGCACAATTGGGCTAACGAGGATATATCGATAGGAAAGGGTGCAAAGGCTCAACCGGGCCAACATGATGGCCTATATCACATTCACGCAATTGACTAACCGTATACCCATGCTTCAAGAATCGCTTGGGGCGAGTTCTAGCCACCGAGAAAGATAATCCTTCCTCCCGACTCGGGCAACACGAGACTAATGAACGTCTACACACATTCCTATGCTACCGTTTGATTCACGCCGGATTCACCCAATTTTGAGTAGTGTAAACAATATTTACGCTAGTAGAAAAATATAAACTAAAAGCATAAAAAGAAATTGAATCTACACGAATTGCTACGAGACATGAGCACTCGACTAGGAGCACTACAGGAGTCAACAAAGTACTTCGTCTCGCAATCCTAACCCAGCACCGTGATTTCCCATTCACACAACCGAGACGAGTTAGACTCGTCGCGCGCCTACAGTTAAGTGCGCTCACGTGGGTGTCGTGGTGTGCCATGAGATGAGCAATGCTATAATATAACACATGGTAAATCCTAGTATGCTGTGCACTGTGCATGTGCACGAGGTAACACTAACTCTCTCTCCCCCAGACTTACACTAAGCAAAAAGCATGTTCGATAGCGGCATAAGCTTAAGAAGGCTAGGATGAGAGATTACCCCATGCTCAGAAATGAGCATACCAGAAGATATGACGTTTTGTTCAGAAGGCGGTGATCCTGCCTTGCTCCAAGAAATACGGACCTGCGATTAAAGAGATCCCAAGCACACAAAAATATTGCAAAAAAGAGATAACAAGAAAGAACGGAACCAAATGGTCCCAAATGGGTTGTCTCCCAAGAGCCCTTTTGTTTACCGTCCTTAAGGTGGACCAAATATCTGTATTAGCAGATTATAGAATTGTTCACGCAAAATTAAAGAGAGGAGATCATCCAAGTCTATGCAGTATTATTACACAACCAAATGGAGAAATCAACTATAAGTTGATTTAAAATAGTAACTGCAAATAGAAGAAAAAGGTCCGGAGACCCACAACTGATGGCAACGAAGTAAGAGGTTTAGCCTCCATCCCCAAGTCTCCTCCTTTCTTGCTCTCTTTCTCTCTTCCAAGAGTATTTCTTCAAAGAAAAATCGCTTTCCCCCTTGCAGCCAGTCCTTTAGGGGAAGCACATGCGGTGACATTGGAGTGGATAGAGCAATATCATCTGCCACTGCGACATGCTTATCCTGCCAGGAATGCATCATCCGACTGCCCAAAAATGGGTCAGCAACTTCCAAATTCCGCGGGGGCATAAATGAAACGATGTTAGAAATAACAGGAAGAGATGGAGCGAGAGTAGACTCAACATCCGTAGGAGCAAAGCAGGAGGAAGAAGTGTCACAAGTGACATCCTCCCGTGAGAGATGATCAAATTCCACCTGGATGACCAACGCTAACTCTTCCTGTTGAGTTATAACCAATGAAAGAGGGTCAAGAAATAAAGTAGATGAAGAACATAAAAAATCATTAGTCGAGGGAGTGATCCCGGTTTCACTCCCTGCAGGTTCTGATTGTACCACTATCACATCATGAGGAGGTTCTTTCAACACGGCCGAGGCCAGAGACACCAAAGTCTCAACCTGCATAGTCAATCTATGAATATACTCTTGCCGCGTTTCAAGGCCTTGAATTATAATTTGAGCAAATTTGAAGAATTTCTCCTCCAAATAGCCTGTATCCTCATCATGTTGTGGCAGAGGCAATAAAGAATATGACATCGCTCCTGCATTCACAAAACCCGAAAACAATAGAAATAAACAAAAAAACAACAACTCGTGTAACTATTAACTCAAACGCCAAAATCAAACTACGCTTGCATTCCCCGGCAACGGTGCCAAAAACTTGATGCGTGCTCTGCAAGTGCACCGGTCGCACAAGTAATAAAGTTGGGAGTATGTCCCCGAATATCGTCTCTCAAGGAATGCGCGTGGTTAGTTTGACTCTTCGGATTGAGCGAATAATTACAAGAGTAAATTAAAAGAAAAGTAAGGGCTTTGATTTTGGTTTCCTAAATTACTACACAGAAATGAGATGCGGGTCAAAACTCCACTTTGCAAGGCGGGATGGATGCAACGGCCGCGATGCCGTGCTTCGGAAGGCGCGTGGACGGAAAGTAACTGTGACGATTGAGGGTCGCACACACCTCTTTGCAAATCTCCGTAGCCGTGGCTAACCCAACGCAAATGTGAATGGATGGGAGTGCATGGAGTGGAGTGAGTGTAAGCGAACGCAACACAAAGCAATACAAAGGAGATTATGTAAACACCAAATAATTCATTCATAGACAAACAAATCATTCAAGTTCATTACATAAATATTCAACTGGTTATAACAAGATAAGTTAAGAGAAAACCACTCAAGAAGGAGAGCCGTCAGTCACGGCCGGAATAGCGGGTTGTCAATCCGCTTCCGATCTCGGTCGAAGGGTGCTTCCGGTGCCGGAGATCTGTCACTTTCTCTGGTGATCTCCACTTTCTCCGCAACAACTTGACGAACACTCGCTAGGAAAGCTTTGCTGTCGGCCGGAAGGGCTCCCCGATGGTAGAGAAACAACTCTTGATTGCCGGAGGAGTCTCCCGAATGATTGGAATGGAGGGGGATGAAGATGGGATGAAAATCGCCCAAGACGGCGGCCTAATCGCGCCCCAACACTGGCTGGAATACATAAAATCGCGGAACAGCGGCTTAAATAGGGAGCAGAATAAGTACTGCGCACGGTCAGTGGCGCACGACCAATGGTCGTGCGCGAAGGAATGCCTGTGATCGTGCGCAGTCAACCTGTAGCAAAGAAAAAATAGAAAACACCGCACGGTCAGGGGCGCACGACCAGTGGTCGTGCGCGAAGAAAGGCCTGTGATCGTGCGCATATCTTTGGTCCGATCTCGATCTGGGCTGGGATTTATCGCATGACCAATGGTCGTGCGCCTGATCGTGCGTGAAGGAATGCGCACGATCAGAGGCTTTTTAGGCCAAAAATTCCCCCGCACCATCCCGAACGTGCACACGACCCCAGGACCTGCAGGAAAAACTCAAATAACCCCGATCCGTGCACACCACCGGATCCATAACACAGGCATACAGTAATATATAGGAAAAACATGCCACAAAGGGGGAAGGATTGCACAAAAGGCGCAGAAACGCCATGCTATCAATATAAGCGTATATGAACAACAAATGAAGTGCAATGACACTAAATCAAACCCAAATGAGGCCGGAAATCACTGTATAAACCAGACTCATCAATCGTTGATAGTAGCGGTGAAGTACAGATGCTTCGAACCGTTTGCGAGCACGAGGGAGGAAAGCCATGGCGACGCGGTTTAGAGGACGAGACCCAGATGGTGTTGGAACATACTACATGGGCGAATGACGAGCGATTCGAGCCCGGTAGTGGGAGGTTCGCGTTATCGACCTGAGAGATGTTGTTGATAGTAACGGTGAAGGGCAAACGGTTCAAACTATTTGCGAGCGCGAGGGGGCAGACCTTGGGAATGCGATTTATAGGACGAGACCCAGATGGTGTTGGAACCTACTATGTGGGTGAATGTCGAGCGATTCGATCTGGGTAGTGAGAGGTTCGCGTTACCATCCTGGGGGATGTCGTTGATAGTAGAGGACGAGACCCTGATGGTGTTGGAACCTACTACGTGGGTGAATGACGGGCGATTCGAGCCGAGTATTGGGAGATTCGCATTACCGACTTTGGGGATATCGTTGATTGTAGAGGACGAGACCCAGATGATGTTGGAACCAACTACGTGGGAGAATGATGGGCGATTCGAGCCGAGTAGTGGGAGGTTTGCGTTACCGACTTGGGGGATGTCGTTGATAGTAGAGGACGAGATCCAGATAGTGTTGGAACCTACTACGTGGGCGAATGGCGGGAGATTCGAGCCAAGTAGTGAAAGGTTCGCGTTACCGACCTGGGGGATGTCGTTGATAGTAGAGGATGAGACCCAGATGGTGTTGGAACCTACTACGTGGGCGAATGACGGGTGATTTAAGCTGAGTAGTGAAAAGTTTGCGTTACCGACCTGGGAGATGTCGTTGATAGTGGCGGTGAAGGGCAGACGCTTTGATCCGTTCGCGAGGAGGGCAGGGCCTTCAATACGGTGACCTACTGCAGGAGCGAAGGGCAAACCTTCTAGTTGTAGTAATGAGGTAGTTGTGCTGTGGGTTGCCCATGGCTGAAAAGGTCATTCCTCGGGATGTTCCTGAGATAGTAGTGTTAGGAGCATGAGTGTATATATATATAGAAGTAGCAAATTGCATGCGCGCTTCTATAGCTTAGCAATTGTTTTTGTATGTGGAAAGGGTTGGCCGGTTCCACTAGTGTCGTAACTCGATGCAAGGGCGAAAAGCCGACCTTCGAGCTGTGGCGGCGTTGATGTTACAATAATTGGCGCTGCTTGCAGCTGATCTTAACTATTTTTGAATAACAGTTCTTGAAGCAAATAAAGCATTTCGAAATTTAACACAATAGTTTTTGCGTAAGCGCGGTCTTACGTCTTTTCTAGAATATCTATTACAAACAAGAGTTCTTAAAGAAAATTTGACGAGTTTGGAATATAGTAGAATATTTTTGCCCGATTCCTAACTCTTTTTGGGGGTTTCAAGTTGATACGCCCAAAATAGATTTACGTTTTAACGCAAGTGCACGTGTCGAATCAAGTAATATAAAATGAGTAAGATCGTCCCTCGAGGAAGTGAATATTCTAACGCTTATGAGTATTAACTAACTCTTTTCTGTAAATCCAAGCTAAGTAATCCGATTGGTTTGATAAAACTAATTCACCGAAAATCTAGAACTAACTTTAAAACTAAAATTACTTAAGTTTTCTTTTATCAAGTTTGGGAGAAAAGAACCTTGTATATTACTTTTCTAGGTCTGTTGTGATATTTGCTTAAGTATACCGGTACGTTATATTTGTTTTACTATCTTGCTCGATTAAAAACTAGGAATCATAATCTCTCGATCCTTGAATTCCCTTAACCTAGACTTCTCTAGTTATCTCTAACTTAGAAAAATGAAAGGTAAATTAAATTGCTCAAATTGCTCTTGCTAATAAGGTGATGGAATCTCTTCCTATCTCTTTTATTATATCAAAATTCTGATGCAAATACACCACTCTCTCTCAAATCTCGCGGCGTAATATAGAAGTGAAAGATTTAATTTAGATATCTATGCGACTCATCTCTCGAATCTCGCCGCATAACATTAAGTAATTATCTTAAATAAATCGTGATTCCTCTCTCAAATCTCACCACGAAACATTAAAGATAAACATTATTCAAATCCTTCGAAATAAGTCACAGCATTGATAAAGATAGCAACCCAAGAAATCATACAGAGAAATTATAAATTAAACATCACAACAAACCCTAGTACTCAAAACATACAAGATATGAAGATTTAGTTCATGTTCCTTGAAATGAAAAACCAAACTAGAAAGATCTTACAAGACATTGTTCAGAGTCTAGTAATTAGCGCAGGAACAGTCCTCATGATTTGCCTTTTTCTTCCTTCTCCACTGCTCACCTTTTTCCTTCTCTCTCCAGACCTTTAGAAAGTTTTTCGGTCTCTGCTTTCATCCTCCAAAACTATCAAAGAAAACTATTTTTAATGCTTGCATGCCCCCGTATTTTCCCTGAAAAAGGTGCATCCTTTCATAAAGAAACGGCTGGCCAACTTTCAGTTTTGCAAAATCTGTACGTTTTAGTTCAGCGAAATTAATTTGAACCAACATGTTATGACCAGGTCATGACCAAGCTGCTGCAAACCGCCCAACACTTTAATTCCAGCTTACATTTGCCTATTTTCTTCATGGATTTCTCAGATTCCTGCACACATATATTACACAATTGACAATAAAAATGTCCAAAGTCAAAGATATAATATTTATTAGTCAATTGATCGTTATCTTTCGTATATTTTCTCAATATTCACTAAAATAATAGTGTTAATAACTTCTTTTTGAGAAGTTATCACAAGTTCTGGATGTGCTGGCATACATGACATCTCCTTGTCCAGGCTTCATCTGCTGCAGATAGCATGCACGTGCTGTTGCCTCCTGGTTTCCACGGACAACTCCAATTCCACCCGGGGTGACAAACTTCATTGCGAGGTGTGAGATGGACGGGATAGCTTTGAATAGAACCTGCAGTGGTCGGCCAAAAATCGCGTTGTAAGGCGATTCTGACTCTACTACTACGAACTGTATGTCGTGGGAAAGACTCCTCAAGAAATCTCCCAAAGTTACAGGGAGAGTGATAATGCCTTTGACTGGAACATGATTGTCATTGAAGCCGTAGATTGATCCGGAGGCTGGTTGGAGACTTTCTGGGAGGATCTTCATGCTGAGGGGAGCGGGCATGAATATGACATTGACTGAGCTGCCATTGTCTACCGGCACCCGCTTGACGCAGAAGCTAGGGCTGCCGATTTCTGCGCTAACAACCAGCGGATCTTGATGTGGAATGAGCAGCCCCTGTAAATCTTCATCCCCGAAGCTAATTGTCTTGTTGGCTGGGCGATGAATTGATGGCGGGGAACAGAATACCTGAGATAGTCTCCACTACCCGACCACTTCCCTGACTCCTGGCACGCCTTGACGAGCAGGCGATTGTTCTCTTCTGCCGTTTGCTGGTTGGTTTTGCGTCTGGTCTTGCAAGAACCTTCCGAGGATACCTTGTCGGATGAGACATTCTATCTCATCTTTGAGTTTGATGCATTCCTCGGTGGCATGTCCTGCACCTCGGTGGAACTCGCAGTACTTTGACTGATTTCCCCTGCCCTGGGGGAGTTCTCTTGGCCTCTGCAGTGCCGGGTTGTCTTGTATCGTGTAAAGTACGTTTGTGCGGGAAGTATTGAGCGCTGCGTACTCTTGGTAAGTTTGATGGGGGCTGTTCCCAGGATGATCTCGCTGAAGTACATTCCCTTGGCGCTCTTCTTGCCATTTCGGGGCTGACTCTTCTCTCTTTCTCTTTACCACTCCTTCGAATTGTCGGCGGTGAGCTTCAATCGCTCATTAGCTGTAATTTGCGCCTCGATTCTATGCACCAGATCAGGATAGCTAGGGACTGTCTCCCTCATTAAGGCGGAATAGAATCAGCTCGATCGGAGTCCTCCAAGGAACACTCCTCGAAGGAGCTCGGGATCAACCCCGGGAATTTGACGAGCCTCGGCAGTGAACCGACAGAAGAACTCCTTAAGGGTTTCCCCTTCACTTTGTCTGATTCCCGAGAGATGGGAATGGTCCTTCACTATCTGGCGGTTCGCGATGAATTGATATAAGAACCGATGCGTCAGCTCCGTAAAGTTCCTAATAGTTCCACTCTGGATAGAATGGAACCAAGTTCTCGCATGGCCTTTAAGAGTGGCCAGAAACACATGGCAAAGTAGTTGATCGGTCGGGGGCGTTATAGATCCGAAGGATGGTGGAGAAGTAATTCATGTGCTCTTAGGGTTCTTCAGTCCTATCATACGATTCCATGCTTGTAAGCTTGAACCCTTCTGGGATTGGATGTGCTAGGACTTCAGGTGTTAACAGGGACCCGTTGTGTACGGGGCGATAGATACGCGTTGCTTGGCGGCCAAACTTGCCATACTCTTCTGTTATCAGTTCTCTAACTTCTTCTCGGGTTAACCTCCCAGGGAAGTTCTCAGGGATCCCTGACCTCTGGTGATGATTCTGCGTGTTGGATCTTGTGGCGCCCTTAGAGGGGGGGGGGGGGGGGGGGGTGAATAAGGGCCTTTTAGAAATTATGATTTTTACTTAAGAATTTTAAAACAAATTTTACTTTTCTAAAAATTACTTATAAAAATTTCAAACTAATGCAATTTTTGAATAAATTCAAACACAAATTTCTAAGTTAAAGATTAAACAACCATATTTGTAATTAAAGAAAAAGTCATAATTTTATAATCATGAAATTCACATACAAATAATATGATCTTAACAATGCTTAAGATCAAGGCACAAATATGATAATAACCATTTTACAATTTGTGTTTACCAATCCTTCTCCCAAGGATCGGAAGGCTATCACTTGTCTCTCTCTAGACCAAGCCCAAACCTATCCTCTAGATCTTCCCAAGATCTAGACGTAGTACACAAGGCCACGATTTCCCACCAAGCCTCGCAAGGACTTGGACGCTCCACACAAGGAAGCGATTTTCCCCTAAGCCACGCAAGGACTTAGACGTCACGCACAAGGAGACGATTTCCCTACCAATACAAAATGAAATGTATATAAATGAAATTACAAAATGAAAAGAACAACTCCCTAGAAATTCAGATCTTTGAAAGGAAGGTTGAAGCCTCGAGATGATCGTTGATGTAGAAGCGCGCCCGATCTCGTCTTCAATCTCAAACCTTCTAAGCACAAATGGGAGTTGATGAGGTTTTGGAGCTCTCTGGTTCGTATGCACTCAGGAAGGGACTTAGAATTCTCAATGCTGGGAATGCACGAACAAAAGGAGCCAATATATAGAAATTCACTGTCGCCTGGGCGACATCAGCTGTCGGAATTTCCGACAGCGCTAAACTGCCGCTCGTAGTGCTGTCGTGCAGGCAGTTGCTGTAACCTCCGAGCTGTCGCCTGGGCGTCATCGGTGTCGGATTTCCGACAGCGCAAAATTGTCGTTCGTCGTGTTGCCGTGGGGGAAGTTGTTGTAACTTCTCTGCTGTCGCCTGGGCGACAGCTGTCGGAAAATTCCGACATCGAAATTTTCATACACTTAAATTGAGCTCCAGCAGAATTGTGAACATCTCATACCTGTTACCTGCACACCATTAATAAAAATAGAATCAAATACAAACGGGACTTTGTTATTATCAAACCAGAAGAGTGCAAAATGCATGCTCCAACAATCTCCCCATTTTGATAATAACAAATCCGTATAAAAAGAAATCATGTCTATTTAGGTTGTTGATTTTAACATATGGTGTGTGCACAAAAATAACATGATATATTCCTCTTAAAAGTAATCTCCCCCTAGATGAATGCTCCCCCTAAATAAATGCTCCACCTAAATGTTAAAGTAAGTTGAAATGATGTATTGTTTAGGTGGAATATTTAGGTGTAATAGTTTTTTGATTTCTTGAATATACTTATAATTCTCCCCTTTTAGTATTAGCAAAAGATAATATGAGATGAATGAGTAGATCTTAAGGGAAGAGATAGGATGTAGAAAATAAGAATAAGCAGAAGCACTTGTTGGGAATGATTGAAGGTCTTGAAATAATAGTAATATGTCATAATATGAAATAAACTCATGAAGAGATGTTATAGCCATATGAAGTAGTCGAATAAAACAAAATAACTTAAACATGATTAATGTCATTTTAAAGTATCATAGAAAGACACAAGTGTGTATAGAAATTTGGAATCATTTCGGTCCAATTCTCATGAGATGAATGTTTATATAACATAATGATGTGTACAGGTGATGCTTGGATCAAACATATGAAATTATTTAATTGACATGATCATTGGAATAGAAAACATAATATAAGCATATAAAGACAACTTTGACCTTGAAGATATAGCACAATAAGAATAGAATACCATTTTTTCTTTTTGCACAAGACACTTTACAATTCTTTCCAAGGTGCTCAACCTCACAATACTTATTAAGACTTATCAGGAGGGTAAGTAGTGCTTGGTGGAGTATCCTTGTCTTCAATTTAAACTTTTTTTATCACATATTTTGTGATATCTTATTTTTGAGATATTTATAATTTTTATTTTTAATTGACCAAGAATCTCCGAATTCACTTGAATCGCAAAAGATTGTGTATATTTGGTTGTGCTAACAAATCAAGGTTGAAAGTAGTATTTATGAAGTGCTATTGTATTATGTTAAAGCAAATATGATTCATGTATATATTAAATTGAAAGACATATGTATGGATCAAAAGAAGTGAACGTGATAGTTCATTATTATATATAAACAATTTCTCATACTTAGAGGCATGCGAAAAAAATTTCCAATAGTCTAAACAACTTAGTAGGAGTGTCAATACGATGATAGAGTGGAAATGAAATCATATAATCATGTAATAGCCATTGTTTAAAAAATAAAAAGCACATGGTTTGGCATCAATTCATGAGTTGTAGCATTAATAATGACATATAACTATTGGAAAGCATTAAAGGGACCAAAATTGAAGATTAAGCAAATCGGGAGCTGTCGGAAATTTCCGACAGTCACTGTCGCCTGTGCGACAGCTAAAAAATATAAATACGGCTTAAAATCGAGTAAAACCCTATTGTGCATCATTTTCTGGACTGAAAGGCGAGAGGAAGCTGTCGGAGTTAGGCGACAACCCTAGATTTAAGGTATGTTTTTTTTTGAAGTTTTTGACTCAAATTTTTTTAGAGATTTGTGATTTTGGAAAGGAGAGAAAATGAAAAATGTGTTTTTCATTTTACTTTTGATGAATGGTGTAGATCTTTGAAGTTTTGTGTATAAAAGGTGTAGATCTAATGTAAATCAAGTGGTTCTTGTTGGATCTTGGTGAAATATGTTTGGATTTTGTGATTTTTGAGGTTTAAGTTTTGTATTTTTACATGGTTTAATTTGAAAAACTGAAGCTTTTCCTTTTGAAGAAGGTTGAAGAAGATGAATAGTAAAGGATATGGGAGAAGATGTAGTTTTGTTCTAGAAAATTTTTTTAACAGAAACATAGCTTGATTTTGAGTAGATCTGGAAGTCTAGTTGAAAAATTTTATAGGAAAGAAAAAAAAAAGTTCACTGGAGTACTGTCGGAAATTTTCGACAGTCAATGTCGCCTGGGCGACATCGTCCCAGTGCACAGAACTTGTTTAACTCACTTTTGTTTTGTTATGATGGCAGAATGGCTTCCAGTTCTAAAGCACGCAAGAGTATGTCTGAAGATGCGCATAGTTCTTATCAAGTATACCATGGGATTGAGAAAGCAATAATTGGAGTGTCAAAATATGTAGAATTTGACTCTCCTAAGAACGATCATATCTATGATCATTTTGCTAATGCATGTATAATTTCAGTAATCACAGTAGATATGTTCTCATCCTTTTTGATTCGAGAATTTTATAATCATTTGGAAGACCCGAGTTACACTGAATTGGATGGGGGGAGTGAGATCTAGAATCCAAGGTCAACAAGTGGAAATAACACATGTTGATCTTAGAGAGGAATTCGGTCTCCTTATGAGTGAATATATGTCGGATATAGTAGAGAGCTATAGAAAGGATAGAGATTGGACTCTTGTAAACATGAGTTTACATGGAAGTCAAAAGAAGACCTTAATCACTGAAGTTTCTTCACTCACTCCTGATGCATATTTAGTCCAAGATATATTGAGAAACTCAGTTATGTTAAAAAGTGGAGATACAAGGAGTATCACAGCACAGTTGACGCTGATTACATACTTTATTATGGAGGAGGAACCTTTTGATGTAGCGGACTTCATCCTTTCCCAGATTCGGTATGCTTTTAGATTAAAACATCCAAAATGGGTGAAGATTCATACTTTGCCAATGGGGGCTATAATTCAACGTATTCTATATAAGAAGTATGAATGTATAGTTCAAGATTCGTACTTAGATGATTGTGTTCCGGAAATATACTATACGGGTACCATGAAAGTAAAGAAGACTCATAAAAAGCCTCATCCTGGAATAGAGATTAGAGAGCTTACAATTCCTAGGGGAGGATCACTACGAGAGTCTATAGATGATCTTCGTGATTCATTTGAGGATCACAAGAAAGAAGTGAAGAAAGATCGTAGTAGAATGCAGAAGTTTAAGAAATTTCTGGTTAAGGGTTTGAAGTTAAAACCTACTCCTGAAGAAGCGGCCGAATGGGAAATCCCAGATGAAGAACCGCCACGCCAATCAGTGAGGCGGACTCGACGTGGTAAGGCCGTAAGACGTGGATCTCCAGAAGACTGTCCAGAGAGCAGCGGGGCTGGATATGAGGATTCTAAGTAGTTTTCAGCAGGGTGCTGCTTCTGACTGATGTCGGAATTTTCCGACATTCACTGTCGCCTGGGCGACAGTGAACTTGCCCAGATTTCATTTTCTGTTATCTGAACTTGATCCTATGTTGATTTCTACTGTTTTTGTGGAACAATTTTTATGTAATATTAATGATGTGAGAATGTTTCTTAAGTCTTTTAAATTCTATGGTTTGATTTAAAATTTAGTTTTTCTCTTTTTTTTTTAAATGTATAGGTTTTGTGTTTTATTTTATTTTATAGGTCATAAATAGTGATATAATCATTGTGAAATGTCTAGGATTCCCAATTCTAGCCTAAGCATAGAGAAACGGTAATCCGGTAACAGTTTAGTGAATATATCCGCTAGTTGATTATCTGTGCCTATAAATGAAATTTTAATCTGATTATTTTTAATGTGGTCTCTTATAAATGATGCCTAACGTCAATATGTTTAGACCTAGAGTGATGAACCGGGTTGTAAGTTAAATCAATTGCACTTTTGTTATCACACCATAGTTCTATTGTTTGTTGTTTAATGTTAAAGTCTTCTAAAGTTTGTTTCATCCAAAGAGCTTGTGCACAACAACTACCAAGTGCGATGTATTCGGCCTCGGTGGTTGAGAGGGCAACAGAATTCTGCTTCCTACTCGACCACGAAATGAGTGAAGGGCCTAAAAAGTGACAAGTGCCACTAGTGCTTTTCCTATCTAGTGAACAACCGGCACAATCTGAATCAGAATAGCCAAAAAGAGTAAAATCATCGCTATGAGGATACCACAAACCAAGTTTAGATGTGCCAATTAAATATCTAAAAATTCTTTTTACCGCTTTTAAATGTGATTCTTTGGGATCGGCTTGAAATCTTGTACATAAACAAACTGAAAATATAATATCCGGTATAGAAGCAGTTAAATATAAAAGTGAACCTATCATGCCTCTATATAAAGTTTGATCTATTGATATTCCATTTTCATCTTTTCCTAATTTTAAAGATACACTCATAGGAGTATTTGCTTGTTTTAGATTTTCAAATCCAAATCGTTTTAAAACATCATGAATATATTTTGATTGGTTAATAAAAACTTCATCATGTTTTTGAACAATTTGAAATCCTAAGAAATATTTTAATTCTCCTACCATACTCATCTCAAATTCACTTTCCATCATTTTTACAACATAATTACACAACTCTTCATTAGTGGCTCCAAAAATAATATCATCAACATAAATTTGTAAAACAATTAAATCATCATCTACTTGCTTAATGAAGAGTGTACAATCAACACCACCCATTTTAAAACCATTTTGTAATAAATATATAGTCAATCTATCATACCATGCTCGTGGTGCTTGTTTTAAACCATACAAAGCTTTTAACAATCTATACGCGATTAGGAAATTTTTCATTTATAAATCCTGGGGGTTGTTCAACATAAACTTCTTCTTTAATCAACCCGTTTAAAAATACAGTTTTAATATCCATTTGCAATAATTTAAATTTTTTATGACTAGCAAATGCAACAAAAATTCTAACTGCTTCCAATCGTGCTACGGGTGCAAATGTTTCATCAAAATCTACCCCTTCAATTTGATTATATCCTTTCGCTACAAGCCTAGCTTTGTTTATAGTGACCCTAGAGTCACTATCTAATTTGTTTTTGAAAATCCATTTGACTCCTACCACTGGATGATCACTAAGTCTATCAACAAGAATCCAAACTTTATTTCTTTCAAATTGGTTAAGTTCTTCATTCATAGCTAGAAACCAAGATTCATCATTTAAAGCGGTGGCAACATCTTTTGGTTCTATGTTTAAGACAAAACATAACTTTGAAAAACTTTCATGTAAACTAGAACGTGTACGTACCCCACTTAATGGTTCTCCAATAACAAATTCTTGCGGATGATCTTTTGAGAACCTGAGCTCGGTTGGAGGTACATAGCCTTGTTCTACTCCTTCTTCACCATCTTTTTCATCTTCTTTCTCTACTTTTTCTTCATCTTCATTATCATCATTTTTCTTCTGATTTTGTTCCACATCTTCTTCATTGTTCTCATTACTTGCAGCTTTAGAATTCTCTACACAAGAAATGCCTTCATCAAATTTTACATGAATAGATTCTTCAACCACTTTAGTACGTTTATTATAAACTCTATAGGCCTTGCTAGTTGAAGAATAACCAATGAAAATTCCTTCATCACATTTTTCATCAAATTTGCCTAAGTTATCTTTTGTATTCAAAATAAAGCATTTACAACCAAAAACTTTAAAGTAGGATACATTTGGTTTTCTTTGAAAATAAATTTCATAAGGAGTTAATTGTAATGTGGGACGAATCATGACACGATTAGTAATATAACATGCAGTACTAACGGCTTCGGCCCAAAAATATTTTGGCAATTTAAATTTACAAAGCATAGTACGTCCTAATTCTTGAAGTGTTCTGTTTTTCCTCTCCACTACACCATTTTGCTGTGGTGTGCGTGGAGCAGAAAATTTGTGTTTTATCCCAAATTCATTACAATATGAAATAAATTTTTCATTATCAAATTCTCCTCCATGATCTGATCTAATGCATTTTACTTTTAAATCAAGTTCATTTTGAATACGTGAAATTAGTTTTACAAATTCATCAAAAGCATCATATTTTGAATTTAAAAACAATGTCCAACAAAATCTAGAATAATCATCAATAATAACAAACGTATATTTTCTACCTCCTAGACTTTGTGTAGAAATTGGACCAAACAAGTCCATATGTAATAAATGTAAAGGTCTAGTAGTAGAAATAACATTTTTGCTTTTAAAAGATGATTTTGTAAACTTTCCTTTTTGGCATGGTGAACATAATGAAGAAAGCTTTCCATTCAAATTTGGCAAACCTTTTATTATTTTATTTTTTGAAAGCTTTACTATACCTTTGGCACTAGAATGTCCTAGTCTCCTATGCCATAATTCAAGTTCATCATTCTTTGAAATAAAACATTTAAGTGTAGAATGAGATAAATCATGAAAAGTGATTGTATAGACATTGTTTATTCTTGGTGCAGTAAGTACGATTTCGTTTGTTTTAGAATCAATAATTTTGCAAAGGTTTGAGCTAGAGTCAAATAAAACATTTAGATTTTTATCGCATAGTTGACTAATCGAAATTAAATTATGTTTCAAACCTTTAACATATAAAACATTTGAAATTTTAAATTCTTCGTTACCTACTACTCCAATGTCTTTGACTTTACCCTTGCCATTATCTCCAAATGTCACTGTTCCACCTTTCTTCATCTCCAGGCTAAGGAACTTTGATTTATCGCCCGTCATGTGTTTTGAACATCCAGAGTCTAAATACCACACGTCTTCCTTGTTCCTAGCCTGCACGCACACCTAAAAAGATGATGAGAGTAAAGATTTGGTTACCCAAGTGGTCCCTCCCATGGTATAGGTGGACGCCTTAGGTACCCAGATTTGTTTAACATTAACTTTTCCTTTCTTCCAGCATGAGTCCGAGATGTGACCAAATCGATGACATTTGGCACATGCAATGAATAGTGAGGAACCATTCTTTAATGGTTTCTCTGGACTCTTGCTGGAGGAAACATCTTTATGTGTGGATTTAGAAAAAATTTCATTTTGAAAAATGGGTTTTCTGAACCTGGAGCTGTCGCTGGTTCCGACAGCAGCTGTCGGAAATTTCCGACAGCTTCCAGAGCTTCCAGAAACGTATCCTAGCCCAAATTTTGCTGTCCCATGGCATTGGTTGGCTAAAAGCATATCCAGAGATTCTTTTCCAACACCAAATTTTCCAATTACCATGTTCAACTCATTTACTTTGGACTTTAAAATTGAATTTTCCTTTACTATCATGCCACATCTATTTGCAACATTTTTCTTATAATTCTCTAATTGAGAATGAGAGGTTTTAACAACTTTTTCTAGGTCCTTTTTCTCTTTTAGTAGTTGATCAATTTTTTGATCGGACTTAGAAATAGTGTTTTCAAGTTCTTTTATCCTCGTCGAAGAGTGATCACACTCTTGACAAATTTCTTTCTCGTTCCCAATAGACTTCAATTCATTTGATAACTTTTTATTTACTTTTAAAAGAACTTTGTTTTCACATTTTAATAAATCGATTTCCTTTAGGATTTTATCTAAAAATTTGCAGGTTTTCATAAATTCAGAATATAAATCATCATAAGATGGAGGAGTTACCTCAGTGTCGCTTTGGACACTGCAATCGTCGTCAGATGACGCATTTTCTTTCCCCATCAAGCAGACATTTGCCTCCTCTTCCTCCTGTGTTGAGGAATCACTTTCTTCACCAGACGAAGAATCATCCCAAGTTTCTGCCTTTAACACTTTCTTCTTGTAACTTTTATCGTGCCTCTTTGCTTTTTGCTCTTTCAGATACTTTGGGCACTTGCTTCTGATATGACCAATCTTCTTGCAATGGTAGCACTCCGGTAACGGATGCTCCTCTTCATTCTCCATTTTTCCTTTGCCTTTTTGGTAGGCAAAATCGTTCTTTTTGAAAAAAAATTTAAATGAATTTCTCCTCTCCGGATTTCTCATAAACTTTTTAAAGTTCCTCACAAACAGTCCTTCTTCATCTTCCTCACTTTCTTCAGTCTCACTTTCAATTTCCTTTTTAGATTTCAACGCCAAACTCTTCTTTTTGGGCTCCAAATTGTACTCTTGGCTTTGAATCTTCAACTCCACTTCATGGGTTTTTAGATTCCCAATGAGACTCTCCAATTGTAAGGTCTTAAGATCATGTGACTCAGAAATTGCAGTCACTTTAGGATTGAACTTCGGGGGAAGTGATCTTAAGATTTTCCTCACTAAATCTCCATTGGAGAAAACCTTACCCAACACCTTTGAATCGTTCACGATTTTAGTGAATCGTGTGTACATTGTATCAATTTCTTCATCCACCTCCATTTTGAATCTTTCGAATTCTGACTCTAGTTGAAATAGCTTTGAATCATTTACCTGCGAAGTACCTTCATGAGTGATTTCTAAAAGATTCCAAATTTCATATGCAGTATCACAAGCACAAACTATATTAAATTCAGTGCGATCTAGTGCTCAAAATAAAGCATTCATGGCTTTTGCATTGTTTTTACATTTTAATTTATCATTGTCATCCCACTTGTCTTTGGGTTTGACCATAGTTACATCTCCTACAACAAATGTTGGGGAAGTATAACTCATCTCGACCATATTCCAAACTTCCATGTCGAGAGCTATTAGAAAACACCGCATTCGGGTTTTCCAATAGTTATAGTCCGTGCCCGTAAAAAGTGGCGGCCTACTAATTCCTTGCCCCTCAACGAACGCGTGATCGTTGTGCGCCATTACTCCCGGTGGTAAAACCGTTTTGGAGTAACCTCCCTCTGATACCACGTGTTGGATCTTGTGGCACCCTTAGAGGAGGGGGGGGGGGGGTGAATAAGGGTCTTATAGAAATTATGATTTTTACTTAAGAATTTTAAAACAAATTTTACTTTTCTAAAAATTACTTATAAAACTTTCAAACTAATGTAATTTTTGAATAAATTCAAACACAAATTTCTAAGTTAAAGATTAAACAACCATATTTGCAATTAAGGAAAAAGTCATAATTTTATAATCATGAAATTCACATACAAATAATATGATCTTAACAATGCTTAAGATCAAGACACAAATATGATAATAACCCTTTTACAATTTGTGTTTACCAATCCTTCTCCCAAGGATCGGAAGACTATCACTTGTCTCTACTTAGACCAAGCCCAAGCCTATCCTCTAGATCTTCCCAAGATCTAGACGTAGCACACAAGGCCACGATTTCCCACCAAGCCTCGCAAGGACTTGGACGCTCCACACAAGGAAGCGATTTTCCCCTAAGCCACGCAAGGACTTAGACGTCACATACAAGGAGACGATTTCCCTACCAATACAAAATGAAATGTATATAAATGAAATTACAAAATGAAAAGAACAACTCCCAAGAAATTCAGATCTCTGAAAGGAAGGTTGAAGCCTCGAGATGATCGTTGATGTAGAAGCGCGCCCGATCTCGTCTTCAATCTCAAACCTTCTAAGCACAAATGGGGGTTGATGAGGTTCTGGAGCTCTCTAGTTCGTATGCACTCAGGAAGGGACTTAGAATTCTCAATGCTTGGAACGCACGAACAAAAGGAGCCAATATATAGAAATTCACTGTCGCCTGGGCGACATCAGCTGTCGGAATTTCCGACAGCGCTAAACTGCCGCTCATAGTGCTGTCATGCGGGCAGTTGCTGTAACCTCCGAGCTGTCGCCTGAGCGTCATCGGTGTCGGATTTCCGACAGCGCAAAACTGCCGTTCGTCGTGTTGCCGTGGGGGAAGTTGTTGTAACTTCTCTGCTGTCTCCTGGGCGACATCAGCTGTCGGAAAATTCCGACATCGAAATTTTCATACACTTAAATTGAGCTCCAGCAGAATTGTGAACATCTCATACCTGTTACATGCACACCATTAATAAAAATAGAATCAAATACAAACGGGACTTTGTTATTATCAAACTGGAAGAGTGCGAAACGCATGCTCCTACACTGCGGGGCGGCTTCGGCAGGCCTGGCCAGACGGGCACGATGTGATGTACTTGCTTCCACTGAGAACACAGAGTTCTCCTCTTGGTTGTCCTCTCGGGCTAGACGCGGAGGAGGAGGAGGCGCATTGACCGATGCAGGGGGGGTCTATAGGAGCCCTGGCTGCTTCTAAGTTCCTCAGGAGGTTTAGCATTTCAGCTTGATGTTCCTCTATCTGGACCATTCGTCCAGTCAATGCGTTGGTCGGCCCGACTACCATCTCCTCCAAGCGTTGTGCGCTGATGAGGAAATATGAAGGGTCGGGATCGGCATGTCCGTCGCGGACCGAGCCTTGGGTGGTGCGAGTGCTTCTCCTTGCCATGTCTCTAGTCACGAGTATCACTGTGCGGAGGATATTGCCTTTTGAATCTTTAGAGCTTTGGGTAATTCCTTTCCCATAGACGGCGCCAAACTGTTGCGGTCTACTCGAGACTCCTAAAATCGGTTCAGAACGAACTGTCTTAGCCAAGGAGCGGTCGAGCGTGCAATCAGTCGTTACTGAGAGATGAGACAGTTGACGAACAGTCTTTTTAGCGCGGGAAACCCCGGAAAAGGATAAAAAACCACGTGGTCGGGACGGTGCCAACCAAATTTCATTATTTGTTGCTTCTTTACAGGGCTTACTTGAAAGACTGAGGGAGACAGGTTGCTCCTCGTTACAACTTTGGGGTGAGAGAGAGGCGTTCGGAGGGTGACAGACCACCACTCTCGAAGCCCAGACTTCTTCTTTGCAGCGGTGGGAAATACCGTGCTCTGGAACTTATGCGCGCTCTGGAACTTGGCGCGCTCTAGAACTCGGCGTTCTGGGACTTGTGCGCGCTCTGGAACTTGACGCGCTCTGGAACTTGGCGTTCTTTAGAACTTGGCGCTCTGGAACTTGGGCACTCTGGAACTTGGGCGTGCGGCCAAGGGCGGCCGGCCGGTGGCCGACCGCCGGGGGCTGGCGGCCTCAAGCCGCGGTCAATTACCGTACTCGGGCGGCGGTTGGGGCGTGCATCGTGTGCGTGATCGCGTGCGTGACAGTTTTTCTTTTAACTCCCCATTAAGGGAGTGGGGTTATGGGATTCCGGCTGTTCGCAACCCGAATTTTCTATATAATGAGCGAGACCCCATCAATGTTCATGTGATTTTTTATTTTCATGTGTCTTCGATCATGGTCGAGCAGGGTTTAAGGGTGGGTGACTCCTACGATAATTTCACATAGTTGAGCATGATTATAATATTTAACATGTTAAAAAAATCGTCACTTGGGGATCGAGAGAATGATGACCCATATGTCGGAGAGCTTTCATATGCCTGGTTGTTTTCAAAGTATGTACTTATTTAATAGAACATCTCATGATTATTTGTTTTACAAATATGCACTTATTTAATTGAACTTTACAAATTTGTTTCCCAAAACCTAGCCATACCCTCAATTTGAATAAATCTCAATTATAACTTTTGTTTGAAATTGGTCTCTAAACATTATTACTATTTTTAAATACAAGTTCTTATTTACTTCCACTCCATTTGTTACACTCTTTTTTGCTAGTTACAATAGTTTTCATTTGGAACCACCGAACTCACAAAACACCATTTTATGTCTTATTCCAATCGAAGGGATGAAGCTTGAAATTTGTTTTAAATATTTATGTTTACATATTGTTTTAATCTCGTCAGTCCCTTAATATTATTATTATTCCTACACTAACAAATTTGGCAATATAATTTTTGATGTTGCCGGTTTATATACAGGGAGATGTTAATGCTCAGCTGTCAGCTCCGCCGTTAATGATTCTGTACATGTAAAAAAAATAGATATGCGGCAATTCAAGGATCGAATAGATTTCCATTAGAATGGAAAAAGCTTGGAAAGCACAAGTTCGGCAGGTCTGCTGCACAGGAAGAGGAAGAAGATGGTGAAAAAGAAGAAGATAAAAAGGCTTCCGCTTCATTAATTACAGCCTCACAGATCAGGAAACCTTCCTGGTAAATATTGCTCTCAGATTGAATAGGCTTCCGTTGAGCTCAACCCCTGCGCCTCCTTCAGCAGGGCCGCCGCCGCCGCTACGGTCATCTAAAACGGCCTTACCATCCTTCTCACATTCCCGGCAGCTCGCCGGCATCTGGTGTGTAATGCACGTGTTGACGTTGAGCTTAAAGGTTCTGCCTTTTCCTGCGCTAGGGACAATATCCCTTTTTTCTCCGGCAGTGTTGCGCCTTCTAAGCTGCCATACTGGGTTACTCCGGCCCAGGTAGATCCCACCGGCCCGGCTCGGAGTAGGCGCCCATTTACGTGCTGCTGCTGCAGCCGGCGACGCAGCCGACGCAGCCGCGGCAGTGCCTTCGGGGGCGTTCTTAGAGGAGTCGCCGTGAGAGTTGCAGCGAGAGCAGGGGGCGCTGCTTGTCTTACGGCTGGCGGTGGAAGAAATGGAACGCGGCCTGTTGTTTCCGGAGGAGCGGCTTCTGGAGAAAGGCCAGATGTGTATGTTGATCTCTGTGGCGGCGATGGTGGAGGCGGCGGCGGCAAATGTTTTTTTGTCTTTCTTGTCGGCTGCGGGCTTTTTCTCGCCGGGCTTGAAGATGTCCTTCCATTTCTTGGAGGAGGGAGGTGGCGGACACGTGTCCTCCGGTAGCGGGGCTTGGGGCGGCGGAGAGGGAGGCGGAGGAGGGAGAGAGGAGTTGGGGCTGGGGTTGAGGGAGAGGATGCGGAGGGGGAGGAGGATGCCTTCGGCGAAGAGCTCGTCGGCGGAGAGAAGAGGGGGCTGCGGGTTGAAGGAAGGGGGGTTTCTCAGCCTCCAGAACTCAAACTCCGGCGACGAGGAAGCGCTGCTCCGCCGCGTTGGTGAGTCAGCACTTATCTCCATTGAGGTGGAAGGATGTCGGGGGGTGGTGAACGAAGGAATAACGGAAAAGAGAAATGTTAATATGTTATATTGATAGGAACAATGAAGCAAGAGACAAAAGGGATCAAAGGTTCCGTGTAGCGTTCTGTGTTGCGACGATCAGAAATGCTGCGCAGCACAGTCGGCTACAGAGAAAGATGGTTGGTCCGATTTTCTAGATGCTCAATTCGTTGAAGTTTGGGTCGGACCCGACAGATATTTGACCTAATTATACGATCTAACCGTACACCCTTTATATACTTGAATATAATTAGAGAGTTAATATTAGCAGTCCGGAACTGGCTATTCGTAGTTCATAAATTTTATTTGTAGTCCAAAATATATTTGCACCCCACTCTTAACCTAAATAAACGAAATACTTTGCTGATTTATTAAGTACCAGAAGCCTAAAAAAACATCTTAAATACAAATAATATAAAAACCTAGCAGAAAAATAAGTTAAATGACATGCATAGAGGAATTAACTCTAAACCAAGTTAAATGGCATGCAAATCTTTCTCTAATCAGAAAACTGATTACTTTTTTGAGATTTTCGCCGGATAATTTCCTTCTTTTTTGAGGTGAATCTAAGAGGGGGAAAACAACACGACCGATAGAACTATGACTAGGATTTAGGCAATGGGAGAGAGATGGAGATGAGGTTATTTGATGGGGTGCAATTATCAAGAATTGGACTGCGAATATAATTCAGATTTTTACAAATTTTGGGGTGTGAATAACGAGAATTGGACTGCTAATATATCAACTCTCTATAATTATTATGGTCCAAATAAATTTAGTTAGGTCATGGGAGGCGGAGAGGAGAGGTTGGAGGCGGCTCTCATATAATTAGGACTCTGAGGTTGTGAAAGTCGAGCGAGTATCTGTGTGTCGGGAGGAGCCAGTATAATTTTCTATCATATCACCTATAGTGATAAAAATAATATGCAACGCTGCCGACGAGGAGCGTGACATTTTTCGTATGAGGCTAAGATGTCCCCAAAAATTCAATGTGATAGATGCAAAGTATAATTGACAGTACCTCGATCTTACAGATTCACCTTTACGCCCTATTTAGCAGTGTTGCAGGTATTTAATAGGCATTATCATCTCCTTCAATTTGGTGCAGAAACGTTAATTTCATATTAGCCTTACGTCAAATTATATTCGACGTATAGCTCTTCTCGTTAACTTTCACTTAGAGCATGAATCAACTCCTTAGTTATGATGGAACAAAGATATGTATCGAATTATATTCAAAGCATGATTAAGTTTTGATATGCACCTGTAGATTTATAGGCACTTTTGGGGTGCGTTTAGATGAGGCTCCACTAGGGAGATGTGGAGTTAGTGTGGTCAAAGTCCAACCCATGATCATGAGAGTGGAGAAACCCGCCGTGCGCAACTCGCGCTCTATCAGCGCCATACACAGTCAAGACCGCACCCCACACCCCCGATAGTGGGGGGTGCGGCCAAGCCGCACCCCAATGAGGTGCAACCATCCCCACCCCATGGGGCCAAGGGGTGATGCTAAACGCCCCCTTGGGGGTGCGGGCCGGCGTACGGCCAAGCCCCCCCAGCCTTGTGGGGGAGGCGGCCGAAACCGCACCCCCTCGTCGGGCGCGGCCGGAGCCCATTTTCCCCTGTGGGGGGCGCGACTTCTCATCTCCCGAGTTCGTTGCGCGTTCAGAGCGCTCCCGTGTTCGTTGCGCGCTCAGAGCGCTCCCGTGTTCATTGAGCGCTCAGAACGCTCCCGTGTTCGTTGCGCGCTCAGAACACTTATGCGCACGCTCATAACCGTTCCGCGTTCCAGACACGTGCGCAGTTAACCTTTCTAAATTTATCATATTGCAGTTCTCTTTCGTCGTCTTCATCACCTTCAACGAAGCTGCCCGAACCGCCCAATTTGCTCAAACTGCCTGTAGAGTGAAATGGTCATTTATAAAAAATGGCGATCCGTGTGCTCCAAATCGACCAGCGTGATTCGGCTGTCGGGTGGTTACGGTGGTTACATCGGCGAAATTACCGGGCTACCCCTGCCCAAGGCTATAAAAGGAGTTCAGGGCCTTCATTTCAAGACACACTACAACAAATTACACTTTTAGTAAGAACTAAAAACGTTACAAAAGGTAACTAATACCGTTACACACAGTTTTTGTAACGCCATTTACTTTATGTGAAAAAGCATCAGGACGAAACAAGCGCGCCGGTAAATATGTGTTTTTGAAGAAAACGCTCATGAGCGAATAACTTGTGCGCAAACAAAATTGTGCTCCCGAGCCAAAAAGTGTGCACAGTCAAAAACATGCGCCCTGACAAAAATGAACTCGGGAGAGAATGAGTGATGATTCGAAAATGCGTTCTCGGGCAAAAACATGCTTCCGGGCAAAAAATGCGCGCCTGGGAGACAATGCCCCGGGCAAAAATGCATGCTAGTGCAAAAATGCGCCACCGGACAAAAGCACGCGCACAAGTGAAAAATACGTGCTCGGGCGAAAAAATACGCTCTAGGGCCTAAAATGCGCGATCATGTTTTAAAATTAAATATATTTATTGTAACAAAACTTTGGTTACAAAAAAATAATGATTGTAAGGAAATTCTAGTTGTTACAAATACTTTCAAGGTGTTGTTACAATTGCTGTTTATTGTGAGAATATTTTACTTTTGTAACGTAAAACTAGTTTTGTTACAAATACCTGCACTTATTGTAACAAATATTTAGTTATTGTAACAAAGTATAAAATACTTGTTACAAAAAACTAATATTTTGTAACGATAGAAAAATTTCGTTACCAAATGTAGTTATTAGTAGCAAATTTCTTCTTCGTTACAATTTAGTCCTTACTATAGGTACAGTTTGTTGTAGTGACACCTTGCCTTCTACGCCCGAGAGAGCTCTGTTGAAGATTTCCTCTGAGTTCTCCTTTGACGCTTGAAGATCTCCTTCAACCTTTGAAGATCTCCTTCGAGGCTTCGAAGATCTTCTTCGAGTGCTTGAAGATTTTCTCCGCTTCAGAAGATAATCTTCCTAAGCAATTGAGAATCCTTCGGATCCAGAAAGGCGTCTCAGTCATCTCACTTTTGTTCTCAGAAGAAAAAACGTTCAGCTTTCTGAGAGGTGACCTATCACCCTCGTAGTTCTCTCTCTCTCTACCATTGTAATAAGCAGCGGCCTATCGCGCTCGAGTACTTAATTTCAAACTGTAACACGCCAGAAGATAGTGGAGTTTGGTCCGCACAGCCCCGACCGCATGGTTTTTCATCCTTTTCGGGGTTTCCACGTTATAAATCCTCTTGTCATTTACTAATTTCTTTCATTGACTGTTTGCGCGTTTGGTTCGCTTTCGAGCTAAGGTGGTTCAATTGTACCGATTTACCAGAGCACCCGAGCGAACTGCAACAGTTTGACGCCGTCTGTGGGAATGTGTTCCCAAAAACTCTGCAAAGGCTTCCTGGAAACAACACCCGCTCCACCGCAATATTCAGAACCGGCAGGAAAGGAAACCCACCAGACACTTTCAGACGCTTGTATTTCCTCCATCCCCGCGGGCTCAGGGGATAAAGCGCTCATCTTTGCACCCATCATGCCCCAGTGGCTCGACATAGCCAATATGCATGCTCCTCCAACGACGGAGCGGGATTCGAATGACATCACGCTCCAGCTAGAACGACCCCCCCTGTCAAGACAAATCTTGAAGTATCTGATTCACTTATGGCTTAAGATCCCACGCTATAGAGAGTTTCACGGAACAGAAACCCGTACGAACACGTTAACTGCTTCCTAGCCGCAATGGAGACGTTCGGGCTTCCTGACCAAACTAGCTGCAAGATCTTCAAATAAACCCTACGCGGAGACGCTCTCAACTGGTATCGGTCCCTGCCTGAGGGAACCATTCACAACTTCACCGAGCTATCTCAATTATTCATTGGATGTCACGAAGCTCGCGATCAAAGAATCCGAAGAGACAAACGAGCATGGGGGAGCTCGAGTCAGGTGGATCCCCCCATCCAAGGCAGGCAGAGCATGGTGAGCAACAAGAGGAGGTCGTCATAAGCTTCCACCAAAAGCACCTCCACAGAGGGTTGCAATTTTCCCTGCATGCAAGCATCGGCAACCCGACCTGTGAGTTAAGGAGGGCATTAATAAGTCATCACATCTCGTTCAACATCTTGTTCATGGCGACCGTGGTGCAACTCAAACTCCTTGGTGAGAACCTCAAGCTCGGATCAAGCAACGCAAAACTCCCGGACGGTATGGTAATACCCACCATAGGAGTCATCATCCTCCCCGTCCACGTGGGAGCACACCCAGAACCGGTCTAGTACGACGTCCAATGCACCGTCGCAGAATCAGATTCACCATACGACGTACTATTCGGGAGCATCCTACTCGACGCCCTCCTGCATGATGCCTCCTTGGTGGGCCGAATGACAAGCAAAGGGAAAATCCTCCAAAAGTCAATTTGCAGTCTCAACGGTGCAACAGTCTAAGTTCCTTGGATCTACTATGGGCCATTACGAAGCCCAAGCCCTGAGAAAGGCTGCCTGCAGGAAAGCCGCGCAGCCCCAGCACTGGCAGCAGTAGCCAATCTCCCGACACCAGCAAACCCGCGACAACTTTAAATCATGGGTCAAAAGAGGAAGGGGCAACAATTGCTGCCAATGGCTATACGACTGAACTGTCCCCGGGAGTCGATGAACAAGAGAACGCGAATCTACACTCCACTAAACACCTCCCGCAAGCATATATTGTCAGTAATGTGCAACAACGAGATCATCAAGTGGCCAAGACCTCTCCCCCAAAATACAAGGGATCAATCCCTGTTCTGTGATTTTCACAAGGGCCTGGAGCACCGTACGAAGCAATGTATCAACCTGAAAGATGAGATCGAGCACCTTGTCCAATCAGGACACCTCGAGGTTTTTTGCCAAATATGTCGCAAGAAGGAAGCCGGGGGCCAGACACCGAAGTGATCAGCTCCTAGGCCACAATCGCGCGTCACGCTGGGCGATCCAGAAAACTTGTACAAGCGCTGCTCAGAAAGACCAGGAACCAGGCTAAGGAGCCCCACATTATCTACACTCTCGTTTAGCTTGTATTAAAAACAATCCCTAACTCTAAATCCGCAAGATTACACCTGTGCATGTATCAATGTCTGTTTTAATTAAGTATGTTTTACTTATTCTTAACTCTGCTACCGCAGGAACATTCTGGAGCCCTGCCCTTAGGATTTCGCACTGTTGCCGATCGAAGGTCCTCCCTTCTACCCGCAGTAAGGCCCCGACGTCGTAAGAGACTTCCCCTCTTGCGGCCGTCAACGGTTTGAATGAGCACGCTCTTCACCGACCATTTTGGAGCCCTGCCCCTAGGACTTTGCACTACCGCCAATAAAATGTTCGCCCTTCTCCTCGCAGTAAGGTCCCGACGTCGTAAGGGCCTGCCCCTCTTACGGTCATCAATGGTTTGAACGAACACGCTCTTCACTACCCATTTTGGGTCCTGCCCCTAGGACTTCGCACTGCCACCGATCGAAGGTCCGCCCTTCTCCCCGAAGTAATGTCCCGACGTCGTAATGGTCTGCCCCTCTTGCGATCATCAACGGTTTGAACAAACACGCTCTTCACCAGCCATTATGGGGCCCTGCCCCGAGGACTTCGCACTATCGTCGATCGAATGTCCGCCCTTCTCCCCGCAGTAAGGTCCCAGCGTCGTAAGGGTCTGCCCCTCTTATGGTCATCAATGTTTGAACGCACACACACTCTTCACCATAACTCTGGGGGTCTGCCCCCTAACCACTACTCCGAAGATAGTTAAAACCATAAAACCATCAATGACACGAAAATAAAAGCTGTATAATAAAATCCAAAATAACACAATCACACTAGTTCAACGTTGCACATAAGTAGAAAGTAGTGACAAACAATGAAAGAAAGCAATGAGATAGAAAACAATAAATACAAACATCAATCCTCGACTACATCTGAGCAGTCGTCCTTCGAAAGGTCCCCAGCACTGAGATCATCGATAACACAACAAAACTTCCTCTCCATCATACAAATAGTCTTCTGAACGCCTCTCTGAAAGGCAACCTTGCACTCATCTTCCAGCAGCGACTCCACCTCTTTCGACATAATCTCGGCGTGAAGCTCCTCCGACATCTGGAACCGCTCCTCCACAAAAGCTAAGGAGTCCTTATATTCAACAACTCTCGTTGCTTTGGCCTCTTCGATGCCCCTCTCAGCAGATGATTGTAACGAACCAGCTCCACCTCCCACACCACGCTCGATGGGGGTCGCCCTTCCGGCCGTTAATAAGGGCTGCAGCCCGGTGCCACTCCAGCCCGGTGCACAGGAAATATAAAACAACTTCTTCTTCTTCATCTCACAGCAGCTAGATTATAAAAAGTGCTCAGAGAAAAGGATCAAGCAAATAACCCTTGCAAATCATCACAATCATAAGCAAGGGTTCAACATATACATATCCAGTGGAAATCAGAAGCTGCAGTTCTTGAGAAATTGCTTCTGAAGAATTCTGAGAACATAATTCTTTTCTCCTCCTTCTTACATTCTTCTCCTTTATTTCACAAACTGTAAAAGAGTTTTATTAATACCTCTTTCAAAGGATTCAGTGGTTCTAAGAGTCTCCTTATCAAAAGACTCAGTGGTTCTAAGAGTCTCCTTATCAAAAGACTTATTGGTTCTAAGAATCTCTTTATCAAAAGACTCAGGCACAGGTTGTGCAATCCTACCAGGGAAGTAGAAGAGAGGAGTACCCACATTTTGGGGAGCCTCTAAAAAAATTCCTATGTCATTTGTGTGTTGATTTTATGTGTTGTCCCAACTTTCAGTTATTTGCATTAATTTTTCCAGTAATCTGTGTTTACTTTATTCTGCCTTTGGATTGCTGATTGCATAATACTTAGAGTTTTTATTGTGTGTCCATAAATTAGGGTAGAAAATATTTAAATCTCTATTCACCCCCCTTCTAGAGAATACTCAGAGGCACACTGTGCACTTTTAAAATGCGACACAAGCAATAATATCACGCAATGAATGAATACTGGTGAAAGTTATCAAACTAGCAATTATAAGATTGTTCACATGGTTATTTAACAAGAGAATTTAAAGAAATATGAAATACATTTTCATATGTCGCCGAGCGGAATCAGTATTGGATCCACCTCCATCGACCTCGGCCTCGCACCCCGGAGCCTGGCGGCGCGCGAGGATAGTGGTAAGCGCGGACGGCACGAAGCTCTTGCTGCAGCAAGCGCACCTGATACTCCGCCCACGAAAATGCAATCCCGGGGAGGTGACCTCGTCGCGAGCTTCCAGCTGCAGCTTGGCGAGAAGTCGTGCATAATCATCCTATAGGGCGGCGAGCCATTCCTCGGAGGACGCCCTGTCCACCCGCGCTTGGTTGTAGAGGTCCCGCAGCATGAGGTCGTACTTCTGGAGCACCTCGGTTGTCTGCCTCTTCAGCACCTCGGGGTCTCGGGGATCACCCAGTAAGTCGACGATCTTGTTGACAAAGGCGGGGGAGACATCTCCTCCTCGCCAAAGTCAGGATCGGCGGGGGGATCTCACGGTCACCTATGAGTAAGTTTCGGCCTAACGAAGGCGAGATGCAAATGATCGCTAAGGTGCTAACCAACTGGGCGAGGCTACAATCCCTTTGTCGGGGTAGTGCCAGGAGGAGCTCGACTATCCCTTGAAGGCCTCAGTGTAGGTAAGCGTAACCGACTTCCCCAGGCCAGGGGGTGCGACACATTACTGGCAATCCGGAAGGTGGCAGGTAGTGAGCCACCATGGACCTTTTTCCCTAGAAGGGCAAATCCTGGGATGGAGATGGCCGCATCTGGTAGGGCCGACAACCCTGGTGGAGATGTACATTTCCCGGGTATCACGAGGAGGGTATCTACAATAGGCGACAGTAGAGAGAAGTCAGCGGCTAAGGGAATCCTGTTTGCTAGGAGAAAGGCGAGTAGCTCCCCAGGCCGTTGCGAGGAGTCGTGCAGGGTCACGGGATCCGTGTCCATGGCCGCAGTACTAGCCCTCCTAGGTGATTGAGGGTGAGCACCCGTCAGGACCTCGCCCGCAACTTCTTCCTCGAGGAGCACGTTCTGCAAGCAAGGAAAGATTTTTAACCTGTTTCAGGAGAGAAAGGCCATCAACTCGTATACCTGCTGGGTGAGCCGACCGACGAACACCATGGGTTGGACTTTTCTTTACAAGATAAGGATAATCTTGCAAAAAGCGGAGATTGTGTACAACCCCGGGTTCGCCGAAGGGGTAAATTGAAACTCGAGTGTAGGCGAAGCATGCAACCAAGACGGGCAGGGGCTCGCCTCCTTGCGGCGAGGAGAGCAAGGACTCATGCCTTGCGGCGAGCGGATTGCGAGGGTGAGGCAGGCAGGGCCTCACCGCCCTGTGATACGCGAATCGTGAATAGGTTCGTGCTCGCCTAGGTTGCAAGGTTGGGGCAAGGCGAGGGTCATCCGAGAAATGACCCGCGAGCGAGAACGTGCCTCCTCCGTCTCTCGCTTATCTTGCGAGGCGAGCCGAGTTTTGGGTGCAATATTTTATTCCTATTTATTCAGGCTCGTCTGCCTATAACCATTCCAAACAGCGGAGTTTGGCTGTTGACAGACCATTTTGGGGTGCATTTAACAAAACGAAAGGCAGAATTACGCTATTAGCAGGCCCAGTTGATAAAACTATATATAGACCCTGAAGGGCACCTTTGGGGAGGATTCCAATTCTTTGGCTTCTTCCTCCTTTGGAAAATTTTAGTTAGCTCCCAAGGTGTCCAACTTCAGCTTTTGGCTAGGGAGGGAAAGCGCTCTAAGATCTTTTGGGTGTGTGGTGGGACCTCGGCACTGCAGCCAATGGTCGGTATTTAGTTCTGAATCTTCGGCCAAGTTCTTTTACGGGACAAGTAAGTGCTAGCAGCCCCCTCTTAGGGGTCCGAACTCCTCGTTGGGACGATTCTCGGTTCCAATAACCATCTTGGGCGGTAAGGCCCGTCTCCTACCCGACCTGGTTGTGGTTAGGGGAGGGGGGGGGGGGGGGGGGGGGGTCTTACACAAACTCCTTCAAGAAGCTTCTAGTTCAAGTCATATGTCTGGAACATCCACTGTCCAAATACCATACAGGAGTCTTGGTGGTCTTTGGACATACCTGCAATACAACTACATTTCCTTAGGAACCCATATCTTCTTGCGTCCCAGGTGCTTGTCAGTGAAAAATCTGTTAGGAATGTTAATTGCTTGTTTTCTGGTCCTCATGTTGGTGTCACTTTGAATTGTTGGATTAAACCAACAATCCAAGGCGAAATGTCCTATCTTTCCACAACACCAACAGTCAAATCTGTTGTATCTAGACTTTCTTATTGTGCTGGACCTTACTTGGTTAGGTTGTTGCTTGGCAACCTTCCCTCCCTTCTTGGGAGCTGAAGAACCTGACCCAACATGAGGATTTCTTATGGTTTTCGCAGGGTTATTCTTCTGGGGTGCATATAGTGCACTCTTCCCAAGGAAAGTTTGTCTCTTGCTTAACCAGGTGGAAGGGAGCTTAAGAACACCATCTGTCATCTTGCTATCTTGTCACCCATAGATGCTATTGTGATCATAAGCTAGAATTGGTGGGTATGATCACTTTCCTGAATATTGTCTTTCCTTGAGAGGATTTACCACTAGCTTCACATTGATTATAGCATAAACCTTTCTTGTTGGTTTGAGAGAAGTTATCAATCAAGGGAAGAACTGTTTGTGGCTTGGAGTAACTGACCACAATCTTCCTTTCTACTAGGATCTTGTCATACAAATCTTTGATTTGATGTTCTTGTGTTTGACTACTTCAGTTAGGATGTTAGAGCTGAGTGTGGAGGTTGATAATTTAGCATTTTCTTGAGTTAGTTCTTCAACTTTTTCAAGTAGCTCATCTCTCTTGTCTTCCAGAGAGATAATCTCAGCTGATTGGGCCTTACAAAGAGCCTTAACTTTCTTGAGTGCTTCAAGAAAGGCACCAAAATTCTCTATATATTCAGTGTCAGCTTCTCTTACAGTTGAAGAGGAGCATCCATCAGAATCAGTGTCAGATATAGTTAGAGAGGCTCTTGGTATTACCTGGTCATCTGAGAAGGCCATTACTGCCAGGTGGCTATCTGACTCTGAGGATGATGACTCAGTGTCACTGTCACTGAGTGTTCTCTCCTTCTTGGCCACAAAACTATTCTCCATCTTCTTGCTTTTTGAATACTTCCTCTCCTCACCTTTTTTCTTTTCTTTTGAATGGACACTCAGCAATGATATGTCCTAGCTTCTTACAGCTATAACAAATGATGTTAGTAGAAACTTGTTTACTAGGTTTTGAGTCATACTTGTTAGACTTGTGCCCGCTTCCTGATTTTTCCTCTCTTCTTGAGATAGAAGATGAAGATTCATGCCTCACTTTCCCTCTTCTTCTTCTATTCCTTAGCAGTTTCTTGAACTGCTTTGTGAAAAGAGAGAGTTCTCCATCTGAGAACTCAGGTCTAGAGTTGCTAATCACCTCATCTTCTGAATCACTGACATGCTCCACGGTTCTGTGCCTTCTTGATGATTCAGCTTTGAAGGCCACTGCCTTTTCTTTGTTGTGAGCCTTGGAATTTTCCTCTTCAGTTTTTTGGGTATTTAGTTACAGCTCATATGAGAGGAGTTTGCCTTATAATAACTGAGGCTGCATGGTTTCCAGGTTGTCAACTTCTCTAATAGCACAGAGCTTCATGTCCCATTCCTTGTTCAGAGATCTCAAAAACTTATCATTTAGTTCATAGTTAGTAAACTCTCTTCCATAATTTTTGAGTCCATTCACAATTCTGAAAACTTTTCATAGCAAGCAGCAATGGTGTCCTTCTTGTCTTGCCTAAAAGTTTCATATTCTTGGTTGAGAAGGGATTTCCTGTCATCCCTAACTTCTGCAGTTCCCACCATGTATACAACCAATGAGTTCCACATTTCTTTTGCAGTTTTGCAATGAGTCAAGTTTTAGAATGTGGAATCATCAATTGCATTAACAATTATATTCTTGTCCCTTTTATCCATAGTTACCAAAACTATTTCATCTTTGGTGAACTAAGATAATGCTTTAGGAACTGGGTCTTCTTTTGGGTTGGCTGGAATAGTCATGGGAATATAAGGTCCCTCTTCTACAACCATGTAAACTCCAAGGTCAGAGGCTTTCATGAACAATTTAACACTTTGCTTCCAAATGAGAAAGTTTTCTTTTGTGCAAATGGGTAATTTCATAAAGCTCATATATTTGTGCTGCTCACCAGCCATGGTGTATACTGACTACCCAATATAAGTATGAGATCTTGTTCTAGGATGTTAAGCCTTTTGAACTTAACCTCGCTCTAATACCAATTGAAAGAATTTGATTGTCTATAATAACACCTAGGGGGTGATTAGGTGTTTTCAAATATTGTTTAGTACTTTAAATTTTGAGCACATACAGTACAAGCAATCACAGAAAGCACAGAGTAATTTATAGTTGTTCCCTCAAGACAATGTGTCAAGAGGTAGTCCACTGTCCCTCCCACCTATCTAGGAGTGTGCTAGACTAGGCAACTTCTCCAAAACTCAGACCACTATCCAATCAAGATGATCTTACAACTCAGATCCATAATGGATCCTACCACTCAGATCCACATGGATCCTGATTCAACAATCACAGAGAAAGCTTACACTCAAGTACCTACAAACTCAGGTTACAAAAGACTTATGAAAACTCAGGCTACACTAGCCCTATAAACTCAGATCTTCTTTAAGATCCTACAGCCTCAGGTTCACACAGAACCCTACAGAAATGTTGATGTAGATTATCTTTGTGTAGATGAAAGAAGCTTCAATGTTATAGCTTTGACAGTAGAGTCTTCTTCTTCTACAAATGATACCACCAACAATCTTTTAAATTCCTTGAGTCTTCTTAAGAATCTTCTTTTGAAAAGATCAGATGAAGTTTTCTTGCACAGGAAGGAGATTCTTTCTTTGTTCTTGACAGGAGAGCTGATGAAGAATATTCATTTTCACAGAACTTTTCTCTTTATATTGGATGTGTATGTGAATTCGATTTTTCTGTGTATATATACATATGTCCCCATTGAGAAAGAAGGCCCTCAATTTTTAATTTCATAAATCAGATGGCCCATAAGGAATTAAATTCAAAACGACACAATACATGCCATAAAAGAATTTCTGTTTTGGAACTTACATATTTGGAAGTATTCAACCTTCTTCTTTTATTGTTGTCCAACGACTATTAGTCTAGAGAATATACAATAAATATTTCTTGATTAAAGGGCATGATAAGCGGCGGTGTATATTCCTTAAAGATCAATTTCGAAGAAGATATGCACAATAAATGCAGTTCTTCAGCAGTAATAATGACAAATAGTCTTTACGTCGATATCGTCGTGATCGTCTAGATGACATATGGTCTTCACGTCGAGATCGTTGATATACTCCTGTCAGCACAAATTAACTTATTCTTCAAAGCGAATGGCTTCTTCAAGTCGATATCCTCGATATTGTCTCAACGATATGCTTCCTGTCTGAACGACTTAACTTAGTCTTCAAAACGAATATCTTCTTTAAGTAGATATCGTCGAGTCTGTCTCGACGACATGCTTCCTGTCTCAACAATTTTTAGCTTAGACTTAAAATGATATTCTACTTAGATAATTTTCTGACTTTTTTGCAGTCTTGATTCTAAGAATATAGAATTGATTTGTCTGTCACATCACGAACTAAAACACAATATAAAAAACAAATTTGCTTATTTACACTTGTGATCATTCTTCATATCTGAGAATATTGAAGGCAAATTTCCAAACAATGAAGGTCTTGATGACTCAAATCCTGCTCAGGTATGCATCTCTTCTACATTTTCATTACCTGAGTCAAGTATGAGGGCCGAGTGTGCATCAAATGCCAACTCATCATCTTATAAGGTTATTTCTGATGGAGAATCAGATGATTACTCATCATGTAATAATGAGAATCATTCTGATCTATTGAATCAGTTTGGAACTCTCTTAACGGCTCTCAAGAAGAGCAAAAACTAGGTTAAATCTCAGGCTGAGGAGATTGGGATCCCCAAGCCATTCAGATCTTAAGTAGATGAGAAGCCAATGAGATCACCGGCATGTCCTATGAGCTCATGGTACTTCAAAAGAAGCATGAAGCTCAGAGTAGAGTAGTTAAGTCTTTGGAGGTCAAGCCCCTTGCTGAAAGGAAGCTTATGGCAAGTTTCTCAAAGCTAAAGACTTTGCACCCAATTATAGACAACTTCTCTTCTCCCTATAGAGGAGGCTTGGATATAATAAGGAGAATGTTGAAATCTCCAAAGATAAAACCATCTTCCAGAAAGTCATATTGCCTTCCAATGCATATGACAATGATCTAATCAATGGATATCTCTCCAATGAATGCTCCACTAGTGGAACAAAGCCACAGATCTCAGGAAGGAGAGCAGACATTGGACAAATGCCTTCAAGGCACCTCATAAGGAGATCTAGAGGAAAGATCATGGGTCATTTGCATTTGGCTTGGCTGCACCAACAACCAAAGGAAAGGAAAAAGTCACTTCCTCAAAAGCTGATTCCTAAGATGAAGCATATGACTGTGCAACCCATCTTTTACCATGCACACAGTCACAAGATCCATCCAGGAAATGCTAAGAATGTAGCAGCCTGCTCCTCTGATCACCAGCACCCTCACTTCATTCAGAAGGTGACTTAGTAGAGGAGGTACAATAAAATTGATTGCTGGTGTTGTGGCAAATTGCCCACTTTGCCTTAGACTATTGGTTCAACCCAACAGTGCCAAGGGAAAAGAATGTGAGACTTGCCAATAGTCGTGTTGTGGAGCAGCTAGTATTTATGACTAACAAAGATCTAGGGCCCAGAAAAATTTGGGTTCCTAAACGCCAAAGTGGTATTTGGACAGTAGGTAGTCTATGGAATGCATGCATCAAGGACACTAGAAGTCAAGTTGAGAGAATTGCCTAATACCCCAGGGACTGAGGAGGACAACTCTCTAAGTCATTCAAGGTGACACTAAAGTGAAAAGATAATCAAAGTGACCTCTCAAGAAATAACAAGTTAATGGTGCCATACTCCTAGATACAGGTAAAATTAGTTCACTCAAGGTTGATCTTGGTACACTCAATGATGAGTGAAATCTCATTGCTACATTAAGCGCATGGCTGTGATAGATAAATTAGAAAAGCCTATTTTTCACAACCAAGATTTATTTTTAACTAGAAAGAGGAATTAGAGTTTAAAATTCCTTAGGCCAGGATATTAAAAGATAATCTGTCAAACTTTAGAAAATTTTCTAAGTATTAAAAGGTTCGAGTCGAAGTCAAGCCGATCGTATAGAAACCTTGTCGAATGAGAAGCAGGATAGGAGACTTAAAGCCTATTCGAACAGAAAAGACTTCTTGTTAAAATGGGGTAATCCTGGTCGTCCATCAATATAATAAAATCAGTTGGTCCAGATCTAAATGAACAGGTATGCGCCTATTGGCTTCCCCAAATTTTTATTTATAAATAGAGTCGAATATTAGATTCGGTTAAGCTTTCATCATTCCTGATCTCCCCCACCGGAAAACTTCACAAACCCTCTCTCGCTTTCTCAAATATCTATCATAAATGGTGTCGAAGAAGTCAGCAAAAGCATTTAATATCGAATGTGAGCTTGTAAGAGGAGGATTTGAGAATGTTGAAGCAGATATAAAAGAGTTAATAGCTCTGTGCACGGATGCAGACTAGAGTTCGTCCTCTCAGAACATTCCCAAATCTTTGATCGAGAAGTCGACGCATTTTTCCAGAAAGCTAAAATCTCCTCGACAGGAAATGTAGTCCAATCACATGTTGCTGGACATAAAGTTAACATCACCGCACGTGGTCTAGAAAATACTCTTATGCTTTCGGGAGTTCCAGAAGGAGAAGAAGAAGATGAAGTCCCAATGACTATGAAGATGCTCTAAAATGGTGTGGGTACACTGGGTCATCCATCAGAAGCCTATATAAAAATAAGATGTCAACCTCAGGTGGACTGATGGCTGACATTATTGGAAAAAGTGCTCATCTATAAACTAGGATCTCATAACAGAATATCTAAGGAGATGTTCGAACCAAAGGCAAGGATTATTCTGAAGAAAAGGACTGCATGAGGGGGGGGGGGGGGGGGGGGGGGGGGGGGGTAGTGTTGTTTGAGAAAGTGAAGAATGCTCTGAGAATCCCGAACTTTGGGAGAATTCTCTCTCTATTCCTATGCAACTCTGCAAAGGAATTAGATTTAAATCAATACTTGGGAGCATCAATCCATTATAGCAAGAAAATTGACATGAAGGTTATGGCTAAGTGGGGTCAGGCCTTCCCAAAGGCTGGAGAAAATTGAAGGTTAGCAGTTCCAAAGTGAGAAAGGGAACCCAAGAAGAAGAGGAATTATCTAGAGAGAGAGAAGACACTAGGGAAGTATGAAACTTAGAAATCCCTGATTCCATTGAGGGGGAAAGCATTCAAGATCAAGATCAATGAATGACTTCAGTTGAGTGGGAGAATTATACTGAACCAGCTACACTAGCGGTTGAGAAAGACACCAATGAAGGGTTGTCTATTCAAGAGGACCTGAATCTCTCTGCAGTAGTGGAAATAATCATTGAGAAGATTGTGGAAGAAATTACCAGAGAATATTCCTATAGAGAACTGATCATGTATTAGGAAACACTAGCAGAAGAAAAGGAAAACAGTCATGTCCAAATAGAAAATCAAGCTGAAATAGTAATTGAAGATGATAGTGCAGTTAAAGAGACATCAGAAAATCACCAAGATGACATTCTAAACTACTCTGCTGCTACCGGTAAAGATATTCCATCAAGTTCCATTATTGACTAGATAAAAACTCTGCTAGATGAACAAAGAAGGAACCTTGAAGACCATGTATCAAAAGCCATCAAGGAAGTAAAGGTTGATCTGATGAAAGAAATCAACCTCATGAAAGAGAACACGGATCATGTTAATTCACAAATCAATAGATGGTTTGTGAAGGCAGTTGGAGTGGTGGACAACAATGTTAAAGTGATGAAATCACTTAATGAAAAGCTAGACAGCTCCTCTCAGGGCATCTCTAACATAGAGCAATATCTGAGCAAAAATGATGAAGTCCTGGAAAGTGGGATTAATCACTTGAAGAAATATGTCCTTAACTTCCAAACTGAAGTATTGCAGAATCAAGAAAGCATCAAGAATGAAATTCTGCAAGATCAAGGGCATGTCAATCAAAACCTAACAGGAAGAATAGAAGCTTCCAAAGCTGAAATTCAACAAGGAACATTTGAAGAAGCTAGAAAGGCGGAGAATATGGGGGCACAACAAGCCGCGTGGCTAATGAATGAAATTCGCATAGCCCGGTGTCATCCTCCTTATGTGCCATCTGAAGTGCAGGATCTGGAACATCATTTACCTCAGTGCAACATTATCAACTCACCCCAAGTCAACAAGAATCTGAAGGCCTCTATATGCCTCTAGATTCCTATGACACTGAGTATTATACCATCATCCACTCTAACAAAGGAAAGGGGATTGCTACTAATGAAGATGAAGCTCTGGACAGAAATTGGAAGTATATCGAAGAAATGGAAAGAATCCAATTTTGAACAATGGAGCCCTCAATCAAGAAACATCATTCTGTCCACATGGGAAGTTAACAAAAAAGGAGGTTTGGACATGGGCAAATTTTACAATTCAGTGGAATGAACGAAATATGAAGATTCAGAAACACAGAGAATGATTCACTTCAAGAACAAGAAGCTCCCTCCAAGTCCTCAAAGATACATTCCCAAAACAGTCAGCTATTTTGAGAGACAGAGATAGAAAAAGGAAGAAGCTGAAGCTAAAGCTGCAAAAAGAGCAAGAGGGTCAGGGGGTGTTATCATTAGGGAGAGGGAATGATGTAGATAAACCTAGTCAAGAATATTGTTAATCTATTCATATATAAAATTTGAAGGCTGCTCTTAAATTTGTGTTAATATCATGTCTATGTGAATTCATTTATATTTGAGATTCTGACTTCTTTAAATAGGGGGAGATTGTTGGGAACAGTGCCCACAATATTCCTGATTTGAAGAAGCCCTCACAATATAGATGTACACATCTGTATTTGATGCATGTGCTTTTTTTTGAAGATGATTTCAGATACTTAACAATGCAAGTCTAACATAGGGCTAGACTTAGTGTCATCAGACATAGTTTTGCCAATGTAATCTCTCATTGTGGGAAAAAAATCATGTCGACCTATGATCTAGACTATATTAGACTTGACAGTAACTCTTAATCATCAAGTATAAAGGTCTATCGAGTGAGATGAAGCAAATGAGTTGAGTTGAGAAGATCAGAATTTGTTTAAGGCAAAATTTGTCTTGGTAAGCTTCAATATCGTCGAGTGAAAGTCTCGATATCGTCTTGAAGACTCTAATCTCCAAGACGATATCGTCTTGTAAACTCACAACATCACTCTTATTCACTTGTCTAAGAAGAAGAAGAAGAAGAAGAATATCTAAATATCGTCTTAGTAAAATATTTCCAAGACGAAATCATCTTTATAAGTTTCCTATACCTTCATATCATCTTAGAAGTACACTACATATAGTTTGAAGAGTTTATATGATGGAAGAAATTGACTAAGTCAATTATCGTCGAGGTCACTCGAAATGTCGTCGAGGAACCAAGATGACATTTAATGAATAACAAGACGATTCATTTAAAGAGCTCAAATATCACCTTGAAGATCATGAACTTATATCATGTCGAATTGTGTTGAACATTTGACTAGAAGGCACTTGCAACAAAATATCATCCTGGAGACAATATCAAGTCGAATCATGTTGAAGATTCGACTAGAAGGCACAAGCAATAAAATATCTTCTTGAAGACTATGAAGAAAGATCAAGATGATTCGTGCAGACAATTCGTCTAGAAGAATAAAGCATGAAATATCGACTTGTAGACCACCAATCACCAAGATGATTCATATAGATGATTCGACCAGAAGAATATACTATGAAATATCGTCTTGAAGACTACCAAATGCATCAATACGAATCGTGCGGAAGAATTGAAGTAAAGCTTTACATATTACAGATTCATCCAGAAGAAGTAAATTCGACTAGACATCTAGTCGAATGGCTGAAAGGCATGAATTCAAATTAAAGCATGATTTTGGTATAACATCATTTATTGCCTCCGCAGATTGAGCCAATGAATCACAACTGCTAAGGAAAGAGATCTTTGATGTAATGACAATACTAGAATCGACTATTGGACATTCTTATCTTATAAAAGAGAATGCGACGCTGATGCAATCTCTAATCGCTAATCTCATATCGACAAATCTAAAAGAAAAACTGTTCTGCCGCTAAAATTACTGCTCCATTGAAAAGCTTAAGGAAGAAGAAGACTAGCAGAAAGCAAATCAATATTCTTCTCCAAGAAGCAAGGTCGATCAAAGTTGTTGATTTAGATCGGATCAATCAGCTTAATGGAGGGTCTTCATCTGTGCAGAAGAAATTTCACTACATCCACGACATTTGGAAGATGACAAGGAGAAGCCAATCTTCATCAGGGCTTCAAGAAGACTCCAAAGCATTCAAGCTTATTTGTTTTAAGTCTTTAGAAAGATTATAATTAAACTTATTAAAACTGTAGGATCTCTCTGAGATCTGAGCTATAGGATTCCCCAGTGGAATCTGAGTTGTAGGGCTCTATCTAGCCTAAGTGTAGAAGACTTTGTCTCTAAGGTAGGAATCCCGTTATTGCTTCTGAGTTGTAGAATCTTGTGGGATCTAAGGTAGGAGACTTGGTCTCTGAGGTAGGAAGTCAGACAGGGCTTCTGAGTTGTAGGGACCTTGGGACCTGAGGTAGGAGACACGCTCTCTCAGTTGTAGGATCTGTGTTTTGGTAGAGATTTTCGAGTCTAACACACTACTAGATAGGATAATGGGGATAATGGAGTACCCAATGAAACCATGTCTTGGGGAACCACTATAAATAACTTGTGTATGTGTTGTGATTGATGTGTGATTGTTGTATTTACATTTACTATTCCGCAAAGTATTTAAAATAGCTGACACCGCCTATTCACCCACTCTGGGAAGACACCCTTGGACTTTCAAGTGGTATCAGGAAGGAGGTTGTTAAAGAAAGCTTAACAACCTGAACAGATCTGTACTAGGGAGTGTCAAGTACTCACCATGACTTCTGAGGAGAACTCCAAAGAGCTCAGATCCATGAAGTTGTCAATCTGCAGAAAGGAGAACTTTGTTATCTGGAAGGAGAGGGTCAAAATTTTCATGGAAGCCTCTGACCCAAGGATCTTCATTACTGTTGAAGAAGATCCTTTTGTGCCAAGCAAAGCCTCAACTATTGATCCTACCAAGCAAGTTCCAAATAAGTACAATGAGATGGATAAGGATGAGATCATCTTGGCCAAAATGGACAAAAAAGCCAAGAACATCTTCTTAAGTGCCATAGTTGATTCAACCTTTTAGAATCTGGTGCACTACAAGACTGCTAAGGAGATGTGGGACTCCCTGATAGCCTACATGGAGGGAACTGAAGAAATCAAAGATGACAGAAAATCTCTACTGAATCAGGAATATGAAACCTTCATGCAGGGCAAGAAGGACTCCATCTCTGAATGCTATGAGAAGTTCTTCAAAATAGTAAATAGTCTGAGAACATATGGGAGAGAGTTCTCCAACTATGACTTGAATGAAAAGCTTCTCAAACCACTGAACAAAGAATGAGACATTAAAAATTGTGCCATAAGAGAAATGAGCAACTTGACCAATATGCAGCCCCAAAATCTATTTGGAAAGTTGCTATCCCATGACCTATAGCTGAACATCAGAAAAGTTGAAGAGGAGAACAACAAGGCCCTCATCAGGGAGAAATCAATTGCTCTCAAGGATGAGAGCTCAAGAAGAAGCAGAGAGGAATCGCCTATTCCTCATAGAAGACCTGCTAAATCAGACTCTGAACCCAACACTTCTAGGTTAGAATAGTCTGATGGAGATATGGTCCTAATTTCCAAGAAGTTTCAAAAAGTTGCTCAACAAGAGGAGGGAGTGGAAGAACAGACCTTCCTCCTCCTCCAGTTCAAGAAGGTCAAAGTACCACATTGACCATCCAAAGATAAACTCCAAGGAGGAAAGGTATAACTCTAAACACAACAAACATCATTCTACAAATGTTGTGTGTTATGGTTGTAGTAAGACAGTGCACAACAACATTCTATTAATGTTGAGTGTTATGGTTGTAGTAATACAATGCACATCATAACTGAATGTCCCTGTTGGAACCTTAGTTTTTGATTTGAATCGTGATCCATCTTTATATTTATTCTGTGATCAACGAAATCCCATTAAGACAGGAGACAGGAGAAAATTATACAAGTTCTCTGCGTTCGACGAACGGCTATCTGCGTTCGACGAACGGCGCTCTGCAGTCGATGAATTATATTCAATCTGTGTTTGACAAACAGATCAATATCTCAGCGGTCGATGAACCGTCTCAACGGCCGACGATCCAGCCCGTCTCAGCGGTCGACGAAAAGATGCGTTCGACGATCTCCAATCTGCGTTCGACGAATCTTCAGCAGAAGCTCAGAACGACGAACTAAATGATTAGATCGACGATCTTCAATCTCAGATCGATGAAATATTATCTGCTATTATAATATCTCATTTCTTAGCTCGGCTAATATTATTATATCTGATTAAGCAATATTTTGATTAAATTATATATTGCTGCCCTTCTGTATCATTAAATATTATAGCCGTTGTAGAAGCATTAAATATTATAGCCGTTGCAGAAAAGCAAAAGATGGCAATTTATCTTCTCGAGGAAATTAAAGAGACATTATCTCTTCCTTTGTCGGGCAAGAATTCAAAATAGCCTGAAAGCCTTCTCCAGATTATATATACAAAGAGAAGAGCAGAGAAGAAAATAAGAGAAGGATTATACAGATACAGGAAGAGAGAAACAGAAATAACAGAGAAGCAAAAAGAAGAAGCAGATCTACAGAGTTCTTAATAAGAACAACATATATTATTTATCTTCTTTTTGCTAACTCTTCTCTGCAGATCATCTTTACCCTGAGACACCTATCTAGATCATTTGCTCAGGGATCTTAACTACAGAAGAAGAAAAGAGTTACAACATCCAAAAGAAGAAGCTTCCTCACCTGAACATCAAGACTAATCAAATCAGGGGGAGCTCTTCAACATCTTCAAGATCCACTCTCAACAACACCATCTGGATCTCTAGAGTCTTCTCAAGCAAAGAGAAGAACAACATATTCTTTTCCCTTTCCATCTTGTACAGGGTTATAACTCCCTTCAAAAGTTACAGCCATTGGTGGCAGGGCACCTGATCAAAAACTTGTAGTTGGGTTAGAGCACCTGATCAAAAGCTCACTTGGTGTGTGGACACCTGATTAAAACTCCCTTGGTGGCAGGGCACGTGATCAAAAACCTGTAGCGGATTCCTACCAAGTGTGGTAGAAGAGTAGATGTACCCGGGTTTATTGGGGAACTACTATATTTCTTTGTGTCGTCTGTGATGCTTGGCTTATATTTTATTTCTTATTGCTGTGCTGTGATATCTGTGATAAATATTGTAGTTAAATAACTCACTCTGTGTTATACATATTTTTATATATCACTATTTTGAAATAACCCAAAAAGTTTTAATTTAAGAACTAACCTCACTTTCAATTGGTATCAAAGCGTGGTTGATTATATCAATCACTTTCAACTGATATTAATTGCACTTTCAATTGGTATCAGAGGGAGGTTGATTATTTATACAGGCTAACACCTGAATCATAAAGATCAATTAGTTCTTAAGTTTTTTTAAAAAAAAAGATTTTTCTAAAAACTAATGGCACAAGTAGAATTTTCAATCACAAATCCACCAATCTGTAATCTAAATAGATTCTCTTTATGGCAAGCTAGAATTAGATTATTCATGAATGTCATAGATGAAGAAATTTATAACTCTATTTTGACAGGACCTCAATCTTCACAAACATCAACAGATGCTCAAGAGAAGCCGAAAAATGATGATGCAAAGGCTATGGACATATTAGCTCAATCAATGTCAAATGACATTCATCAAAAAGTTGCTGACTACACTTCATCAAGAGCAATCCGGAACTCCCTCACAAGGATGGTAACTGAACCTTCTTTCACTAACTGTATTTATGATGCAGAACCATCATCTAGTCTAAGTGAAGAAGAAGAAGAACAAAAGGCCAGAGAATTCTGCATGTTGGCCATATATGGCTCACACCACAACTCAGATGCAGAATCTGAATCTAATGAAAATGAGGTAACTTCAAATTTTAATTTTACCTCTGATCAGTTCAAATCTGTTTTCAAATTACCATATACAGATTTAATAGAACCTGAGAAAGAAATAAAATCTCTCAGAACAGAGTTAACAAAAATAAATAATTTGACTTCTGAATATAACAAACTTAAAGAAGATTTAAAAATATCAGAAGAACAAAATATTTCCTTGAAAAATAAATTTGAACAAACTTTTAAGGAAAAAGAAGTAGAAGACTCTGTAGAAATTACTGAATTTCTTTATGTTAAAACAAAATCTAGAAATCAGTTTAGTTTTTTAAATTTATATTTTAATGAGATAAAAAGGCTAATATATCTAATTATAAGGCATTTTTTTAATCTATTTTAAAGTTTTATAATTAAATAAGCAGTTATATGATTCATTGGAATTTCCAATCTTAAAAACAAAGTCAGATAACTTCAATGTTCTTACAGACTTTCTCCAAAATCATGTTGAGCATTCTACTCAGATTGCATGGATCAGAAATGATCAGGGCACTGAGTGTGAGTCTCTTCTGATTAAGGGGATTCTATAGAAGGAAGGCATCATGCAATGTTTTCCTGATCTTAAAATTCCTTAGAATCCATTAACAGCTGTAGCAATTCATCATATTATTAAAATCCTATTAAAACAAAATCTTGGAATCAGAAATTGCTTAAATGTTTTAAAAAGAAGAAGAAATTTAGAATTTTAAAGAAATAGAAATAATATAATTTATGATTAAACATTTTCAAAAGAACAATAAATTTTTCTATCTGTTTTTATTCTGCACATCTCCTCTAAGCTTTATATTTCTAACTGTTATGCTTGCAGTTATTCTATTTTTTTTATGCTTAGTATCCTAAACCAAATAGGGGGAGATTGTTAGAACACCTAGTCTTGATTTGGATAGGATCCCAACTAAAATAGGGGGAGATTGTTGGAACCTTAGTTTTTGATTTGAGTCGTGATCCATCTTTATATTTATTCTGTGATCGACGAAATCCCATTAAGACAAGAGACAGGAGAAAATTATACAAGTTCTCTGTGTTTGACGAACGGCTATCTGCGTTCGACGAACGGCGCTCTGCGATCGACGAATTATATTCAATCTGCGTTCGACGAACAGCTCAATATCTCAGCGGTCAACGAACCGTCTTAGCGGTCGACGATCCAGCTTGTCTCAGCGGTCGACGAAAAGATGCGTTCGACGATCTCCAATCTGCGTTCGACGAATCTTCAGCAGAAGCTCAGAACGACGAACTAAATGATCAGATCGACGAACTTCAATCTCAGATCGACGAAATATTATCTGCTATTATAATATCTCATTTCTTAGCTCGGCTAATATTATTATATCTGATTAAGCAATATTTTGATTAAATTATATATTGCTGCCCTTCTGTATCATTAAATATTATAGCCGTTGCAGAAGCATTAAATATTATAGCCGTTGCAGAAAAGCAAAAGACGGCAATTTATCTTCTCGAGGAAATTATAGAGACATTATCTATTTCCTTTGTCGGGCAAGAATTCAAAATAGCCTGAAAAGCCTTCTCCAGATTATATATACAGAGAGAAGAGCAGAGAAGAAAATAAGAGAAGGATTATACAGATACAGGAAGAGAGAAATAGAAATAACAGAGAAGCAAAAAGAAGAAGCAGATCTACAGAGTTCTTAATAAGAACAACATATATTATTTATCTTCTTTTTGCTAACTCTTCTCTGCAGATCATCTTTACCCTGAGACACCTATCTAGATCATTTGCTTAGGGATTTTAACTGCAGAAGAAGAAAAGAGTTACAACATCCAAAAGAAGAAGCTTCCTCACCTGAACATCAACACTAATCAAATCAGGGGGAGCTCTTCAACATCTTCAAGATCCACTCTCAACAACACCATCTGGATCTCTAGAGTCTTCTCAAGAAAAGAGAAGAACAACATATTCTTTTCCCTTTCCATCTTGTACATGGTTATAACTCCCTTCAAAAGTTACAGTCATTTGTGGCAGGGCACCTGATCAAAAACCTGTAGTTGGGTTAGAGCACCTGATCAAAAGCTCACTTGGTGTGTGGACACCTGATCAAAATTCCCTTGGTGGCAGGGCACCTGATCAAAAAGCTGTAATTGATTCCTACCAAGTGTGGTAGAAGAGTAGACGTACCCAGGTTTATTGGGGAACTACTATATTTCTTTGTGTCGTCTGTGATGCTTGGCTTATATTTTATTTCTTGTTGCTGTGTTGTGCTATCTGTGATAAATATTGTAGTTAAATAACTCACTCTGTGTTATACATATTTTTATATATCACTATTTTGAAATAACCCAAAAAGTTTTAATTTAAGAACTAACCCCACTTTCAATTGGTATCAAAGCGTGGTTGATTATATCAATCACTTTCAACTGATATCAATTGCACTTTCAGTCCCTCAAGAAGGAAAAGTGTGAATTCAAATTAAAGTGTGGTTTTGGCGTCACGTCATTTATTGTCGTCGCAGATTGAGCTAATAAATCACGTCTGGTAAGGAAAGGGATATTTGACAGTACTAAAATCGAACATTAGACATTCTTGTCTTATAAAAGGGAATGCGACGCTGATGCAAACCCTAATCGCTAATCTCCTATCAACAATTCTAAAATAAAATCTTTTTCGCCTCTAAAAGTACTGCTCCATTGAAAAGCTTAAGGAAGGAAAAGACAAGCAGAAAGCAAATCAATATTCGTCTCCAAGAAGCAAGGTCGATCAAAGTTGTGGATTCAGATTAAGGATCGTTCAGCTTAAAGAATGGTCTTCATCTATGCAGAAGAAATTTCACTGCTTCATTCACGACAGCTGCAAAAAGACTAAAGGAGAAGTCAATCTTCATTAGGGCTTTAAGAAGACTCCAAAGCATTCAATCTTATTTATTTTGAGTCTATAGAAAGTTTGTAATTAAACTTATTAAAACTGTAGGATCTCTCTGAGATCTGAGCTGTAGGATTCCCGAGTGGAATCTTAGTTGTAGGGTTTTGTCTAGCCTGAGCGTACGAGACTTTGTCTCTGAGTTAGGATGCCAGTTAGTGCTTTTGAGTTGTAGGATCTTGTGGGATTTGAGGTAGTAGACTTGGTCTCTTAGGTAGGAAGTCAGACATGTCTTCTAAGTTGTAGGGTCCTTAGGACCTGAGGTTGGAGACGCGGTCTCCGAGTTGTAGGATCTGCAAATCTGAGTTTTGGTAGAGATTGCCGAGTCTAGCACACTGTTAGATAGGCGAAGGGGGACATTAGAGTATCCAGTGACACATTGTCTTGGGGAACCACTATAAATAGTTTGTGCCTATGCTGTGATTGATGTGCGATTGTTGAGTTTATATTTACTATTCCACAAAGTCTTTAAAATAACCGACATCACCTATTCACGCCCCTCCCCCTCTAGGTGAAGACACCCCTGGACTTTCACGGAGCCATATTGGATAGATCCCATTATCACTTACATGGAGGATGAACAGTTTCCCGAGGACCAACTTAAGGTAAGACGACTGTATATCCACGCCGTCTCATTCTCCCTCATCGACAACGAGCTTTACAATTGCTTTTTTCTGGACTCCATCAGAAATGGCTGTGCCCCACAGAGGAAGATTGCCCTGAGGGAAATTCACAAGTGAATATGCGGAGAACACCTGGGAGGAAAAATTTTGGCACTAAAGGTTTTGCTCCTAGTACTTTAAGTGACCCACTCTAAAGAAGGACGCCCTTGACTTCATTCCGAAGTGCGAAAGCTGTCAGCTTCATTCCTATGTTCCTCATTAGTACCTGGCGGCCTCACCCCACTTCAGAGTGTGTGGCCCTTCATTAAATGGGGGAATGATCTACTCGACCCCTTCCCACCGGACTCCGGGAAAAGGACGTTCACCAACCTGTCCGTCGATTACTTCTCTAAATGGGTCAAGGCGGAGCAGCTGACCAATATCACCGAGGAGAACACAAAGCAGTTTGTCTGAAAAAACATCATCTGCCGCTTTGGCATCAGGACAACAATCGTCGCCAAAAATGAGACACAATTTACGGGGAAGGCATTCACAAAAATGTGCGAGGATCTAAAGATAAATCTCCACCACATGGTTGTAGCACATCCACAAGCTAATGGTCAGATAGAGGTCACTAACAGCACCATCCTTAAAAGACTAAAGAACCTCCTCCAGGAGGGAGGGGAAATGGGTGGACGCCCTCTCCCACGTGTTATGGGCTTACCGCACCACAGAAAGTACCCCGACAGGGGAGACACCCTTCAACCTTTGTTATGGGTCATAGGCGGTCATACTAGTGGACATCGGCGTTCTACGCCCCCGTATCCGAGCTTTTGACCTAGCAGAAAACAAAGCGCTCCTCCGGGGAAACCATGACTTAGTCCCGGAGGTCAAGAACAAAGCAACACAATTAAACACCGTGTATAATAAACGCATGACATGCTTCTACGATAGGAGAGTGAAGCCAAGGCCAATCAGCATCGGGGACCTAGTCCTACAAAACCTCGAGGTAGCCGTCCAGGTCCCCCAGAAGGACAAGCTCTCCCCAACATGGGAAGGGCCATTCATCATCAGAAAAATAGTAAAACCTGGAACTTACAAGCTGAGAGCTCCAGACAGGAAGTCACTCTCACGAACTTGGAATGCGTAGAACCTGCGTCGCTTCTACCAGTGATCAATGTTCTTCAGGAGGGAAAATTGCAAGGTCGAACTCACGCTCGCATGTACCTTCCCCTTCAGCAATATCATACCCATCTTTTGTAGTGTCGTCTGCTACACTGGGTATTTGGAAAGAATGGACTCTTTGTCCTTCTAATGTCAGGACGAGATGTACAAAGGTCTTTCTGCACCTCCTAAAAGAACGGACACCGAGTCCTTCAACTTAGGCGAGAAAGGACAAAGATCCTTCTGCACCTCCTGAAAGAACGGACCCCGAGTCCTTCTACTTAAGCGAGAATGGGCAAAGGTCCTTTTGCACCTCCTGAAAGAATGGACTCCGAGTCCTTCTACTCAGGCGAAAACGGATAAATGTCTTTCTGCACCTCCTGAAAGAACAGACCCCGAGACCTTCTACTTAGGCAAGAACGTACAAATGTCCTTCTACACCTCCTGAATGAATGGACTCTGAGTCCTTCTACTTAGGCGAGAATGGACAAAGGTCCTTTTACACCTCAAGAAATAACAGACTCCGAGCCCTTCTATTTAGGCGAGAACGAACAAAGGTCCTTCTGCACCTCAAGAAAGAACGGACCTCAAGTCCTTCTACTTAGGCGAGAATGGGCAGAGATCCTTCTACTCCTCAAGAAAGAACAGATCCAGCATCCTTCTACTATTCATACCAAACATGCAAAAGACATTCTGCATGCCTCAATAAGAACTGACCCCGAGTCCTTCTAATTCCCAAGGCAAAAGTAAGCCATGAATCCTCCTACAGTTCTGATGGGAATGGACTCTGAGTACTCTCGCCTCATCAGGACAAGGGGGCAAGAGTCCATACACGTCACGTTCAAATGTCGGCTCCCGGCCCCGATGCCAAATTGACGCCACACACGTTCAAGGAAGAGGAACATGAAAAAGCTAAACAAATCCAAAACGTCACAACATGAACAAAAGAATATCCACTATAATCATTGGAGATTTCTGAATTCAATCAAAAGGATACTCATGATTTCGTGTCGTGAAAGAAAAATCTGCAGCGCGCACATACCATCATATTTAAGTGCTTGGCTCAAAGTCACCGCAAGAGCTATTAATAATTATTGGGCTCGTCTCTCTGCGTTTCACGACCCGCAAAAATTAGAGGGCATCTAATGGGGTTCCCCTTAAAATTATCCGAGTGAAACCAGACCAAAGCACTAAAGCTAGTGAACCTGACCGAGCCCGTCGCATGTACGAACCGCGCTCGCTCTAATGGTCGTGAAGCCACCCGAAGGGGTGCACGGACAAGGCGCACGCCCGCCGCCGATCCCGAAGCCGCGAGGCCGCGCACCGCGTGAGGTCTCCCCGCGCGCGCTTGGTCTCCCCCCACCCCTCCCGTGCACCGACGACACTCAGCCGCCTCTGGCCGCCACCATCGCCGGGCAACTCGCCCGAACCGCCCGGGGAACATGTTCGTTATTTTCGGGAAATTGGTGATCCAGGTGACCGAACCGAGTAACGTCATTCATCAACTCCAGATCTAGCAAAACGCAATTACCATCACATCCCTTCAGTAAAAACTATAAAAGGCCCCCAGGTCATCATTTGAAGGCAAACAATCCAAGAGACAAGAGAAAGCTTTGATGTTTTCCGGCGAGGACTTAGCATACTGCTCTCTCATTTGCTCTGAATCTACTCCACTCGCTCAAGTCTGCACAAGCTCAAGGCTCCAGTGGACACCTCGCAAGCATCAAAAAAGTAATTGAAGAACGCTATCGCGGATGCTCTGAGACTTAGTCTTTTTTCTCCTTTCTTCTCCTTCAAGGCTTGTAAACGAAGAGGTGGTTTGTCACCCTCCTGGAAGCTCAAACTCTTGTAAACTCAAAGAAACTAGTGCAATTTGGCCAGCACAGATCCGACCACGTGGTTTCTAACCTTTTCGGGTTTTTCACGCTAAAACATCTCGCTATCATCGTTGTTGGTTTACTTTTGACTGTTTGCAACCTCGGCTCATCGAGCTATGACGGTCAGATTCTCCGGACTGAGGGAAAACCGAGTGACCCGCAACAAGACTTAAAAGTGGTTTTTTTATTGTGTTGTTTGAGCTCTAAAAAAGCTGTCAATAATCGAAATCTGTGTGCAATCTTTTTTTGTTTTTTTGTTCTACTTTAACTTCAACTCTTTATTTAATGCCCATTATTCCATCTTCCTCCGACTTGCTAAGAAAAAAAGTACACGATAAATGTCAATGGAGAGTGAGAGAGAGAATTCTCTTTATGAATAAGGAAATGGGACTTATGCCTCATTTGGCTCTGCGTTTTTTGTTTGTGTTTGGAGCAAACATTGTCGGACAGCGGATAAACAAACAGGCGGCGGCGACATTTGCTCCTTTTGCTCGGACAGCGGAAAAGCCCCGCAAAAGCTGCTTTTCCAACCCCGCCTCCCCCCTGCAGTTTCAATGCTCCCTTTCTAACCACCGGCTTCTCCCACCACCGCCGCACCAAATGAAGCCTTACTAGGGGAGGACCTACAATCAATTGGGCATTGCACATATTTTCAGCACAATTTTTTCGAATGTACAAGTATCTATCCCGCCACGTAAATTTTATGTCTACGCGTGTGTAAAAGTGAAGGCAAAAATTTAAATTCACCTATATACACAGTAACTATAGCGTACACATCAAAGTGTGCAAAATGGTAGCTTATTCTACAACAATTGTATTCTTGAAGCTTGGAAGATTATTGCATTTGGTTACTTTGGTCTCAAAAACAAGTAGGTAGTTAGGTAGTAGGGAGCAGAGCATAAGGAAGACGATGAAAAATCATTAGATCCTAAGCGAGGATGGTCCTACACTAGTTAGGTCGCTCCTTTATGAGGATCCTACCCCAGTAGTATGTGTCAGGACGGTCTACGCCAATAATCCCCAGCCACATGGGCAAAAGTAGATAGTATTTGGCCTCCCATTATTGGACGCGGACCGTCCGGACCCAATATTTTCCATTAGAGAAACTAACATGAAGTTGATGTGATGGAGGGTGGTAGGATCCAACAACCTCAATGATTAAACATCGCCAAAGTCAGAACCTAATACCTTTTAAGCTTTTACAATTATTGTAGAAATACATATAAACTTAAAGACAATTTTGCTTTTTGGTATAATGGTATATTTAAGATTATCAAAATTTAGCTATATTGATTAACATATTACACACTTGTTATGGAACATATGGGCTTCCATTTTCAATCCTTATTTTACTCTTTTTTGCGTAATTTAAAGAGAAAAGATGAGAAAAATGGAGAGAATGAGCGGCAGAGAAAATAGAGTATGTGGATATGCCCATGTGTATGTATCCATATACTAATATCGTCGATATCTAACTACATAAATATTTTGGGAAGGAAACACGGTGACATCAATTTTTTGGGGCTACAATGTCGTCACATATATATATTTTACCTGATATATATAGGTCATGAGTTAAATTTTTTCGGTTCCTTATCCAAGCCCTAATGTTGCAACTCCATTCTTATATGCTCTCTTTTTGTGTCATTGCTTCGACAACTCTTCATGTGTCGTCGAGTATTGTCGACACTCGCAACTTTGGTCTTCTCTTATGCCTTAACTTCAACGACTCTCTGGCTCGTACTTTTGTGCCTCTGTTAGATTGGCTTCTGGTTTCTATCTTTTTCCTAGCTTGTTCTACGCTACGTCGTGGCATTTGCTGTGGTTCTATATTTGTTGCATGCTCCTTATCGGGCTTCTGTTTCTATGTCTATTTAGGACTTACTAGACATGAGTTGTGACGGGGTTCCCCAAAATGTATTCGGTCGGACCAGTAATTTTCCGTCGCGACCTCGACCGGCTCGCGATCGAACCGAGCTAGCGCAATATGACCAGGCACGCACCTCCCCCTCGCAGGGTGCGGCCATAGTCGCTAAGGCCGCACCCCATCCTTGTAGGGTGCGGCCAAAACCGCACAACCACACCCCCCTTGAGGGGTGCGTCCAAGGCCGGCCGCGTCCGACCGAACCCCCATTGGGGGTGCGGCCGAGCCACCCCCCCACCCCTTGGGGGTGCAGCCGAGCCGCCCCCCAAGGGGCGGCCAAACCCGTACCCCCCTTGGGTGGCGGTCATGCCGCAATCCCCTTTTGGGGGTGCGGCCAAACCCGCACCCCACCTTTGGTGGATGCGGCCAAAATGCACCCCCTTGGGGGGTGCGGCTGCCCGCTTTAGGGGTGAGGGGTGCGTCCAAGGCCGGCCGCGTCCGGCCGCACCCCACTTGGGGGTGCGGCCGAGCCACCCCACCCCCGCCTTGGGGGTGCGACCGAGCCGACCCCCCCCCCCCCCCCCAGGGGGCGGCCAAGCATGCACCCCCTTGGGGGGCGGTCATGCCACAATCCACTTTTGGGGGGTGCGGCCAAACCCGCACCCCCTTCAAGCAGCATTCCACCTTTGGGGAATGCGGCCAACCCCCCCCCCCCCCCCCCCCCCCCCCCCCCCCCCCCCCCCCCCCCCCCTTCCCGCTTGGGGGGGGGGGGGGGAGGGGGGGTGCGGCCAAAATGTACCCCCCCTAGGGGGTGCGGCCACCCGCTTTAGGGGGTACGACCAATACCGCACCACCGTCCCTTGAGGGTGGGGCCAAGGGAGCACTCCCGTTAGTAGGGTGCGCTCTCCCTCTTTTGGCCACCCCTCCCCAGCATCGCTCGACAGCTTTGTTTGGGTCCAAGTTCACGATGCGCGCTGAACGCTTCCAAGTTCACGACGCGCGCTAAACACTTCCAAGTTCACAACGCGCTTTGAACGCCTTTGCGCTCACCGCGCGATCAGAATGCCTCCGCGCTCACCACGCACGCGAAACGCCTTCGTGCTCATCGCGCGCTCGAAACGCCTACGTGCTCACCGCGCTCTCGGAACGCCTCCGCGCTCATCACGCGCTCCGACCGCCTCCACGCTCACCGAGCACTCAGACCGCCTCCGCGCTCACCCCGCACTCAGACCGCCTCCATACTGATTGCGCGCTCAGAACACTTCCATGTTCATCGCTGGCTCAGAACACTTCCTCGTTCACAGCACGCTCAGAACAACTTCACGTTCCCGACGCGCGCGACAGTTAACATTTCTTAATTTCATATATTGCAGGTCTTGTTCACTGCAAACAACGCCATCAACAAAGCTGCCCGAATTGACCGAACCGCCCAGTGGGCAAGATGGGAATATCCAAAAAATAGCGATCCATGTGCTCCAAATTGGCAAACGTGATTCACCCTTAAGGTGATTACGGTGGTTACAACGACAAAATTACCGAGCTACCCTTGCCCAATTCTATAAAAGGACCAAGGGCCTTCATTTCAAGGGACCTTGTATTCTACGCCCGAGAGAACTCCTTTAAAGATTTCCTTTGAGTTCTTTTTCGGTCCTTGAAGATCTCCTTCGATCTTCGAAGATCTTCTTCGAACCTTCGAAGATCTCCTTCGAGCCTTCGAAGATCTCCTCCGAGCCTTTGAAGATTTCCATCGCTTCGGAAGACCATCTTTTTAAGCGAATTGGGAATCCTCCGGGAACCGAAAGGCGACCCGAGAATCTCACTTTCATTCCCAGAAAAGTACTTAGTCTCTCGAGAGGTGGCCTGTCACCCTCAAAGTTTTCTCTCTACTACCATTGTAACGAGCAATGACCTATCGCGCTCGAGTTCTCAGCTTTCAATTGTAACAAACCAACAGATAGTGGAATTTGGTCGGCACAGCTCCGACCGCGTGGTTTTTCACCCTTTTCGGGTTTTCCACGATAAAAATCCTTCTTGTCATTTATTAATTCTCCCATTGACTGTTTGCACGCGCGGCTCTCTCTCGAGCTAAGGTGGTTCAATTCGTCCGGTCCACTAGAGCTTCGAGTGACCCACAATTGTTTGGTGTCGTCTGTGTGAAGGTGTTCCCCTAAACTCTACAAAGACTTTGAAGACAGTATCCACAACACAATGATACTCGTGAAAAGAAACAATTGCAAGAAGAACTATCTACACTACTGAAGGATCGGTCCCTGGGCAGCACGTCGATCCAGCTCCCTCCCACTCGCTCATCAACATGCCTGAAAGTATCTAGTTGCGGCCTAAATCACCTAGAGGGGGGTGAATAGGTGGATTCTGTGTCTTAAAGCGGAATTAAAAAATTAACACAGAAAAGCAAACAAACAACCACAGCACAGACACAAGGATTTTATAGAGGTTCCCCGATGTGGGTAGTCCTCTTTCCCGCCTCGCCTATCTAGCACTTCGAGGCTAGACTCGGCTACTTCACCAAACTCAGATTATAACTAATCTTACACCTCGGAGTTAAAAACTCCTACAACTCGGAGTATAACAACTCCTACAACTCGGAGTAAAACAACTCCTACAACTCGGAGTATAACAACTCCTACAAAAGAAAATATAGGGAAACAAAATATTTCTTCTTAACCTCTAAAGAGATTAACTTCAAATCTTGAAAACAGAGTCTTCTTCTCAACCTTGACAGAAAGCTTGGCACTAGAAAGATGAGAAGAGAGAAGACTTGGCTAACCAGATCTGACCAGGCCCTTTGACTTGCTTGAAAGAATCTTCAATAAAGTGAGCAGCACTAAGATCAAAGGCCTTCTTCTGAGAAATCTCTAATCACAAAAGTTAGATCTCAGAATTCTTGTTCAGCAAAAGAGGAAGAGAAGAAGGACTTTTTGCTTTTTCTTTTCTGAACTGACGGCTGAAGAAGGTTTTTAGGTCGATTCTTTTGATGGATTTTTTTGCCCTAAAATAATGACATATTTATAGGGAGGACTTCAACGGCTCTTGCGACAAAGAAGGGAGAGGCGACACGTGTACTGATCATGTCGGCTAACCCTAATTTTCAAAAACGAAACGAGGATAAGAAATCCGTCTGTCCGTCATTCGTCGGGATTCGTCGGGAGAACACGAGAGCATCCGACGAATTGACTTAGCTGCAGAGTTTTCCTCAGAACCTAGACAAGATTGACCTCTGTCAGCATTCGTCGGGATTCGTCGGAATGACCCGAGTCATCTCGACGAATGGACTTGGCTTCAGAAAATTCTTCACAACCCAGCAAAAATGTCCTCTGTCAACATTCGTCGGAATTCGTCGGAATGACCCGAGTCATCTCGACGAATGGACTTGGCTTCAGGAATTTCTTTAACACCCAGCCAAACTGTCCTCTGTCAACATTCGTCGGGATTCGTCGGAATGACCCGAGTCATCTCGACGAATGGACTCAGCAAACATTTTCTTTTCTTCTGAAACCCTGCTCCACTCCACAACTTTGAACACCTTCAGTTATGTATATGAAGTGCACCCCAAAAGAGAGATTACACATGGACCAACACTTTGTTCTATACAATGAGGGATTACATTGTTTAGAACTGTGTTTGGTGATCCATTGCAACCTGACTTTGGTATGCACTTAGCATTACGACCTGTCATAGCACATCTAAGCAAAAGTCATCAAATACAAATACAATTCACTTTAGTTTACTAGGGGACATCTTCAAATCAAGGTGATTGTAGACACAATACCCAACAATCTCCCCCTATTTGAAGATGTCATAACCCTAGGCACTAACTTGAATTGCACAGAAAGAATACTAAATAAGAATGCAGAACCCAGGCAGTAATATATATAATGAAAAGCAGAGTAGGACTAAATGTTTTAGCTTAAACACAAAAGAATTGAGTATATATATATATATAAGCAAAGAAAACATCAAGATTCCAGATAAGCACAGCTTATTCATGACCTTTGCCTTTCATCTTTGCAACCATTCTGTCCACTGCCTCAGTTTTCTTCTTCAGTTCTGAATCCATTCTCTCAAAAAATGCCTTTGGCTTAGGCCAGTATTTGTCAGGAGCAGACTCTTTAGATCCACCATTCTTGAAGTGAATTCTTCTTTCATTTGTCCTTTTCTCAAACTTGCTCCATTCTTCTGAACTATAGTGGTCACTGACCTTTTCATTCTGATTGCTGACTTTATCAAAAGCAGAGAGAATAATACTTTTGGAGATAGGGCTCCAGCTTTCTTGGAAGTTTCTAGGAGGAGGCCTATCATAAAACTCTCTGATCTTCTTAAATGGATTAGACTTCTTAGCAGGTGGCTTATCATCAAAAAGCTTCCTTTTTAAAGACTTCTCAGCTGGTTCAGCAAAATAGGAGCTGTCAGGATCTTGAACAAGGGATGGATCATCCCAAAATTCCTGATAAGATGAAGCAGGGATGACTTCATCAGCAAACACAGAGTCCTCAGAAGGATTTGGAGAGAAACTAGGAGCCCTGGGACCTGGAGCACTTGAGGAGGGAACAACAGGCCCTTTTTCCACAACAGCAAATTCAAGCATTTCAGCCACTTGCTTGAACAGCCAGCTTTGAGCTTCATGAGTATACCAATTTACATCCTTAACATTTTGTAAGATGTTTTCCTTGAGATCTTGCATTTGAGAAGCTACACTTTCATTTAAAACATCCAATTTGCTTGCATTTTCTTCTAACTTGGAGACCACACTCTCCTCCCCCTTTATGACATCTTCATGTAGGAGGGTATACAATCTTTTCAGCTGATTTTCAACTTGATCATCCAAGTAAGATATTCCTTGATCATGAGCAGAGCTGAGAGTAGAGATAGCAGAAGTCAGGTGCAACACATCTTCACTTACCTGATGCAGATTCTGGAGAGCATGCCCAACAGCTTTATTTGTATGATCCAAAGCTTTCCCTGCAGATAGCATCCAGGCTTCTTGATCAGTCTTGAATCTGCCCATATCATGCTTGATCTCAGCCATGTCTTGCCTCAGAGAACTATCAACTGAGTCAATCTTCTTATATACTTGCTTTATAGAGTGATCAAAGTGATCAGTCTGACCCTGTAGCATCCCTGCTATGGACTTCAGCAAAGAAGAGTGAGAGCTATCACCAGTCTCACCCTCTTCAGGAGAAAGTTTTGCAGCTACAAAACTTGAGGACTGTGCTAAGTTGTCAAGCACAGTTGCTCTTGGAGAGGTGCTCCTAGCCACAAAAACTTCTGGAGGAGGCAAGAGCAGCAGAGGAGGAAGGACCTCAGAAGGAACAGATTCAGCCATGAAGAGATCTTCCTGGACTTTCTCCCCCTCAGGTAGAGACATCTCCTTAGCCAACTTCAGCATGGCACCAAGGCTGCCCTGCTCCCCAGAATCAGATTGCTCAAGAGGAGTGTCTGGCAAGATTTCATGATCTTCAGAAAGAGAATCAACCATGGCAGGTGATCTCCTTGAATCTTCCAGCTGAGGAGCCTCAACAACCACAGCAGCAACCTCTGGACCTTCCAAGCCAAGATCAGCAACACTAGGAGGAGCATCATCTGCAGCACCACTGCTTGCACCAATGTCTCTTGGGGTTGGAAACTCCCCCTCAACATGTGCAACTCTGTCCTGTGCAGGAGCTGGATCAAATCCACTCCCCCTGGAGGATTGCCCTGCTTCAGTGGACCTATGTTCATCAGGGAGAGGGGCCTCATCATCACTCAAAGGAGCCCTCACTCCAGCATTCCCTAATCCCTTGGGAATTACCCTTTCCCATTTGGTGAAAATGGAGGAATTGATTTTCTTAGTGTGGTGGATGGGGGTACCTCTTCCAAGATTGAAAAATTCTGGATTGCCACTATGCAGAAGCAGACTGAGAATCCTTCCAAAATTTGGAGCAAGAAAGCTCTCTTTAATCTTCTCAAAGATGACTTCACCAAAATTGAAATTTTTCCGACAAATTATAGCGGTGTGAATTTTAAAAGCCTCTTCAGATATGTAGTCGTGAGAACCTACCTTGCATAATAAAACTTTGCCTATAATATCAGACAGAAGCTTACCTCCTTCATTCATGGATTTTCTTCGGATTTTGGCGCTTTGATCAAGAATTCCACAAAATCTTCTGGCTCTGAAAATATCTTCAACAGACAACTCTTCAGATTCAACCATTGGCATCCTCAACGATCGGTTGATACCACTAGCCTTCAAAGTTATTTTGCAGGAACGAATAGAGCTTTTGATCTTCTTACCTTGACCTGTGATTTTGGCATTTCGATAAAACTCCAGAATATCCTGTTCTAGAACTTTGGCCGGCTCTTCCAAGATGAAACTTAGCCCGGCGACATCAAGCATCATGATCACATTGCGAAACTCATCAGAAGATGAGCGGAAGGCGCCTCTCACCAACTCTCCCCCTGAGTTGAAGCCACCGGAGGCTTTGGGCGCCATTGATGTCGTCGACGACGAGGAAGAAAAACAGGGAAATCGCGACGGAGAAGACGAACGGACGGGTAGGGTTTCACGGAAGAGGAATTTGAGAAGACGAATCCTTCCGTGAAATCGTGATGTTTTCTTTTAATTTATATATATATATATATATATATATATAAATTTAAGTAGAGCGCGCACCTGTAGAGAAATGATTCCACGGAAGAGGAATTAGAGAGGAATAAATATCCAGAAAAAAAATTGTCCCGTGAACACCCGTGAAACGTCATGAAATTTTCTGAGTTAATACGTGAAGTCTCGAGCAATTTCGTGAAATTTCAACAGTCCTGACTTCAAGATTCCTTGTTAAGCATTCCAAGTTCCATTTTGAAGAAATTGAATTTGGTTTCGTCCAGAGGCTTCGTAAAAATATCTGCAATTTGTTTGTCAGTATTAACATATAACAAATTTATGTCCTTACTCTCGACATGTTCTCGGATGAAGTGATAGCGAAGCTCAATATGCTTCATTCTGCTGTGAGAGACGGGATTATTCGCTATGGCAATAACACTTGAGGAGTCACAGAACATGGGGATTTCTGAGAGCTTTACATTATAGTCCTCAAGCTGATTTTTCATCCACAAAAGTTGTGCGCAGCAACTGCCTGCAGAGATATATTTCGATTCAGCAGTTGATATTGCAACGCAATTTTGCTTCTTGCTACTCCAGGAAATGAGCCTTTTTCCCAAGAACTGGCAAGTTCCCGAAGTGCTCTTCCTATCATCTTTGCTACCTGCAAAATCAGCGTCTGAAAAGCCAATTAGTTCAAAATCATTGCTTCTTGGGTACCATAAGCCGAGATTTGGTGTAGCCTTAAGGTATCTCAATATCCTCTTTGCAGCGGCATAATGAGATTCCTTACAGTTCACTTGATACCTGGCACATACACATGTTGAGAACATTATATCCGGTCTAGTAGCAGTGAGATAGAGCAAGGACCCAATTATGCTTCTGTACTTGGTTTCATCAAAAGGTTTCCCTTTCTCATCCTTGTCCAGAGACATACTTGAGCCCATTGGAGTCCTCATTGAGGTTGCACTCTCCATTCCAAATTTCTTAAGAAGCTCTTTAGTGAACTTCGTCTGAGAGATGAAGATTCCATCTTCAGATTGGTGCACCTGGAGTCCTAAGAAATATTTCAGCTCTCCCATACTGCTCATTTCAAACTTACCTTGCATCAAGCTAGAAAACTTTTTGCAAAGTTTGTCATCAGTAGAGCCAAAGATAATATCGTCGACATAGATTTGCACCAGCAAAATCTCGCCTTTAACTTCCCTAAGAAACAATGTCTTGTCTATTGTTCTTCTTGTAAATTTGTTCTCAAGAAGAAACTTAGACAATGTCTCATACCAGGCTCGGGGTGCCTGTTTGAGACCATACAAGGCTTTATGTAAATAAAATACATGATCAGGAAAATTAGGATCGACAAAACCTGGAGGCTGAGCTACATACACTTCCTCTTTAAGGTCTCCATTCAGAAATGCGGACTTTACGTCCATCTGGAAAACCTTAAAGCCCTTATATGCAGCATAAGCCAGAAATAATCTGATGGCTTCAAGTCTTGCTACGGGTGCGAAGGTCTGATCAAAGTCAATCCCTTCTTCTTGCCTGTATCCTTGAGCAACCAGTCTTGCTTTGTTCTTGGTGATGATGCCCTTTTCATCAAGCTTGTTTCGGAAGATCCACTTGGTTCCAATCACATTATGCCCTTTGGGTCTAGGTACCAACTCCCAAACTTTACATCTTTTGAATTGGTTGAGCTCCTCTTGCATAGCAAGGATCCAAGAGGGATCGGTGTTTGCTTCTTCAAACTTCTTCGGTTCAATCTGTGAAAGAAAACTTAAATGTAAAATTTCGTTAGTTGTACCTCTTCTAGTTAGAACTCTGCTTGAAGGATCTCCGATGATTTGATCTGCTGGATGATCTCTCAAATGTCTGATCACTCCAACATTTAGATGATTATGAGGTTCCTGTATTTCAGGTACATCTTCATCTTTCTGAGGATCATCATCCTCACATGCTGAAGGGGCAATTACTTCAATAGATTGTGGAACGTCTTCCTTTACCACTTCTTCTAAGTGTAGATCTTTGAATCTTGCATCTGCATCTTCAACAAAGACACTAGAAGAGCTGCTATGAAGCATACTCGTCTCATCAAATATAACATTAAGAGTTTCTTCTACAACCAGGGTTTTCTTGTTGAAAATCCTATATGCCTTACTATGGCTACTATAACCTACAAAAATACCTTCAAAACATTTTTCACTAAACTTAGTTTTATAATACTTTCCATTGTTAAGCACGAAGCATTTACTGCCAAAGATTCTAAAATAAGACAGAGTTGGTTTCTTGCCTTTCAGAAGTTCATAGGGAGTCTTATGATGATTTTTGTTGATTAGTGCTCTGTTTTGCACGTGGCAAGCAGTGTTGATACCTTCAGCCCAGAAGTACTCCGGTAGTGAAGAATCACTCAACATTGTCCTGCAAGCCTCTATGAGTGTTCTATTCTTTCTCTCGGCAACACCATTTTGCTGTGGAGTGCGGGGAGAGGAAAACTCATGAAAGATACCTTGACTTTCACAAAATTCAGTCATGGCCCCAGACTTGAATTCTGTGCCATGGTCACTTCTGATTTTGACCACAGAGCATTCTAATTCATTCTGAATTTGCCTGACGAATGAGGTGAAAGAATCATAGGTGTCTGACTTGTGTTTTAGAAAGAATACCCAAGCAAAACGTGAGTAATCATCGACAATGACCAACGTATAAGACTTACCCCCTAAACTCCGAATTGGCATGGGACCAAATAAGTCCATATGAAGTAGATATAAACATCTGGTAGAGTCTTTGCCAATAATGCTCTTAAAGCTAGCCCTCGTCTGCTTGCCCATTTGGCATGCGTGACAAGGTCTCTCTTTAATGCACTTAACATCAGGAGCATCACGAACTAAGTTGTGAGAAAATAACATATTTATAGTTTTGAAATTTATATGTGCTAGTCTCTTGTGCCATTGGTCACAGAGAGATGCACTATCTTTTGCCAAAAAGCACACTGGTGTAGAAGTATCTAAACATAGAAAATTTAAACAAAAAATATTTCTACTCCGAGTGCCTGTTAAAATAGTTTCTGATTTATCAGACAGCTTTATCAGGCACTTGTCCTTGTAGAATTCTACCATATAGCCTTTGTCACAAAGTGGACTTATGCTAATGAGATTATGTTGTAATCCTTTAACATAAGCCACGTCTGTGAAAGAGACTGTACCATTTGTGATCATACCGTAGCCTTTTGTGATTCCCCGATCAGATCCGCCAAAAATAACTTTTGGACCATCTTTCACGGGGGTAAACTCTTGTAGTAGGCTTCTTGTTCCGGTCATGTGCCGTGAACAACCACTGTCCAAGTACCAGATTGGATTTGTATTGGCCTTTGGACATACCTGCAATCAACAATCAATTGCCCTTAGGAACCCAAACTGATTTGGGTCCTTGGCTTCGTGTTAGATGACCACCACTTGGAATGTTAACATTGCGAGGGGTCATTCTTGCATTGTTAATCCGTGGAGTCGAGACATTTCTCGGATTAAACCAACAGTCTATGGCAAAGTGACCAATCTTGCCACAACACCAACAATCGAATCGATTGTACCTTCTCTTTGTCTCCTGTTTTGCCTTTTGAACGGGAGGTGCAACAGGAGTGACTTTCTTAGAGGAAGTCTTCTTAGAAGTGGGGGCCTCATGGTGACAGCACACACATGGCTCCAACTTCTTCTCAACAGGTTTGGGTGCAATCGTTCTAATTTTCGGTGCTTTCTTGTGAGCTGATCCGTGAACAAATGGACCATGATCTTTGAGGATTATTTCTTCATGAGGGGCTTTGAAGGGAGAGTTGTCAAAGTTTCGGGGAAAGCTCCATCCTTGATATCTATTACTAGGTTCAACATGTGTTGGCCTAGCAAAATGACCGTAGGATGAATCAAAGTCAAACGGATTTGATGGAAAAATGACCTTCCTAAATGAAGGTTGACTTTGATTAGCAGCTCCCTTTCCCTTCACGACTCTCTTTTCAGCAGCCTTACTACTTTCAGCCTTATGACCAATTCCACTACCCTTCGCAGGAGCAGAAAACGTATCAATGAATGGAAGAATAGTCTTAGGCTTGAAGAAGCTTTCTACGAGCTTCCTTTCCGCCTTCAACTTATTTTCTAGTTCACTTATAGTTTTCTCCTTTAAGTTTAACAACTCAGTGGAGCTTTTCAGTTCGTCTTTCAAGAGTTGGATTTCATCTTTGAGGGGAGTTAATTGTTCAATTTCCTCCCTCAAAGCTAATTCCACTGTCTTGAGAGATTCAATTTCTTTTGACTTGGATTTGACGACCTTGCGACACTTGTCAAATCCTTTCACAAGGGCTTCATACTGAGTTATTAACTTAAAGTCCTCCTCTGAGGAGTAGCCCTCATTTGCTACGGATGCAGTCTCATCTTCAGAAGCAGACAGAGGGGTATGAGAGTTTACCTTCCCCTTATGAGAGGAGTCGCCTGTTTCTTCGTCTAGATGAGCCATTAGCCCAAAGTAGGCTTCTTCATCTGAGCTTGATGCATCAGAGTCACTATCGCTCAGAGTCTTGGCCTTCTTGGCGAGAAGACTCTTTTCTTTCTTCCTTCCTTTAAAAGATCTCTTTTCTTCCTTCTTTGATCCTTCTTTCTTCTTGTATGGACACTCGACAATTACGTGTCCTGGCTTATTGCAACAATAACAAATAATGTCAGTAGAATCAAATTTGTTCGGTTTAGATTTATACCTGTCATTATTGTAGTCCTTTTTGTGATGATCCCCATCACGTCTTGATCTTCTGTGATCAAATGCAGTGGATTGCCCTCTCTTCTGCTTTCTTTTATTCAGGAGTCTTTTGAATTGTTTGGAGAGAAGAGAAAATTCTCCATCAGACATCTCTGAACCTGATGGGCTAGCATCAGACTCATCCTCATCAGAAGATGGTCTCCTTACAAGTGGGAGAGCCTTGCACTTCCTTGAGCTTTCAGCTTTTAGGGCAGAGGACTTCTCCCTTCCAGAGGCTCTGATCCCCTCTTCTTCAGCTTTGCGGGAATTTAGCTTCAACTCATGGGACAGGAGCTTACCAAACAACATTTGTGGCTCCGTGGTTCCGAGCTTTCCGAATTCTCTGATGGCTATAACCTTGGTATCCCATTCTTTCGTCAGGGATCTCAAAAATTTGTCATTTAGTTCGCCAGTTGTGAATTCTCTATCATAGTTCCTAAGGCCATTTACGATCTTGAAGAACTTCTCGTAGGTGTCAGAAATGGAGTCTCTTGGATCTTGCTTGAATGCTTCATATTCTTGGTTCAGCAATGATCTTCGGTCATCCCTCACTTCTTCGGTCCCTTCCATCAGAACGACTAGTGAGTCCCACATCTCTTTAGCAGATTTGCAGTGAAGCAGATTTTGCAACATTGAATCATCAACTGCACCTGCTATGATATTTTTTGCTTTCTTGTCTAGGGCCACTAGAGCGATCTCATCTTTGTTCAGTTCCAACATCTTCTTTGGGATCATGATGGTGGAGTTTATTGAAGATGGTTTCATCGGAATATGGGGACCTTCTTCCACGATCTGAAAGATTCTTGGGTCAGCAGCTTCCATGTAGAATCTTACTCTTTCCTTCCACATAGGAAAGTTCTCTTTGGTGCAAACTGGCAACTTGACGGAGTCCTTGGTCTTATCCATTCCAGACATGTTTGCTTTAGCAACTAGATGAGGAGATCTTGTTCAAGGTGTTAGCCTTATAGCGAACAACCTACCTCTGATACCAATTGAAAGTATCTAGTTGCGGCCTAAATCACCTAGAGGGGGGTGAATAGGTGGATTCTGTGTCTTAAAGCGGAATTAAAAAATTAACACAGAAAAGCAAACAAACAACCACAGCACAGACACAAGGATTTTATAGAGGTTCCCCGATGTGGGTAGTCCTCTTTCCCGCCTCGCCTATCTAGCACTTCGAGGCTAGACTCGGCTACTTCACCAAACTCAGATTATAACTAATCTTACACCTCGGAGTTAAAAACTCCTACAACTCGGAGTATAACAACTCCTACAACTCGGAGTAAAACAACTCCTACAACTCGGAGTATAACAACTCCTACAAAAGAAAATATAGGGAAACAAAATATTTCTTCTTAACCTCTAAAGAGATTAACTTCAAATCTTGAAAACAGAGTCTTCTTCTCAACCTTGACAGAAAGCTTGGCACTAGAAAGATGAGAAGAGAGAAGACTTGGCTAACCAGATCTGACCAGGCCCTTTGACTTGCTTGAAAGAATCTTCAATAAAGTGAGCAGCACTAAGATCAAAGGCCTTCTTCTGAGAAATCTCTAATCACAAAAGTTAGATCTCAGAATTCTTGTTCAGCAAAAGAGGAAGAGAAGAAGGACTTTTTGCTTTTTCTTTTCTGAACTGACGGGTGAAGAAGGTTTTTAGGTCGATTCTTTTGATGGATTTTTTTGCCCTAAAATAATGACATATTTATAGGGAGGACTTCAACGGCTCTTGCGACAAAGAAGGGAGAGGCGACACGTGTACTGATCATGTCGGCTAACCCTAATTTTCAAAAACGAAACGAGGATAAGAAATCCGTCTGTCCGTCATTCGTCGGGATTCGTCGGGAGAACACGAGAGCATCCGACGAATTGACTTAGCTGCAGAGTTTTCCTCAGAACCTAGACAAGATTGACCTCTGTCAGCATTCGTCGGGATTCGTCGGAATGACCCGAGTCATCTCGACGAATGGACTTGGCTTCAGAAAATTCTTCACAACCCAGCAAAAATGTCCTCTGTCAACATTCGTCGGAATTCGTCGGAATGACCCGAGTCATCTCGACGAATGGACTTGGCTTCAGGAATTTCTTTAACACCCAGCCAAACTGTCCTCTGTCAACATTCGTCGGGATTCGTCGGAATGACCCGAGTCATCTCGACGAATGGACTCAGCAAACATTTTCTTTTCTTCTGAAACCCTGCTCCACTCCACAACTTTGAACACCTTCAGTTATGTATATGAAGTGCACCCCAAAAGAGAGATTACACATGGACCAACACTTTGTTCTATACAATGAGGGATTACATTGTTTAGAACTGTGTTTGGTGATCCATTGCAACCTGACTTTGGTATGCACTTAGCATTACGACCTGTCATAGCACATCTAAACAAAAGTCATCAAATACAAATACAATTCACTTTAGTTTACTAGGGGACATCTTCAAATCAAGGTGATTGTAGACACAATACCCAACAATGCCTCTCGCGGGAGAGAACACAAAGGAACCCATTGTGGCATTGGAGCGATGCATGCGCCAGGTGGAAGAATACCAAACTGAGATGCTCTCCTTCCCCAAATGATAGTGCATGGTGTAGTCATAATCATATAGGAATTCTAGCCATCTCCACTGTCATAAATTCAGGTCCTTTTGTGTGTCTATATACTTGAGGTTCTTGTGATCTGAGAAGATCTCACAATGAACCCCATAAAGACATTGCCTCCAAATTTTCAAGGCGAAGATCACATCCCCGAGCTCTAAATCATGTACTGTGTAGTTCTGCTCGTGCTTCTTCAGCTGCCTCAATGCATATGCTATAACGTGTCCGTGCTACATTAATACTGCACCCATCCCCTGATAAGATGCATCAGTGTAGATCTGGAATCCTTCCTTCCCAGATGGAAAGGGCAAGGATCGGGGTTGAGGTGAGCCTGTCCTTCAGCTCCTAGAATGTTGCCTCGCACCGCGCTGTCCAGGTAAATGTAGCATCCTTCTTCATCAACGATGTAAGCGGGAGGGCGACCTTTGAGAACCCCTGTACAAACTTGCGATAAAAGCCCGCTAGTCCGAGAAAGCTAAGGATATCTGATGCCGACCTCAGCTGCGGCCACTCCCTAACGGCTTACACCTTGGCCGGGTCTACTGCCAACCCGGCTCCGTTGATAGTGTACTCCAAGAATGCTACCTCCTGCAGCCAAAAATGGGACTTCAAGAATTTGGCATACATTTGATGCTCCCTCAGCTTCCCCAACACTAGTGTCAAGTGCTGGGTATGGTCCTCCCTGATCCTGGAGTAAACAAGATGTCGTCGATGAAAACTATGACGAAGATGTCCAAGTAGGCTTAGAAAACACAGTTTGTCAAACTCATGAATGGTGATGGCGCATTCGTGAGCCCGAAAGGCATCACTGTGAACTCGTATAAGCCATAGTGCGAGCTAAACGCCGTCTTCGGTATATCCTCCTCCTGGATCCTCAGCTGGTGATATCCTGACCTCAGATCGAGCTTGAAGAACCAATGGGTTCCCTGAAGTTGATCAAACAATTCGTCGATCCTTGGTAGCGGGTAAGTATTCTACACCGTCAGTCGGTTCAGCTCCCTGTAGTCGATGCATAGTCGAAGCGACCCGTCCTTCTTCTCCACAAATAGCACTGGAGCTACCCATGGCGATGAGCTCGGCCTAAAAATCCTGACACCACTAGCTCCTGGAGCTGTGTGCGGAACTCAACCAGCTCCTTGGGTGCCATCCGGTATGGTGCCCGGGATACAGGTCTGGTTCCGGGCACCATCTGAATCTGAAAGTCTACGTCTCGTCGTAGGGGTAGTCCAGGCAACTTTTCCAAAAATACGTCGGAGAAGTCTCAAACCACGGGGATGTCGACCATGGAGGCCTCCGCCTCTGCCATCCCAAAGCAGACCAGATACACCTCTTCTCCCTGATGATGGGCTTTGACAGCCTGAATAGAGGATAATAAAATACGGGAGATGGGTCTAATACCTTCTATTACCGCCTCAGAGTCTTGATGCCTTAGTACGATCTTCTTTGCCAGGCAGTCGATCCTGGCATGGTTCTAGTGTATCCAGTTCATGCCCAGGATCAAATCAAAATCTAGCATCTTCAGACGTGTCGTCGGTGCCTCAAATGGCTTTTCCCCAATCTCCACCACCATGTTGTACTTGGCACACGACACTGTCTCTGACCCGTCTGATAGTCGCACCTTCTGGTGGATGCCCTTGAAGTGCTGAACTTGCTCTAGATTGTCTACAAACTTCTCCGAGACAAACGAGTGTGAGGCACCCGTGTCAAATAAAGTGTATGTGAGTTTGCCATAGACAAATACTATACATGGGGTGGTTTTGTTGTTGGGGTTATAAGTCTCAATAAAACTAATATTTTGCAAGGCACTATGTAATTTGTAAAGTGAACTTTAAAGTACCTGTGATGACTTCCTCAGGGTTTCTCTCCTGAGCTAAATCCAAAGCATAGACCTGCTATGACCTTGGGCTTCTACTATGATGTATCCAACCCTGACCTCATCCTCTGCCACGACCCTGATGTGATGGTGCTGAAGGGGCTGGTGGAGGGGGGGGTGGGGGAGGAGGTGGACGGAATAGCCGGGGGAAATTAGCTTTGGTGTGCCCTGGTTGGTGGCATCCGAAGCATACTAATGGACGGAATCCTCTATCATCGTGCCTCGATGTCTCCTTAGTCCGCACTAGTGGAGGGACTGGTACTGCAGGAGGTCATTGCTGCTCCGGCCTGAAGTTAGGACGAGGGTGTCCTCCGCCTCTCCTATGCCTCATAATCCTGCCCCACTGCGATCCCCTGCTACCCTCTCTAAAGTGTGTCCCATCCACTGGTCTCTTCCCCCAACTCTGCACCATCAGATGATCTGCCTCCAATTTCTTCGCCGTCTCTATGATCTTAGCCAAATTGTCCTCGGCCACGAACAATAGTTCCTGCCTCAATGGATTTATTAGTACCTGGTAGAACCTCTTGGGATAACCTCTGTCATCCAGTGAGTGCATCCCCGCAAATCTAGCCAAATGGGAGAACTCCCTCTGGTACTCTATCACCAACCGGCTCCCCTTGCTGAGGTTCAAAAACCTCTCCTCCAAATCGTCCATGTCCGTCACTGTCACTAAATGCTCCAGAAAAGTGGCACTGAACTCCTCCTAAGTAATCTTCGAGTAATTTCGGTCAGCGTAAGTGGAATTCATCAATGACTTACACTATCTTTTGGCATGAGCATCCAAAGCAGTAGTCACCAAAGAGACTGCCATGCTGACCAGGCAGTTGATGCCTGCGAGCATCTCCTGTATAGTGTTCAGCCATTCCTCCATCTTGACTGCATTCTCTGTCCCGTGGAGCATCGGAGGGGGCAAGCTCATGAACGCGCTCAAACAGTTAGATCCCGAGTTCGGCTGAGAGGTCGGGACCTGCGTGCCTTAAAGGTCTTAAAGGCCTCCAGATTTAGTTTGCAGACAAACTATGCAGCTGAAGGGAAAGGAGCAGTATCTCGTGGACCGGTACTCCTCAGGGTCTACGCAAATGTAAGGAAATTTATTAGAACCAGCCTAACTCATTATTTAGATGGACTATATATTTAATTTCACACATGGGCACACCATTGCTCTGTTGCATAGTTTGTCTGCAACGTAATGCTCGAGCAGGGTGACCCATTGTTTTGTAGACTTCTTTATGTTATGATCATTTGTTAAGTAATACTAGTCGTAAGATCACCTCCTCCTTACTGAAGAGTTCCCGGACCTTATGCCAAGAATCGTCGTCTTACGGTGACCCCAACTCACGGGTTAGTTGTCACCGCTCAACGCCGATCCTGCGGGCTAATTCGATCATATCATAGGCCAATTTGCAAGAAGAATAAATACAAATATAACAAGTCCACAACCACAACACAAAAGAAAACTAATAATAACAAGTCCACAATGAGAACACAAGAAAAGAGTGCAAGGGCTTAAGCCCGATACAGACCCAAAAGGAAACTAATAATGGTAAAACACTCTCTCACTCTATACTATGCGGAAGCTACACAAAATACTCTCCAACATGTTGCCGTATGGAAGTAGTGATGCGTGACATCTGCTCCTTCGGGTCTACCGTCATGTCCTGCCTGATGTACTGCGACTCCTGCTACTCGATCTCCTGGTGTTACGGCCACATCCGATCGTTAGTCAAAAATACTAAGCAATTTTGTTCTCGCCTCCCCCATGACTCCTAGGTACCGAACGGGAGGACGAAGCAAAGGACAACAAAGGGTAAAAGAAAAAGACAAGTGACATGGATTATACTAACAACATAATGAAAGAACGAGTAATAAGTATAATATTAGTAGGCAATATATGAGCAGTAAGTATGACATCAGTATGTAATAAACGAGCAGTAAGTATGTAAATGCAGCTCAAGTAGGGTAATATGAGAACTACGAGACTATCATCTAGAGTACCTTAACTTATATGAATGCCCATACAAACTTATAAGTTATGATTTCTGAAATTGTAACTTATCATATAAAAGAGTTCATATTAATTTATATGATAAGGGTTTGTAAATGTATATGTCTATAAGATGTATGTTTGTCATGATATGCTATGTTCATATAGTGCAACTCACTCACACGACTCTGCGTGCACAGACCTTTAGTTCCTGCTTTTCAGAGGTAGCAAGCCTCTCAGGTACTTCCACTGTGGCAACAGAATCAGTGGACCAGACACTCCACTTCTTGGTGGGTGTACACACTACCAGACATAGACCTTACGTACGCTGATGTACATGTCCTAGGTGCACTTCTGTGAGCTCTTGCATACTCTTACTTGCATCCCGCTAGTCTTTTATGGTTGGGGTAGGTTACTAGGGATTGTCTACTACACCACAGAAAGGTAACATACTAGCCCTCTAACACACTACACCCCCGCCAAAGTCAACGTACTGTCATTGGTGTGACAAATGGACCTGTACCGAAGACCCTCCACAAGTTTATGCACATGCAAGGTTTATCACACTACCCGAGCCTCCAGCTCGCAAGTCCAACTACTCTTTAACCATTCTGTCCTCTGTAATAGGATGAGGTTTACCTTCCTCAAATTTCCTTATTTAAGTTCTCTTGTTTGTTACTTAGGCGATCATAGTGATTTAAGGTAAATTCTGGACTTCCTGATGTCTACCCGGTGAAGGGCTCACAGCGGTACTAGAAGGTATTCTGGGGTGACATCCCAGACCTTCCGTTCTCATAATATTTACTATTATTGGTAACTACCCATTGTTAAGGTTATCCTCATGGTTGCTCTAAATTACATAAGAATGACTTAGATCTCTTTTAGGCAACTTGACTACCTAGCTACGGTGCGTGGTACAAGCTCTTAGATATTCTTCTGTATGTCCAACTCCAACCTTGAAATGCATTATGATCACATTATCGTTCTAAATATCACTATAAGTGTCTAGGGTAGGAAACTCTCAACATGCTTCAGTTGTTCATCGAAACAAACTTCTAGTTTACTATTCTCTATAGGGCAGAAGTCCTCTAATAAGACTACAACTTCTAGGGCCTGATGTTATGTGTGCCCTAATATTTTGTTCCAAATTTTATTCTATTTCTACAACTTCTAGGGGGTAGTCTAAACACTATATCAAGTTTTTGTTATTCGCATACCAACTCAACATTGAACTAGGTTGATCTCTATGAAGTGAATTTCACCATAACTTGGCCAAATGCCCTAAAATTTATACAATAAGTTAATAATGACCCAATTAAGAGATGGTCGGAAGTTCATAATTTTCCCAATTATTTTGGTCATTTATAAAAAAATACTTTAAGGATAATGTACACCTCACTTTACACATGAAGTACAACTTTCAGAAGTCAATGTGCTTCTAATAATTTATCAGTGAAATGTAATGTGAAAATATCATGATTGACTGAATTTACTAATTTAGTATAATGTTTATAACCACTATTTTAATATTAAAACATTTATGTCAATTGGTCACATTACACAGAAAGTACCAAAATAACTGATTAAAAAATTCTAGAAAAATTATCATAAGATTATAATGATCCATAAACAGTCTAGCCAAATTTTCAGAATTTTCCAGATAGTATTAACCATATAAATTCCATTAATACATAAGTGTGACAAAGGACATTTTTTTGTAATTTACAGTGTAAATTACTTCCATAAATCCTACCAAAATTTTCAGATATATATTTCAGTGTAAAACATCAAATGACAGAATATTGGATTTTTCTCTAGACTTTAGATGATGTTTATTTCATTTATATATTTATGTGACAAAATTTATTAAGCTCAAATAACTAGGGAAATCAACTCCAAAAATCCCAATAAAATTTCCATAGGTATATAATACTCTAAAACATCATGTGACATGAAATAAAATTTATCCTAAGTAATTTGATCACTTTTATTTGATTAATGCATTCATGTGACATTAATGTTATTACTTAAATACTTAGGATTTTCATTCGAAAAATCTTATCTTTTCTAAGGATAATGCCCTTCATCATAATAAGTGTATTGCCCAAATATCATGAGCATACAACAAGTCATTAATGATAAATTCACAAAACACTCAAAGGTGTTATATACACACCAACCTTCCATATATCTCATTCCTATGTATGGGAAGTATAATGTTCTACAGTGGTCCAAATGACCTCAACTATTTACATGTGATGTTTTATGACCTAGCAAACACCTCACCCAAGATTTGAGACATTTTGAGTTTATTTAACCTGATTAATTTAATTAATATGATAAATCATATTTAACACAACCTTAGAAAAATTTTGCCAAAAAAATTACAATTTTTGGGCAGGAGATGTATATATTCCATATAAACTTATGTCCAAAATATTAGCTAATTCAAGCATCTCTATGATCTAGGTCTACAAAATAAGGACTATTCACCGTTTAGGACACACCTCCGTATAATAGCCGTACAAGGAGTTGTAGGACACCAAGCCTGGTGATTCAAAGCCCTGTAGATAGTAGACCTCAAGGGATACAAAAGTTGGCCCGGGCACTTTTGTCTAAAAAGGCTTCTAAGTAGCCTAAATAATTAATCTAAACTTTAGTATAAAGTGTGACAAAATGATTCCAACATATAAATATGGCATGCGTATAAACATCAGCTTAAATCAGACGGTTGTGGTTCATCATCCCCAATAGGCGAACAGACAGGATTTAACATTCCTGGAGCCTTTTCTTCTCACAATTGTCGGCCACCTGAGGGCCACCACTGCCGGCCACCACCACCACCACCTCCGTTGAGGTGGTGGCTATCGATTGGCGGCGACACAGCCATCGGAGGAGGCGTCTCCGGCGAACTCGAGCGGGGTGAAATGATTGGAGAAATCACACCTATCTCACATGGATCGTGGCATAATTGAGCTTGATTTCTTAACCTAATGATCTAGAGAGCTAGCACAGAGGGAGAAGAGGAGAAACAAACCTCAATTGTGGCTCAGCAGCGGGTGCTCCGATGGGTGGCCATGGATCTCTCCGTCTCCGGCGAGTTTGCTCAATCTATGGATTCTCCACTAAATGCTCTGCTCTAAGAGGCTGGCTCGACTGCTAAGGACCCTATGAAGCTAATGGAATGGTCAAATGGAGGTGGTGATGGTTGTATAGGGAGGATGGAGTGTGGGGTGTCTCGGCCATGGCTTGTACAACTTCCCCTCAACAACTGAGCAGATTTCATGCTCTGAAAAGATTGTTCACAAACTGAGTAAGTCGGCTGGGGGTTGGGCAAGGTGGTAAGGGGTCATTGAAGCTCCCTTACTCAAAGCATCTTTTTACCTTAAGAGAAAAAATGTCATTTTCCCCCCAAGCACTTCTCTCTCTCCAATTTCAGATGTGGGGTTCCAATAGGCTTGTGTCATGCTGGTTAGGCATGTGGTGGGGCCTTGGTTCACTTGGATTTCACTTGGTCTTTGATTTCTTCCTTTAAGGCCTTATGTTTACCATGGTTAACTTTTGGGTTGACTTGGTCAAATTGATGGATGGGTTAGCCCCACTTGATGGTCACGTGTCATATGACCTTGCCCAAAGTCCATTGGACCATGGTGTGGCTCCAATTTTGTTAATTGATTCATATTGGGTGAGTTTGACCCAATGTAGCCTAAGTTTGACTTTGGTCAAATTGGAGGGATTGGTTGACCACTTGATTTGGATTTTGGGTCCAATAGATCCCTAATTAGTTTAGAAGGTTAGGGGTGAAGTCAATTTGACCAACTGAAAGCCACTTGGTCCTTGATTGGGTTGATTTGGGTTGTGTTGACAAAAAGTTGACTTTGGTCAATACCTTGAAATTGGGTGGAACCAATTAGTGATTATTGACCAAATGACCTTCCTTAGTGAGTAGGGGAACATAGGTAAGGTCAATTTGAGGTATTGATGGTCAATTGAGTCTTTGTGTTGAATATGGTTATGTTGGCCTAAGTTTGACTTTAATCAATTTGACCTATTTGATTGACCAACAGCTGGGGTTCTTGGTCAACTGAGCCTTTATTAGGGTTATAAACATATTGGTGAGGTCAATTAGTGTTTGTGAGTTCAATTTGTCTAATTTGACCTAAGTTGTCTTGTGCTCACTTGTGAGTACTAAGTGAGTTCACCCCAACTTAGTGAACTCTATGGTCATCTCCTTGCCTTCACTCACCCTTCTCTCCTCATGTCATGCCCTAACACCTCCATGGGTTCTAGTAGGATTATATATGTTACAACTTACACCTTGATGAATAAAAAGGAGAGCTTTGGCATCTGATTTCTCCTCTTCAGCCTTTTGATCCTTTTCATAAGCAACTTGTTTGGATGATTCCTGAGTGGAGGCTTCCTGGATGCCATTTTTACTAGCCCCCAGGAGCCCTTGTGACTGGAATAAAAATGTTCATGTGGGTGGTGATGGGGAAAAACTATGCTTGCAAACGATAACGGCAAGTGTACCGTATCGAATGTAGTATAGGTTATTGAAACAAGGTCGTATTAGACTCGGGGCGGTTGAGTACTCTTACTTCAAGAAAATCTCTATTATTTTATCAAATAGAACTTGGGAGCGATTTTGCAAACGGAAAATAAAAATAAGATTAAATTAAATGACGAGTAAAAAGGTCAGCACTCGATCTTTGAATCACCTTGGAGATAAATTAAGAACGAAGAATAAAAGCGCATTCTCTTAATAAAATAGTCTTGACCGTGGAGATTCCCGAATTATGAACGCACCTCTCTCGAGGATGCGCTCACCTGAGTTTAGGTTGATCAATCGAACTCTCGTTCTAGAATCGAAACCCCTAAAACTCGCCTTATCGAAGTGAATCCCGCTATTGGCTTTTACTCCAATCCGGAAGGGTAACGTCGTCCTCTCTCGAGGATTGCATTCTACTCTTTTTATCCTTGAATGATCGATTCGCCTTACGAGCTTGTTCGGCTAACTAAAGAACGAAAACAAGAACGAGAATTATAAACTAGAAAGTATAATCTCATTTCATTAAAATCAAGGATAAATCTTAAGCGTTTTTAGAAAAGAGAAAGAGCAATTCTAAATTACTTCAAAACCAATATTATTCCTTGGATCATCTCGATTGAGTACCAATAGAGATTTTAGGTACTCATGGAGATTGGGGAATCAAAATAAATAAAAGAGCGTATCATAAAAGAGAGAGGGAATGAGAGAAGAAAAGATCTAATTTATTAAATTACAAAAGAGAGTACAAGCTATGAAATTGAGAATTACGACTATTGAAATGAAAATACAATTTGCAAGAAGAAGGATTACAAGACTACTAAAACATGAAAAATAAACATGAAACGAAGTATCTAATCCTAAAAAAAACTCCTTTTTAAACATCTGGAAAAGCTGGCTTTATATAGCTGAAAAAATGAGGTTACACGCCTTTGGTCACGCCCGTGACCAAGGGCGTGTAAGGGGCGTGATCGATGCTGGTGCGGAGAGGGCGCGTTCTGGCTTCAATGCAGGCGTTTCGGACGCGTCATGCCCTAGGTCACGCCCGTGACCTGGGGCGTGTAATCTTGAAATAGTGCTGCTGGCGGGAAACTCTGGCGGGAAGAAGCGCAGGGCGAGTCACGCCCGTGACTGTAGGTCACGCCCTCGGTCACGCCCGTGACCGAGGGCGTGTAACTTTAAATGACGCGGCGGCTCGATCTGGATGCTGGTGGCGTGGTCCCGACCGTGACTTGGATGTCACGCCCTTGGTCACGGGCGTGACCTGGGGCGTGTACTTGGCGAATTTTCACGGAATGGGCCCGAAGTAGCGGCAGCAGGTCTGGAACACATCTTAGGCTGACACGCCATTGGTCACGCCCGTGACCTTGGGCGTGTACTTCATATTTTTGCTCAAAGTGCCCAGAAAACCTGCAAAACATAAACTAAACTTATATTAGTGACAGAAATAAAAAGGAATGATTATTATAAGATAAAACAAATAATTGATATAAATTCATATTAAAATTACATCAAAATTATGCTAAAAGATGAGTACAAATAGTACTCATCAAACACCCCCCATACTTGAGCTTTTGCTATTCCAGAGCAAAAGAATGAGGGAAGAGTTACAAGACATCGGTATTATTTCTAATTAACTAAAATTTTATTAAACCAAGAATAAGTCAAAAGCAAATTTTAGGAATTCAAGAATTAAGTCATAAGTTATGTTGATAATTTAAAAAGAGGAATTTGTTTAGCTAACTACTTCTCAAGATAACTATTTAGCAATCGAAATTATAGAAATTTTCAAACAAAATTAGAGTAAAATTATAGACACTCTAACATAAAAGAAACTTAAGGAAAAGACACCTACCAAAATATTGCTCTCTTAATAATTTAGTTTAAGACTAGAAACAATGAAATTGGCTAGGAGTGTGTTTAAGCGGAATGGAAAAATGAAGACAAAGGATATGAAGAGGTTTTTTATTGGGGTGATGAATTTTATCCTCTCAGCCCCTTTTTTCATTTTTTTTTTAAGTATATGTAATACCAGAGAATGATAGACTATTATTCTATCATTTCCACGACATATACACATTTTTCGCTCTTCATTTTTTTGGAATTTTGGGTTGCATATGTTTACCAGAGAATAAAGAACTAACATCTCCTTATTCCCATGACATATGATCTAACAAAAGGGGAAAAGAAAAAAATACATATATTTACCAAGGGTAAAGAAAACTTCTAGTTTATAAATTAAACTATTTTGAGAGCAAATTTTTAGTGGAATGAAATTTCCTAAGATCTTAAAGTTAAAAGCGAATATAATGAAAAAAATCTAGAGATGTTTAGCCAATTTACCACAAAGTAAAGCTATTTAAAATTAAACAGAGAAGTAGTGCTAAATTAACTCTCTAATCGAATTAAAAACATAAAATGTTTCTTAAAACCAAATTACTTCAAATTTAAATTTAACAAATTTTGATAAAATAAAATATTAGCTAAATTAAAAAATGTAGGAATACTTATAATCGTACCTCAAACTAAATTTCTAGAATATTAAAAACAACAAGGCTAGACATTATTTATTATTATTACTATTTTTTTTTTCAAATAAAAAAAAAATAAAGAAAGCAAAGCTACACCCCCATACTTAAAATTAAACATTGTCCCAATGTTTAAAACTAAGTATGAAGAAAATTTTGAAAAATAAAATTTTTTTTTTAAAAGGAAAATACATAAAATTAAAGATAAGCAAGGGGTGCCTCCCAAGAGCGCTTTCTTTTTCCCGTCTTTAAGCTAGACGGTAATTGTTAGGAAAATGGAAATTTGAAAGAGAAGTGAACAGGCAACTCCCCTAATTCACGCGTGGGTGAATGGGCCGGCGTCAGTCGCACGGCAACTCCTCCGTTTATCTTGTGATTCTCCTTTTGTCCTTGAACTTGAATATGTAAATCCAAATCACCTATACATACCTGAGGTGATTTGAATTTATAAAGATGGGCGGCATATGGATCATCAATTAATTGGGGTAGCAACGGCTCATCTTCAACCTGGAAATTATTAGTATAAAGAGAATCACAATTAAACTTGTCAGATAATATTTCGCAAGGAGGAGGCGCTTGCGAAAATAAATGATTAAGATCCGGTTGTTCCTTTTCTATAATAATTATTTCTTTAGAAAAATCTAGTGTATTATCAAGCGGAATTAAATTTTCGAACACTAAATTTTCATGAATTTTTGGTTGGATAAAAGAAATTCGCGAGTATTCATGACAAAAAAAATAAAATCCGGGTGAAGTACGGGAAGAAACTTGTTCTTCTTCTATTTCATCCGAGGTGCCCATAACTTTAAGAAATTCTTGGTAAAGTAATTTTTCTTCATCTTCGGTAAAAGAAGTTATGGGATTACATGAAACCACATGTTCCTCCATAACTAAATCATCCGAAGGTGGAGAAAAAATACTAGTAGAAATAAAATTTTCCTCTAAAATTTGGGGGGTAGTATCTATTTGAATCGGCGGACATTCCCCAAAATTAGAGCACGAAGGTTGCGGCGTAAAAGAAGAAGAACAAGAATTCGATTCTAAAGATTTATCTTCATCGCCCCGTAAACTATCCGGGTGACCTTGCCACCAAGAATAATCTACTTCGGGGATAGAAGAAAAATTATTAGAAGCCGAAAAATTATTCTTGTGAAAATTAGAGAAAACGCTAGACGAAATGACATTTTCCTCTAAATTTTGGGGGGAAGTATCTATATGAATTGGCGAAATTTCCCCCAAATTAGATAACGAAGACAGCGGTGTATAAGAAGAAAAACAAAAATTCGGAACTAAAGATTTATCTTCATTGCTCCGTAAACTATCCGGGTGAGCTTGCCATGAGGAATAATCTACTTCGAAGCTAGAAGAACAATTATTAAATGCCGAAAGATTATTTTCATTAAAATTTGAAAAATTATTTTCATCGAAGTTTGAAAAATTATTAAAAGATGAGAAATTATGATCGTAGTTATTATCAAAATTATTTTCATAATATTGAGGATAATTATTTTCATAATAATTATTTTGAGAATAAGAATGCAAATAACATTCCTCACTTTGATGAGGTGCACCACAATAATGACAACTAAATTGGCGTTCTCGTGCGGCTTGTAAGAGATAAAGTTGGTTTCGAAGCTCGACAACCTTAACAGCCAATTCTGATTCTTTCATATTAAAATAAATAAAAAGGGAACAACCTTCACCTAAATGAATGGAATTTTATAAATATTTTTATTATAAATTTTATTTTTTTCAAAAAGCGGGTTAAATTAGTCCCGGACTTCCCAAGATCTACCCGGTGAAGGGTTTGCAAGGTACTAGAGGCTATGATGGGAATTCAAACCCAAAGCGTCCTTTCCGAGAATTTAGATTGCGCTTTTTAAGATTTTTTTTTTTTATATAAAAATAAAATTAAAGAAAAGGGGGAGAAGAAAGAGAACGATAAAATTAATAAATATTTCTTTTTTCGGAATATCAACCGTGTCCCCGGCAACGGCGCCAAAAACTTGATGGGGCAAAACTATGCTTGCAAACGATAACGGCAAGTGTACCGTATCGAATGTAGTATAGGTTATTGAAACAAGGTCGTATTAGACTCGGGGCGGTTGAGTACTCTTACTTCAAGAAAATCTCTATTATTTTATCAAATAGAACTTGGGAGCGATTTTGCAAACGGAAAATAAAAATAAGATTAAATTAAATGACGAGTAAAAAGGTCAGCACTCGATCTTTGAATCACCTTGGAGATAAATTAAGAACGAAGAATAAAAGCGCATTCTCTTAATAAAATAGTCTTGACCGTGGAGATTCCCGAATTATGAACGCACCTCTCTCGAGGATGCGCTCACCTGAGTTTAGGTTGATCAATCGAACTCTCGTTCTAGAATCGAAACCCCTAAAACTCGCCTTATCCAAGTGAATCCCGCTATTGGCTTTTACTCCAATCCGGAAGGGTAACGTCGTCCTCTCTCGAGGATTGCATTCTACTCTTTTTATCGCCTTACGAGCTTGTTCGGCTAACTAAAGAACGAAAACAAGAACGAGAATTATAAACTAGAAAGTATAATCTCATTTCATTAAAATCAAGGATAAATCTTAAGCGTTTTTAGAAAAGAGAAAGAGCAATTCTAAATTACTTCAAAACCAATATTATTCCTTGGATCATCTCGATCGAGTACCAATAGAGATTTTAGGTACTCATGGAGATTGGGGAATCAAAATAAATAAAAGAGCGTATCATAAAAGAGAGAGGGAATGAGAGAAGAAAAGATCTAATTTATTAAATTACAAAAGAGAGTACAAGCTATGAAATTGAGAATTACGACTATTGAAATGAAAATACAATTTGCAGAAGGATTACAAGACTACTAAAACATGAAAAATAAACATGAAACGAAGTATCTAATCCTAAAAAAAAGCTCCTTTTTAAACATCTGGAAAAGCTGGCTTTATATAGCTGAAAAAATGAGGTTACACGCCCTTGGTCACGCCCGTGACCAAGGGCGTGTAAGGGGCGTGATCGATGCTGGTGCGGAGAGGGCGCGTTCTGGCTTCAATGCAGGCGTTTCGGACGCGTCACGCCCTAGGTCACGCTCGTGACCTGGGGCGTGTAATCTTGAAATAGTGCTGCTGGCGGGAAACTCTGGCGGGAAGAAGCGCGGGGCGAGTCACGCCCGTGACTGTAGGTCACGCCCGTGACCGAGGGCGTGTAACTTTAAATGACGCGGCGGCTCGAACTGGATGCTGGTGGCGTGGTCCCGACCGTGACTTGGATGTCACGCCCTTGGTCACGGGCGTGACCTGGGGCGTGTACTTGGCGAATTTTCACGGAATGGGCCCGAAGTAGCGGCAGCAGGTCTGGAACACATCTTAGGCTGACACGCCCTTGGTCACGCCCGTGACCTTGGGCGTGTACTTGATATTTTTGCTCAAAGTGCCCAGAAAACCTGCAAAACATAAACTAAACTTATATTAGTGACAGAAATAAAAAGGAATGATTATTATAAGATAAAACAAATAATTGATATAAATTCATATTAAAATTACATCAAAATTATGCTAAAAGATGAGTACAAATAGTACTCATCAGGTGGCCCAGAAATCATAATGCTCTCCTTCAAAATTAGGAATGACGTTTGCTGAGTATGATAACAGCTGGGTAGATGCGGAGGAGGCCATGTGATGAAAACAGTGATACAAAAATGTCAAGCATGATGATTATATCACCATTTCTGATGGCACAGAATCCCCCCCCCCCCCCCAACTAGCTTTGATACCACTGATGAGATAAATGGATACAAGGATGCATAGAAAAGCAAAGGAAGAATATATAAGGGAGGTGGGAAACTTCAAACTTCATTCATTCAATATTTTCCATACATGATCTCGCATAGAAAGTAGCTATTTATAGATATTTCAGTATACATCCATTAAATTTAATTAAATGCAGATACAGGTGAGACAACAATCGGGAATAGTCCGGCAGCTTCTTCTTCTTCATGGTGGTAACTCTTCGTCTTCACCAAGTTTGTATCATCGTCTTCAGCATTTGGCCTCTTCGTCTTCAGTGAGTTGTAACTTTTATTATGATCATCATTAATACTTTGTTCAATATGTGGTTCTTCTGATTTTCTTGCTTATTCATGATGGTATTGGATTTTTTGCCATAATATTCTCATTTCATATCTTTCGATGTTCAGAGATCATAAAGTCATTATTCTGACTATATATAGAAGAGTCTAATAGTAATAGGTGTCCCTCTTTGACTTCTACATAGGAGAGAGAGCTTACTCTAAAAAGAGCTTCTAGCATCATCACTCCTCTAATGGCAATGGTGGTGATAGGTAAATGCAATTCTAATTTATGAAGCATATGTGTTGGGTCCAACATTCCTTCACTTGACGTGTGACACTTTGCTACTTCCTTAAGGGAAAAAAGTAGTGTCAGTTCCACAAGTCCGAGCTTTTGGAAAAGTTGGGTAAGCGCTATATCCTACAAGTGGTATCAGAGGAAGTCACGGGTTCAAGATTGGGGGCACCACCTCTGAGCCATGTGGGGCCCACCTCTGAGCTGGCGGGTCGTGCTGGATGCTGGGGAATTATTGGGTTCAGCGTTCCTTCACTTGACCCGTAACACATCATCTACCAACCAAGTAGGGGCCTCTTTGATCTTTTGTCCTGATCCATATGTGGCCACATCATATACCAACCAAGTTCCCTCATTCATGCATTCTTCGATCCCCATTTTAATGGAGAAATGTATGAGTATTGGAGCAACAAAATGCAAGCTCTTCTGAGGTCCCAAGATCTTTCGGACTTAATCAAGGAGGGGCATCATCCAACTACCAAAATAGTCGAAGATGAAGCTCCCAAAATCAGCAAGGAAGAAATACGTGTGATGCTCTCGCACTGCACCTGATCCAGCAAGGAGTCGCAAATCTGATCTACCCTAGAATTCTGGGATCAAAGACAGCACAAGAAGCTTGGGACTGATTGGCGAATGAGTACAAGGGATCCAAAAAGGTAATAAAGATTAAACTCACAATCCTCCGTCGACAGTTAGACGACATAAAAATGAAAGAAGGAGAAACATGCCAAGATTACTTTGCCAAAGTAACTAGTATAGTTAATCAAATCAGAGTCCTCGGGGAGTGATAGAAGAGCAACAATGCGTTGAAAAAATTCTTCGATCTCTTCCAAAAACACACAATCATATAGTGTCAGTAATTCTAGAAGCTCATGACATTGACTCCACGAATGTAACTGAACTCCTAGGTTTGTTACAGCATGAGGATCTTCTAGCCCACGACACCGACAACTTGGGCAAGGCCTTCTAAACAAAGATCAATCTAAAAAAACAACAAAAACAAGTCTGAAATTGCAGGAAGTCAGGGTCAAATTTTTTTCAAAAATAAAAATTGAAGGAAAGCAAAAAACCAAGGGAGCAGAGCACCGCCTCATAGTGAAAAATCTGTAAGAAACAAAATCACGAAACAAAAGATTGCTACTTTAGATGTAAGAAATGCAAAATTCAGAACCATTCTGAGAGGGATTGCTAGTACAAATAAAAACAAGGGGCCAATTTCACTGAAACTAGTCCCGAGCAGTTCTTATTTATATGTAACACTGCATCAGGAGGATCATCCTATATATGGTTCATAGATAGTGGTTGTTTAAGCCACATGGACAACACAAGAAATTTGTTTGTCACATTAGATGAAAGACACAAATCAGAAATAGTATTAGGGGATGGGAAGAAAGAAAAGATAGAAAGAAAGGGAACAATTTCAGTAGTGACCCCCAATGGAGAAAACAAACTTATTCCAAATGTACAGTATGTCCCAACACTTTGCCAAAATCTCCTTAGTGTTGGGCAGCTTCTTAAAAGAGTGTATAAAATGATATTTGATAACCATAGCTGTCATATTATATAGCCTAAAGGGAGTCGTATTGAAGCCTAAGATGTTATGAATCAAAGTAACATATTCACTCTTTCCTTAAAATTGGTATCGAGAGCCCTCTCCTGCACACAGGGTTACTCCACCACCCCTGGCTTCCTTTGGCATCATCGACTAGGACATGTCAACTTTACATCCCTCCAACAGATGCACCAGAAAAATTTAGTAGAAGGTCTTCCATACTTCCAGACCCAATCTCGTAATTGCACAACATGCGCCCAGGGAAATTCTCATCGATTGCCTTTTCCTCACAAATCTCACAGAAGAGCCGAAGCCCCATTAAACCTTGTCCACGTTGATTTATGGGGCTCTGCCTCTGTGCCATCCTTAGCGGGGAATCGTTATTACCTCCTCATCGTGGATGACTTCAGCAGATACATGTGGCTCTACCATTTAGACCACAAGTCACAAGCATTCAAATCTTTCCAGCACTATAAGAGGGAAATTGAATGTCAGTTGGACAGAAAAATTAAGGATTTAAGAAGTGATGGGGAGGGGGGGGGGGGGGGGGGGGGGGGGGGGGGGGGGGGGGGGGGGGGGTTGTCCACACAATTTTCTAACTTTTGCCAAGAGGAGGGAATACATAGTGAATTAACCACCCCCGGTTCTCCACAGCAAAATGGTGTTGTGGAAAGATACAATAGAATAATAGTGGAAATGACAAGAACACTGTTAATTCACAAATCCTGTCCCAAATTCCTGCGGGCAGAAGCTGTGTCCATTGCTGTATACATCCTTAACCGCGTGCCTGCCAAGGCCCTTACAGAAATTACTCCATATGAAGCTTTGTTTAAACATAAACCAACATCTCACATTTGAGAGTGTTCGGTTGTATAGCTTTTGCTCATAAAAACAGAGAAAAGAAGGAGAGGTTGGCTGAATCCAACATAAAATGCATCATGCTGGGCTATAACAACACAAGTAAATCTTACAGACTACTAGAACCCAACGGCAGGAAGCTGATCCTTTCTAGAGATGCCATCTTCCATGTAGAAGCTGCTTGGGACTGGGGCTTAGATATGGATCAAATTCACCAAGTTGTGCCATCGCCGGTTGAGTTGGACTTTCATCCGAACTCCATCCAAAACAATGCCATCAATCCAGAGCCAAGATGTGAATACTCTGATCCAATCTCCTCATCGCCCGTAAAGATGAGGTCTCTTTAGGACATATACAAAGAGACAGGATCTGCAATGCTCGCGTCAACACCAATGACCTATAATGAAGCAACAAGTGATACTACCTGGAGGAAGGCAATGGAAGAGGAAATGGAAGCAATCGAGAAGAACCGCACTTGAACACTTGTTAAAAGACCCCCAACCGGACTGTAATTGATCTGAAATGGATATTTAAACTGAAACAAGATGAGAAAGGACATATACTTAGACATAAAGCTCGTCTTGTTGCACAAGGATTCAACCAGAAGCCCGAGACTCATTATGATGAAACCTTCATGCCGGTGGCAAGAATGACAACTATACGACTCCTTCTCGCCATCGCCCTTCAGAATCAATACCCTATATTTCACCTTGATGTCAAATCTGCATTCCTCAATGGCGAACTTGCAGAAGAAGTCTATGTTGCTCAGCCACAAGGTTTCAATATAGAAGGAGAGGAAGACAAGGTCTACAAACTTCATAAAGCTCTCTACGGCCTCAAACAAGTACATGAGCATGGCATCACAACTTCAATACATATTTCCTGAAAGAAGGTTTCACTCAAAGTGCCAGCGAGCCAACCCTCTATATCAAAACTGAAGATCAAGAACGAATCCTTGTGAGTCTCTATGTGGATGACTTAATCGTCACAGGAACAAATACATCTCGGATCAGGGAATTTAGAGAGAAAAAGAAACAAAATTATGAGATGACTGATCTTAGAAAATTAAAGTTTTTTGGGGGCTCCAACTCAAACACCTGAATGGCGAAATATTTCTAACTCATGAACTCTACATTCAGGCATTGTTGAAGAAATACCGCATGGAGGATTGCAACTCAAGAGTCACTCTCATAGTCCCATGTCAACCTCAGAACGACTCACTTCAAAGAATGGAGAAGAAGATGAAGGAGTAGATAAAGAAGCAAATAGAAGTCTGATTGGATCCTTGATCTACCTCACCAATACAAGAACAGATATAAAACATTTCGTTAATATCATTGCTAGGTTCGTAAGCAACCCAATCAAAACACATTTTGGATCCATAAAATGGATTTTACGATACCTGCAGGGAACGAAAGACTATGGACTTCACTACAAGCGAGATTAGTGCAGCCTTCTTACATGATACACTGATTTTGACTAGGTAGGAATGCGGATGATCGCAAAAGCACAGGAGGATTTGTGTTCTTCTATGGACCTAATCCTGTATCCTGGAGTTGTCGAAAGCAGCAGACTATTGCTCTCTCAACCACAGAAGCAGAATTCATGGCCCACAGCACAGCGGCCTGTAAAGCCATATGGCTCCAATGGATCAAGACTGAAAAAAGAAGGGAAGAAGGGGGAGAGAAATGAGTAAATATCTACTACGATAACTCTTCTACTATCGCCTTATCCAAAAATCTAGTATATCATAACCGGAGCAAGCACATCGACATCCGATTCTACTTCATTAGAGAAGTAATCGAGAATGGAGAAATAATTCTGATTCATTGCCCATCACATGAACAAGTTGCTGATGCATTGACCATACCGCTGCCAAGACATCGATTCGTTGCCCTAAGGGAGAAGCTCGGGGTAAAGAGGAGCACAGTTTCTGAGAGGGTATTGGGAGATGAATCTAATGCACCTGCATTTAAACCAAAATAAAGTAATTAGAGTGTTATGCATGGAATGAATGTAACTCCCAAGATATTTATTTAATGTATTCTGTAATGTTCCATAGACATCTAGAATATTCTCTCCTGAGTAATAAATACTCATGCTTGTAGCACCTTGGCATCATGAAAAAGAGGAATTCTAAAATGTAATACAATTCAATTCCCATTTCCTCTACTCTGCCTTCTGCCTTGTTTAAAATTGTAAAATTCCTACAGTATTCTCAAATTGCTTTCTCCTACTGGCAATGTATTTTATTTATTTTACTGCTGTAAAACAAGATTGATCCCAAGACTTTATTTGCTCCTCGAAATCAGATTCTTAAACAACTTCAATATAACTTGAGTGTAGCAACCCTAACAACCTTACAATTATGATAATAATAATAATAGGAATAAGAATAAAAACAAGATATTATATCCTTTCCAATCTTTCTAGCTGCACCCCAGCCTATACCCTCTTATTAAATCCTGCAAGCTGATCGGCTAGGGATCCCGCTCTCGATATCGCACGCAGCGCTGTTCCTGAACCCGCACGCAGCGCCGCTCCCGATCCTGTGCCGCTCATGTCTACAGCCGCCTCCAGCCCCCTGCTCCGCCTCCAGCCGCCTCCTCCTTCCCCTTTCTTGGACGTCGGCGGCAGCAGAGCCATTCTTCTTCTCCCCCTTCCTCGACCAGTGAGGGCAGCAGTCCTCCCCCTTCATTTCCTCAGGCTGACTGTGCCTCCTCCTCCTCCATTTCTCGAGGGCCGACAGTGGCTCCTCCTCCTCAAAAGAGGTTGACAACCCCTCTTTCTCTCCGTTTCGGCTGGCGGATTTCAAGGGGACTCCTAGGGTTTTACTCGAAACCCCTCCTCGAGGATTCTTGAGCCCAGATCTGGTCTCCTTGGGTAAAGATCTCTGCCAAACTTTCATTTTCAGTTTTGCCCTAATTTATCGTGGTGATTTTCGCTCTCTGATTGACGTAATTTGTCGATCCCCCTTGTGTTCATCGTATAATCGGCTAATCCCGAATTTATTTATGTTTACGGTACCGCTCGTCGGATCTAGTGGCCGAACCTCTCCAAAACCCTCTCTAATTTAGGGTTTTTGTCACCCAAGCGCCGCCAAATCCCCGATCTTTCGTCGTAACTCCTCTCCCCTCACACTTGAGGGAGCTAAATTGCTAATCTGTTCTTGAGTGTGTTTTTTTGCAAAATAAACTACCCGTGTTAGCATATGGTTTTCTGCTTGTCAAGTATCAAATATCATTTGCGATTATTCCTGAACAAGTTCAATAGAGCCTTTGACTTTGCTTGTGTCGCTTAGCTGTTGTTGGTAGTTTCGGCTTCACCTTGAGGCAAGTGGAGAATTCCCTCTCGCTTGCAAACTAAGAAATTAAGTTCTTTATACATGTATCTAAGTTATTAACTGTATCTGACAACGCAAGAATCATCGCTCGTAAGCATGTCATGTTATGATAGAAGTCTACACGGAAGATCATGAATCACTTAGGTCCTGAGTGTCATAAGTAAATATTGGAAGCTAGGATTTAGGTGGTGCATCATCTTGATTGCATGGTCACGGAAAGCAGGAAATACTCTTATTCTAGTAAGACTTACACTTGAACTTGAGTGTGAACCATGTGCACCCACTATAAACACCTATGCATTTCAATGATTACAGCTTATATCGTTACAAGAATGTTTATGCTATACTCCAGAGTAGGCTAATATTTCCAGATAGTTCTGCTTGTTTTAGTTACTTCAATGTTTCAATGGCTTGCTTCAGGATTAATTGTTACCTTAGAATTTCCAATTTATTCTGCTCGTACCTAAATTTATAACTTGCTTAATATCATTTTCTTGTTCTGAGTCATTTTCCTTCTGTTTGGATTTGCTTTAGGGTTCGTGACTGCGCCGTCTGCTCCCTGAGTTTTTCCTCGTCCAGCTGTAGCTTTACTCGGAGGTTCTATTTTGATTGATGTATCAGCAGGTTTTATGTATTTTGTTTCAGTTACTGTTGGATTTACTTTTCATGTATTAGTTATTGTCAACCATTTTCTCGTGTATTGTGGACAACTCCTAGGATGTTTTGATGTATCAGATCATTTTATTTATGATATTTTCTCCACTATGACTTATCGCATGTTCATTATTTCAGCATTGTGTGTGACATTAATTTCATTAAAAGAATGCATGAGCATCAACCTTTCATTGTGGTTTCCGCATATTTACAAAATATATTTATTCCTTTCAAAGTAACAAATTTAAAACTATTGTAGTATATCTGTTTCTGCCTTAGTAGACATGAATTCCTTTCTGCCCATGCATGCGGCATCACGGCCCGCCCGGAGTGTGCTCTAACCTTTGTCGTGACGGGTTGTGACAGTTGGTATCAGAGCTAGGTTTAGCATAAAAAAAAATAAAGTATTTTAAAATTTTCAAATATTTTGAAATCTATTATGTAAATATACGTACATGCATCATTTCCTCACTCACTTTGTCGTTGTCTGTTGTTCGAGGATGAAACACGCACTCTCACTCATAAGCATGAGTAATATGCGTACAAATATTAAGGGATTATGGGCAAACTTAACATTTATATGCATATGAATTTCCACTAGGATATACACCACTTGCGAATATTAAATTGTATGGGCGTTTTAATATTTTCAAGTGCGATGATATTAGAATCATCATGCGCGTGACATGTTAAGTGATATGGGCGCTTAACATGACATGTGTATCCATTCATGGACATTCTTAAGGATGCATTGTAGGCATAAATACATTGCATGCATGGCATAACTCATTGTACGAGTGTTAAGCTAAGATTAACATATGACGATTGTACACACATGGATTCTTCAAATCATTGTTCTATCACACACGATCTTATCATCGCATTTGCACTTGCATGACTATCACCTAGAGTTGTCCAATGAAAATGTTGTAACTATTACATGATTTACGTATTCAACAGTATTAGAATGCTAGAACCTGTAGTCTCAATCCTTTATGCTTAACTTGACTGTTTCTCTTACTCGATTCTTTGTGTCCCTTTCTAGATGGCTCCTAAGCGATTGCAGCGTAAGCAGGCTACCTCTTCAGCGGGAGGAGCATCTAGAGATGCCACTGCCCAGTTGCTGAGGTAGATTCTGGAACATCTCACCTGACTGGAAGAGGATCGCCAAACTCTTGATCCAATCCATAGTTCCGGCAGTGCGGGGACAGCTGTTATTGAAACCAGAGAACTGGTCTCGACATTCGCAAGGGGGATGCAGCTAACCCTTACTTGACCTGAGCGAGACCCTTGACCAGTCACTGAGAACCAAAGAACCTTGCCCTTAGAGAACACCTAAGTCCACAAACGGACCCCTTAAGCTGCAGCGTGGAGGTCCCACCATATACCCGGAAGCTCACATAAAATTTCCCCTCCCAAGCCAATGCTGAACCTGGGCACCTTGGAGGGCACTAAGGATCACCTCACCGTCCACCTTCAATGACAGGGGGAGGGGAGGGGTAGTGCTTGCTCACATGCGATGGAGGGGGGTACCAACATCCCTTCCCAAGGTGCCCATGGGGGTCTATTTATAGACTTCCCAAAAATTGGGCTGCGGATAGCAAAACATTTATTATCCGCAGCCCAAGAACCAACCCGAACGACCGAAACAGGAGGGGGGGGGGGGGCGAGTGGAGCTTGAGACGTCCACTCCCCCCCCCCCCTTGTCGGGGGTCGAATGGGTGGACCGAGGTCCACCACCCTAACTGGGCGAGTGGACCTTGCGGTCCGCTCAACCCATCGGGCGAGTGGACCCTTGGTCCACTCGCCCAGCTGCGCGGGCGAGTGGACCATAGGTCCACCGCCCACGGGCTTGGGACCCTCGCCCCCCCACCATGGGTGAGTGGACCCAAGGTCCACTCGCCCCCCCCCCCCCCCCCCACCCCACTCGGGCGAGTGGACCAAGGGTCCACTCGCCCGGGTCCTTGGGCGAGTGGACCCAAGGTTCACTCGCCCAAGGAGATCTGCCCCCCAGCCTTCCCTTTTTGGTCTTGACGACCTCCGTTGGTTTGGTCCGCTACGCAATGGTCACCCTCTCTACCGTGACCTTATCTGCGACGGGTCACTCCGACTCGGAAAATATGAGGGTTGTACACAATCCCCGCTCTTTTCGAGCTTACCGTAAGCTCGGAAAGAAAGTCCAACCCACCTATTGGACGAGTAGGTGGGACCCTAGAGCGATCCATGGAAGCCCCTGCCAACGGGATGCTCCTGTCGAGTTTTTCAACTGAACCTAACGTTGGGGCGGAACGCGAACAAATCTCCACTTAACAACCCTCCGATGAACCGAGCTCAACTGGAGGTGGAGAAAGCTCAACACCTTAGGTTGAATTGAGCTTGACCTGAGGTGGAGAAAAACTCAACACCCTTAGTCGAGCCGAGCTCGACCTGAGGTGGAAGGCAAACCTTTCTCCACTTAACAACCCTACTATGAGCCGAGCTCAACTGGAGGTGGAGAAAGCTCAACACCTTAGGTCGAATTGAACTCGACCTGTGGTGGAATGCGAGAACTCCACACCTACCAGGGAGTCGAGCTCACCTGGAGGGAGAGGGAACTCCACACCTACCAGGGAGCCGAGCTCACCTTTAGGGGGAGGGAACTCCACACCTACCAGAGAGCCGAGCTCACCTGGAGGGGGAAGGAACTCCACACTTACCAGGGAGTCGAGCTCACCTGGAGGGGGAGGGAACTCCACACCTTCCAGGGAGCCGAGCTCACCTGGAGGGGGAGGGAACTCCACACCTACCAGGGAGCCGAGCTCACCTGGAGGGGGAGGGAACTCCACACCTACCAGGGAGCCGAGCTCACCTGGAGGGGGAGGGAACTCCACACATACCAGGGAGTCGAGCTCACATGGAGGGGGAGGGAACTCCACAACTTCCAGGGAATCGAGCTCACCTGGAGGGGGAGGGAACTCCACACCTACCAGGGAGCCGAGCTCACCTGGAGGGGGAGGGAACTCCACACCTACCAGGTTGCCGAGCTCACATGGAGGGGGAGTAAACTCCACAACTACCAGGGAGCTGAGCTCACCTGGAGGGGGAGGGAACTAACGGTTTCCCGAACTATCCTGGGGCGGAGAACCAGTCCACGTCCCAGGTGCTTACCCTCCCCGAGGGATGGAGGGATTCAACCATCTTTCCAAAGCAACTAGGGGCAGAGAACCAGTCTGCGTCCTAGGTGCTTACCTTCACCTGGAGACATAGGAACTCAACCACCTTATCAAAGCAACTGAGGCAGAGATCTAATCCACGTCTTAGGTGCTTACCTTCACTTAGAGGTAGAGGAACTCCACCATCTTATCAAAGCAACTGAGGCAGAGATCCAATCCACGTCCTAGGTGATTAGCTTACCTGGAGGTAGAGGAGTTCAACACCTTTCCGAACCAATTGTAGGCGAAGTACCCGTCCATGTCCTTGGGGCTTAGCTTGCCTGGAGTCAGAGGAACCCAGCACCTTCCCAAACTAGTTGAGGGCGGGTACCCGTCTACGTCCTAGGGGCATAGCTTACCTGGAGGCAGAGGAACTCAACACTCTTCAAACCAACTGGAGGTGGAATACCCATCCACGTCCTAGGGGCCTAGCTTACCTGGAGGTAGAGGAGCTCATCATCTCTCCAAGTCACTTACTCAAGCAGCGAGTCGACCCGATGAGTCTCCCATCTGCCGGCATGACTGAGCCCGGAGAATGGTCTATAATCGGGGATCTTACCAAATGGGGGCGGAGTACTCATCCATGTCCTAGGTGCTTACCTTCACTTGGAGGCAGAGGAACCCAACACCTTCCCAAGCCACTCCGCATGTGGCGAGTCGACCCGATGAGTCTCCCATCTACCGGCATGGCTGAGCCCGGAGAATGGTCTCTAGTCAGGGATATTACTAATCAGTCGACCTGATGAGTCTCCCATCTACCTGCATGATTGAGCCCGGAGAATGGTCTCTGGTCGGGGATACCAATTAGTCGACCTGATGAGTCTCCCATCTGCCAGCATGACTGAGCCCGGAGAATGGTCTCTAGTCGGGGATATTACCAATCAGTCGACCTGATGAGTCTCCCATCTACCGGCATGACTGAGCCCGAAGAATGGTCTCTAGTCGGGGATATTACCAATCAGTCGACCCGATGAGTCTCCCATCTGCCGGCATGACTGAGCCTGGAGAATGGTCTCTAGTCGGGGATATTACCGAATGGGAGCGAAGTACCCATCCACGTCCTAGGTGCTTACCTTCACCTAGAGGCAGAGGAACTCAACACTTACCCCAAGCCACTTAGTCAAGGCATTACCTGAAACCTCTTCATTCATCATCGAGGAGCTACCTGCTTATTACAACGCGCCCCTCTGGGCCTACTTGGTCACATGCACCTTGACCATCTCCTTCATTACTTCCTCCATCTTCTTTGTCTTCTTATTCCTTTTCTTTCTCCTGGTCCTTCCTGCTTTGCTTGTCCGCCTAGAGGCAGAGGACTTGTTCCTGAAACTGATCTGCGTAGCTCCCCTGCATCTTCACGTGCTTCTGTTGAATCAGGAACAGGGACTCCACCCCCTTCCTGGTGAGACGGAGGCATCCTCCCTTCCCCCTCACTCGGGGCAGCTGGCCCAAGGAGAACTGTTGAAGAGCGCTTGCGCTTGGAGGCTCAAACCTTCCTCTAAGGCTGGCCCCTTCCCTTGCCAACACGCTTGCTCTATCTCCATCAAAGACGACGAGGCGAGCACAGGTGTTGGCGATGCCGAGCACTCGCCCTGAGGGGGGAGTGCAAACCGCAAGACTTCCTGGATTGACTTCCTGAGCTCCTTGAAGTCACCTTTCTTCATGCTCTTGCCGGTGGGGGTGAGTCCCCCAGCTCATCGCTTCCAGCCATGAGACTTGCCGAGAGCTTTCCGAACTAGCTGCTTCCAGAGAACTGGTCTCGACGTTCGCAAGGGGGATGCGGCTAACCCTTACTTGACCTGAGCGAGACCCTTGACCAGTCACTGAGAACCAAAGAACCTTGCCCTTAGAGAACACCTAAGTCCACAAACGGACCCCTTAAGCTGCAGCGTGGAGGTCCCACCACATACCCGGAAGCTCACATGGAACTTCCCCTCCCAAGCCAATGCTGAGCCTGGGCACCTTGGAGGGCACTAAGGATCACCTCACCGTCCAACTTCAATGACAGGGGGAGGGGAGGGGTAGTGTTTTCTCACACGCGAGGGAGGGGGGTACCAACATCCCTTCCCAAGGTGCCCATGGGGGTCTATTTATAGACTTCCCAAAAATTGGGCTGCGGATAGCAAAAAAATCTACTATCCGCAGCCCAAGAACCAACCCGAATGACCGAAACAGGATGGGGGGGCGAGTAGAGCTTGAGACGTCCACTCCCCCCCCTTGCCGGGGTCGAATGAGTGGACCGAGGTCCACCACCATAACTGGGCGAGTGGACCTTGCAGTCCACTCAACCCACCGGGCGAGTGGACCCTTGGTCCACTCGCCCAGCTTCCCGGGCGAGTGGACCATAGGTCCACTCGCCCACGGGCTTGGGACCCTCGCCCCCCCCCCCCCCCCCCCCCCCCCCCCCACACACTCGGGCGAGTGGACCAAGGGTCCATCACACGGGGCCTTGGGCGAGTGGACCCAAGGTTCACTCGCCCAAGGAGATCTGCCCCCCGGGCCTTCTCTTTTTGGTCTTGATGACCTCCGTTGGTTCGGTCCGCTGCGCAATGGTCACCCTCTCTACCGCGACCTTATCTGCGTCGGGTCACACCGACTCGAAAAATATGAGGGTTGTACAACTGTAGTTACTAACACTACAGCCCCCCATGGAGCCACCCCTCATACAACTGATTTTGGGACCGGCTCGCCTGCCGTCATCTTGGTGCCTCCTCTCGTGTCAAGCCTGGCTGCCCCGCCCGTAGCAATGGCATATACTTTGGCATTCAAGAGGCTGAATCTGCCATCTTTCGATGGAAATCGAGATTACTTTGTGATATCTGAATGGCTCTCCCAGATGGAGAAGCATTTCGAGTATGTCGGAGTTTCGGAAGCTCAGAAGGTTCTCCTTGTGGCCTGCCAGCTGACCGAGGATGCGTACACCTGATGGCTTCAGCGTCGCAGTCTACCGAATTCTGGCACCTTGACTTGGGGGCAGTTCAAAGAAGCTGTCTTTGAGAAGTATCTCTCTTCTGTGGAGTGAGACAAGCTAGCTGAGAGGTTCTTGTCTCTCCAGCAGCCCGGCGGGATGGTGATCGAGTACGAAAAGGAGTTCTCTCTCCTTTCCCTTCTTGCCGCAGAGTTTGTGCCTGATGAGTCCAAGAAGATCAACCGTTTTGTGAAGGGACTTCGACATGATTTCCACCAGCACGTGGTAGCTCATGGCGCCACCACCTACGCCGAGACGGTGGGTACCGCCTTGCAAGTGGAAGCTATTGAGCTGGTTCGCACTGCTAAGAAAGTCCAGCATGGCTCTAGCAATGTCGTCACCTTTGACCTCAAGCGCAAGGGTGCTCCATCTCAGGAGCAAGGCCTCAAGCCCAAAGAGGTGTGTGTCTTCTGCCACAAGGTGGGCCATGTCGCCCAAGTCTGTCACTCCCTCCTGAAGAAGCAGAAAATGGTTATTCTCGCTCAACAACCTCAGATGACGCTTGCCTCTGCCGCCTCCGTCTGTGCTTTCTGCAAGAGGCAACCGGGCCACTTGGTAAAGGACTGTCGCCGTAAGCAGAAGGCCTGTTTCAAGTGTGGGCAGGTTGGGAACCTCATGCAAGACTGCCCTATGAAGGAAAGCATGATTCCCGCTCAGCCACTGCAAGTTATCCTTAGAGCTCAAGACAGGGGTAAAGATGCATTGAACGTTATCTCTCAGGACGAGGCGCTTGCAAACTTTGTCGGAATGTATGTCGTCTGAATCTTCTCCATAAGAGGCCCCATTCAGGGAATCCTCAGATAGTTTCGGGACGAAACTTTCTAAGTAGGGGAGAATGTAACAACCCTTACAATTATGATAATAATAATAGGAATAAGAATAAAAACAACATATTATATCCTTTCCTATCTTTCTAGCCGCACCCCAGCCTATACCCTCTTATTAAATCTCGTAAGCTGCTCGGCTAGGGATCCCGCTCCCGATATCGCACGCAGTGCCGTTCCCAAACTCGCACATAGCGCCACTCCCGATCCCGTGCCGCTCTCCCGCTCCCGTCTCCAGTCGCCTGCTCCGCCTCCAGCCGCCTCCTTCTTCCCCTCTCTTGGACGCCGGCGGAAGCGGAGCCGTTCTTCTTCTCCCCCTTCTTCGGCCAGTGAGGGCAGCAGTCCTCCCCCCTCGTTTCCTCAGGCCGACTGTGCCTCCTCCATTTCTCAACGGCTAGCAGTGGCTCCTCCTCCTCCAAAGAGGTCGACAACCCCTCTTCCTCTCTGTTTTGGCTGGCGGATTTCAAGGGGACTCCTAGGGTTTCGCTCAAAACTCATCCTCGAGGATTCTGGAGCCCAGATCTGGTCTCCTTGGGTAAGGATCTCTGCCAAACTTTCATTTTCAAATTTTCCCTAATTTGTCGTTGTGATTTTCGCTCTCTGATCGACGTAATTTCGTCGGTCCCCCTTGTGTTCGTCGTATAATCGTCTAATCCCGAATTTATTTATGTTTCCGGTGCCGCTCGTCGGATCTAGTGGCGGAACCTCTCCAAAACCCTCTTTGATTTAGGATTTTCGTCACCCAAGTGCCGCCAAATCCCCGATCCTTCGTGGTAACTCATCTCCCCTCACACTTGAGGGAGGTAAATTGCTAATTTGCTCGTGAGTGTGTTTTTTTGCAAAATAAACTGCAGGTGTTCGCATATGGTTTTCTGCTTGTCATGTATCAAATATCATCTGCAACTATTCCTGAACATGTTCAATAGAGCCTTTGACTTCGCTTGTGCCGCTTAGCTGTTGCTGGTAGTTTCAGCTTCACCTTGAGGCAAGTGGAGAATTCCTCCTCGCTTGCAAACTAAGAAATTAAGTTCTTTATACCTGTATCGAAGTTATTAACTGTATCTGACAACGCAAGAATCATCGCTCGTAAGCATGTCATGTTATGATAGAAGTCTTCACAGAAGATCATGAATCACTTAGGTCCTGAGTGTCATAAGTAAATCTTGGAAGCTAGGGTTTAGGTGGTGCATCGTCTTGATTGCATGGTCATGGTAAGCATGAAATACTCTTATTCTAGTAAGACTTACACTTGAACTTGAGTGTGAACCAAGTGCACCCACTATAAACACCTACGCATTTCAACGATTACAGCTTATGTCGTTAGAAGAATGTTTATGATATACTATGGAGTAGGTTAATATTTCCAGATAGTTCTGCTTGTTTCAGTTACTTGTCTGTTTCACTGGCTTGCTTCAAGATTAATTGGTACCTTAGAATTTCTAATTTCTTCTGCACGTACCTAAATTTATAACTTGTTTAATATCATTTTCTTGTTCTGAGGCATTTTTCTTCTGTTTGGATTTGCCTTAGGGTTCGTGACTGCGCCGTCTGCTCCCTGAGTTTTTCTTCGTCCAACTACAGCTTTACTCGGAGTTCTATTTTGATTAATGTATCAGTAAGTTCTATGTATTTTGTTTCAGTTACTGTTGGATTTACTTTTCATGTATTAGTTATTGTCAGTCATTTTCTCGTGTATTGTGGACAACTCTTAGGATGTTTTGACGCATCAGATCATTTTATTTATGACATTTTCACCACTATGACTTATCGCATGTTCATTATTTCAGCGTTGTGTGTGACATTAATTTCATTAAAAGAATGCATGAGCATCAACCTTTCATTGCGTCTTTCGCATATTTACAAAATATATTTAATTCTTTTCAAAGTAACAAATTTAAAACTATTGTAGTATATCTGTTTTCGCCTTAGCAGACAAGGATTTCTTTCCGCCCATGCATGTGGCATCACAGCCCGCCCGGAGTGCGCTCTGACCTTTGTCGTGACGGGTCGTGACATTGAGTCACCAATGATTTACGTGATTTTTACCCTTGCGCCTTCCGTCAATTGCCGAAACCAGATTTGCTTCATGTAGGATAGGGAAACCACATTCTAGACAAACTGGTGGGCTTTTCGTGCCCTTTCTGGTGCCTTATCTTCCATATAAGTTATGCTTCCATGTTCTCTTTTCTTACATGTAGGATAGGCAGACCACATTCTAGACAATGCTTATCTTTTTGACTATCAATATAATCTATTCATGTTTCCCTAGAGTAGTGAGTGATAGCGTGCCTATAACCTGAAGCCTCCATAAAACAACTGCTATTAAATTAATTTCACATTCTTTAAGTTCTAACACACTAATTGTTGTGAATCTTTCAATGCGGAGAATGGAGTGATCCATCGATATACATTCTCCAGCATACCATCTTCAACTCGCACTACTTTGGGACCATAACCTCAAACTGGTGCATCATCCATAACAAATATTGCATCCACCTGCCACCCCTTGTTTCTATCATCACCACCACCCATTGCACCTGGCATGGCCGGGATTTGCACGGGCTTAACCCATGCTCGATGCTCTCCGCAGCGACACTACCACAGCCTCACAGTGTCCCTGAGCGACGGGCTCTGATACGGTATGCCTTTTCTCTTTCTCAGATTCTTCCACCTAATCCCTTGCATAAACTAATTACTGCAGTAATTAAGAAGAAAATTATTGCATTGCTTCCGTAGACAATGAGGGTTATAACAAGGGAAATATATCTGTTTTTGTGTGTGCTATTCTTAGGATCTTGCCACACGTTGGTGATTAAGTTATTGATGAATATTTTATTCATTGTTTGGTTTTGGGTTAATTGCTTGGTTTTGGGTTAATTGTTTGGTTTTGGATTCCTATTTTTCAAATGTATTATTTTTAAGATTTGCCTACATTTACATGTCATTTTGTGTGAAATATATTTGTCATAGCGAAATGTTCTTCAAAACTGTTAGAACACCAAATAGTCTGTCTTTTGGTGGTTCGAACATGCGTAATGGAAGGTATAAACTACATTATTAGATAAGTGGATCGAAGAGAAGTAAGAACTAAGGTTGCTGCCTCCCTCTGGACACAATGTCGCTGTCTGCTTCGTACACTGACTCCTACCGATGGACTGCCGGCAATTCGGATCGACATTGACTTCCCGCTGCAACTCTCTGTGTGTGACCTCTTCCTCCCGGACATTCAAATTTATCTGATTTACACTTGATTAGAATTTTTTTTACCGACTATTTTGCTTCAGCTGCTTCCAATCGGCCTATATTTATTTGTCCACATTTACCACCGGCACACTAATTAGTAGGGGTGATTTTGGTTGGAAGGTCAATTTTGCAACTGCACATATTTACCACCGGCACACTATTTTCTTACATTTTTGCTCTATCAATTTTATATTAAGTACCCGTTTGGTTGGGCTGATAGCCTGATGTGCGTTTTCAAAAAAACGGAGGTTGGAGGAGACAGCAGTGTTTGCTTCGGCTTATTTCCAAACAGCGGGTTATTTGGATCTGCAGTTTTCTATTACCTCCCAACCGCGCTCGAAAGCCCCGTCCAGCCGCAATCGTGCTTCCCTCCCGCTCCCGTGCAGCGCGATTCCACCCCCCCCCCCCCCCCCCCCCCCCGCCCCCCCGCCCCCGGCGATAACACTGATTCTTCCCGCCGCCGTCCACCTGCTATAGCATCTTCCATCGATCTCGTGCCTCCTCTCTCTGCGACGCCTTATCCCGTTGCCTAGGTATGACATCCACGGCTTCCCCTTCGTGCGATCTCGCCGGGATAGCTAGGGATTCTAATGGTTCTTCCTCCTTCTAGGTTCACCTTGCATTTCCGGCTGCAGGGGGTTGCCTCACTGCTGATTTTGGTTCTCCAAGGTTGAACGGCTACATTGCCCCATTCCAAGACTGAACGGCTACAGGGCAATCCCTCCTTCTCTTCTTTTATTTGATTAGAGGCTGCAGTTTTTCATGTGTTTTGTGTGTGTATATGTGTTGGTGTGTGTATGTATGTGTGTGTTTATTATGGTGTGTGTGTTTCTATGGTGTGTGCTTATTATGGTGTGTATGTATGTGTGTTTTTGTATGGTGTGTGTATTTGTTGGTGTGTGTATGTGTGTGTGTGTGTGTATGGTGTGTTTATTTGTATGGTGTATGTATTTGTTGGTGTGTTGTGTTGTGTGTGTGTGTGTGTGTGTATATGTTGTGGTGTGTGTTTATGTGTGTTGTGTGTGTGTGTTGTGTGTGTGTGTATGTTGTGGTGTGTGTGTGTATGTTGTGGTGTGTTGTGTTGTGTGTATGTTGTGTGTTGTGTTGTGTGTATGTTGTGGTGTGTGTGTGTGTATGTTGTGGTGTGTGTGTGTATGTATGTTGTGTTGTGTTGTGTTGTGTGTATGTTGTGGTGTGTGTGTGTGTGTGTATGTTGTGGTGTGTGTGTATGTTGTGTTGTGTTGTGTGTATGTTGTGTTGTGTTGTGTTGTGTGTGTGCCTGGTGTGTGTGTGTGTGTATGTTGTGTGTGTATGTGTGTGTGTGTGTGTATGTGTGTGTGTGTATTGTGTGTTTATTTGTATGGTGTATGTATTTGTATGGTGTATGTATTTGTTGGTGTGTTGTGGTGTGTGTGTGTGTATATATGTTGTGGTGTGTATGTGTATGTATTTGTTGGTGTGTTTATTTGTATGGTGTATGTATGTTGTGTTGTGTTGTGTGTATGTTGTGTTGTGTTGTGTGTATGTTGTGGTGTGTTGTGTGTATGTTGTGTTGTGTGTATGTTGTGGTGTGTGTGTGTATGTTGTGTGTGTGTATGTTGTGTTGTGTTGTGTGTATGTTGTGTTGTGTTGTGTGTGTGGTGTGTGTGTGTGTGGTGTGTGTGTGTGTGTGGTGTGTGTGTATGTGTGTGTGTGTGTATGGTGTGTTTATTTGCATGGTGTATGTATTTGTATGGTGTATGTATTTGTTGGTGTGTTGTGGTGTGTGTGTGTGTATGTTGTGGTGTGTGTGTGTGTGTATGTTGTGGTGTGTGTGTGTGTATGTTGTGTTGTGTTGTGTGTATGTTGCGGTGTGTGTGTGTGTAGGTTGTGGTGTGTGTGTGTGTGTATGTTGTGTTGTGTTGTGTGTATGTTGTGTTGTGTTGTGTTGTGTGTGTGTGGTGTGTGTGTGTGTATGTTGTGTGTGTGTATGTGTGGTGTGTATGGTGTATGTATTTATTGGTGTGTTGTGTTGTGGTGTGTGTGTATATATGTTGTGGTGTGTATGTGTATGTATTTGTTGGTGTGTTTATTTGTATGGTGTATGTATGTTGTGTTGTGTTGTGTGTATGTTGTGGTGTGTTGTGTGTATGTTGTGTTCTGTGTATGTTGTGGTGTGTGTGTATGTTGTGTGTATGTGTGTGTGTGTGTGTGGTGTGTGTTTATTTGTATGGTGTATGTATTTGTTGGTGTGTGGTGTGTGTGTGTGTGTATATGTTGTGGTGTGTATGTGTATGTATTTGTTGGTGTGTTTATTTGTAAGGTGTATGTATGTTGTGTTGTGTTGTGTGTATGTTGTGTTTTGTTGTTTGTATGTTGTGGTGTGTGTATGTTGTGTGTATGTTGTGTTTTGTTGTTTGTATGTTGTGGTGTGTGTATGTTGTGTGTGTGTGTATGTATGTTGTGTTGTGTTTTGTGTATGTTGGGTTGTGTGTATGTTGTGTTGTGTTGTGTGTATGTTGTGGTGTGTGTGTGTGTGTGTATGTTGTGGTTGTATGTATATGTGTTTATGTTTTCTTTTGTTTGATATTTGTGTGTATGTTGTGGTGTGTGTGTGTGTGTGTGTGTGTATGTTGTGGTTGTATATATATGTGTTTATGTTTGCTTTTGTTTGATGGCGGAGTGTCCGCTATGTGGGACAATAATGATGTGATGATCTTTTGTGATATCTGCATTCTTTGGAAGAGAAGTGTGGTTTTCAGGGCACAAGAAGAACTGCATCTAGAGAAGTCCTAGCATTGACAGTGTACATTTTGTCGCATAATGAATCAATGAGAAAAACACGCGAGCGATTTCAGCACTCAACAGAGACAACTAGCAGATTTTTTGCTCGAGGTGTTTGCGCATTGTTGAAGTTAGCCGAGGAAGTGATTCAACCATCCGATAGGTCTTTCAGCTGCACTCCGCCAGAGATTATGTATGACAGGCGTTATATGCCTTTTTTTAAAGATTGTGTTGGGGCAATAGATGTAACACATATCGCGCGTGCATACCAGTGGGAGGTCAAGTTCCATATATTGGGAGAAAGGGCAGACCGACACAAAATGTCATGGCGGCTTGTGATTTCAATATGTGCTTCACTTTCGTTATGTTGTGTTGTGTTTTGTGTATGTTGTGTTGTGTTGTGTGTGTGTGGTGTGTGTGTGTGTATGTTGTGTGTGTGTGTGTATGTGTGTGTGTGTATGGTGTGTTTATTTGTATGGTGTATGTATTTGTATGGTGTATGTATTTGTTGGTGTGTTGTGGTGTGTGTGTGTGTGTATATATGTTGTGGTGTGTATGTCTATGTATTTGTTGGTGTGTTTATTTGTATGGTGTATGTATGTTGTGTTGTGTTGTGTGTATGTTGTGGTGTGTTGTGTGTATGCTGTGTTGTGTGTATGTTGTGGTGTGTGTGTGTATGTTGTGTGTGTATGTGTGTGTGTGTATGGTGTATTTATTTGTATGGTGTATGTATTTGTTGGTGTGTTGTGGTGTGTGTGTGTGTGTGTATATATGTTGCGGTGTGTATGCGTATGTATTTGTTGGTGTGTTTATTTGTATGGTGTATGTTTGTTGTGTTGTGTTGTGTGTATGTTGTGTTGTGTTGTTTGTATGTTGTGGTGTGTGTGTGTGTATGTTGTGTGTGTGTGTGTATGTATGTTGTGTTGTGTTTTGTGTATGTTGTGTGTATGTTGTTGTACCACCCGTAATTCGTCGAGATCAGAAAGGCCCAAGTGGCGACTATGGAGAGCAAGTGGCGACTATGGAGAGCAAGTGGAGACTATGGAGAGAGAGTGGCGACTATGGAGAGAGAGTGGCGACTATGGAGAGAGAGTGACGACTATGGAGAGCAAGTGGCGACTATGGAGAGCAAGTGGCGACTATGGAGAGCAAGTGGCGACTATGGAGAGCAAGTGGCGACTATGGAGAGCAAGTGGCGACTATGGAGAGCAAGTGGCGACTATGGAGAGCAAGTGGCGACTATGGAGAGCAAGTGGCGACTATGGAGAGCAAGTGGCGACTATGGAGAACAAGTGGCGACTATGGAGAGCAAGTGGCGACTATGGAGAGCATAGGCGAGTATGGGCGACTATGGCATAAGTACTCGCCGAGTATCCTATAGTCGCCGGGTTGGGGGCTGGGCTATAAAAAGCCCCCCCTACCCTTTGGTTTTCCTATAAATAGGACCCCATGGGTACTTGGATTGACACCTGGACTTGAGCTTTTGGACCCCGATTCCCGAACTCTCGATCCTGTCACCCTTGCTTTTAGCCAAGTCGGTGCCTTCCCTGTACCAAGCTCGGCCACTTTCGTTTCGGAGGGGAAGACTCTCTTGAGCTTCTGGGTACGTGGTGGGACCTCCCTGTCGCAGCACCTGGGGTCCTGTTTGTTGCTCTTCTAGCTCCGTAGTAGTCGCCAGCCAGGTCATCTCGTTGGACTGCTGGGTGAGTAGCCTCCGGCTGCATCGGTCCGAGAATCTTGAGTTCAGGATTTTCCTGGCGTCAACACTTTGGTGCGGTGAGCGTGGACCGCAGTCAGAGAAGGAAAGTTCAGTAAGAAGGCGAGATGGTGATAGTTGGCGACCATGAGGAAGTTGTTGGCAACTCGCGAGTATGGGAATTCTCGTAAGTAAGGCGAGCTCCTTCCTTACTCGCCCATAGGAGAGTTCTAGTCGCAGAGAGAGGAGACCATGGTAGGCAAATCCATGCTGGCGAGTTCTATACTCGCCCATAGACGAGTTTCATACTCGCCCCTAGGCGAGTTCCTGCAGGCGAGCTCCAGAGGCAAGTTCAGATCAGCGACTTTAATACTCTCCCATAGGCGAGCTTCCTCGGTAGCGGTGACTATCACTCCTTACTCGCTCATAGGCGAGCTTCCTTGTTACTCAGGGTAGGCATCAGGAAGCAGGCGACGAGCATCAAATTCGGCGAGTTCATGGTGGCGAGTATCGTAGTTACTCGCCAATAGAAACAAAGCATTTTCAAAAGATATAAACAAAGCAGGTGAAGTCGATCTCCACGACAGGTTGGGAAACAGGTCTCCGACTTGATTCTAGTAAGATCCAGAACGGATGATGGGACGGTGCCTCGGTAGTGTGTTCCCCTAAGACCAAGCCTCTGCATTGACGGTCGAGATCAGCTCCCCCCTTGCATGTTGGCCGCGGTTCCCTCCGACTGCACCTCTCATCCGACTGGAGAGATTATCAGGAAGAAGTCGTGACGCCGACCTCCTAGCTCGACGATAGGATGATCGACTTAACCTCTCAGGGGACCCTTGAATAAAGGTGTCGTGCACCCTCGAGGGCTAAAAGCCCATAACAAAGCGATGCGTTTCCAATTATTTCCTCCAATTGTGTGAGTTAATGTGCTTAAGTGTGCTTAACTGCCCGTTTAATTATTGAGCAACTTGAAACAGGTTAGGTCGGCATTCAACATCCAAGTAGGATGGAGGCCTCGGGATGGTGTGTTCCTTTGGAACCTCCCTGACTGTCAGTCCCTACTTGACGTCATCCTTCAGCGACATCCAAGTAGGATGGAGGCCTCGGGATAGTGTGTCCCCTCGGACCTCCCCGACTGACAGTCCCTACTTGACGTCATCCATCGCAGACGTTCAGCATCCGAGTAAGATGGAGGCCTCGGGATGCAGACAGAGTGGAGACCTCGAGTGTGTATGTCCAGAAGCCCCCCCCCCCCCCCCCCCCCGAGATTCATGCCCTATCCAGGCGATGCGACAAGATTCAGCCGAAGTGGTCATCGATTCGCGTCACGAGTGGGTTAGAGGATGAGTATCCTGCTTAGCTCTCATAACATCCAGAGCAGGTGATGGGACAGTATAACGGGTTTTTTAATGCGTCCTCCTAAGACCAAGCCTCTGCACTGACGGTCGAGATCAGCTCCCCCCTTGCACGCTGGCCGAGCTACCCCCCCCCCCCCCCGATTGTACTTCTCATTCGTCTGGAGAGATTATCAGAGTAGAGTTGGAAGCCGCCTTCCTAGCCCGAAGTTGCTCACCCCCCTCGAGTGAAAAGAAGTCATCGAGTTGTGGAGTTGTCGTAATCCAGGCCTCTGCTCGAGTCCTTCTCCAGCAAGTCGGCTACTTGCCCCCTCGGATGACTCTTTTTCTCCACCTCCAGTTGAGCTCGGCTCCTGCGAGGTGTCGACCTTCTCTCCACCTCTAGTTGAGCTCGGCTCCTAGAAGGTGTCGACCTTCTCTCCACCTCTAGTTGAGTTGGGCTCCTACAAGGTGTCGACCTTCTCTTCCCCTCTAGTTGAGCTCGGCTCCTAGAAGGTGTAGACCTTGTATCCACCTCTAGTTGAGCTCGACTCCTAGAAGGTGTCGACCTTCTCTCCACCTCTAGTTGAGCTGGGATCCTACAAGGTGTCGACCTTCTCTTCACCTCTAGTTGAGCTCGGCTCCTAGAAGGTGTCGACCTTGTATCCGCCTCTAGTTGATCTCGGCTCCTAGAAGGTGTCGACCTTCTCTCCACCTCTAGTTGAGCTCGGCTCCTAGAAGGCGTCGACCTTCTCTCCGCCTCCAGTTGAGCTTGTCTCCTGCGAGGTGTCGACCTTCTATCCGCCTCCAGTTGAGCTCGGCTCCTGCGAGGTGTCGACCTTCTCTCCACCTCTAGTTGAGCTGGGCTCCTACAAGGTGTCGACCTTCTCTTCACCTCTAGTTGAGCTCGTCTCCTAGAAGGTGTCGACCTTCTCTCCACCTCTAGTTGAGCTCGGCTCCTAGAAGGTGTCGACCTTCTCTCCACCTCTAGTTGAGCTCGACTCCTAGAAGGTGTCGACCTTCTCTCCGCCTCTAGTTGAGCTCGGCTCGTAGAAGGTGTCAACCTTGTATCCGCCTCCAATTGAGCTCGGCTCATGCGAGGTGTCGACCTTCCCTCCGCCTCTAGTTGAGCTCGGCTCCTAGAAGGTGTCGACCTTGTATCCGCCTCTAGTTGAGCTCGGCTCCTAGAATGTGTCGACCTTGTATCCGCCTCCAGTTGAGCTCGGCTCCTGCGAGGTGCCGACCTTCTCTCCGCCTCTAGTTGAGCTCGGCTCCTAGAAGGTGTCGACCTTGTATCCGCCTCCAGCTGAGCTCGGCTCCTGCGAGGTGTCGACCTTCTCTCCGCCTCTAGTTGAGCTCGGCTCCTAGAAGGTGTCGACCTTGTATCCGCCTCTAGTTGAGCTCGGCTCCTAGAGGGTGTCGACCTTCTCTCCACCTCCAGTTGAGCTCGACTCCTAGAAGGTGTCGACCTTCTCTCCGCCTCTAGTTGAGCTCGGCTCCTAAAAGGTGTCGAACTTGTATCCGCCTCCAGTTGAGCTCAGCTCCCGTGAAGTGTCGGCGTTCTCTCTTCCTCCAGTCAAGCTCGGCGAGGTATCAACTCTTTTTTCCTCCTACAGTTGAGATCCCCTCCTGGGAAGGACCTCGTATACCCTCTAGCGCCCATCTCTCCAAACTATGGGTTCTACATTGTTTTTCCGAGCTCATATCGAACTCTAAAAAAGCGGGGATTGTGTACCACCCGTAATTCGTCGAGATCAGAAAGGCCCAAGTGACGACTATGGAGAGCAAGTGGCGACTATGGAGAGCAAGTGGCGACTATGGAGAGCAAGTGGCGACTATGGAGAGAGAGTGGCGACTATGGAGAGAGAGTGGCGACTATGGAGAGCAAGTGGCGACTATGGAGAGCAAGTGGCGACTATGGAGAGCAAGTGGCGACTATAGAGAGCAAGTGGCGACTATGGAGAGCAAGTGAAGACTATGGAGAGCAAGTGGAGACTATGGAGAGCAAGTGGCGACTATGGAGAGCAAGTGGCAACTATGGAGAGCAAGTGGCGACTATGGAGAACAAGTGGCGACTATGGAGAGCAAGTGGAGACTATGGAGAGCAGAGGCGAGTATGGGCGACTATGGCATAAGTACTCGCCGAGTATCCTATAGTCTCCGGGTTGGGGGCTGGGCTATAAAAATCCCCCCTACCCTTTGGTTTTCCTATAAATAGGACCCCAGGGGTACTTGGATTGGCACCTGGACTTGAGCTTTTGGACCCCGATTCCCAAACTCTCGAGCCCGTCACCCTTGCTTTTAGCCAAGTCGGTGCCTTCCCTGTACCAAGCTCGGACACTTTGGTTTCGGAGGGGAAGACTCTCTTGAGCTTCTGGGTACGTGATGGGACCTCCCTGTCGCAGCACCTGGGGTCCGGTTCGTTGCTCTTCTAGCTTCGTCGTAGTCGCCAGCCAAGTCATCTCGTTGGACTGCTGGGCGAGTAGCCTCCGGCTGCATCGGTACGAATTTTGAGGTCAGGATTTTCCTGGTGTCAACAGTTGTGTTGTGTTGTGTGTATGTTGTGTTGTGTTGTGTGTATGTTGTGGTGTGTGTGTGTGTATGTTGTGGTTGTATGTATATGTGTTTATGTTTGCTTTTGTTTGATATTTGTGTGTATGTTGTGGTGTGTGTGTGTGTATGTTGTGGTTGTATATATATGTGTTTATGTTTGCTTTTGTTTGATGGCGGAGTGTCTGCTATGTGGGACAATAATGATGTGATGATCTTTTGTGATATCTGCATTCTTTGGAAGAGAAGTGTGGTTTTCAGGGCACAAGAAGAACTGCATCTAGAGAAGTCCTAGCATTGACAGTGTACATTTTGTCGCATAATGAATCAATGAGAAAAACACGCGAGCGATTTCAGCACTCAACAGAGACAACTAGCAGATTTTTTGCTCGAGGTGTTTGCGCATTGTTGAAGTTAGCCGAGGAAGTGATTCAACCATCTGATAGGTCTTTCAGCTGCACTCCGCCAGAGATTATGTATGACAGGCGTTATATGCCTTTTTTTAAATATTGTGTTGGGGCAATAGATGTAACACATGTCGACGCGTGCGTACCAGTGGTAGGTCAAGTTCCATATATTGGGAGAAAGGGCAGACCGACACGAAATGTCATGGCGGCTTGTGATTTCAATATGTGCTTCACTTTTGTTATGGCATGTTGGGAGGGATCTGCGCATGATAGTCGCATATTCAATTATGCAATTACTGATCCTCATCATAAGTTCCCTCATCCACCTCAAGGTAGATAGTCAAAATTCATTTCTTCTAATTATTACTTTAAAAAATATATCTATTTTTAAACATTTAATAATATTTTTCAGGAAAATATTACTTGGTTGATGTTGGCTATCCTCTACAAAAAGGATATTTATAACCATATCCAGATATAAGGTATCATCTGCCAGACTTTGCCCGTGGTGGACGTCGCACAGAAGGACGTCGAGAGATGTTCAATCATACACATTCACCGCTTAGAAGTGTGATAGAACGATCTTTCGGTGTATGGAAGAAGAAGTGGGTCATACTGCGGGATATGCCAAGCTTTCGCTTTGACAAACAGACAGATATTGTGATGGCCACAATGACTTTACATAATTTCATTCGCCGGCATCCTTTGCGTGTGGATTTTGATTTCAGTGAGTCCGAGCAGAGAGGTAGAGATGATGGAGTGGCCACACAAGAGCGGCAATATATATGCCCTGACACTGCAGGTGGTGTAGAGGAGATGATCGCGCTACGTGATAGTATAGCGGATCAGTTGTATGAATCTAGATCGTAGAAGATATCATGACATATGGTTAATGTGGACATTATTTTTTTGTGTTTGGTATTATATGATGGATAATATTTTTTTTTCTGATATTTGGTGAGAAAAAAATTCACTCAAAACTCTATTTTGTTTTCAAACAACTTTTTCAAAAACAAACTCCATTTTTCAGAATCAGCAATTTTTCATCCAAACAGTTTTTTAGCAAAACTTCATTTTCCAGAATCAGCACTTTTCCAATCAGCAGCTTTCCATCAGCAGCTTTCCATCAGCAACAACCCAATCAAACAGAGCCTAAGATACATCCTTTTGCTCACTTCTTTCCACATGTTAAAATATGTATCGCCTTATATATTTGGATGCATGTAATTCTCATGTTTTTGTTATTTTGTAGACATCCCGATACAAGATGCAAAATTTTTCTTTGCGGTACACTGATACGTTCCCAGTAAAGGAATCCGGCGAGGGGAAGGGTCGGCGGAGGCGAGGAGAGAAAGAGGTGGGAGAAATTGAGAGGATAACTCTAGGGAGCAACCCTAAATCACTTTCATCCAAAGATAATGAAAAAGAGTACATCACCACCCCTTATAAGTGCGGGGTGCGGATAACGCAAGAACGGGTGACAATAGTAAAGCATACAACATAACAGAACACAAATAAGATAATCATGTCGTAGACGCGTCTTCGGTCTCTCCTCCTCCAGACGGACCCGTCATTGTCTTCCTCCGTGTGTAGACCCATCATGAAGTCTCTTCGACGTGCACGTCTGTAATAATACCACCGTCTGGAAAATGTGTCTTGTCCTCAAGGCAGTAGTCAGCGAACTGGCGGTGGAAGTCATCCCGAGGAAGCCATGTGGCGTCAGAGTCTGGGTGATTAGCCCAGTCGACAAGGACATCCTCCGAAGTGGGGTCTCCTAGCAGAAGGCAGCGGCGATCAAGTATCTTGGCTGGGTAGTAGGGCGCCTCGCTGACGAGATAGACGTCGGCCAGGATGTGATTTGTGGTGGCATGGTTGCCCACCGCACGGCGTAGCTGAGAGATGTGGAAGACCGGGTTTATGCGGCTCTCGACGGGGAGACGGTAAGTGACCGCGCCGATACACGCTAGTATCTCAAAGGTGCCAAAGAACCGATGGGGCTAGCTCTTAGTTGTTAAAGGCGCGCCTCGGGCGCGCCTAAGGCTCCAGGCTCAGAGGCTTGCGCCTTCTTGCGCTTTTTTTGCGCCTTTGGAGTATAAAAGGTGCGTCTGAGAGCGGTTTCTGTTGCAAACCTTTTTTTCCCAATAGAAAGAAAGAAATAATGTAAGAACTCAATATTTTTTGCATGGTTTAGTGTTTGTGAAACATAATCGAGTGTTAAGACTTAGATATGATGTAAACGATCATATTAATTCTATTTTTTTAAGAGTTATAAATGATAGTAATGAATGATTAATGAGTAGAATAGATGAAAAATCTGATCAAGAAGATGAACTGATGTTTGATGCTTATTTTTTTAAATGAATGTGGTTGCGCCTTGTCTTCGTCAGGCGCGCGCCTGCGCCTTGAGCCTTGCGCCTAGGCTCCAAGACCCCTTTGCGCCTTGGTGCGCCTTGCGCCTTTAATAACTAAGGGCTAGCTTCGGGCAGGGCCTGCGGGCAACGGACAGCAGGCGGTATGGATGCAATTTGATGAACACCTTCTCCCCCACATGGAAAGAGAGCTCGCACCGCTTCCTATTCGCAAAGGAGGACATCTTATGTTGGGCGCGTATTAGGTGATGTTTCAGGTGGTCCAGGATGGTGTCACGGTTCTGTAGGGCGGTGTCCATACTCTCGACCTGGCTTTCCCCCGACAGATGTCGAAGAATGTAGGGTGGAGGTCGTCCATAGACGACCTCGAAAAGGGTGGTACCGGCCGCATGGTGTTAGGCGTTGTTGTAGGAGTACTCTGCCAAACAGAGCCACTTGGCCTATCCACGGAGTTTCTCCCCCCACAAAATAGTGGAGGTACGTCTCCAAGCAGTGGTTGAGGATCTCGGACTGGCCATCCGTCTGCGAGTGATAAGCGGTGCTAATGCGGAGGCGAGTACCCTATAGCCGGAAAAGTGTAGTCAAGAGGTGCTCAAGAAAAGCGGATCACGATCGCTCACAATCGACTGAGGGAATCCATGAAAGCGCACGACGCCGCTGATGAAGATATCCACGACTGTGGCGACAGTGTCGGGGTGACGGAGGGGGATAAAATCTTCTTATTTGGACAGTCTGTCCACCACGACCAAGATACAGTCAAACCCACGGGAGCGCGGTAGCCAAGTAATGAAGTCCATGACCACGTCCTTCTAAACGCGGTCTGGGATGGGAAGAGGCTGAAGAAGGACGGCCAGAAATGCTGCCTCGTACTTGGTCTTCTGGCAGACCAAGCAGGTGGCCACGAATGTCTTAACCTGCCAGAACATGTGGGGCCAGTAGAGAGGCCGATGAACGGGGGTAGTTCGGAAGGCCCCGGCGTGCCCTCTGGAGGGCGAGGCCTGAAACTCGGTGAGGAGGAGGGGAATGCTCGGTGAAGAGGGAGCTAGAGCAAGGAGGCCCTTGAAGAATAGGCACCCTCCACAAGAGAGTATGGTGGATGGGAGGTGGCATCAGCAATGAGCGTCGTCTGAATCCCAGACAAAACGGGGTCGGCCTTAACCTCGTGTTGGATGGTCGATGTGTCTTCCCACACCGGCCGAGAGATAGCCCAGGCGACAAGGACTTCCTTTGAAGTGGGGTTTACAGGTAGAAGGCAGTTGCGATCAAGCATCTTGGCTGGGTAGTAGGGTGTCTCGTCGACGAGATCAACGTTGGTCAGGATGTGATCCGTGGTGGCATGGTTTCCCACCACACGACATAGCTGAGAAGCGTGGAAGACCGAGTGTATGTGGTTCTCGGCAGGGAGGCAGAGGTGGTAGGCGACCACGCCGATACGCGCTAGTATCTCAAAGGTGCCAAAGAACCGAGGGGCTAGCTTCGGGCAGGGCCTGCGGGCCACGACAGCTGGCGGTATGGTAATTTGATGAACACCTTCTCCCCCACCTGGAAAGAGAGCTCGTGTCGCTTCTTGTTCGCAAAGGAGGACATCTTCTGTTGGGCGTGTAGGAGGTGATGTTTCAGATGGTCCAGGATGGTGTCACGGTCCTGTTGGGCGGTGGCCATACTCTTGACCTGGCATTCCCCCGACAGATGGCGGAGAATGGTGGGCAGAGGCCGGTCATAGACGACCTCGAAAGGGGTGGTATCAGCCGTATGGTGGTAGGCGGTGTTGTAGGAGTACTCTGCACAACAGAGCCACTTGGCCCATCCACAGGGTTGCTCCCCAACAAAACAGTGGAGGTATGTCTCCAAGCAGTAGTTGAGGATCTCGAACTGGCCATCCATCTATGGGTGATAAGCAGTGCTCATGCGGAGGCGAGTACCATGTAGTCGGAAAAGTGTGGTCCAGAAGGTGCTCAAGAAAAGCGGATCACGATCGCTCACGATCGACCGAGGGAACCCATGAAAGCGCACGACGTCGCTGATGAAGTTGTCCGCGACTATGGCAGCGATATTTGGATAAAATGGTCGTATTTGGATAGTCTGTCCACCACGACCTAGATACAGTCAAACCCATGGGAGCGTGGTAGCCGAGTAATGAAGTCCATGACCACGTCCTCCCAAACACGGTTTGAGGTGACGGAGGGGGATAAATGGTCGTATTTGGACAGTTTGTCCACCACGACCAAGATACAGTCGAACCCATAGGAGTGCATTAGCTAAGTAATGAAGTCCATGACCACGTCCTCCCAAACGCGATCTGGGATGGGAAGAGGCTGAAGGAGGTCGGCCGGAAATGTTGCCTCATACTTGGCCTTCAAGAAGACCAGGCAGGCGGCCACGGATGCCTTGACCTGCCGGAACATTTGGGGCCAGTAGAGAGGCCACTAAATGGCGGCAGTTCGGAAGGCCCCGACGTGCCCTCCATAGGTCGAAGAGTGAAACTCGATGAGGAGGCGGGGAATGCTCGGTGAAGAGGGCGCTAGAGCAAGGCGGCCCTTGAAGAACATGCGACCCCATGCAAGAGAGTATGGTGGATGGGCGGTTGTTGAAACCGGCAACCGGTCTCCTGAGTTCGGACCCACTGGGGGTGTAGCCAGTGCTTATTTCTCCCTCACTAAACTCTCTGACCGATGGATGAGAAAAATAGGAACAGACCCAAGGCTGTAGCGAGGAGGTCCCGCCACACACCCGGAAGATCTTAGAGAGCTTTCCCTCCCAAACCAAAGCTCAGCCGGGCACCTTGGAGGGCACTAGCCGCCAACCAAGACTAGCCTAGAGGAGAGGACTCTCAAAGAATCGGATCTCCTCCAAGGTGCCCTTAAGGGTCTATTTATAGATTTTTTTCAGGCTGGTCTGCAAATAGCATGAATCCGCCTTTTAATTTTACTAAACGCACCCCAGATTGGTCTGCTAATATCCCAACTCCGCTGTTCTGAAGGGCTATTTGCAGCCCATAAGGGGCAACATGGTCATTTCCTCCTTAAAGCCCTTGGGGGCGAGTGGTCCATGAGGGCACCACTCGCCCAGCTCTCGCGTGATTGGGAGAATGCTTACGCTTATGGGCGAGTGGTCCGCAAGGGTACCACTCGCCGATTTCCTCTTCTCGCCCTATGGCTCGCCACCTACTTACCTGGGGGTTCTTCCGCCTGCCTCAGCCTGGGCGAATGGTCTGGCTGACCCAGATCTTGCCGGTAGGCTTGAGGGGACCACTCAGCGAATACGGGTTGTACACAATCCCCGCTCTTTACGAGTGGTTCCTACGCTCGGAAAGAACAGTCCAACCTGGTATTCGGTGAGTGCTTGCTGACTGGACCCATAAGATTCGGTGGGTCCCACCGTCACCCTATATATACTTCTCAGTGTCAGATTTCTCTGGAACGCTTCCATTCCTCGGCTTGGAGATCCTTCTCTCCCTTGACCTTTTGCCGATTTCAATGTCTTCCCACAAACCTTCCGCGAGACCCCTCTCGCAGGAAATGATTGAGCGCCTGGCTGCGGCTCAGAGCGCAACTGCCCCCAAGATGGCCAGGTTTGCTCCCTGGCTTACGTCCAAGCGTGACCCGAGTGTCCCTTACGTCTCGCGTCGAGCCAAGGAGATTCGGCTGAATCGTCAGGGAGGCGAGACTGCCTCGGAGTCTCCGGAGAACGCTCCTCCGGACCCCGGAACGCAGGTATGGGAATTCCTCCTGTCTTTCTGTTTAGTTACTGCCCCCTCATCCTGCAATTATTCCGACCATTCACAGGGGATCTCGGTGATTGAGAATGGCCATGGGGCCATTCCGAACAGTGTTGTGGTGCCACCTCTTGCGGATGCGAGGCCTCCTCCCAATCTGGATCATGCTCCTCCACCCCCTCCGGGAGAGACCACACAGCAATCTGGTAAGTTATGAATTCTTGTCCTGCACGTTGTGCGTTACTGACCATTGTTTTCTCTTTTCTAGCCCTCAACCCTGACCTTCCGCCGCGGGACACCGTTCCTCCGGGTTCCCTTTTTAAACAGAACCCCTCCGTTCCCGCGAATGAACAGAGGATCTCCCCTGAAAGGGAACTCGGTCAGCAAGACCGTGTAGATGACCACGCGAATGCTTCGGTTCCTTCTTCACAGCCCTATCGCCCAGGGAAAGGAAAAGTACTACCTCCCGCCGGATTGTTTAAATCGCACCCCCATTCGTCTCGTCCCCCAGGTCATGGGGACTCCATACTAGGTCAGTGTCCTCATCCGCATTTAGCGCATTCGCTTTGTTTAACGCGATTGACCTGCCCGTGATCTCGCAGGATATCGGGAAACCTCTCCCTTTGGGTCCTACCACGAGGGGGGAGACGGGATGCTCTCGCCTCTCCCCTCTCCCGGGGACCTCTCTGACTTTCTTGGTGATCCCTCAGATCATGCGACCCTGAAGGAGAGACTCACAGAGGTCTTGGGGAAGCTTATCCATATTCAGCGAAACATCGCCGGCCAGGTGGATGATGTGCGGATGGAGGTCACGCGCGAGCTGAAGGAGCTTCGGAAGGACTATTCGCGCATCCTTACAGTGGTGGAGCGTCTGGGAGGTGAAGGAGGGGAGTTGTCTCCCGGGAGGCATACTGCGCGAGCCCGGGACCAGCTTCAGCTGGCGTCTCAGGAGATCACCTCCATGCTCGCGTACTATCGCCCGCGAATGCCCCCGGAGGCTGGGCCGCGAGGGCATGGCCGGTGGTATTGGGAGGAGCGCTAGTCTGGTCATCATTCGCCTCTCTTTGCATTTTCTTTTTTCTTATTCAGTTTATGGTGTTGTGGAGGTTGGACTCATTTTATGTCTGTAATAATTTACTCTGTGCTTTGCGAATGCGTTTTCCGCTTATATTTCTCGCAACTTGCTTGGGTATGCCGAATGATGTCTTACATCAGAATGCCTTTCCACCCTTGTTGCATAGCCGTCGAATGAGTAGCCACAGGGCATTCGTCATTAATGGACGAGAGGGACCGGCCCGGGTTTCGAGGCGCCGGGAAGGCGCGATGGCTATCCGCACACCCGTTGCCTTGAAAGCCCGAGCGTTTTTTATTTCCTCTATAAATAGGCCGCATAACTACCGTATTGATTACCTCACCATCCGCTCCCTCTCTCTCCCTGCGCTAGAACTCGCACTTCTCTCTTCTCTGCAATTTCCGTCTTCTTCGGTATTCGCAAGATGGGTGGCGAGACCGAAGGCAGAGCCAGGTGCGCCAGTGCATTCGTCAACCATGTCTTTGAAGCTTGTGATCTCTCCGAGGAAGCTTACTTGACCACTGTCGCGGACTATGTCCCGCCGGGATTCGAAGCGCGAAAGCCCGGGTCGGGGGATCGCTTAAATTCCATCTCGTTGTGTGCTCTCGCGATCCCGCTGGAGCACTTCGAGGTGGGATTTCGCCTCCCCATCTGGCCGGAACTCCGCCAAACTTTCTGATACTATGGCGTCGTGCCCGACCAGCTCAACCCTAACTCTATCGCCATGCTAGTCGGGTACGCGTGCTACCTGCGAGAGGAGGGGATCGAATTTTCGCTGCCCGTCTTCTACAAGCTCTATAACTTTCGCTGCTCACACGGTATCTCCTTTTTCTCGGGTCAGAGCCCGCTCAAGCACCAGGGTCTCCCAAACAAGAACCATGACTGGGTTCGCCGCTTCATCTTCGTCAGCGGGAGCCTCGGAAACACCCTTCTCGCCCCGGTGCAGGAGGAGGAATCAACCTTCCGGCCCCCGACTCTGGGGGGGCACGAGGCTAAGCTGCACCAGTACATCCTGGAGCACAGGATGGACCTCGTCCACCTCCGGCGAAATGTCAACTCGCTTCCGCCCATTCCGCAGGGTGAGGGTGAGTTTTCTAAACCTTCTTCATTCGCTCGGTTTTGTTGACCTCACACCATTCGCTGATCCGCTCGTGTCCGCAAACAGGCGTGCGAGACTTCCCCCTTCATCCGTCGCGTCCCTCGGGGGTCTCCGTGTCTCTTGCGCAAGCCGCCACGGATGCCTGTCGGGAAGAACCCTCCACCTCCAAGCACAGTAGCCGAAAATGAAAAACCGGGGTGCCTCTCCCCTCTTCTTCCAAGAAGCCAAAATGCCCTCCTTCCGCCAAAGGGAAGGGGGCCTTGGACGAGACCTCAGGGGAGAAAACTCCAGCCCAGATCCCGGGAACGAGTGCGTCGGACGGGAATGTTCCCCATTCGGGGTCGGCGTTGCCGCCGCCGCCATTGCCCAGGGACCACCGGAACTTCCCTCAGTGCGAGAAGTATGTGGACCCCTCAGGGGCTCCCTTGGTGAAATGGGACAGGAACTCGAACAGGGTCTCGCTCTCTACCCTCCATCCATCGTGGATAGAGAGCGACCTCGCCAGTGGTGAGGCTTACGCCATTGCGTATGCCCTCTATGGTCGGGAAGATGCCGAGGTCTTCGATGCCGAGAATACTCAGGTTCTCGCCCACGAGACCGCTCGAGCCCTGCTGCGGGCCCTTGAGCTTGCGCATATGTCTTCGCGCCGGAGCATTAATCTGGCGCGGAGTTTGGCGGAGGTTGAGGAGACCATGGCTGTTGTTTCTGCCGAGGCGCGTGACCTCGGGGTGAAACTGGAAGCTGCGGAGGCCCTTCCCGCCAGCCGCCCCGTCAGAGAGGTATATTTCCCCCCTCCCCGCGAATGGTCGTTGATGATTGCCGCACTTTCTTCTCACCATCTTCATTTTCTCAGGACGCTATGATCGCCGAGATGCTTCGCGCACGAGTGGGCAATCTTGAGGAGGAAGTTCGGCTGGCTAAGGCCGAGGTCCAGCAGGCGCGAGAAGCCGATGCCTTGGCACTCGCCTCAGGGAGTAGGGGCACTTTTATCCCCACCATGAGCTAGAGCAGCTGATACAGGAGAATGCTCAAAGCGCCGTGAAGCACGCGCTGCAGGTGCTGCGGCAGGCTGGGTACCTGAAGGAGGAGGCCGAACGCCTCTCTGTCCGACAGGTCATCCCCGAGCTCTACATTCTGATCCCCTTCCCGGAAGACGAGGACGGCGAGCCGCGAGAAGACGCCCTCCTACCGGATTCGAGCGAGAGCGATGGATCTTCTGGCGAGAAGCCTGTCGACCCATGAGATGGGCACTTTGTACTTTTTTGCTCTCTTTCTATTCTTCATTTTTGGGATGTAATCATGAACTGGGGCGAGTCCCCTTGGCATATATATATTGGTTACAATTTTTGTGCTCTCAATTTTCCTCATTCGCCACTGTATCTCGCTAGGCTCATTAGGACGCTAGGTCGCAGTGTAACTGTCTTGGCCACTCGTCGGACGCTCAAAGGTGACCTAGGATGCCCTGCTCCGATACTCTGCTATTCGCTCCACTCGCCACCTCTGACCATTCACCTAGGTCGGTAGTCTCGCTTGGACAGGTTACATGAGGGAGGGGAGAAACTGCCTAACTGGTGTGCAGCCCTCGCGAGTGCTCCCGAGGTCGATCTTTGAGAATCTAGGACCTGCCACCGAGTGAGCCTTCGGACCTGCCAGCTAGATGAAAGCCTGGACAGCGGGTCTGCTCGGGGCCATCTTTCCAACAACATAGAACCTGCCGTCGAGTGAGCCTTCGGACCTGCCAGCTAGATGAGAGCCTGGACAGCGGGTCTGCTCGGGGCCATCTTTTCAACAACATAGAACCTGCCGCCGAGTGAGCCTTCGGACCTGCCAGCTAGATGAGAGCGTGGACAGCGGGTCTGCTCGGGGCCATCTTTTCAACAACATAGAACCTGCCGCCGAGTGAGCCTTCGGACCTGCCAGCTAGATGAGAGCCTGGACAGCGGGTCTGCTCGGGGCCATCTTTTCAACAACATAGAACCTGCCGCCGAGTGAGCCTTCGGACTTGCCAGCTAGATGAGAGCCTGGACAGCGGGTCTGCTCGGGGCCATCTTTTCAACAACATAGAACCTGCCACCGAGTGAGCCTTCGGACCTGCCAGCTAGACGAGAGCCTGGACAGCGGGTCTGCTCGGGGCCATCTTCTCAAAAACTTAGAGTCTGCCACCGAGTGAGCCTTCGGACCTACCAGCTAGATGAGAGCCTGGACAGTGGGTCTGCTCGGGGCCATCTTCTAGAACCTTCGAGGTTTCCCCACAAGCTGCAGCATTATTTTCACATACACAGGTTAAACAGAATATTCTCATTTCAAAAGTATTAGCATTACATAGTTTTTAGGGATAGAAGCGTTTGAGATCGTCACCACTCCATGTGTGACTAAGGGGTTGACCCTCCACATTCTGAAGGCGGTATCCCCCAGACTTTAGCGCCTCTTCCACGACATAGGGACCTTCCCAGTTGGGATTAAGCTTTCCCACCGCGGCAGACCTTCCAGCCGCGTCGACCTTCTTGAGTACTAGGTCCCCCTTTTCGAATTGCTTGACCCTGATGTGCTTGTCGAAGTACTTGGTCATACGCCGCTTGACCTCTTCTTGGCGAATGGCTGCTAGATCTCGGGCTTCTTCGATGAGGTCGAGGGAGAGTCGCAACTCCTCTTCGTTCCCAGCTCTCCAATCTTCCTCTCCATTCGCGGCGGCCTTTACTCGTGGTGTCATGACCTCGAACTCTATGGGGATGACGGCCTCGCAGCCGTGGGAGAGCTTGAAAGGGGTCTCACCCGTGGCTGTGTTGGGGGTAGTCCTTAAAGCCCACAGGACCGAGGGGAGCTGCTCCACCCAATTGCCCTTAAGATTTTCCACCATCTTCTTGAGCAAGTTCACGATAATCTTGTTTGCCGCCTCCACCTGCCCGTTGCTCCTGGGATGGTGGACGGATGCAAACCTGAGGTCTATCCCCAGTTGGCCACAAAAACTGATGAACTCCTCGCTGGCGAATTGCGGGCCATTGTCTGTGACTATGGCTTGCGGAATCCCATGTCGACAGATGATCTCCCCCCATATGAAGTTGCGGATCACTTGGGAGGTGACCTTGGCCAGCGCCTTGACTTCCAACCACTTCGAGAAGTAGTCGATCATGACCAAGAGGAATCTCCTCTGCCCACTGGCCTGGGGAAAGGGTCCCACCAGATCCATCCCCCATATGGCGAACGGCCAGGGCGCCGTGATACTCCTTAGCCTCTGAGCAGGCATGAGCTAAAGTGGGGCGAACATCTGGCACTTCTGGCACTTCTTAGCGAAGGCCGCCGCATCTCTACTCAAGGTCGGCCAAAAGTGCCCCTGTCTCGTTATTCTTGCCTCCAACATCCTGCTCCCTGAGTGGCTGCCACATTCGCTGGAGTGAACTTCTTCCAAGATTCTTGGGACTTCATCTTCCGAGATGCATCGGGCCAAGAGGCCCGAGAGGGTCTTCCGATACAAATCCCCCTCATGGAGCATGTAGTAGGCGGACTTGCACCGGAAGCGCCTTTGGTTTGGAACATCCTCCGGGAATTTCCCTGTTGCAAGGAAGGTAACGAAGGGATCCTTCCAAGAGGGTCGCTGCTCTATTTCCATGAGTTCCCCCTCCTCGATCGAAGGATGGAACAGGTCTATCAGGGTTCCTCCGGCTCGAGGACCGGCCTTGGCCAAGCGATCCGCTGGGGTGCTCTCCTCCCGAGGGATGTGTCGATGGAGAAAGTCTTGAACACCCCAATGAGGCTTCTCACTTTGGCTAAGTATCTTATGAGTGTGGGTTCCCTTGTCTCGAACTCTCCCTTGATCTGAGAGGCTATTATCATCGAGTCGGTGAGGACCTCTACGTCATGGACTCCCAGTTCCTGAGCCAGACGTAGGCCGGCGATCACTGCCTCATATTCCGCCTGGTTGTTGGTGATTGGGAAATGTATAACGAGCATCTGCTCGATCTTCATCCCGTGGGGGCTCTCCAGCACCACCCCTCCCCTGAGAGAATTTTTACCCGAGGCCCCGTCAACCAGCAGCTTCCATGGAATATGACGAGGGGCTTGACCCTCCTCTATCTCGGCCACATAATCTGCCATGAAATCTGCCACTACCTGTGCCTTCATGGATAGTCGAGGGACGAAGGTGATATTGAACTCACTTAACTCTATTGACCACTTCGTGAGCGTCCCTGAGTGCTCTACTCCTTCGAAGATCTGGCGGAGGGGGTGATCAGTCACCACTTGGATTGAATGGGCCTGGAAGTATGGCCTGAGCTTTCTTGCCGCGACGACCAGAGCGAAGGCTAGCTTCTCTAAAATTGGGTACCTGAGTTCCGCCTCCCTCAAGACCCTACTTACGTAGTAGATGGGCAGCTGCTTCTTGCCTTCTTCCCGGACCAGGACGGAGCTTACGGCCTCAGTCCCGACTCCGAGGTACAAGGCTAGGTCCTCCCCCTCCTTGGGGCCCTGGAGCAGCGGAGCCTGGGTGAGCTGCCTCTTCAAGGCCTGGAAGGCCTCCTGACATTCCTTTGTCCACTCGAATTTCTGGTTCCCTCGTAACGTTTTGAAGAAGGGGGAGCATTTTTCCCCGGCCCGGGAGAGAAACCTGCTCAACCCCGCGAGTTTTCCCGTCAAGCGCTGGACCTCCTTGGCATTCCGAGGCGATCCCAACTCCATGATGGCTTTGACCTTGTCCGGGTTAGGTTCTACCTCCGAAGGGGTGAGAAGGTGTCCCAGGAACTTCCCCTTGCTGGCCCCGAACACACACTTCAGGGGGTTCAGGTGCATCTTGTACTTGCGTAGGGTGGCGAAGGTTTCCTCGAGGTCTCGGAGATGAATGCTCACGCTCTTGCTCTTCACCATGAGGTCATCTACATAAACCTCCAAGTTTCTTCCTCTTTGCTCCTTAAAAACCCGGTCCATAATTTTCGGGTAGGTTGCTCCTGCATTTTTCAGCCCAAAGGGCATCATCTTATAGCAGTAGCACCCCTCCCGGGTGATGAAAGAGACATCTTTGATATCCGGGGGCATCCTGATCTGGTGATAACCTGAAAAACATCCAAAAAACTCATCACGGAAAAACCGACGGCTGAGTCAACCAGCGCGTCGATCCGAGGCAGGGGATAACAATCCTTAGGGCAGGCTTTGTTTAATAAAGAAAAGTCGATACACATACGCCAGCGACCATCGCCCTTTTTTACCATGACGACATTGGAGACCCAGCCTGGATACTGGATCTCTGATACAAAACCTGCTTCAAGGAGCTTGGCCACCTCCTCGCGGATCGGTTCTTCGAGCTTGTCGGTGAAGGCCCTCCTCTTCTGCCGGATGGGGCGGGCTCCTGGCTCAAGGTTGTGACGATGGCAAGCCACGTCCGCCTCGATGCCTGGCATGTCTGCTGCGCTCTATGCGAAGATGTCTGCGTTCTTCTGGATGCACTCCAGCATCCTTACCCTGTCTTCCGGGCTGAGGCCTCCGCTGACACGCACCTTCTCCACCCTTCCTCCCTGGGTGATAACCTCCATCTCCACTACTTCCTCTGCCGCCTCAAGCCGGGTCGGCTCTTCCCATCTGCCGCTCGCTTCTCGCCCCTCTACCCTGACCTTCTCCTCTGCCGCACCTTCCTCCTCCATTGGTTCGACCTACTCCTCCTGAGCTACCTCCATCTCCTTTCCTCGGGCACTGCCCTCTTCCTCTTCTCCCCTCTTCTCCACTCCTTCTCCTGGCCCCTCCGGCCTCCTCATCTCTTCATCCATCTTCTCAGCCTCCGCCATCCAAGAGATTGTGTTGACGGCAGTCACGTAGCACTGCCTTGCCACCTTTGCATCTCCCCGGATTCGGACCTGGACTCCTCCATTATGGAACTTCAAGCACTGATGGTATGATGAGGGCACACATCGGAAAGCACTGATGAGGGGGCATACGAATATGGCGTTGTAGCTGCTCGGAGCGTCAACGATGACGAACCGGCAGTTCCTTGGGAGCCCTCCTAACGTCACCTGGAGGTCGACACCTCCCTCAACCTCCTTCCTTTCTCCTGAGAAACCAAACAGCGGCCCATCAGAGGCCCGCACCCTCTTCTTCTCCACCTCCATCGTATCGAAAGCCTTCTTGAAGATAACATTCACCGAGCTCCCATTGTCCACCAGGATCCGGGAGACCGTGAAGTTTTCTATCGCCGTCTGGATCACCAGGGCGTCGCAGAACAGATCCTCATAATCGGGCATGTCTTCCGAGGAGAAGGTGAGTTTTTCTGTGGGGGATGGGGTCTGGGAAGTTGACGCGACATCTCTCCAGAACATTGCCTGGAAGCTCCTCTTGCGAGAGGCCTCTATCCCAACCCCACCATGAATCACCCCGATTCCCCCTGGCTCCTGTATCCGCCCTGTCCTCGCATCGGTCCTCTTTCTCCTCTAGGAGCACTTCCTCGATCCTGGCCTGCTACCGCTGTGGATGACCTCTCCCTCTCATCTCCAAGAATTCTGGGCAGGTGGCGGCCGCGTGACCTTCTTCCTGATGAAAGTCACAATAGGGAAACGCCACCCTGTCCCCTCTTCCTGCTCTTCCTCTCCCTCATGTGGCTCCTCTACCTCCTCTACCTCGGCCTACTGCCATAGCTTGCTCCCTTGGGGGGTAAGGGGGTCTGGGGCCTTGCCTCCACCCCGGATTTATCCCCCCCCCCCCCCCCCCCCCCCCCCCCGCCTCTCTTCCTTGGAACCCCCCTTCCTGTCCTCTCGCTGGTCCTTCCTGGTGCCTCCAGCCCAACCTGTTGTTGGGCTCTTGATACCTCCAATTCCGAGGCGGTCTTTCGAACCCCTGACCCCTGGGTTCTTCTCGCCTTCTTCCTTCCTGCTGCCTCCCCTCAGACTCGCTCATCTTTGCCAACCTCTTGTAGAATTCTGGGTTGGCCGCTTCCCCTTCTATCTCCTCCGCTGCTCGCTCCATCAACTCCTCAAAGGAGAGAGGAGCCCTTCTCTTCAGATCCATCTTGAAGAACCCATCTCGCAACCCCATGATGAATGCCATCTTGAGGGCGAACCCCGGCACCTCCTGCACGAGGTGTATCTCTTCTTGAAATCTGTCCACATAGTGTGCCAGTGATTCCCCCTCCCTTTGCCTGATCTTGAAGAGAGCCTATGCATCCTTCTTTCTCTTCTTCGACGTCGAGAAGCGCAGCCGGAAGCTCCGGCGCAGATCGTCGAACGCGTAGATGGAACCTACGGGGAGCTGGTGGAACCAGTCCCTAGCTTTCTCCTTCAAAGTGGTCGCGAAGAGTCGGCACTGAAAGGCATCCATCATGGGCAAAATTGAAACCATGTCCTCAAACCATTGCAGGTGCACGACTGGGTCGTCCTTGCCAGTATAATAGGACATCTCCGGCCCCCGGAACCCCTCTGGAACTGGGGCCGAGAGGATCATCTCGCAAAAAGGGCTTCCTTCCCCTGCTCGGCGAGTGGTCCTCTCGCGCGGAATCAGCTCGCAAACCTCAGCATTCGTCGGGCTGCTGTATAGCTGCCGCCCGGGGATATCTCGCGCGCTTCCTTCCGCTGGCACTTCCTTCCCAGGTCGCTGCCCCGGAACATTCTCGCCGATCTGCTGGGGCGTAACCACGGGAACTGTCGGCGTCTCGCACTCGCTTCTTCCTGCGAGAACCGTCTGCAGGACTTCTCGCTTGAACTTCTCGAACATCTCCAGTCACTCCCCTGTCGCTGGTGACTGCGAGTGGCCCGAGTTAGAACCATTTCCCCCATCTCCTGTCATCCAACCTAGCTTGAGATTTTCCTTCACCGGCTACGGTCCACGCTCACCGCACCAAAAATGTTGAAACTGGCAACCGGTCTCCTGAGTTCGGACCCACTGGGGGGTGTAGCCGGTGCTTATTTCTCCCTCACTAAACTCTCTGACCAGTGAATGAGAAAAATAGGAACAGACCCAAGGCTGTAGTGAGGAGGTCCCGCCACACACCCGGAAGATCTTAGAGAGCTTCCCCTCCCAAACCAAAGCTCAGTCGGGCACCTTGGAAGGCACTAGCCGCCAACCAAGACTAGCCTAGAGGAGAGGACTCTCAAAGAATCGGATCTCCTCCAAGGTGCCCTTAAGGGTCTATTTATAGATTTTTCCAGGCTGGTCTGCAAATAGCATGAATCCGCCTTTTAATTTTACTAAACGCACCCCAGATTGGTCTGCTAATAGCCCAACTCCGCTGTTCTGAAGGGCTATTTGCAGCCCATAAGGGGCAACATGGTCATTTCCTCCTTAAAGCCCTTGAGGGCGAGTGGTCCATGAGGGCACCACTCGCCCAGCTCTCGCGTGACTGGGCGAATGCTTACGCTTATGGGCGAGTGGTCCGCAAGGGTACCACTCGCCGATTTCCTCTTCTCGCCCTATGGCTCGCCACCTACTTACCTGGGGGTTCTTCCGCCTGCTTCAGCCTGGGCGAATGGTCTGGCTGACCCAGATCTTGCCGGTGGGCTTGAGGGGACCACTCAGCGAATACGGGTTGTACAGCGGTGGCATCGGCGATGAGCATCGTCCGAATCTCAGACTAAACGGGGTCAGCCTCAACCCCATGTTAGATGGTTGCCACGTCTTTCCACACCGGCCGAGAGATAGTCGTGAGCTCCAACGACTGGCTCTGATGAGAGAGGGCATCGTCCTCTCGGTTCTCCCTCCCCGGGCGGAACTCGATTGTGAAATCATATCCTAGGAGTTTGTCCACCCACGCTTGTTGGGCAGACATGGATTTCTTCTGCTGGAGGAGATAACGGAGGATGTGGTGGTCATTGTCGACCACGAAGGGACGAACCAGAAGATAGGGGTGTCAATGCTGAACGGCGAGAACGAGGCCCGCGAGCTCATTCTCATATGTTGAACGGCTGCGAACGGTGTTGGATAAAGCGCGACTAAAGTAGGTTATCGGTCGTACGACCTGCATGAGGATGGCTCCCACCCCGGAGTCCGACGCATCACACTCCACGAGGAACGGAAGAGAGAAATTGGGCATGGCCAACACCGTCCCGTGTACTAGGGCCTGTTGAAGGGCGGCAATGGCGCCGACAGCCGTCCACTGAAAAGGGCCCTCCTCCGACTTCTTCAGGAACTGTGTGAGGGGTTGAGCTAGAGACCAGTACCCCTGGATGAAGCAGCGGTAGTATCCCGTCAAGTCTCGGAAGCCTCGGACGTCCCGTAGGGATGTAGGAGTCGCCCAATAAAGGACCTCCACAATCTTCTCCTCGTCTATGGTGACCCCCGTGTAAGACCCCCTTAAGTGGGACGTTATACCCCGGGCCGATATGGTGTGACCGAGGTAGCTCACCTCCGATGCCCCAAAGGAACACTTCTTCGGGTGGAGCTGGAGGTGATGGCGTCGGATGGTGGTCAGAGTGAGGCGGGACGTGTCGAAGGTGATCCTGCCAGGAAGAACTGTATACCAAAATGTCATCAAAAAATGAGAACATGTCGATGAAGTACCGCCCGGAAGATGTCATTCATTGTCGCCTGAAAGGTGGCGAGTGCGTTGGTCAGGCCGAAGGGCATGCCCAAGAACTCGTATTCAACCTACAGGTGCTCGGGTTATGTCACTTACAGATGGTCTTTCAAAGGTAGTTATTAATTTTAAGTTTAGAAGAGATCCTTCTTTTTTCAATGCTCTTTCACAGTCAAAATAGCACATTTTTTTATTTCTTTTGCTGAGTTGAAGACATTACTTGGACATGAACAACACATTACCTTTGAAATACGCATAATGATTCTCCTTCCGTCTAAATAATGTTATGAAAACTGTTCAAACATTTATTGTCACTATATTCCATAAATTGTTCCTTTAATATTTTCCACCTAATGAGATTATGGTGGTTGTTCATAGATGTCAAAGTCTGCCCCTTCAGACATGTCTCGAATCAATCTTCTAGACCCAAAGGATATAAGTGCAGTTCTCTTTCAAACTTCTATATCTATGTACTCTTATTGAATGCTCGACACATCTATAAAAACATATTACTGACAGAACTGCCTTTGGAATTTTTTATCAACAAGACCAAAACACCAACTGGATTTTCAATATTCAAATACTGTAAATTAGTTAGCAAGGTAGCATATGTTTATGGCTATAAAAATTATTTTCCTTCGTATTTAGCTTTCTTTAGGTTTCTAGATTGTTTTTTTCTTTATTCTCTTAATTTTTATTTCTGAAATTATTAACTAGTTTCACAATAACTCTGCGCCTCATGGCTCTTAATACATTATTTTTCTTCCCACTGAAAACCCTCTTTTGTCAAGTACAACATAGTCCTAGCAAAAATGAAATTCATTTTCCATGCTTGTCAATCTTGGAAATCATGCTTCTTTATTCTGTGTACATTTGCATACCACATCTTAGCTGCATTAAACTCGTTGCTACAGTTTGCGGCAGCTGGAGCAAACTCATTGCAACTTGCAAACTCGCTGCAGATTTATTTCTAAAAAATACATGGAATGAAACTATAAGGAAAGGCATGATGTACTTAGGCATTAGTGAGACATTTAATTGAAACATTTAATAAAACTATAAGGAAAGACATGACGTAATTGAAACATTTAATTGTAATCATCAATCTTTAACATTGACAATGTATTGACGAGGAAAATAATTAATTAGGCACTTGAAAAGGCTAGTTAGCTAGATCGCAACCATGATTTTTTGTTGGCTATTTTTCTGTATTGCAACTCCTTTAGGAATCAGGGTCATTCATATTATACCTTGTAATGCAAAGTTTCAAAAAAGTTTGTGTTGATTTTGTCCTTCATCAAGCTTGCAATGAGCACTCAAAACAAAAAAAATTGAACAAGTATGAGTTCTCAAAACAACTCTATTTCCTGACCATTTTTAATGGATTTAATTTTAATAATACTACATAGAACTCATTTCAGCAAAAGTACGATGTTATGATTCCCATTGATGTGATTCTAGTTCCATACCAATTGATGCAGCTCTAGTTACACTACCTATGAGAGTCATGAGTATGTGAAATTTAAAGGCTAATAAATGCACATAATAAGATCCTGCAGCCTCAATAAGGGATATGATGCCTGCTGCTAATTTCACAGGTGAAATATATGAAATGAAATAATACTGAATTCTTAGTCATATGATCAGAGTCGCTCATTAATCAATTATGCAATTCCTAAAAGCTGATGATGTAAGACAAACATTGTATGTATTTTTTATCAATTTTTAAGTCAAACTAATACTGATAAATAAACCAAAGACTAGACCAAAATGAATTCAAATGCTCAAAAGGGGGAAGTAAAACGGGAAACTTGTTTGGACATTCCAAATCTAAATAAATATGCTTTATATAATCTACAATATGTACAAGAGCCTAAATTAAACACATCATAGGAAATACACCATTTATACGCTTTATAAGTACTGTGAAAATAAATATGTGAAAATAATAATAGAAGAAGAGATGAGGAGGGAAAGGACGAAAGAGCTCACAGAGGAGGGTTTTTCAACCAAACAACACCAAAAAGTCATCAAAGTTGGCCATATTTTTCCAAAATAGCTGTAACATCTCCTTCAACTCATTATGTCCTTTTAAACCCGCAATTTCTTCATTGTGAGTTTGAATCAACGCTTCCTGCCTTTCAATAAGCTTTGTTTGGGATGCAATATGAGAGTTGGCATTGCGAATTCTTCTTCTGTCGAATTTAACTTCTCTTTCAATTGAGTGGCCTCGTTAATTATTTTCTTCCTTTGTCTGGAAGGAACGACACCATAGCCTAATCCTTTGTCATAACCAGACTTATTTCCAAGTGCTTTTTTTATAATTTCTCTCTCGGACATTAATCTTTCACCGTCAGATTCTACTGTTGATGCTCTCAGCATTTCCATTTCAAGTTGTAAAATAATGTTACAATAGAAACATAAGTTATCACTGACAAACATCAATTCTCTCTACTAGTTTAAATTCTGACTTGCATATGCTGTTTTAGCTTTCTCACTAACAAACACACCATTCTTCTTATGAGTGTTAGCAAAGTTCTCAACAGGACTTTGATTAACCTACATATGAACATAATATTAGAGAATATGAGGTAATAATCAAAAATCACTAATAATACCATTACATTACCATTTCCAATAGTCGTGAATGATAGGATTTGGAACCCGACGTATGAGTAAACGGCATGTGTGACCTATTATCAGCGTTAGTTTTGGACCTTTTATGTTATTATTCAAAATCACATATGAGTGCATGTACTGAAGCTTTTACTAATCACACACACACACACACACACACACACACACATATATATATATAACCGGATTTTGTTAATTACTAAAATTCACCTTAAAACTCTTACTGTCGAAGTAATCGCACAAGGCACACCACTTCTCGAGTGAGATCCAATCAAACGGGCTACAAACTCTTGGATTCTTTCCCAATGCAACATATTCTTTATAAGTTGCAGATAATCTCCCTCTCCAATGCGTATAACTACGATGAAACATCTCTTCCATATAGCCTTTTACTAATTGATCTGTAGACCATCCCTTTTTATCAAACCATTGCTACAAAGGAACAACATATATTTAGTTATTCCAACCAAATTGAAAAAAAAAATGTCATATACAAATTTACTTACATCTAATCCAGCATATACAGGAAGTATACGTTCATTTTCAATTTTGCTCTAGGGGGTCAAGAAATCCAATCCTGGACTATGTCTAATAACAACGCCTATCCCATTTGCTATGTGATTTGCAAAACGACGTGGTTTCTTGAAGCCTTCAAGGAATTCAATCTCAAGCAATTTCTTATCCTAAAAAATGTATGTTATCATATAGTGTGATAGTATGTAACTTTCAAGGTAAATAAAACATACGTTTTCTTCAATAGCTTTCTCGATAGATTTTCACGTGCTCGCCCCACGACCTCTTTTTCTACTAGAGCTTGCCACTGCAAAATTAAACAAACTTAATAAATATACGGTTCTAGTAAATAATAAACATCGGTATGAAATATAATTAAGGAGTGCTTACCAATATTATCAGATATCTGTGGTGGACTTCCATCATCAAATTCATTTGCCGCAACATCATCATGAAGATGATGTGATCCAAGAGACGATGGTTGTACACTAGATAAAGGTGTGGATGGTAGACTAGACGATGGTGGTAGACTTGGTGTGGATGATAGTCTAGACGATGGTGGTAGACTAGACGATGGTGGTAGACTAGACAATTCAACAACAACATCATTTGTTGGTTCATAATTAACCAACGTTTTGCTCCTTGTTACAGGGCGACGTAGAATGACATTCTTCGAAGGCATTTTTCTGCAAAGTAAATAAGATACAAATGTTAAATAAGATACAAATATTAAATATCACATTAGAATAATATTCAATCAAATGTTATGAAAAGTAAGAATTGGACTAGAGTTTCATCATAATAGATAAGAAATAAACTTCACGTACCATGACTCATCTTGAGCATGAGTAGCATACATGGTATCATCATTGTCATCACAATATTGCACAAGTGTTTCATCATCTTCATTTGTAGACTCATCTTCGTCAACGTTATCATTATTATGCTCCTTCTCTTCGCGGATTTTAGTTAGAACTTCCACATTTATAATATCAGGTTCGATATCTTCTCTTGCCAGAAATTACAAGTTATAATCCTTAATAGCATATATCAATTCATTGTTAGAAGACTCATGTTGTTGAAAATCTCTCGAACCATAGACTCACCTATGATATCATTCATTTCCTCCATTTCTAGGTCATCTTGTTCCATAATATCCCAAAGGTGTCTATGGCATACAAGTTGTGCAATTTTCCAATGGTCACCTAGTTTTGTGTCATCGACATAGAACACTTGTTGCACTTGGTTTGGAAGGACGAACGGATCATCATTATACCAACGAGATATTATATCAATGCTCACAAAATATTTATCTTTTTGCATAGTCTTTTTCCCACCAGTGTTAAACCATTCACACCAAAATAATATTACTTTATATCCATGAAGACAGGTCATTTCAACTACCCTTGTCAATACTCCATAAAACTCAAGCATTTTATTTTGATGTTCCCCCTCAACAAGTAAATCGCTATTTTGTGCGGTTCGACTATCATCTCGATCTTGTATATGAAATCGTACTCCATTAACAATACAATCAGAGTAGAATTTTGCTAAGTATGATTGTGGACCATTTGTCAATGCCCATAACTCTTTAGAGATGCTTCTACACTGTTCGTGATGCAATCTATTTATCTATACATGATAAATAAAAATTTTAATTGGTTAAGTTAAACATTAAATTAACAATATAGGAGAATAATTTCGGTATTGGACCTTACATGAGCTTAAAACCAATAATGAAACTGTTCTTCGTGAGTTTGGTCAATGTTCCTATCATTTGCCCTTTTTAGCTCCTTCATGTGCATACTATAAAAGACAATAAGTAGCTTAAATTCATATATAAAATAAGAATAATGATAATGATTTAATATGAATGTACTAGCTCCTACATGTTTCGAACCTTTTAAAAGCATCCACTTCGTTACAATTATTTAATATGAATTTATGAGTTGCATCTAGATCTTTTTTTGAAATTGCATGGCAACGGCGGAGTGGTCCAAAGGGCCTCACTTTTAATGCAAACACAGACAATTCACACTATTGTTGATCCTCTACTCCATCATCATTTCTTTTATCTTTGTTAAACCTTGTTTTTATTTCATTTAGATACATTGACATAAATGTCAAAGACTCTTTTACAATATATCTTTCTGCTATTGAACCATCTGGACGAGCTTTATTACGTACATAGTCTTTAAGTGATTTTAGAAACCTGAAAAGACACTCAATAATAAGAACAACATATTTTTGGTTTATGTTATGTATGAAGATGATGTAAGAACGTATAAATAAATTTATCTTTCAATAGGGTACATCCAACATGAATGAACTGGGCCAACAATCTTTCCCTCCTTTGGAAGGTGAATAGCCAAGTGAACCATTACATCAAAAAAAGCTGGAGGAAATATATTCTCCAATTTGCACAAAATAATTGGAATATTACTTTCCAATTTCTCGATATGCTCTACCTTTAGTGTTTTCGAGCATAAAATTTTAAATAAATCCCCTAGCTCGTATAGTGCCTCAATGACATCTGGTCGTAGAAACTCACGAATACCAATAGGAATTAATCGTTGTAATAGATCATCTTTTGCGCATCTCGAAATATTTGAAGCATAACCATCCGGAAACTTGACATTTTTTAAAAAATTGCAAAAAAAAAAATTTCATCTGAAGATAAATTGTAGCATGCTTGAGGTTTTATATAGTACTTCCACTTCTAATCAAGTGCAACTTCTTCCTAATGTTAAGATCTCACAAATCTTCTCGTGTTTTTTCTGTATCTTTATTTTTTACATCATTGTTCATTAGCATGCCCAACACATTATCACAAATATTTTTTCCAACATTCATTACATCAATGTTGTGTCGTATCAAAAGCTTATGTCAGTATGGTAGTTCAAAAAAGATGCTTTTCTTGACCCAATTTCCTTCTTCAATGATGCGTTTTCTCTTTCGTTTGCTTGGGTGTTTTCCAAATTTATCAAAATTATGTTCGAGTGTGCTCAAATTCGAAAGTAATTGTGCTTCACTCCACTCCAAAGGTTTTGAACGCATTTCTGACTTTCCATCGAACAATTTACTCTTTCGATATGGATGATCATTACGTAGATAACGACGATGTCCCATATAGCATATCTTACTTCGAATCCTTTTAGAATTTGTATCATATAAACAAGATGGGCATGCCCCATATCCCTTTGTGGTCCACCCAAATAAGTTACTAAGAGCTGGAAAATCATTAATTGTCCACATAATTGCAGCATGCATTTTAAATGTTTGTTTAGCATATGTGTCGTAAGTCTCAACGTCATTCCATAATTCTTTCAATTCTTCTATCAATGGTCTAAGATAAATATCAATATCTTTTTCAGGTGCACATGGGCTAGGAATTAGCAATGACATCATAAAAAAATCATCTTTCATCCCTTTGTATAATAGCATATTATAAGGAATTAGCACAACTGGCCACATACTATAAGAAGTACTCATATTTCCAAACGGATTAAACCCATCAGTCGCCAATCCAAGTCTAACATTACGTGGATATGCGGCAAAACTAGGATAGTTTGCATCAAAACTCTTCCATGCAGGCGAATCCACGGGATGACTTAACGTACCTCCTATCTCTATATGCTTCTCAGTATGCCACCTCATGTAAGATGCAGTCTTAGAAGACATATAAATTCTTTGTAGTCTTGGTTTTAAGGGAAAATGCCACAAAATCTTTTGAGGAATCAATTTTCCTTTTTCATCGTTATATTTCCAACGTGGTTCTTCACACACAAGCATCTTTCTTCTCATTCTCCTTCCAAAATAATGCATAATCATATTTACATGCATCTATCTTCTTGTACTCCAAACCTAAACCAGAAAGAAGTTTCCTAGTCCAACAAAGAGACGTTGGAATAAGATTACCTTCTAGCATCACGTCTTTTAGTAATTCAAGAAGCATGTTTACCGATTTATCTGACATTTTGTTCATTACTTTGATATGAAGCAATTTAACAATGAATGATAAAAAAGAATATTTTTTGCAACCTGGGTATAGTCCACGCCTGGCGTTACATAATATACTTGGAAAAGTTTCACTATTTTCTTCTGTAGTATTCTCAAAAAGTTCTACATCTCCAATCTCTTATATCATATCTACTAAATCATCAATGGCTTCAATATCATCCTTATCCTCAAAATTATTTCTAGAATTTTGAGAAGATTCGCTACTTTTACTATTAGTAGTGAACCCAAAAGAACGTGTCATTTTAGTTTCTCCATAATGTATCCAATCTTTATAGTACTTATAAAACCCTTTCACATGCAAGTTTGTTTTAACTTCAAAAAAACTCTTTATTTTAGTGTTTCGACATACATTGCATGGGCAAAGAATTTTATCTTCATAATAAATAGTGTTTTCCCGTGCAAACTCTAGAAATAAGTCCACGCCTTCTGTATAAGTGGAACTAAACATATCTTGTTCATAAATCCAATCTTTATCCATAACAAGAAGCCACCTATAGGAGAAAAATATTTAAAATAGATCCATAACTTGAATTCAATCCACAAAAACCTAAAAAATATTTAAAATTGAACTGATTCAAAATTATACCACTATACCGTGCAAGGGAAGAGTTGAAAATCCAAACTTGAAGCTTTCCCAAGCAATGTCGGAAGAATGTGTGCTGCGATGGAAGAAGAAGATTAGAGATTAATTAGGTTATAAATTCATGAAAATGAAAAAAATGGGGTAAGAGTTAAAAATCCAGACATGGGGTATTGATTGTTACACTTGAATATGTTTTTGGGCATGCAACATCTAGATACTATATTCAGATGAGCACATACATATGTAAGCTAGATAATTATATTCAGATGAGAACATACATATGTAAGCTAGCTATGTTTCATACTAGATATGCATATACATACTAGCTATGTTTCATACTACAGGTGAATAAAAATATAACTGAAGAGAAGTATGTCATGAAAGGAAATAAGCATGGAAGAGACTAGATCTATGGAATAATGAGGAGCCAGAGTAGTTGTAGGTGAACCAGTCAGTCTACGAAATCCTAGCCGAGGAGCTCACGAGCCTTTCCAGCTCACGAGCCTTTCGTAGACTTACTGGTCCATCTCAAAACGAAAACCCTAGCCTCTACAAAGCCTCTATAATTAGCTGCTCATTTAGGGTTCAAAAAAGGGGGGAAGAGGGAGGAGGCTTACGGTGGAGGAAAGTAAACGAGGAGCTCACGAGCCTTTCCATCCCCAACGATGAGAGAACCCTAGCGTCGATCAGCGGTTGAGCAGAACGAAAACCCACCTCTCCACCGTGAAAAATGAGACGCCGAAGAATGAAATACGAGACGCTGGAGGGGTTATCGACGAGGAGTGGCGCCGATTCACCGGAGCAAGAAGCCAGTCACGACTGAGGGTTTTGAGAATCGCTTTCCTAAAGACTTCTCTACATCTCTGCAAAAGCACCAGAAACTTCTTGCTAGAAACTTCTCCAATGATCTATGTCATTTCCCCGTAAATTTCTCCATTAATCTAAGAGAAGAGAGATGAGAAGAGGTGAAGAGGGAGTTGAGAGGGAGATTATAGGGAGAGCCATAACTCTTTCTTTATAATGCTCTCACTCATCATATGGTAAATTAGCGGCATTGGGGCCTAACTCGCGGCATAGAGCCATATCTCAGCAAATCGTGAAACCAAAAAGATTTGTCAACTAGTAATGGAATTATGATCTTGGTATAGATACCCCAATCCAAGGGAATCATAATGACAATACAACCTATTGTTGGTGGGGAAACCTTTGGACAATGAGGGTTGGTTCGTCTACCAATTACCGGTCGACAAACCTACAGCCGCCTGATGATCCACAAAACCTCTGCTCGATGCTCGAAGATCCATAAAATCAAATGCTCGACACTCGATAATCCATATAATCAGTCGCTTGACGATCCATCAACGTTGCTCGGATGCACTCCCAGTTGCTCTACGATCCACCACCAGCTGCTAGACGATCCACTCCCACCTGCTCGACGATCAACTCCTACCTGCTCAACAATCCACTTCTACCTGTTCGGCAATCCATTGCTCAATGATCCACTCATGGTTACTTGATGATCTGCTACTAACTTCTCGACGATCCACTACTCAGATAACTCACAATCCACCACCAGTTGCTCGACGATACACCACGGATGTTTGATGGTCCAGGAATACGTACTGGTCGATGGTCAAGGTATTGGTCGACGATCGAATATCATAACAGTGACATTACCATGCCAGAGCTTACTGAACTAGGGCTCTGTTTGGGATGGATGTGGCTGCAAGAAAATAGTGATGAGAAACTAATAGTATGATTAGAGCTGTCAAGAAACACAAAAGTAGGAAAAGCAGGAGCAGATTGGAGATGTAAAGTTATGAGAAGAGAAGTATGAAAACACGAAAAATTCTTTTTAGCCTCTCTGGGAGTGAGACGGTTCAGTGCTTTCAAAAAAATACTAAAAAACACTTTTTTGAGACAAGCATTTTCCCACCACCGGAAAATCATACTTATGCAAAACAGTTGTGGGAATAGAACTTTATCCACCGCAACCACCATCCCAAATAGAGCGTAGGTTGTATCGCTCCGCCAATATCTTCGAGAGCCTATAGCCCTGAAAATACCCCTACCGAAACGCCCATAGCTCCATAATGCCATAATGGCCTAGGCTTTATGGTTATAATTAAATAAATAAACACTTGTACAACAGTCCGTTCGGTTCGACAAAATGGAATTGATAAATTAGAATTTAGTCAATTAAAAAACTAGTAGGAATTGAAATTGTGTTGAATTCCAATTATGTTCTTTGACTTCATGATAAAATTGGTCTGTCGTTGATTCTGCCCACTCGATAACTCACGATCCGTCGCCAGTTGCTTGACAATCCATGGAATAGGGTTGAATTCCAATTATGTTGTTTGGCTTCATGATAACATTGGTCTGTCGTTGATTCTGCCCACTCGATAACTCATGATCCATCACCAGTTGCTCGACAATCCACCAAGTTTGTTTGACGATCTAAGAACACTAGTCGATGGCCAAGCTACTGGTCGATCGAAGATCACAACAGTGACATTACCATGTTAAAGCTTACTGAACTCGGGCTCCGTTTGGGATAGATGTTGCTATGGGAAAAATAGTGGTGGCAAACCAATAGTGAGAATAGAGTTGTCAAAAGACACAATGGTAGGAAAAGCAGGAGGAGATTGGAGATGTATAGTTATGAGAAGTGATAGGGTTTCCTTGAAGGCGCTAACCGCACCTCATTCATGGGTGTGCGGTCATCCAAAGAAACCCCACTAGCCCCGTAACCACCCAACATGTGGGTGCAAATAGTAAAATCCTTCAACATGGGGGTGCAAATAGTAAAATTCTGCATCATGGGGTGCAAATAGTAAAATCCTCCAACATGGGGGTGCAAATAGCAAAATCCCCCATTATGGGGTGCAAATAGTAAAATCCTTCAACATGTGGGTGTAAATAGTAAAATCCTCTAACATGGGGGTGCAAATAGTAAAATCCTTCAATACGGTCTGCGTATAGCAAATAATATGGTTATAGTGTGCGCATAACCATATCCGTCATATGAATACATATCACCGCAAAACTATACAAACTGGTGTGCGCGTAGCTATATTCATGATAAGTGTGCGTATAACACATAAATTGGTTATGGTGTGCGGGTAGCCGCATAACCACCATAACTACCCTAACCACCCATTTAATTACGAAAGTGCCACCCTCAAAAACTATAAATAGAACCCCAAGGCTTCTCTTTTTTCCATCTTCTCCTCCTCCATCTCTCCCCCTTTTGAGACTTTCTCTCTCTCCAACCGGGAAAATCCTCCTACGGAGTTTCTCTCTCCTCCTTCTTCCTTGCGCGCTCACAAGCGCGCCTCCTCCTTGCGCGCTCACAAGCGCGTGTCCTCCTTGCGTGCTCACAAGCGCGCGTCCTCCTTGCGCGCTCACAAGCGTGCGTCCTCCTTGCGCGCTCACAAGCGCGCGTCCTCCTTGCGCGCTCACAAGCCTGCGTCCTCCTTGCGCGCTCACAAGCGCACCTCCTCCTTGCGCGCTCACAAGCGTGCCTCCTCCTTGCGCGCTCACCAGCGCGCGTCCTCCTTTAGCGCCCACCAGCGCGCCTCCTCCTTGCGCGCTCACAAGCACGCCTCCTCCTTGCGCACTCACAAGCGCGCGTCCTCCTTGCGCGCTCACAAGCGCGCCTCCTCCTTGCGCGCTCACAAGCGCGCCTCCTCCTTGCGCGCTCACAAGCGCGCCTCCGTGCGCTCCGCTCTCAAGACCGCTCCAAGCGCGCCTCCGTGCGCCCCGCTCTCAAGACCGCTCAAAGCGCGCCTCCGTGCGCTCCGCTCTCAAGACCGCTCCAAGCGCGCCTCCGTGCGCTCCGCTTTCAAGACCGCTCCAAGCGTTCCTCCGTGCGTTCCGCTCTCATGACCGCTCCAAGCGCGCCTCCGTGCGCTCCGCTCTCAAGACCGCTCCAAGCGCGCCTCCGTGCGCTCCGCTTTCAAGACCGCTCCAAGCGTTCCTCCGTGCGCTCCGCTCTCAAGACCGCTCCAAGCGCGCCTCCGTGCGCTCCGCTCTCAAGACCGCTCCGCTCTCAAGACCGCTCCAAGCGCGCCTCCGTGTGTTCCGCTCTCAAGACCGCTCCAAGCGCGCCTCCGTGCGCTCCGCTCTCAAGATCGCTGCAAGCGCGCCTCCGTGCGCTCCGCTCTCAAGACCGCTCCAAGCGCGCCTCCGCGCGCTCCGCTCTCAAGACCGATCCAAGCGCGCCTCCGTGCGCTCCGCTCTGAAGACTGCTCCAAGAGCGCCTCTGCGCGCTCCGCTCTCAAGACCGTCCAAGCATAACCCCGCGTACTCAGCAACAAGCACTATGCGCACTCAAGAACAAACGCTCCAGCCTCCAGCAAGAACAACACTTCAAACTCCTCTCGCGCAGCAGGAGACAACCGACAGAGACAAAGACGCACAGAGCACATCGATCCAACCTTCAAGCTGCAGTCAAAACCTCTAGAGCGCTAAGAGCGCAGCATCCCCCTCTGCATCAGACAAGTCTTAGCTCCAGGAGCTGTGGCTTGTCACCCTCCGAGTATCTCTCTCTCAACAATTGTAACGAGAGGCGGTTTGTCGCCCTCGAGTTCTTTAAAGTAGATTTGTACAACAACCTACAAATAGTGGAAGTTTTGGTCGGCACAAGCCCGGCCGCGTGGTTTTTCACCCCGTTGACGGGTTTTCCACGTTAAAAAATTTGTCTTGTCAGCTTTCCGTTTTCTGTGACTGTTTGCACGCTCGAACGCTCCCGGGCTAAGACGGTTCAATTTAGTCCGATCTACCGGAGCCTTGAGTGGACCGCAACAGTTTGGCGCCGTCTGTGGGAAGGAGTTCCCCGCATTCCAAGAAGATCTAAAAGATAGTATCACCAGCCCAACGATACTCGTGACTTGGCATCATGGCAGGAAAAGCCATCAGCGCCGCCGAAAGATCAATCACCAGGGGGTAAGGTGACCTAGTATCCTCCCGCCGAAATAGGCGGCACAACCTGGATCGAATCTTCATTCTCCAGCGCTAGTGCAAGCCTCCATCCGCAGCCCCCAGATTGAATTTTCATTCTCTGGCGGTCCCCTCAACCAGAAAAGCCAGCACAACCTGGATCGAATTTTCATTCTCCAGTGCCAGCGCAGATCTTTGCTCGCAGCTCTGGATCGAATTTGCATTCTCCAGTAGTCTTTTCTCCCAAATCGAATACTGGCATTCTCTGACCCGTGGCTAGGCCCCGCAACCAGATCGAATTTACATTCTCTAGCGCTGGATCGAATTTACATTCTCTAGCATGACTGCCCGCCGACGCCCGCCATCGCCAGGGCCTGCCCCCCTCACGATGGCCACCGGATTGAATACATACATTCTCCGGCAAAGCGGCGAGCAATCCTCGTGCAAACAAAGCGGCGAGCAATCCTCGTGCAAACAAAGCCGCGAGCAATCCTCGTGCAAACAAAGCCGCGAGCAATCCTCGTGCAAACAAAGTCGCGAGCCAGTCTCGCGCAACCCAAGTCGCGAGTAAATCTCGCGCGAGCAAAAGCCGCGAGTCAGTCTCGCGCAAACCAAGTCGCGAGTAAATCTCGCGCGAGTAAAAGCCGCGACCCAGTCTCGCGCAAACCAAGTCGCGAGTAAATCTCGCGCGAGCAAAAGCCGCGAGCCAGTCTCGCGCAAACCAAGTCGCGAGTAAATCTCGCGCGAGCAAAAGCAGCGAACCTCGATTCGCGCAAACCACTTCTCAGCAATCATTACAACTCTAAAAGCCGCGAGCCAGACTCGCGCAAAAAGCCGCGAGCCAGACTCGTGCAAAAAGCCGCGAGCCAGACTCGTGCGAAAAGCCGCGAGCCAGACTCGTGCGAAAAGCCGCGAGCCAGACTCGTGCGAAAAGCCGCGAGCCAGACTCGTGCGAAAAGCCGCGAGCCAGACTCGTGCGAAAAGCCGCGAGCCAGACTCGCGCCAAAAACCCACGAGCCAGACTCGTGCAAAAAGCCGCGAGCCTGACTCGCGCAAAAGCCGCGAGCCAGATTCGCGCAAAAAGCCGCGAGCCAGACTGGCGCAAAAAGCCGCGAGACAGACTCGCGCGGCTCAGACTCGCGCAAAAAGCCGCGAGCCAGACTCGCGCGAAAAGCCGCGAGCCAGACTCGCGCGAAAAGCCGCGAGCCAGACTCGCGCAAAAAAGCCGCGAGCCATACTCGCGCAAATAGCCGCGAGCCAGACTCGCGCAAAAAGCCGCGAGCCAGACTCGCGCAAAAAGCCGCGAGCCAGCCTCGCGCAAAAAGCCGCGAGCCAGACTCGCGCGAAAAGCCGCGAGCCAGACTCGCGCGAAAAGCCGCGAGCCAGACTCGCGCGAAAAGCCGCGAGCCAGACTCGCGCGAAAAGCCGCGAGCCAGACTCGCGCGAAAAGCCGCGAGCCAGACTCGCGCGAAAACCCGCGAGCCAGACTCGCGCGAAAACCCGCGAGCCAGACTCGCGCGAAAACCCGCGAGCCAGACTCGCGCGAAAAGCCGCGAGCCAGACTCGCGCGAAAAGCCGCGAGCCAGACTCGCGCGAAAAGCCGCGAGCCAGACTCGCGCGAAAAGCCGCGAGCCAGACTCGCGCGAAAAGCCGCGAGCCAGACTCGTGCAAAAATCCGCGAGCCAGACTCGGGCGAAAAGCCGCGAGCCAGACTCGTGCGAAAAGTCGCGAGCCGGACTCGTGCAAAAGCCACGGGCCGGACTCGTGCACCTATTTTATTATATAAAATCCGCGGGCCAGACTCATGCACCTATTTTATTATGTAAAAGCCGCGGGCCAGACTCGTGCACCTATTTTATTATGTAAAAGCCGCTGGCCAGACTCGTGCAAACTAATTTTTTGACTAACATAAAAGTCGCGAGCTCAAGTCCGCGCAAACTCATCTGTAACTTTGAAAATAATCAAACTATGCAGGTGCCAACAACCAGATTAACAAGATCGTGCAGATGAACAAGTACGATGAATACAATAAAAGAGATACAGCCACATCCGGCGAACACGGCTACAAGCAGCTAAAGAAATCACTCTTCATCAAGACTATGGCCCTCCTCCTCCGACAGGTCGTCAAATCCGAGGCCACTAACATCATAGCCCCGCTTCCGAGATACCATCCGAAGAGGCTTCGACGCCCCCTGTCGAAGGGCAAGTTCTCGCGAGTCCTCCAGATGAGGCTCCACCTCCAGAGTCCAGATCACGTCTCGGACCTCCTCAGAAATCAAGCAGCGGTCCCACAGGTAATCAACCGACACCAGGTACTCGGCCAAGCCAGCCGCCTTCAGCTCGGTCTCCCGCTCCACGGAAGAAAGACGCGCTATCTCAGCTCGACACTGCTCCAGCTCTGCATCCCGACCCACCACAATCGCCACAACTATTTCGCACAAAAAGTCCCCGCACCTCTCTCGCCCCGGCTCTGAACATCGGGGACTTGGGGGGCAAATGATAGGGTTTCCTTGAAGGCGCTAACTGCACCCCATTCATGGGTGTGCGGTTATCCAAAGAAACCCCACTAGCCTCGTAACCACCCAACATGTGGGTGCAAATAGTAAAATCCTTCAACATGGGGGTGCAAATAGTAAAATTCTGCATCATGGGGTGCAAATAGTAAAATCCTCCAACATGGGGGTGCAAATAGTAAAATCCCCCATTATGGGGTGCAAATAGTAAAATCCTTCAACATGTGGGTGTAAATAGTAAAATCCTCTAACATGGGGGTGCAAATAGTAAAATCCTTCAATACGGTCTGCGTATAGCAAATAATATGGTTATAGTGTGCGCATAACCATATCCGTCATATGAATACATATCACCGCAAAACTATACAAACTGGTGTGCGCGTAGCTATATTCATGATAAGTGTGCGTATAACACATAAATTGGTTATGGTGTGCGGGTAGCCGCATAACCACCATAACTACCCTAACCACTCATTTAATTACGAAAGTGTCACCCTCAAAAACTATAAATAGAACCCCAAGGCTTCTCTTTTTTCCATCTTCTCCTCCTCCATCTCTCCCCCTTTTGAGACTTTCTCTCTCTCCAACCGGGAAAATCCTCCTACGGAGTTTCTCTCTCCTCCTTCTTCCTTGCGCGCTCACAAGCGCGCCTCCTCCTTGCGCGCTCACAAGCGCGCGTCCTCCTTGCGTGCTCACAAGCGCGCGTCCTCCTTGCGCGCTCACAAGCGCGCGTCCTCCTTGCGCGCTCACAAGCCTGCGTCCTCCTTGCGCGCTCACAAGCGCACCTCCTCCTTGCGCGCTCCCAAGCGTGCCTCCTCCTTGCGCGCTCACCAGCGCGCGTCCTCCTTTAGCGCTCACCAGCGCGCCTCCTCCTTGCGCGCTCACAAGCACCGCTCTCAAGACCGCTCCAAGCGCGCCTCCGTGCGCCCCGCTCTCAAGACCGCTCAAAGCGCGCCTCTGTGCGCTCCGCTCTCAAGACCGCTCCAAGCGCGCCACCGTGCGCTCCGCTCTCAAGACTACTCCAAGCGCGCCTCCGTGCGTTCCGCTCTCAAGACCGCTCCAAGCGTGCCTCCGTGCGCTCCGCTCTCAAGACCGCTCCAAGCGTGCCTCTGTGCGCTCCGCTTTCAAGCGCTCTCAAGACCGCTCCAAGCGCGCCTCCGTGCGCTCCGCTCTCAAGACCGCTCCAAGCGCGCCTCCGTGCGCTCCGCTCTCAAGACCGCTCCAACCGCGCCACTGTGCGTTCCGCTCTCAAGACCACTCCAAGCGCGCCTCCGTGCGCTCCGCTCTCAAGACCGATCCAAGCGCGCCTCCGTGCGCTTCGCTCTCAAGACCGCTCCAAGCGCGCCTCCGCGCGCTCCGCTCTCAAGACCGCTCCAAGCGCGCCTCCGTGCGCTCCGCTCTCAAGACCGCTCCAAGCGCGCCTCCGTGCGCTCCGCTGTCAAGACCGCTCCAAGCGCGCCTCCGTGCGCTCTGCTGTCAAGACCGCTCCAAGCACGCCACCGTGCGCTCCGCTCTCAAAACCACTCCAAGCGCGCCTCCGTGCGCTCCGCTCTCAAGACCGCTCCAAGCGCGCCTCCGTGCGCTCCGCTGTCAAGACCGCTCCAAGCGTGCCTCCGTGCGGTCCGCTCTCAAGACCGCTCCAAGCGCGCCTCCGTGCGCTCCGCTCTCAAGACCGCTCCAAGCGCGCCTCCGCGCGCTCCGCTCTCAAGACCGCTCCAAGCGCGCCTCTGTGCGCTCCGCTCTGAAGACTGCTCCAAGAGCGCCTCTGCGCGCTCCGCTCTCAAGACCGTCCAAGCATAACCTCGCGTACTCAGCAACAAGCACTCCGCGCACTCAAGAACAAACGCTCCAGCCTCCAGCAAGAACAGCACTCTAAACTCCTCTCGCGCAGCAAGAGACAACTGACAGAGACAAAGACGCACAGAGCACATCGATCCAACCTTCAAGCTGCAGTCAAAACCTCTAGAGCGCTTAAAGCGCAGCATCCCCCTCTGCATCAGACAAAAGTCTTAGCTCCAGGAGCGGTGGCTTGTCACCCTCCGAGTATCTCTCTCTCTCTCAACAATTGTAACGAGAGGCGGCCTGTCGCCCTCGAGTTCTTTAAAGTAGCTTTGTACAACAACCTACAAATAGTGGAAGTTTTGGTTTGCACAAGCCCGGCCGCGTGGTTTTTCACTCAGTTGACGGGTTTTCCACGTTAAAAAAATTGTCTTGTCAGCTTTCTCTTTTCTGTGACTGTTTGCACGCTCGAACGCTCCCGGGCTAAGACGGTTCAATTTAGTCCGATCTACCGGAGCCTTGAGTGGACCGCAACAAGAAGAGAAGTATGAAAACACGAAAAACTCCTTTTTAGCTTTTCTAATTTTTTTTTATTTCTGATTACTTCTTGATTGAATCTCGGTGGATGATCACATGGGGAAGAATGGAATTACTAAGAGCAAGATAGACCCGATAGGGAAGGAGACGAGGATGCGGAGCAATTTCGACCCACAATAGAGTTCATCGCAAAGCAACAACGGTTTCTGGATGGGCAATATTTGTTTGGCAATTGTTAACCGCACCCCAGTTTTGGCTATCCGCAACCCTTTTATATGAAGTATTACGCGTTTTTTTTTGAAAATACGCCTTCTACAAGCATTTTTAGGAAAAGTGTTAAACACGAAAGTTGTAGATATCGTCAAGATCTACAACTTTTGTGTTGAATATTTTCCTAAAAATGCATGTACAATGCGTATTTCCAAAAAACCATTAAAGTTACGCACATGTTTCAATTCGAGCAGTAATACGTCTTGTGCGTGCATTATTAGCAAAAGTGTTCAACACAAAAATTGTAGATCTCGACGATATCTACAACTTTCGTGTTGAACATTTTTCCTAAAAATGCTTGTACATGGCTTATTTCCAAAAAAAATCATAATACTTCATATAAAATGGTTGCGGATAGCCAAAACTGGGGTGCGGTTAACAATTGCCTATTTGTTTTTATTATTTAATTATTTTTTGCCAGCGAATAACAAATCTAGAACCCATTAGAGCTGCGAATAGTAAAAATCTGTGAATAAAACAAGAGCAATGTTATAAGCAGTCTAAAACTCGTTATTCGAACTCCGAGTAAAACCTTAAATCTCTCATTTTACTAGATATAGGGCATGTTTGGCTAAGCTACAGCGCTCGGAGAAGCAGTGGTGGGAAGCAGTGGTGGGGGAATCAGCTGTTTGCAGAGTGGTGAAAAAATTTATGAAACTGTTTGGAAAACTGGATTTTCAGTGCTGTGTGAAACAGTGGTGCATAATTAAACAGTAATAAAAACTAAACAGTGATAATAATAATTAAACAGTGCTAATAATTTACGAAGTCCACATAATAATTAAATAGTTTGCTCGACATAAAAATTAGCAATAAATATAATATAAATAGATGACGCTCTCTTGTCTGTATCACAAACAAACATCACCTGCAAAATAGAATTACGATAGATTAGATAAATGTAATGTAAAATAAGTAATTAATTTGATAACAACCACACACATGCACAAAGCAAAACTTCAAGAGCTACCAATATCTTTTTAAAACTTCAGGAGCTTCACAAGAATATCAAAAAATGGCATCAATCTCTTTGGAAGAACAAAAAAAAGAGAAAATTGGTATACCTAACCGGAAGGAGGTGCGACGGAGAGGAGGAAGGAGGCCTTGTAGACGCTGGAGGAATAAGCTTCTCGCTGACGTCGCCGGAGAGGAGGAAGGAGCGGCACTTGGCTTGATTTTGATAGGAATTTGTATGATTCTGTGCAAAAAAATTCCGCTAAAAAGGGGGCATTCAAGCTTCTATGATTCTGGGCAAAAAAATCCAACTGCAAAAAATCCAACCTGCAGAAGTTGTATACCTGCTGGAGAAGACGGAGGAGAGCCGTCGGCGTCGGCGGAGAAGAACACCTCGCCGTCGCCGGAGTAGCGACGAAGCTGGAAAGGGGAAGGCCGCGGCTGGAGGAGTACCGTCGGAGAAGACCGAGAATACCTCGCCGCCGCTGGAGGAGTACCGTCGGAGAAGACCGCGGCTGGAGAAGACCGTGGAGGAGTAGCGCGAAGCTGGATGCGGGAACCCTACCCACGGGAGTTGCGCCTCTGCCACGATCACGAATCGCGAATTTTACGCATCAAAGCCCCACCGTCGGGTCCATAAAAATGTTTGGCGCTGATTTTTGCACAGCAGCTGTGTGCCGCTGCCCATAATCGCACCCCACCCTATTCAAACGAGAAAAAACCTATTCTCCTACGCGAAACGAACGGCTCGCCTCCAACCTTCCCGGTGCTCCAACTCCGCCCTACACGCTGATCTCGGTTCCCTTCTCCTCCTGCTACATCCACCCTCCATTTTTTTTACTCTTGAATGACGTAGCGACTAACTGCTGAGATTTACACGGTAGAAGAGAGGAAGAGTCGGTCAAATTCAAGAAATGCAGTAGTCCATTTTCTCAATCCTGATTTCTACCGCAGTCGTCGGGCTTGTAGCCGGCGGAGGAGGTTAAGAGGAAAGCTTCACGCGAGCTGGTGGAATGAATCATCAGTGGCATAATCACGCACACATTCCCTTTAGGTTCGGTCTTAGCTTAATTGAAGATCGAATTTTATCAAACGGTTTCTGGATGGGCAAAATTCCAGCTATTACTTGGTATTTTTGAAGGATTCGAAGTTGCTCAATCACTGTTTGATAAAATGCCTAAGTGAGCTTAGTTTCATTAAAAAGATAGTGGGAACTCCAATTGGCTCCATTACAATAGCTCTAATTCTCATCCTTAGTGAGGTTACTTATCTGCGATTTTGAACTCTAACAATAATTGACTGGCATGAATTTCTTTTCACTAGAGATCTCTTTAGTTCTGATGAGCAGAATTGAAAGGAAGTATGGATGTTCAGCAAGTTGGATTCTCTCTTTTGTTATTAATTTGTATGAAGAAGGAAATCAAGTTAGTTTAGTTAGAGACTGCTCACCCAATGGCACACGTGTTGCTGGCGCTGCATCTGCCTTCCATCCTGAGGTTCCATTTATGTCTCTCAGGTTCGCTCGAATCCCCTCATCGAGCTGCTTCCTATTCCAATCCGATTATACATAACATATATGTTTTCAAGATTTCGAAGGCAAATCCGGGAGATCCAGATCCAAGAAGGCAAGGAGAAACGCTAGAAAAGCTCTCGGAACTTGTAGATCAGGTGAGTCGGATCGATGGCTATCCTGACACAATTTCAATTTGAAACTCTTCTGTATCCCCAAAACTTCCCCAAATCAGTCCCAACATTAAAATAAATTCATTCAATACAAGGTCGAAATATCCGCAAGAGAGAGGAAAGGAGGAAGAAGAAGGACAAGCAGAATTTCTTTAGAAATTACATACTATAAGCATGAGAATGAGATAGTAGCAGGGCATCGTGTAAAATACACGGAGCTTGAGCGAAAACTCAAAACCCCTAGCCAATGTAAATGTGGAGGTGGACGGCGACGATGATGATAGTAAAGAGGGCGAAGAAAATGAGGGCGTGAATGAAGATAGCCCTTCCGTTAGTCCGCATGGTGCCGAATTCCGCCACCCGATGGTTGCCTGGCAGCTCGAAGAGGAGCCCCGGCGACAAGAGTACGAATAGCAGAACGCCGACGACCACCGGTGCCCAGTCTACCATCGCCGACGCGGATCGCGCAAACCTCTATCAGACGAGCCCCAAATCCACAATCCAACGAAATGAGAGATTGGGCGATGGCGTGCCGGAGAGGGAGAGCCGGAGATTCGAGTTCCTTCTGGAATTGTGAAGGAGAAATTATTGCGTCTGGTTGGAGAGTAGAGCGGCACGTTTCCTCGAGTTCACCGTACGTGCGCGTAAAAGTTTTACGCGCCATTTTACGGAGTTTATTTTTAGGTTCCTTCTCCCACCTAAAATCCCACTCAAACCGTTACGTTTTGTAAAAACAATATGATTGATCGAAATATTAATAATACTCACAAAACAACTCCGCTATAGGATATCAGATCGTACGGCTGTATTGTTTCTCCCATCTAAAACTAAGTGGGAGAAACGCACCTAAAATTTTTTCTTAAGGAGTTGGGACCACCTCTACTCGCATGTTGGACGCAACAAACCAATAATTTATGAGTGGTGTTATGGACACACCAATAATGGCTATGGACACCCATTAATACTAAAATAAAACTTCTAAAACCCTAAGCCTTTTCCTTTCTCTAAACCGCTAGGTACAACCCAGCCCGCGATTCCCTCGTCCCGACCTAGCCCCGTCGGCCGCCCCTGGCTTAGCACCGCCGTCGGAACCCCCCTTCACCGGCGAAAACGTTCTCAGGTATCCCTCATGCTTCCCCTGTAGCAGCTCCGCCGTTCGCCACAGACCTAGCAGCTCCGCCCGGCGACAGTTTTTCGTTCCCAACCTAGCAGCTCCGCCCGGCGACTGTAGCAGCTCCGTCGGCCGCCCCATACCTAGCAGCTCCGCCCGGCGACTGTAGCAGCTCCGTCGGCCGCCCCATACCTAGCAGCTCCGTCGGAAAAATCCTCCCTGCTCCTCCCCGAGTTCGCATTCGTGCAGGTATCCCTGCTCCTCCCCAGACCTAGCAGCTCAGTCCATGTATTGTTGGATTTTTTTGTTTTTTTTTGCAGTTTGTTCTCAATCGTGTGGTTTATTGCCATAGGAAACCATCAAACACTAAGATGTTAAACATTATCTGCATTTGACCTTCTTGATTTGCTATTATTCAACTATAGTGAATGGCTATTATTCATAAATTTTTTTTTGTACGATTTTATCATATAGGGTTAGATGACTCAAGAACACAATGTTGGAATGCATTTCGCTACTGATATAACATTCCCCAGTAAAGAGGATTTGATCGAATGGGCTCGCAATGTTGCCAAAGGGTTGGGTTTTGTGGTTGTTGTTCAAAGAGCAGATAAGGTTGTTGGAAGGCCTAAGCCTAGAGTTTATCTAGGTTGTGATAGATCGGGTTCCCCTCGTGTCCATTTAAAAAGGGTGAAGCAGAATTTAAGGAAAAGTAGCTCTAAACGTTGCGGATGTCCTTTCTCTTTATTAGGTCAAAAAGATGCAACTGATAATGAATGGAAACTAGAAGTGAAATGTGGAATGCATAATCATGTTTTTGTTCACCTTGAGGCACACAGTGTTGCTAGTAGGCTAAATGAAAATGAACAAAAAATTGTTGAAGAAATGTACTCATCAGGTGTGAAGCCTAGAAAAATACTTTCTGCTTTGAAGAAAAGGAATCCTTCCAACACTTCCATAATGAGAACAATTTATAATGAAAAAATGAGATTGTACCGGAAGGAATTGGATGGAAGCACACCAATTCAATTTTTGTATAGATGCATTAGAGATGCGGCATACACAAGCTATAATCAGGTCAATCCGACTAATGGTGCTTTGGTCAGTTTGTTTTTTGCGCATCCAACGTCCACTCAACTAAGTAACATGTTTCCGAATGTTTTCATTATGGATTGCACGTATAAGACTAATCGGTACCGATGGCCTTTGCTTTCTATAGTTGGACTTACATCAACAAATTTGACTTTTTTCTCCGCTTTCGCATTCATGTCGAATGAAACTGAAAGTAGCTACAGGTGGGCATTGGAATGTTTTAAAACTTCATTAGATCCCGCTGCTTTGCCCAGTGTATTGATAGTTGACAGGGAGATCGCGTTGATGAATGCCATACAAGTTGTTTTTCCTCAAGCTAGAATTATATTGTGTCAACTCTCAAACAGTTCATGAGTACAATACGTGTTTCAATTTATTGTTAGCCAAATACAGTGAAAAATATCCCGATGTTTTGCACTATGTGGTGTCTACTTGGCTAGAACCTTATAAGGAGTATTTTATTACAGCTTGGATTGATAAGTTGATGCATTTTGGGAATACAACCACTAACCGAGTGGAGAGTGGACATAGTCATCTTAAAAGATTTTTGGAGGTATCTGTGTGTAACTTAACATCAATATGGAAAACTTTTGATCAAATGCTTAATTTACAACATACCGAAATTAAGCGTTCTTTTGGGCAAAGTTCAATACAAGTCAACACCGGGTTTAGGGGATCATTATATACCGAGTTGCTTGGTTATGTTTCTATTGCAGCCTTAGATTTAATCAAAAAAGAAGAAGAGTTGGCTAAGCGTGGTTGTGTAGAAGCCACTAAATGCTTGCATAAGATGCGAAACACAATGGGATTGCCATGTGCCCATGAACTAGTGACTTACATGAATCAATCATTGGCATTTCCTATGTGGATGGTCCATAAACATTGGCGTCAACTTACTTTAAAAGCATGCAACGCTACAGAAATAAAGAAGGAGGATGAACCAGTTGACATCATACAAATGGAGTTAGACGGGTTACTACAAAAGTACAATACTATTACCGATTCTCAAAGACATGAAATGAAACGAAAATTGCAGGAAGTGTTGGAGCCTACTACCACTCAAACCAAAGAACCACGTATGCCTTTAAAATTGAAAGGAAGACCACGCGGAAGTTACAAGAAATTCAAGGATGATTACAAATCAACTAAAAGGGATCTATCACATTTTGAGCATGTTTTGTTAACCGAACAACATTACCAACCTAAACTTAAGAAGCTCCTTCCAAGAAGAAAAGCGGGGACCGACAGATTTGTTGAGTGCATTCGGAAGGAGATGCCCTCATATATATCTAATTATATTGTTGATGCCATAAATGTAATCGGTGATGGGCATTGTGGTTTTCGAGTGGTAAGTAAATCGCTTGAAATGGGTGAAAATTGGCTACAAGTCCGTAGAGATCTATCAAATGAAATGGGATGTTTTCAATTTCTGTACAACAACTTATTTGGTAATGTCAGACAAGCAGAACTACTTTCATCTTTGGATTGCACTGTTGCAACGGCTCCGCTAGACAAGTGGATGACAATGCCGGACATGGGATTAGTGATTGCTTCTTGTTATAATGTGGCGGTCGTTCATTACTCGAAGATTCAATCGTTCACATTTTTGCCTTTGCACTCATCCCCTCCGCCGAGCCGAAAAACTATATTTATTGGATTTATGAACGGCAACCACTTCATTCAACTTTTGATGCGGGAGGATTGTCCCCTACCTCCAATAATTACTACGTGGACTCGGTATCATGCTACCATCGCTGAAGAGTGGGACTTGACATACATTCCAAGAATTAGAGAAGATGATGATATGATAAAAGTGGAAGAAAAAATAAATTTGGCGGATCCTTGAAAATGAGGTATACTTATTTTTTAATTAATAGGCATGAGCAATACCCGGGAATAACATGATCACTATTTTTTTTAATAATGTATCTTGTGCAGATTATTGGACCCTAATGTTTCTTTGATGATCAACTATATTACAAGACTTCACTACATATAGGTAAAAACTAATATTTCTACTTCTTTTACTCATACTGTATATCTATAATATAATATTTACATAATTTTTTTTATACAGGATGGAGGCTGCTGCAGAAATCAATGCAAGAAATAGCTTACAAGAATTTTGACTTCATATGTTATTTTTTGGACTCAAATATATTTTGTAACGGACTTCATATGTTATTTTTGGACTAAAATAGTTAGTGTAACGGACTTCATATATTAATTTTTACAACAAATGTTTTTTTAAATTGATTGGATGTTGAAATAACATCTTTTTGAAGAGTTAGTAATCAAAAAACAATTGGTGTGTACATAGTGAGTTTTGGTTGTACATAGCGATATTGGGCTGTACATAGCCATTGGCTGTCCATAGCCATTTATGATGTGTCCATAACATTACTCTAATTTATTAATTTGATAATTTCTGCTCTTCAATTTTCGGAAATATTGTTTATTGTTCATCTTTTTTTTAATCCATAATATGTATACATTTAACATATATATACTTTGCAAATGAAGCAGAATTTGATAATTTATCTGGATTTAGGATTTTAATTCAGTGTCGTCGTGTGAGCACCAACTAAAAATCAAAATATCACTGTCCCGTTAACATTCTCGGAGTCAATAGAGTGAAAAAGATGGCCGAGCTATGAGTCGGGAAATTGCACCATGTATAGAGCCTAACCGTAGACTCTGTTCTATCGGAAAGGTCTGATTTGCGGGCTTCGTTGCATCAAAAAATTATATCAACTCTAAGTTCGAGTTTGGGAGAAATTAAGGTTGCAGATGAAGCTGTCTATGAGAAATGACGGTTGAGTGAAAATTGTTTGGAATAAACTCTATTTTTAGAACTATTTAGGAGAGTAATAATAAATTATTTGGTCAAAATATTGTTATGATAGCTTTTTCAAACTACACAACCAAATTTCAAAACTAAAATTTCAGATCAAAACATATTTCATAACAAACCCAATTTCAAATCTATATACACATCTAAATTTCAATAAGTTAAGAAGAGAACTAGAGAAAATATGTTTTTATAGGTTACATGGAGGGAGAAAATATTATTTTTTTATTGTAAAGTAATAAATGAATGAATCTATGTGTTCAGTCTTTGACGGCTGAGATACGTTTATATTGGATGGTTGAGATTGTAATATGCGTGCTTCAAGTAAATGGTTGAGATGACGATCCATGTACTCGTATTGGATGGTTGAGATGATAATCCATGGTTTTGGTTAATACAACCACTCAAGCTGGAGAAATCTAAACATCGAATCTTCAACTTGTCGCGATGAAATTGGAATCGCGCTGTCGCTAGTGGTTTTGTGAAGGTGCCGGCAATTTGATCTTTAGTGGAGATGTATTGAACATCAAATTTCTTTGAAGCTACAAGTTCCCGAACAAAGTGAAAGCCAATTTTAACATGCTTGTTAGGAGCATGAAATATCGAATTTGTTGAGAGATATGTTGCTCCAATATTGTCACTGTTAAAGTAATGTTTATATTATGTGTAAAGGCCCATTTGTTTAGGCCCATTTATTGTATAGCCCACTTAGACTCTTTAGTCCCACATCTCCTATCCTCTTTGTTGTACTCTATTCCTCTCCTATAAATACCCCTCTTTGGGATGAATAAAGGTACACTCTTTATCTTGTAACATGGTATCAGAGCACTCTAAAATTTTTTAGCTCCTTCTGCTCGCACACTCTCAGCTAGGGATTTTTTTTTAGCTCCTCCTACCTCGCCCAACCCCCCCCCCCCCCCCCCCCCCACTCTCCCACTCGCCCAACCCACTCGCCCGCACCCCACTCGTCCGACCTCACTCGCCCAACCCCACTCACCCAACCACTCGTCCAACACCACTCGCCCAACCCCACTCGCCCGCACCCAAACCCCCTCTTATACCATTCGCCCAAACCCCACCCCCCCCCCACTCTCCCACTCGCCCAAATCACTCCAGCAATCCAACTCACTCGCCCGCACCCAACCTCCCCACTCGACCTCTACCACTCGCCCAACCCACTCGCTCGCACCCAACTCGCCCTCTACCTCTCGCCCCCCCTCCCTCCACTCGCTCAACCCCACTACCACTCGCCCAAACCCAACCCCACTACCATCCGTACCCCCCCCCCATCCAGCCACTCGCCCTCTACCTCTCGCCGAAACTCCCAACCAGCCACCTCAACTCCACTCGCCCAACCTCCCCTACCTCTCGCCGAGCCACCTAGCTGAGACCCCTCGCTGAGAATCCGAGCTCTCCTCCATTTATTGTCTTGATGGCCGACTCTACTGTTACCTCTGAGTCCCGTCTCCGCATCACTCTTGATAGCACCAACTACCGGATTTGGTCGTTAGCCGTCAAAAGTCATCTTCGCAGTCGCCGTCTCTGGGGGCATATCGATGGCACCACCCCCATCCCTACGTCAACAGCTGACAAAGCCACTGACAAGGCTTTCCTCAGTCTTCTTGATACCTGGCACTATGATGAACATCGGGCAATCGATGTCATCCTTCAATCCGTCTCGCCCTCAATCATGCTGCAACTTGAACCCTATGACACTGCAGCCTCAATGTGGAATCACCTCCGTACCTACTTCACATTAACTGACAGTGCGCATGAGTTCCAGCTTCTTCAAACTATCCAGACCACCCGTCAAGGGGATCTCTCCATTCGTCAGTATCATGCTACCATGATTGACCTCTGGAATCAGCTTAGCATCATGGAGCCATCTCCGCTTCCCGGAGACACAAGTCCTTTCTATCAACAGTACCTTGCTCTTCGCGACCGTCGTCGCCTACTGCAGTTCCTTATGCATCTCCGACCTGAATTTCAAACTTTTGCTGGCATACTTCTTCAACGATCGCCGACTCCCTCCTTAGATGTCGCGGTGAATGAACTAACTGCAGAGGAAAATCGCCGCCTTGCTCTTGAGAATGGTTCCTCTCTGGAACCCACTGTTTTGGCTACCCCGGTCACACCTGCTATGGCTGCTACCTCTCGGCCTCCTCCCCGGTCATCACCCTCCTCCTCTGGAAATCGTCAATCTCGGGCAGTGCCGGCTACTTCCCCTGGGCAAAAATGGTGCAACTGGCACAAACGCTATGGATCTCATACCACTCAAGAGTGTTTTGCTCTTGCCAACCGCAAGGCTCAAGAAGCTGCAGGCCACCGGCCCGCAAATCGCCCCGCTCCTCAGGCCGCTACTACTACTCTCACCCCAACCTTCTCTACAGAACAGATGCAGCAACTTATGGCAATGATGCAGGTCAACAGTTCCCCCTCTGACATAGGTTCCTCCTCCGCTGCTGCTGCCGCTGGTATTGCTCCTGCCTCTTGGATTTTGGACTCGGGTGCTTCCTACCATATGACGAATGATGATAGCCACCTCTCTTTTCTTACACCACTCTCCTCATCCTCCTCTATTCGCACTGCTGACGGCACTTTACTCCCAATTCAGGGTCGTGGACATCTCCTAGACCACCCTAACTTCGTCATTCCTCATGTCTATTTTGTTCCAAAATTGGCCATGAATCTCTTATCTGTTTCTCAACTTACTGATCATAATTTCTCTGTTTCTTTCAATACTGTTAACTGCTCTATACAGGATTCCACTACGGGGAAGGTTGTTGGTAAGGGTCTTCGTCAGAACGGTCTCTACTACCTCACCAGTCTGCATCTCCCACTTCCTCAGTCAACTGTTGCTGTTGCTTCTCCTGCTGTTCTCTCCTCGTGTGATCTCTGGCATCGACGACTTGCTCATGTCTCGCTACCTCGGCTTCAACTCCTGGCCTCCTCCGGTGCTCTGGGTTCTGTCACTACAAAAATGCTTAACCCTTGTACTCATTGTATTCGAGGTCGTCAAATTGCCTCCTCTTTTCCCACTAGCACTTCCGCTACTGTAGCCCCGTTTGAGTTAGTTCACTCCGATGTTTGGGGGCCTTCTCCTCACATTTCCAAAGGAGGAAACAAATATTATGTCATTTTTGTTGACGATTACTCTCGCTTTACTTGGTTATACCTATTGAATGCTAAGTCTGATGTTTTTTCTAAGTATGTTGAATTTACTTCTATGGTAGCTACGCAATTTGCCTGTAAAATTAAAACTTTGCGTACCGACTCTGGGGGGGAATATCTCTCACACCCCTTTCAGCAGTTCCTTCGGTCTCAAGGAACTCTTGCTCAATACTCATGTGCTCATACTCCCCAACAAAATGGAGTAGCCGAACGTCGACATAGACTCATTTTGGAAGTAGCGAGATCCCTTCTCCTCACCTCTTCGGTACCTGTCCAATACTGGGCAGAAGCTGTCCTTACCAGTGTTTTCTTAACAAATAAAATTCCTACTCCAAACCTGCAAAACATCTCCCCGTTCGAGCGACTTTATCACAAGACCCCAACATACTCTCACTTAAGAGTGTTTGGGTGTACTTGCTTTGTTAAACTCCCCTCTGTTGAAAGAGATAAGCTATCACCTCGCTCTGTGACTTGTGTTTTTCTGGGCTACAGCGAACAACACAAGGGCTACAGATGCTATGATCCTGTTGCCAAACGCATGCGTATCTCCCAGCATGTGGTGTTCCTTGAACATCTTCCCTACTATGCTTTTCCAAATCCACCTGTCCCATTAACACCATCCACTCCTGAAGATCTCATCTTTCTTGACATTTCACAACCTCTTACATCTTCAATACCCATCTCTGCTCCTCCTGATGTTCGAACTAGTGAGCTCGACCCAACAAACGATCAGGCCCTCTCCGAAATTCCTGACTCACCCCCCAATAACAGTGAATCATCACAATCTCCAATCCCTCTTCGTCGGTCTACTCGCACCCACAAGCCTCCAAACCGTCTTAGCCTGTTCTCCTCTCTCACTCCTGTTCTCCAAGCGTTTCTTTCAACTACCTCTAATCATCAGGAACCCCAAACATACCATGAGGCAGCCTCTATACCTGTTTGGCAGCATGCAATGGATGAAGAACTACAAGCCTTGCAGAAAACAAATACTTGGGATCTTGTTGTGCCTCCTAAGGGCACTCGACCTATCAGTTGCAAATGGGTTTACAAAATTAAAACTCTGGCTGATGGCACCATCGACAGATATAAAGCACGCTTGGTTGCTCGTGGTTTCCAACAGCAATATGGTATTGATTATGATGAAACTTTCGCACCAGTTGCCAAGATGACCACCATTCGTACCATTCTCGCTATTGCCTCTATTCACTCATGGAACATCTCTCAGCTTGATGTCAAGAATGCTTTCTTACATGGAGACCTTTCTGAAAATGTCTATATGACACCACCACCGGGATTTCAACACTCAGCTGGACAAGTCTGTCATCTTCGCAAAGCTCTTTATGGTCTCAAACAAGCTCCTCGTGCTTGGTTCTCAAAATTTGCAACCGCTATGTTGGCCTTTGGCTTTACTGCTAGTCTCTCTGATCCGGCATTGTTTACTCATGTCTCTGGCACTATCTTGCTTCTATATGTTGACGATATGATTATTACAGGAGGAAACTCTCGGCATATCCAAGAAGTCAAGACTTATCTAAATACACAATTCGAGATGAAAGACCTTGGACCATTACGATATTTTCTAGGTCTTGAAGTTGATCATTCTCCCAGAGGATACGTCTTATCTCAACAGAAGTTCATCACTGAGATATTTGACCGTGCTGCTCTAACAGATGACCGCATTGCTGCAACTCCTATTGAACTAAATGTTAAACTGAGTCCTCAGGAAGGGGAGATTCTACCTGATCCCTCCAGATACAGACAGCTAGTTGGGATGCTAGTGTATCTCACCATCAGTCGACCGGACATCTCTCACGCTACTCACATTCTTAGCCAGTTTGTTGCGCAACCACGAGGCACCCATTATGCAGCTCTTCTGCGCACCTTGCGATACCTTCGGGGTACAAGAACACGATCACTATTTTTTGACTCAACCTCTCCTCTGGAACTTCGTGCCTATTCTGATGCTGATTGGGCTGGTGACATATCTGATCGCAAGTCTACCACTGGGTATTGCATCTTTCTTGGCAACTCTCTGATCTCCTGGAAATCCAAGAAACAAGATGTCATATCTCGCTCTAGTACTGAAGCTGAGTACCGTGCCATGGCTACCACTGCTGCAGAAATAACTTGGCTTCGTCGTTTGCTGCAGGAGCTTCATACCACCGTCCCTGGCGCTACACCACTCTACTGCGACAACACTAGTGCTATACAGATTGCTTCAAATCCAGTTTTCCATGAGCGCACCAAACATATTGAAATAGATTGTCATTATGTTAGACAGCAATTCCTCAACAACGTTATCTCGCTGCCTCATGTTTCGTCTGCTTCTCAGATAGCTGATTTCTTTACCAAGTCTCACTCAGTTCAGCGACATGAATTTCTGATTCGCCAGCTCTCCTTGATCGACACATGTGACAATGCTGTTCCCTGATTGTTCCGCTGCTCTTCAAACTTCAACTTCAACAGTTATAAGTTTGAGGGGGGGTGTTAAAGTAATGTTTATATTATGTGTAAAGGCCCATTTGTTTAGGCCCATTTATTGTATAGCCCACTTAGACTCTTTAGTCCCACATCTCCTATCCTCTTTGTTGTACTCTATTCCTCTCCTATAAATACCCCTCTTTGGGATGAATAAAGGTACACTCTTTATCTTGTAACAGTCACGCCTAAGAAGAGGTGGCCCATGTAATTCGAGCCCCATTTCATGAAATAAAGATTCAATCCATATAAGTTTGGCAGATGCATCAGTAAGAGCTTTATACTCAGATTCTGTGGATGATCGGGCCACTATCCATTGTTTCCTAGAGGTCCCAGAGATTAGGTTGGGGCAAAGAAAAATTTCAAAACCATAGGTAGAGCGACGATCATCATTATTTCCTGCCCAGTCCGCATCAAAAAATGCTTGAAGAGAGTGAGAGGTAGAGAGTTCAAAGAGGAGCACATGCATAGTGGTAGCTTTGAGATAGCGCGAAATGCGTTTGACCATAATACAATGAACCTTGGTGGGGGAGTGCATATATTGACATGCATGATTCACTGCAAAGGAAATATTTAGACGAGTAATCATATGTTGAGTGGGAGCATTATAAGGAGAGAGTTATGGCTCTCCCTAAATCTAATCTCCCTCTCTACCCCATCATCACCTCTTCTCATCTCTTTTCCCTTTTCTTAGATTCATGGAGAAATTTACAGGGGAAATGACATAGAACAATTGAGAAGTTTTTAGCATGAGGTTCGTGGTGATTTTGCAAAGATGTGGAGAAGTCTTGTAGGAGTCTTGGTGTCCGGAGTATGTAGAGATGTCGAATGATCCTCGTTGGCGAGGTTGGGCTTGAAGGAGTAGATTCATAGTGTTAGATTTGAAGTGAGCTAGCGCCAGTGCTAGCGCTAGCGCCAGCGCTAGCTCAGCTTCGAGAAGATTTCCTCCTTTGCCTATAAATAGGAAGGGTAGACCCCCTCTAATGAGAGAGATTTAGATAGTGACGAGTATCATCAACTTTGAGCGAGTTTGAGATACCAGAGTGCCACCTGGAGAGCAGTGAACTCGGAGTCAGTTCGGCTAGCGACCTAGAGAGAGTTCCTTACTCGCGAGATAGCGTCGGCGATAGTGGATAGCACCTGCGGTAGCGAGAAGAGAAGGAAGCTTGCGAGTAGCGAGCTTCGGAGATAGCGTCCGGCGCTAGTGGCTAGCGCGCGCGGTAGCGAGAAGAGGAGGAAGCAAAGAGTGGCGAGCTTGCGAGTAGCGAGATTGCGAGTAGCGAGCTTGAGAACTAGCACCAGCGCTAGTGGCTAGCGCCCGCGGTAGCGAGCAGCGAGTATCACCAACGTGGTGTGCTCCGGAGGAGAAGCGGACACTGTCCGTGACCAGTTTCTTTTGTTGAAATTATTGAAGTGGAGTGGAAGGTGGCCGGCGGTCTGAAATTTGGTGACCGCAGAGACCGCGCGGTCTCTATTCTGGTGTGACCGGCCGGTTTGTTCTTGTTTGCTGCGGTCTGTTCCCGGGTTGTTCTACTTGGTTGGTCTATCCTCTTTGTAGAAGACCGGGCGGTCTGTTTCTGTGTAACCGCTGTGACCGAACGGCTTATGCTGGGCGATCTGGCGACTTATCTGGAGTCAGCCAGATGTTCTTGGTTTGCTCCTGATAATCTAAGGAAGGAGTGTTTTTGTGTCCGCGCGGCTTGTGCGCGGTCTTGTGTTCGCACAGCTTGTGCGCGGTCTGCTGCTGATCTGCGGTCTTGGGCTGAACGTTGTCCAAGTGGTGTGATCGCGCAGTTTGCTCTGTGAGACCGTTGGCGATCTGGCAGGTGGTGTCTGTATCCCTCTTGCGGCGGTGACGACATATGTCTTGTCGCCTATAAATAGGGGTGCATGGCCCGTCATTCATAACGAGAACTGTAAGAACTAGAGCCTGGGTTATTTCGTACGGTCTCAACTTTGAGGCCGGGCGGTCTCGGAAGCGAGTTGACTGTTTGTTGTGTTCGCAGGTTTGCGGTCAGCAGGTCGCAGTCTCCTTCCTTGGTGATTTCCCAGCGGCTTGAATAAACAATTCGGCAGCGGCTTGTCTGCGAACTGGTTTATGATTGTTCTTATGCTGTTCGCAGCGAGCTCAGCGATCAGGCGGCCTTCAGCGTTTAGGCGATCTGAGTTGCGGTCTGGCGACAGTTTCTGTTCTTAAGCTCCAGTTCGTGCGGTCTGAGGTGGCGTCTTGCAGTGCGGTCTCAGGTGGCGGTCTGAAGTCATCTTGACTGTTTTCTGTTCGTGCGATCTCAGGTCAAGCCGGGCGGTCTCTGGAGTCGAGCGGTCTGTGCGGTCTCTGCTTGTCAAGCCGCCAGATTTGTTTTTGGTGTGTTTTGTTCTTCTCTCCTCCATGATTCTTATGAATCATGTCTCGCCATGTAATCAAGTATTGTGATTCAATAAAGCTTTGTGTTGATGTGTGGCATATTGTGGTTGTTTGGCTATAACTCAGTTGATGCAACTCCTGCTTACTCCTAAACGATTCAAATCAAAATTTTAACATGGTATCAGAGCTAGGTTATTGGAGTGGATAAGCAGTGATCAACTTGAGTTGTCATCGTCTTTGTGAAGAAGAGACCACATAGTTTGCCATGGAAGTCGGTTACGCAAGAGGGCTTGGTATTCAACTCCTCACGTCGACTAACTATAAGAAATGGAGGTCGTGTATGGAGAGTTACTTACTTAGCGAGGATCAATGGGAGATAGTTGGAGGAGAAGACACACAAGAAGTGTTTCTAGCAGGAGATAATATGGCAGAGGTGAGACTTTGGAGGAGGACTAATGCAAAGGCAGAGTTCACACTCAAGAGGGCTATCTCACCAGAGCTATTCGATCACATCATTGGATGTAAATCTGGTGCTGAGATTTGGACGTCTTTGGACGGGCTGTTCAATAAGAAGAATGTAGCTCGGCCACAGTTTCTTGAAAATGAGTTGGCGAAGGCCTCTCAAGGTGATCTTTCTATTTCTACCTTCTTTCTCAAGATGAAGAACCTCACAGCAGAGATTTCTGCATTGGACCCTGATGAGCCCATCTCGGAGGCAAAACTGAAGAGGCATATCATCCGCGGGTTGCGGAAGGAGTATCTTGCCTTTGTGACGTCAGTTCAGGGTTGGACGAATCAGCCATCTCTGTTGGAGCTAGAAAACTTACTTGCTTCGCAGGAAAGTTTGGCAAGACAGATGGAAGGGACTTCAATCTCTGGGGGAGATAGTGATGTGTTGTTCTCTGGGAAGAAGAAGAAGAAGTGGGAGAAGAAGAAGCCAGGTCAGGATGGACCCTCTACTTCAGGTCAGCAGGATAGAGGTTATGCTTCTAAGTCTGATGGGAAGAAGAAGGGAGAGTGACCAAGGTGCTTCAGGTGCAATAAGACCGGCCACTTCAAGAAGGATTGCCGGGTTAATTTTCAGTCGGGACATGTAGCGGAGAAAGAGAAGCCAAAGTCTGATGAAGCTGGATGGGGAGGAGCCTTTGCAGCTAATATGACGGCGATGCCCGTTAAGGCCTTGGCTGCCATCAACTTCGAAGAGGATTGCATCGTGGATTCAGGGTGTGGGCATCACCTCACCGGGGATGAATCTAAGTTCTCTTCTTTGGCGCCTTACTCAGGTAACGATGCTATCATTACGGCTGGTAATTCTGTTCATGCAGTAGAACAAGAAGGTTTTGTCTCTCTGAGCAGTGATAAGGGTTCACTCACATTGAGGAGTGTTTATCACGTGTCTGGTATGAAGAAGAATCTCTTCTCTGTGACCAATGCGGTCGATGTCGATTATCACGTTCTGTTTGGCCCAACATAAGTGAAGTTTCTTAAAACACAACCGGAGATAAAGGGAGATGTTATTCATGTTGGAAAGAGGGTGAATGACTTGTTCGTTTTATCGACAAGTACCTATGTTGATAAGATGAAGACCAACGATAGTGCGGCTATCTGGCATGAAAGGTTGGGGCATATTGGCATGGACAAATTGAAGGCTATGGCGGTAAGGGGCGTTGTCAAGGGCTTGCCTAGCTTGTCCTCCTATGGAGACGGTCATGTTTGTGCGGGATGTCAGTTTGGTAAGTCTCATCGACTTCCATTTGATAAATCGCAAACAAGATGCAAAGCGTCGTTGGAGTGCATTCACGGTGATTTGATGAGACCAACTGCCACCCCAAGCCTTGGAGGCAACAGATATATGTTGGTGTTGATTGACGATTACACCAGATATGTCTGGGTGTATTTTCTGAAAGAGAAGTCGAAAGCTTTTGTGAAGTTCGTTGAGTTCAAGGAGGTGGTGGAAGGTCGGTTAGGCCTGCGGGTGAAAAAATTGAGAACTGACAATGGTGGGGAGTTCATCTCTGGTGAGTTCTCAAGTTTTTGAAGGAAGCACGGCGTCCGGAGAGAGCTCACTTGTGCCCATTCTCCACAGCAAAATGGCGTTGCGGAGAGGAAGATCCGTCGTCTGACGGAAACCTGCAAATGCTGGCATCATGCAAAGAGTATCCCAAAGTCCTTTTGGGTGGAGGGAATGCCTTGTGCAGCATACGTCATCAACGGGATGCCTCAAAGTCCTATCAACATGAAAACCCCTCACGAACTGATGTTCAAGGAGAAGCCGAGTGTTGCACACTTACGGGTGTTCGGGTCAACCTGTTATGTGCATATCCCTGATGCTCTTCGGACAAAGCTAGATGTGAAAACAAGGAAGCTAGTCTTTGTTGGATGTGATGAGTGGAAGAAGGGATGGAGATGCATGGATCCTGAGACACGGAGATCAGTGGTATATCGGGATGTGGTGTTCGATGAGGTGACTTCCTACAAGGGGAGTTCAGGAGTTGAACTACCGGAGAGCAGGGTTGATGAAGAAGGGAAAGCTGCGGGAAATCTTCAAGTGGAGTTGTCTGTTTCATCAGGAGCTCCAGCTGTGTCAAGCTCTGAGATGGAGGCTTCAGGTTCTGGGAGCAGGGGGAGCGATGCTCCAAGTTCGTCTGGAAGAGGAGCTAGCACAGAAGAAGCAGTTGGGGAGGTGGTTAGTCAGGAGAAACCTCTTAGGAGGTCGAAGAGGACTATCAAACCACAAGATCGATACACAGGAGAAAACATGATGAGCTTTGTCTCATGTTTCTTCGTTGGTCCCTTGGATGAGAGGGAGCCGTCGAGCTTTGAGAAGGCCAAAGGTGTGAAGCAGTGAGACATTTCTATGCAAGAGGAGATGGATGCTCTCAAGAAGAATGAGACTTGGTCTCTAGTGCCCAGGCCCAAGGGCATTACCCCTGTGACATGCAAATGGGTTTATAAACTCAAGAAGAAAGCTGACGACACGATCGAGCGATACAAGGCTCGCCTTGTGGCTCGCGGGTTCTCACAGCAATATGGAGAAGATTATGATGAGACGTTCAATCCAGTGGCAAAGATGACTTCGGTTCATTTTGTTATTGCTTTGGCGGCATCTAGTGGATGAGAGATTTGGCAGCTCGACGTGAAAAATGATTTTCTATACGGAGAGATTGACAAGGATATCTTCATGGTCTAACCGTCGGGCTTCATCTCGGAGGATTGTCCGGACTACGTCTGCAAACTGAAGAAAGCCCTGTATGGGTTGAAGCAAGCGCCTCGGGCATGGTATGGGAAGATCGCGGAGTATCTTCTATTTTGCGGGTTCTTTGCTTCAGACTCTGATTCTAGCTTGTTCGTCAAGAAGGAGGGGCGCTTCGGGTTATTGTTCTGTTGTATGTGGATGACATGATTGTCACCGGAAACTCGAAGGAGGCAGTAGCAAGGCTAAGAGCCAAGCTTGCTATCTGGTTTGAGATGAAGGATCTGGGTGAGCTTCATCATTTCCTTGGACTCGAGGTTCAGAGGCGGGAGAGCGGAGTGCTCGTTTCTCAGGCTGGATATGCAGAGCGGGTCGTTCAACGATTCGGCATGGAGGAAGGGAAGAGCAGCTTTATACCTCTAGAACAGCATCATAAACTTCGGAAGGATGAGGGGAGAGTTCTATCTGATCCGTTGGTATTCCGAGCTCTGGTTGGGAGCTTGATTTACTTGACCATCACGAGGCCAGATATTGTTTATGCAGTTGGCAAAGTGAGTCAGTACATGGCGGAGCCACGGAAGCCTCATCTTCTGGCGGCAAAAGGAATTCTTAAATATGTGAAGTCGACCTTTGATTTGTGTCTCCTATATAGGAGAGGGTCAAGCTTGGAGTTGCTTGGATATATGGATGCTGATAACGGGGGAGACGTGGATGATCGGAGATCAACGTCTGGTTTTGTCTTTATGACAGGCCCCACAGCTATTTCTCGGTGCAGCAAAAAGCAGGACTCGGTGTCCGTATCTACCACAGAAGCAGAATACAAGGCTTTCGCCTTGGCAGCTCAGGAAGCCGTTTGGCTCAGGAGGTTGGTGGAGGAGGTTCGAGGTCCCACTATGCTACGCGGGGACAATGAGAGTGCTCTCAAGCTGGTTAATAATCCAGTATGTCACGCGAGGACCAAACATATTGAGATTGAGCACCATTTCATTCGTGAGAAGGTGTTGGGAGGATCTCTTATGGTCGAGCATGTTCGGAGTGCGGACAATGTTGCAGACATTTTCACAAAGCCGCTGGCGAAAGGACCGTTTACTCGGTTGCGGAGTTTGCTTGGGCTAGTTTCCACTTCCCACTTCAAGGAGTGTTGAAATTATTGAAGTGGAGTGGAAGGTGGCCGGCGGTCTGAAATTTGGTGACCGCAGAGACCGCGCGGTCTCTATTCTGGTGTGACCGGCCGGTTTGTTCTTGTTTGCTGCGGTCTGTTCCCGGGTTGTTCTACTTGGTTGGTCTATCCTCTTTGTAGAAGACTGGGCGGTCTGTTTCTGTGTAACCGCTATGACCGGGCAGCTTATGTTGGACGATCTGGCGACTTATCTGGAGTCAGCCAGATGTTCTTGGTTTGCTCCTGGTAATCTAAGGAAGGAGTGTTCTTGTGTCCGCGCGGCTTGTGCGCGGTCTTGTGTTCGCACGGCTTGTGCGCGGTCTGCTGCTGATCTGCGGTCTTGGACTGAACGTTGTCCAAGTGGTGTGATCGCGCGGTCTGCTCTGTAAGACCGCTGGCGATCTGGCGGGTGGTGTCTGTATCCCTCTTGCGGCGGTGACGACATATGTCTTGTCGCCTATAAATAGGGGTGCATGGCCCATCATTCATAACGAGAACTGTAAGAACTAGAGCCTGGGTTATTTCGTGCGGTCTCAACTTTGAGGTCGGGCGGTCTCGGAAGCGAGTTGACTGTTTGTTGTGTTCGCAGGTTAGCAGTCAGCAGGTCACGGTCTCCTTCCTTGGTGATTTCCCAGCGGCTTGAATAAATAGTTCGGCAGCGGCTTGTCTGCGAACTGGTTTATGATTGTTCTTATGTTGTTCGCAGCGAGCTCAGCGATCAGGCGACCTTCAGCGGTTAGGCGATCTGAGTTGCGGTCTAGTGACAGTTTCTGTTCTTAAGCTCCAGTTCGTGCGGTCTGAGGTGGCGTCTTGCAGTGCGGTCTGAGGTGGCGGTCTGAAGTCATCTTGGCTATTTTCTGTTCGTGCGATCTCAGGTCAAGTCGGGCGGTCTCTGGAGTCGAGCGGTCTGTGCGGTCTCTGCTTGTCAAGCCGCCAGATTTGTTTTTGGTGTGTTTTGTTCTTCTCTCCTCCGTGATTCTTATGAATCATGTCTCGCCATTTATACATCGCATTGTAATCAAGTATTGTGATTCAATAAAGCTTTGTGTTGTTGTGTGGCATATCGTGGTTGTTTGGCTATAACTCAGTTGATGCAACTCCTGCTTACTCCTAAACGATTCAAATCAAAATTTTAACATGGTATCAGAGCTAGGTTATTGGAGTGGATAAGCAGTGATTAACTTGAGTTGTCATCGTCTTTGTGAAGAAGAGACCACATAGTTTGCCATGGAAGTCGGTTACGCAAGAGGGCTTGGTATTGAACTCCTCACATCGACTAACTATAAGAAATGGAGGTCGTGTATGGAGAGTTACTTACTTGGCGAGGATCTATGGGAGATAGTTGGAGGAGAAGACACACAAGAAGTGTTTCTAGCAGGAGATAATATGGCAGAGGTGAGACTTTGGAGGAGGACTAATGCAAAGGCAGAGTTCACACTCAAGAGGGCTATCTCACCAGAGCTATTCGATCACATCATTGGATGTAAATCTGTTGCTGAGATTTGGACGTCTTTGGACGGGCTGTTCAATAAGAAGAATGTAGCTCGGCTACAGTTTCTTGAAAATGAGTTGGTGAAGGCCTCTCAAGGTGATCTTTCTATTTCTACCTTCTTTCTCAAGATGAAGAACCTCACAGCAGAGATTTCTGCATTGGACCCTGATGAGCCCATCTCGGAGGCAAAACTGAAGAGGCATATCATTCGCGGGTTGCGGAAGGAGTATCTTGCCTTTGTGACGTCAGTTCAGGGTTGGGCAAATCAGCCATCTCTCTTGGAGCTGGAAAACTTACTTGCTTCGCAGGAAAGTTTGGGAAGACAGATGGCAGAGACTTCTATCTCTGGGGGAGATAGTGATGTGTTGTTCTCTGGGAAGAAGAAGAAGAAGTGGGAGAAGAAGAAGCCAGGTCAGGATGGACCCTCTACTTCAGGTCAGCAGGATAGAGGTTATGCTTCTAAGTCTGATGGGAAGAAGAAGGGAGAGGGACCATGGTGCTTCAGGTGCAATAAGACCGGCCACTTCAAGAAGGATTGTCGGGTTAATCTTTAGTCGGGACATGTAGCGGAGAAAGAGAAGTCAAAGTCTGATGAAGCTGGATGGGGAGGAGCCTTTGCAGCTAATATGACGGCGATGCCCGTTAAGGCCTTGGCTGCCATCAACTTCGAAGAGGATTGGATCGTGGATTCAGGGTGTGGGCATCACCTCACCGGGGATGAATCTAAGTTCTCTTCTTTGGCGCCTTACTCAGGTAACGATGCTATCATTACGGCTGATAATTCTGTTCATGCAGTAGAACAAGAAGGTGTTGTCTCTCTGAGCAGTGATAAGGGTCCACTCACATTGAGGAGAGTTTATCACGTGCCTGGTATGAAGAAGAATCACTTCTCTGTGACCAATGCGGTCGATGCCGATTATCACGTTCTGTTTTGCCCAACAGAAGTGAAGTTTCTTAATACTCAACCGGAGATAAAGAGAGATGTTAATCATGTTGGAAAGAGGGTGAAGGACTTGTTCGTTTTATCGACAAGTACCTATGTTGATAAGATGAAGACCAACGATAGCGCGGCTATCTGGCATGAAAGATTGGGGCATGTTGGCATGGACAAATTGAAGGCTATGGCGATAAGGGGCCTTGTCAAGGGCTTGCCTAGCTTGTCCTCCTATGGAGACGGTGATGTTTGTGCGGGATGTTAGTTTGGTAAGTCTCATCGACTTCCATTTGATAAATCGCAAACAAGATGCAAAGCGTCGTTGGAGTGCATTCACGGTGATTTGATGGGACCAACTGCCACCCCAAGCCTTGGAGGCAACAGATATATGTTGGTGTTGATTGACGATTACACCAGATATGTCTGGGTGTATTTTCTGAAAGAGAAGTCGAAAGCTTTTGCGAAGTTCGTGGAGTTCAAGGAGCTGTTGGAAGGTCGGTTAGGCCTGCGGGTGAAAAAATTGAGAACTGACAATGGTGGGGAGTTCACCTCTGGTGAGTTCTCAAGTTTTTGCAGGAAGCACGACGTCCGGAGAGAGCTCACTTGTGCCCATACTCCACAGCAACCTGCAAATGCTGGCTTCATGCAAAGAGTATCCCAAGGTCCTTTTGGGCGGAGGGAATGTCTTGTGAAGCATACGTCATCAACAGGATGCCTCTAAGTCCTATCAACATGAAAACCCCTCACGAACTGATGTTCAAGGAGAAGCTGAGTGTTGCACACCTACGGGTGTTCGGGTCAACCTGTTATGTGCATATCCATGATGCTCTTCGGACAAAGCTAGATGCGAAAGCAAGGAAGCTAGTCTTTGTTGGATATGATGAGCGGAAGAAGGGATGGAGATGCATGGATCCTGAGACACGGAGATCAGTGGTATCTCAGGATGTGGTGTTCGATGAGGTGACTTCCTACAAGGGGAGTTCAGGAGTTGAACTACCGGAGAGCAGGGTTGATGAAGAAGAGAAAGCTGCGGGAAATCTTCAAGTGGAGTTGCATGTTTCATCAGGAGCTCCAGCTGTGTCAAGCTCTGAGATGGAGGCTTCAGGTTCTGGGAGTAGGGGGAGCGATGCTCAAAGTTTGTCTGGAAGAGGAGCTAGCACAGAAGAAGCAGCTGAGGAGGTGGTTAGTCAGGAGCAACCTCTTAGGAGGTCGAAGAGGACTATCAAACCACGAGATCGATACACAGGAGGAAACATGGTGAGTTTTGTCTCATGTTTCTTCGCTGGTCCCTTGGATGAGAGGGAGCCGTCGAGCTTTGAGAAGGCCAAAGGTGTGAAGCAGTGGGACATTGCTATACAAGAGGAGATGGATTCTCTCAAGAAAAATGAGACTTGGTCTCTAGTGCCCAGGCCCAAGGGCATTACCCCTGTGACATGCAAATGGGTTTATAAACTCAAGAAGAAAGCTGACGGCATATCGAGCGATACAAGGCTTGCCTTGTGGCTCGCGGGTTCTCACAGCAATATGGAGAAGATTATGATGAGGCGTTCAGTCCAGTGGCAAAGATGACTTCGGTTCGTTTTGTTATTGCTTTGACGGCATCTAGTGGATAGGAGATTTGGCAGCTCGACGTGAAGAATGTTTTTCTATACGAAGAGATTGACAAGGATATCTTCATGGTCCAACCGTCGGGCTTCATCTCGGAGGATTGTCCGGACTACGTCTGCAAACTGAAGAAAGCCCTGTATGGGTTGAAGCAAGCGCCTCGGGCGTGGTATGGGAAGATCGCAAAGTATCTTCTATTCTGTGGGTTCTTTGCTTCAGACTCTGATTCTACCTTGTTCGTCAAGAAGGAGGGGGCGCTTCGGGTTATTGTTCTGCTGTATGTGGATGATATGATTGTCACCGGGAACTCGAAGGAGGCAGTAGCAAGGCTGAGAGCCGAGCTTGCTATCAGGTTTGAGATGAAGGATCTGGGTGAGCTTCACCATTTCCTTGGACTCGAGGTTCAGAGGCGGGAGAGCGGAGTACTCGTTTCTCAGGCTGGATATGCGGAGCGGATCGTTCAACGATTCGGCATGGAGGAAGGGAAGAGCAGCTCTATACCTCTGGAACAGCATCATAAACTTCGGAAGGATGAGGGGAGAGTTCTATCTGATCCGTTGGTATTCCGAGCTCTGGTTGGGAGCTTGATTTACTTGACCATCACGATGCCAGATATTGCTTATGCAGTTGACAAAGTTAGTCGGTATATGGAGGAGCCACGGAAGCCTCATCTTCTAGCGGCAAAAGGAATTCTTAAATATGTGAAGTCGACCTCTGATTTGGGTCTCCTATATAGGAGAGGGTCAAGCTTGGAGTTGCTTGGATATATAGATGCTGATTACGGGGGAGACGTGGATGATCGGAGATCAACGTCTGGTTTTGTCTTTATGACAGGCCCCACAGCTATTTCTTGGTGCAGCAAAAAGCAGGACTCGGTGTCCGTATCTACCACAGAAGCGGAATACAAGGCTTCGGCCTTGGCAGCTCAGGAAGCCGTTTCGCTCAGGAGGTTGGTGGAGGACGTTCATGAGGAGGTTCGAGGTCCCACTATGCTACGCGGGGACAATGAGAGTGCTCTCAAGCTGGTTAATAATCCAGTATGTCATGCGAGGATCAAACATATTGAGATTGAGCACCATTTCATTCGTGAGAAGGTGTTGGGAGGATCTCTTATGGTCGAGCATGTTCGGAGTGCGGACAATGTTGCAGACATTTTCACAAAGCCGCTGGCGAAAGGACCGTTTACTCGGTTGCGGAGTTTGCTTTGGCTAGTTTCCACTTCCCACTTCAAGGGGGAGTGTTGAAATTATTGAAGTGGAGTGGAAGGTGGTCGGGGGTCTGAAATTTGGTGACCGCAGAGACCGCGCGGTCTCTATTCTGGTGTGACCGGACGGTTTGTTCTTGTTCGCTGCGGTCTGTTCCCGGGTTGTTCTACTTGGTTGGTCTATCCTCTTTGTAGAAGACCGGGCGGTCTGTTTCTGTGTAACCGATGTGACCGGGCGGCTTATGTTGGGCGATCTGGCGACTTATCTGAAGTCAGCCAGATGTTCTTGGTTTTCTCCTGGTAATCTAAGGAAGGAGTGTTCTTGTGTCCGCGCGGCTTGTGCGCGATCTTGTGTTCGCACGGCTTGTGCGCGGTCTGCTGCTGATCTGCGGTCTTGGACTGAACGTTGTCCAAGTGGTGTGATCGCGCGGTCTGCTCTGTGAGACCACTGGCGATCTGGCGGGTGGTGTTTATATCCCTCTTGCGGCGGTGACGACATACGTCTTGTCGCCTATAAATAGGGGTGCATGGCCCGTCATTCATAACGAGAACTGTAAGAACTAGAGCCTGGGTTATTTCGTGTGGTCTCAGCTTTGAGGTCGGGCGGTCTCGGAAGCGAGTTGACTGTTTGTTGTGTTCGCAGGTTTGCGGTCAGCAGGTCGCGGTCTCCTTCCTTGGTGATTTCCCAGCGGCTTGAATAAACAGTTCGGCAGCGGCTTATCTGCGAACTGGTTTATGATTGTTCTTATGTTGTTCGCAGCGAGCTCAGCGATCAGGCGACCTTCAGCGGTTAGGCGATCTGAGTTGCGGTCTGGCGACAGTTTCTGTTCTTAAGCTCCAGTTCGTGTGGTCTGAGGTGGCGTCTTGCATTACGGTCTGAGGTGGCGGTCTGAAGTCATCTTGGTTGTTTTCTGTTCGTGCGATCTCAGGTCAAGCCGGGCGGTCTCTGGAGTCGAGCGGTCTGTGCGGTCTCTGCTTGCCAAGCCGCCAGATTTGTTTTTGGTGTGTTTTGTTCTTCTCTCCTCCGTGATTCTTATGAATCATGTCTCGCCATGTATACCTCGCACTGTAATCAAGTATTGTGATTCAATAAAGCTTTGTGTTGCTGTGTGGCATATTGTGGTTGTTTGGCTATAACTCAGTTGATGCAACTCCTGCTTACTCCTAAACGATTCAAATCAAAAACTTTAACATCTTTTACTACTATTGGTTGTTGTGAATCAAGTTGGATGTAACTTGTTTTCAGCCATGTTCATTTGTATCTAGCTGCCAAGAGTTAGTAATTATGAAAGTTTGAGTTCATCTCTTGGTGTCCTTATTCCCTTGTTGGTTGACGTGTTCTTCCGACCTTTAAATATTTCACATGGTATCAGAGAGATAGTGGGAACAAGGACTGAGAAACCAAGATGGACGTCGGAGGAGCGTATGCTAGGGGACTTGGCATTGAGCTGCTTACTCAAACCAACTACAAGAAGTAGAAGTCGTGTATGAAGAGCTACCTTCTTGGAGAGGACCTCTGGGAGGTCATTGGTGGTGGGGAGCAAGAGGAAGTAGTAGCTGCCAGAGAAAATGGTCCAGCTGTGAGAGCTTGGAGGCAGACTGACGTTAAGGCGGAGTTCACTCTGAAGAGAGTCATATCACCTGACTTGTTCGACCACATCATAGGTTGCGAGTCATTGTCTGAGATCTGGAAAGCCCTCGACGGGCTATTCAATAAGAAGAATGTAGCGCGACTACAATTCCTGAAGAATGAGTTGGCAAGGTCCACTCAAGGCGAGATGGCGATATCCACCTTCTTCTTGAAGGTGAAGAACTTGTGTGGGGAGATCTTGGTCTTAGACCCTCAAGAGCCAATCTCAGAGGCGAAGTTGAAGTGGCACATACTCCGAGGCTTGAGGAAAGAGTATGTCCCCTTCGTTACTTTTGTGCAAGGATGGGCTACTCAACCCTCCTTATTGGAGTTAGAGAACCTGCTGTCGTCACGGGAGAGCTTGGCGAAGCAGATGGCGGGAGTATCCATCTCAGGGGGAGATGACGAGGTCTTGTTCTCAGGAAAGAGGAGATCCTGGGACAAGAGAAAGAAGAACTCCGGAGATGGACCTTCAACGTCCTCTCAGGGAGATGGGAGGAAGTTCCTCCCTGCGCGTGATGAGATGGGGAGATCCCTTTGCTATGCCTGTAAGAAGTACGGGCACATGGCAAAGGACTGTCGGTCCAATCTGAAGGCCGATCATGTTGCTAACAAGGAGGGAGATCACCAGAGAGGTGGAGACCATCAGAGAGGTGGAGGTCACCAGGGCGGTGAGAGGGGAGACAATTGTTTCCTGGCAGAGATGACGACAATGTCAGTCGATGTCTTAGCCTCTATCAACCTCGAGAACGACTGGATAGTGGATTCCGGTTGCGGGCATCATCTCACTGAATATATGTCGAAGTTCAACTCCTTGGAAGCATATGAAGGAACGGATGCTATCAACACTGCGGATGATACGGTATATCCCGTGGAGCGAGAAGGGAAGGTATCCCTTGGGAGTAAAGAGAAGCCCGTGACACTGAAGAGTGTGTATCATGTTCCGGGCATGAAGAAGAACCTCTTCTCGGTTGCCAACGCAGTGGATGTTGGATACCACGTGTTGTTTGGACCGAAGAAGGTAAAGTTCCTGAAGAACCTATCGTCTGTCGATGCTGACGTCACGCTCACCGGGTGGAGGGTGAAGGATTTGTATGTTCTGTCTGCAAATGCTTACGTGGACAAGATGAAGACTAACGACAGCGCAGTGATCTGGCATGAGAGGCTGGGTCATGTGGGGATGGACAAGCTGAAGATGATGGCGGCAAAGGGCCTAGTGAGTGGCCTGCCTCATCTCTCTTCCTACGGCGACGGCCATGTGTGTGATGGCTGCCAATATGGAAAGTCACATCGACTTCCATTTGACAAGTCAGAGACCAGGTGTAAGGCACCTTTTGAGTGCGTACATGCTGATGTTATGGGGTTGTGCGCCACCCTTACTTATGGAGGCAATAAGTACGCGCTGGTTCTGGTGGATGACTACACCCGCTATACGTGGGTATACTTTCTGAGAGAGAAGTCAGAAGTATTCGAGAAGTTCCAAGAGTGGAAGGAACTTGTGGAAGGAAGGCTGAACCGCAGAGTGAAGAAGCTGAGAAGCGACAATGGAGGAGAGTTTACCTCCAATGAGTTTGCGTCGTTCTGCAAAAGGTTTGGCATTCGGCGGGAGCTCTCCTGCGCTCACACCCCTCAGCAGAATGGGGTGGCAGAGAGGAAGATCCGCCATCAGGTGGAGACTATCAGGAGTTGGCTACATGCCAAGAGCATTCCCAAGGCCTTATGGGCAGAGGGAATGACGTGTGCTACCCATGTGATCAACCGGCTACCTCTGAGTCCTAACAGGATGGTGTATCCACACCAGCTCATGTTCGGGGAGAAGCCAAATGTGGGTCACATGAAAATTTTTGGTTCTACCTGCTTTGTGCACGTCCCGGACGCTCAGAGAACCAAGTTGGAGCCAAAAGCGAGGAAGTGTGTCTTCATCGGCTATGATGAGCGGAAGAAAGGGTGGAAGTGCATGGATCCGTAGACCCACAAGTTCGTAGTCTCGCGCGACGTAGTGTTTGACGAACTGATCTCGTATCAGGGAGTCTCTTCTGTGGTGCTGCCGGAAAGTAGAGATTCAAGTAGGGGAGAAGAGAGAGTCACAAAGGACTCTACTGTGAAGTTGGAGGTATCTCCCACTGCCCCATCGCCTTCTGGCTCAGGAGGAGCTTCTGGCTCAGGGCAAGCTTCGAACTCTAGAAGCAGGGAGAGCACTGCTTCAAGAGGAGTTCAGAGAGGAGCTCAAACAGAAGAGTCTACCTGAGTGGTAGATAGTGGCCAAGCCTTGAGGAGGTCGAAGCGGACCATCGTCCCGCCTGCTCGCTATAAGGAGGGGAACTTCGTGAGTTTGGTCTCTTGCTTCTTCGCAGGACCAATCGACGAGAGGGAACCTGCCTGCTTTGATGATGTAGTTGACATCAAGGAGTGGGACGCGGCCATAATTGAGGAGATGGAGGCCCTAGAGAAGAATGAAACATGGGACCTGATTCCCATGGTGGAGGGCATCAAACCTGTCACCTGCAAATGGGTGTACAAGGTTAAGAAGAGAGCGGATGGAGAAGTAGAGCGGTACAAGGCAAGGCTTGTCGCTCGGGGCTTCTCACAAACCTACGGAGAGGACTACGAGGAGATATTTAGTCATATCGCAAAGAAGACGTTGGTGAGGACGGTCGTCGCTCTGGCGGCGTGTCGAGGTTGGAAGTTGTGGCAGCTTGATGTGAAGAACGTGTTCCTGTACGGAGAGATTGACAAAGACATATTCATGGTGCAACCACCTGGATACGTGTCCAAGTCACTACCACATCACGTCTACAAGCTGAAGAAGTTCCTCTACGGGTTGAAACAGGCGTCGAGAGCCTGGTATGGGAAGATTGCAGAGCACTTGCAGTTCTGTGGATATAATGCCCCAGACTCAGACTCCAGCATGTTCGTGAAGAAAAGTGGTGGTCTTCACGTGTTGGTGTTGCTGTACGTCGATGACATGATTGTGACAGGGAACAACCCTGAGGAGGTCGCGGTGCTGAGACAGCAGCTCTCCATACGTTTCGAGATGAAGGATCTTGGTGAGCTGCACCATTTCCTTGGCATTCAAGTTGAGAAGAGAAGAGGCTGTACGTTTCCCAGAGGGCTTATGCCGAGAGAATCGTCAAGATATTCGACATGAAGGAGGGGAAGAGCAGTTCCGTTCCACTAGAGGCTGGGCTGAAGCTTCAGAAGGAAGAAGTGAGGATTCTTCCTGATCCGAAGATCTTTCGGGCACTGATGGGGAGTCTTATCTACCTGACTATCACGAGGCCGGACATCGCCTTTGTTGTCGGCCGAGTTAGTCGGTATATGCAGGAGCCGCGGAAGCCTCATCTGGAGGCAGCTAAAGGGGTTCTGAAGTATGTGAAGGGAACCCTTGAGATAGGGTTGTCATATGGAGAGGAGTCTGACTTCAAGCTGCATGGGTACACGGATGCAGACTACGGAGGTGACGCTGATGATCGCAAGTCGACATCAGGTTACGTGCTTTTGTGTGGAGCTGCTGCTATCTCGTGGTGTAGCAAGAAGCAGGACTCTATTTCCCTTTCTACCACGGAGGCCGAGTACAAGACGTCGTCCTTAGCAGCTCAGGAGTGTGTATGGCTATGGAGACTAGTGGAGTATGTGGACGAGGAGGTCAGCGGACCTACTTTGCTTCGCGGGGACAATGAAAGTGTCTTGAAACTGGTAACCAACCCAGTGTGTCATGCAAGGACCAAGCACATTGAGATCGAGCATCACTTCATCAGAGAGAAGGTGCTGGGTGGCTTGATCATTGTGGAGCATGTGCGGAGTGAAGACAACCTTGCAGATATATTCACGAAGCCCCTATCTGCGGGGCCATTCCGGAGGCCTCGCTCGTTGCTTGGAGTTGTTCTTGGAGCTCACTTCAAGGGGGAGTGTTAGATTTGAATTGAGCTAGCGCTGGCGCTAGCGCCAACGCTAGCTCAGCTTCGAGAAAATATCCTCCTTTGCCTATAAATAGGAGGGGTAGACCCCCTCTAATGAGAGAGATTTAGATAGTGGCGAGTATCATCAACTTTGAGCGAGTTTGAGATACCAGAGTGCCACCTGGAGAGCAGCGAACTCGGAGTTAGTTCGGCTAGCGACCTAGAGAGAGTTCCTTACTCGCGAGATAGCGCCGACGATAGTGGATAGCGCCTGCGGTAGCGAGAAGAGAAGGAAGCTTGCGAGTAGCGAGCTTCGGAGATAGCGCCCGACGCTAGTGGCTAGCGCGCGCGATAGCGAGAAGAAGATGAAGCGAAGAGTGGCGAGCTTGCGAGTAGCGAGATTGTGAGTAGCGAGCTTGAGAGCTAGCGCCATCGCTAGTGGCTAGCGCCCGCGGTAGCGAGCAGCGAGTATCACCTACGTGGTGTGCTCCGGAGGAGAAGCGGACACTGTCCGTGACCCATTTCTTTTACTACTATTGGCTGTTGTGAATCAAGTTGGATGCAACTTGTTTTCAGCCATGTTCATTTGTATCTAGCTGCCAAGAGTTATTAATTGTGAAAGTTTGAGTTCATCTCTTGGTGTCCTTATTCCCTTGTTGGCTGACGTGTTCTTCCGACCTTTAAATTTTTCACACATAGGCCCTTTGCTTCAGCTTTATGATTGGAACGACGTCATCTCTCATTAACTAAAATTCCTCCCCTAAGCATTAGGGTGTATTTTCCTTACACATTTGATTTGTGATGGCATGGTTGGATTAAACTCATTCGCGAGATCCAATGTTCTCATTTTCCCAATCAGTGACATATGATCCCGACCTTACTGCATATTGTTTGATGATTATGCTAAAGGATAGATCCTAGAGCAGGATATTTTGTGATGAAGCCAATGAGTTGAGGCCGATCTAGGCTTCGTTTGGGGCGACTTATTTTCACCGGTCAAGCGGTTACGAGCGCATGAACCGGACTTTAATTAAGACCCGGTTCATGCGGTCGTAACCGCTTGACCAGTAAAAATAAGTCCCTCCAAACGGAGCCCTAGTCGAAATTGCTGGTATTTGTTAGCTGGTATTTGTTAGGCCTTGATTGGTCCTGCCTGGGCCTAAGCTTAACCGGGCCTTTTGTCAGGCAAGCCCATGAGAGCTTTCCAATGTCGGGCCTTTTGGACACGTCAACTAGCAACCCATAATTGAGTACTCAAGCATTGACGAGCTTATTTAAGCGTAAATGAGTGAACAATGCTTCAATTAATACGAAGTATTCCCCAAATATTTCACATATTTTAATTTTTTTAAAATTGAATAATTTTATTACAAAAAAAATGCCCAGGCATGGAATCCGGCCACAAATACTCACGAGTAAGATAATATACTCTTTTATTTTATATAGGCTGATTTATTTGATGAATTGCTGTGATGTCATGTATGGAGGTGGGGGTGGAAGTTTTAGGGTGTGCAAAAATAACCGAAAATTTGAGAACTGGGCCGGAACCGAACCGAATGGTTTGGGTCGGTTCCAAATAGGTTCGGTTCGGATCCGGTTCTCATAATACCAGAACCGATAATTTGGTTCGGTTCCTAGTTCCAAGGGTCAGGTATCCAAAACTGACCCGAGAACCGACTATTAATGCTACATAAATTATTTTGAGACAACGGTTATAGTCGTACTGCTTAATACGTACGTAAAAATAATTGAGAATATAGTCGTATTGCTAAAGAAAATAGTTGTTGTACTTGTGTATTTCTATGACTTCAATATTATAAAGAATCCTTATTTAATTATTTTGAGACATTAATAATGTATTACAAAGAATCATGAGTTTGAAGAGCTATTTTTTTAATTATTTTGAGACATAAGCAGAACCGAGAACCGAACCGGAACCGAAGCAAACAGTTCGGATCTGGTTCTATGCTTTAGGACCATGGGTCGGTTCCGGTTCCAAAAGTTTGAAACCGAACCTATATAGGTCGGTTCTTGGTTCTGCCTATGTCTCAAAATAATTAAAAAATACCACAAGTACAACAACTATTTGGGTTCTTGGTTCTGCCTATGCTTCGGGTTTGGTTATTAGTTCTGCCTATGGCACGAGTCCACTTTTTGGAGAGAAAAAAAATAGGTCATTTGGCTCTTACTAATTTAAAACTTCAGAAGTCAATTTATGCTTTCAAATTTAAATAAAAAACAATGTTACTCATTGTGAAAAGACAAAAAAACACTCATCAATCATATGTTTTACGGAGTTTTGACGACGCTCAAATTTCACCCAAATCAACTTACTGAAGTTGATAGCCACAGATATAGTGATGGGATAGAAGAGTTGTCACCGACTAAGAGAAAATTTTTTGTAAGGGCTCGCACGATGCCATCGTGCGAGAATAAATAGACTATTTTACGCCTGGGGCACACGCATTCACCTTCCCGGAAAGAGAACCAGTTCCTAATTCTTCGCTTCGCCCTTTCAGATAACGAAACCACTCTGAGCTTCCTCCTTGCGCCTGCAGCTTCCTCTTCGCTTTGACTATCTTCTACTTTCGTATGCTCGTTTAAGCTGCTACATCGACGAGCTTCCTCAGCTGCAATACCCTAGCGTTCTCTAATTCCAGTTTGTTACATCATTTAATAGCAGGCCCAGAAGGACCCTGTTGTTTTCCCCATTGTGCACTCGGAGGATGAGGCTTGGGCAATGTATTGTAATTATGCCCACACAACAGGATTTAGTGTTCGTAAACAACATCTGACATACTGGACTCATACAAGAATTATCAAAATGCGAGAATATACCTGCGCAAAAGCGGGTGTTAAGACAGCAAGGTCTTCGCCAAAGAAGTATCGCAAATTAGAAACGCGCACTAGATGTCTTGCCTGCATTGTGTTTCACACTGATAAAGATGGCAATAATTGGGCAGTAACGAAGTTCGTCGAGGAGCATAACCATCCAGTAGCAACCGAGAGTGGGAAACATTTATTGAGGTCTAATCGAAGCATATCTGAAATGCAAGGTAATTTAATGAAGAATATGACCGAAGCCGGAATTAAAGCGGTGGATGCATATAATTTCCTTTCTGAAGAAACCGGTTCAGAAATTGTTATCTATTAAAACATTTGTCGAAGCTGTACACACGCAAGATTTATTCATTATTTGAGAAATCCTTTATGGAAGGAGTTGTTGAAGTGAGTATCGTAGATGAAACGAGATATGATGACCACCACATAGTATACATGACGGCTTTAAGGGATGAAGAAGAAAAGAGATGGTTTGTGAGCTTTAACAATGCAACCATGGATGCAGAATGTTCGTGCAGGAGTTTTGAGACTAAAGGTATATTATGTCAACATATCATGAGAATATACAATATTCGAAATGTAAGGCAGATCAACCTCAAATATATAATTAAAAGATTCACCCGTAATGCGAAGATTGACATTTACCTACCCAATACCCCTACCATGACCGGACACGATTCAAATATGATATTTAGAAACCAATTAATGCGTTTTAGCTACGATTTAGCTAACCGGGTTGAAAATTGCAAAATTGTAAAGGAACATGTTATAAGCGTCATGGATGATTTGTCGAAGGCAACCAATAATATGGTGGACTGCAACGAGATGCAGAAGAAGGGGTTCTTGGAGGAGAACGCCATGAATTCTAATTGTATTAAGGATCCGGCAGTAAAGAGGCCGAAAGGTGCTCCTAGTGCGCGCATGAAGGACCATTGAGAGAAAGCAACCAAAAATCACATAAGTTTTTGTTTATGAATTTACCAACGTACGTGTTAGCTTTGACTAAACTTGCCAAATTCACTATGCAATTGTAAGCAGGGAAGAAAACGGATGGGAAGAAAAATGTAAAGCCACCTATTTTTGCTGACAAATCTGCGAAGGTGAAGGAGTTCAAGTTCGTTGATGACTACACAAAGGAATCAACGTCTGCAACAAATGAACATAACTTCGTTGATGGGTTCACTAACGAGCAACCTTCTACTCAAACAGACAATCCATCCACCTTAATTTTACCCGAATATTTTGGTCTGGATATGTCATTTAATTTTTCTGGTGTACCGGATGTATTTAAACCTTGAAGGGAAGCGATTGAGTTTTTCAGTTCTGCAGTTCTAAGTAATCAGCCAGAACATTATTAAAAGGTTTTAAAAAGTTAAGTTATACCTCATCAAACACCACATTATAAAAGCATATCTGCATAAATGTTTACTCGTCATTTATACGTCATCAATCAGCTAAACAGATAAATGTTTACTAATCATTAAGCTAACATAAAAATGTTTAGTCATCATTCACTGTCATCAAACACCACATTATAAAAGCATATCTGCATAAATATTTACTATACGTCTTCAATCAGCTAAACAGATAAATGTTTACTAATCATTTAGTTAACATAAAAATGTTTAGTCATCATTCACTGTCATCAAACACCACATTATAAAAGCATATCTGCATAAGTGTTTACTCATCATTTATACGTCATCATTTATATCTGCATAAATATTTGCTAATCATTTAGCTAACATAAAAATGTTTAGTCATCATTCACTGTCATCCATTAGCTAAGAAAAGTCTTAAGAAAAGTTAGCGCAAATTAACGGAGAGAATGTTTTAAAAATTGCAGCTGCAATTTCAGCCCTAAATTTCGGCATTTCATCCTGCCACCTCTGGAAACAATCTCAGGAGATCGTATTTGTAGATAGAACAGTTTCCATGAACTTGATTACGAAAATACTGCAGTCATTCTCATTCTCCTGCATTGGTATACCTGGGACGTCAGTTATTGGCCAGCTTAGGAAATCAGGTGGCATTGCATCACTGATATCCTCATATAATGTTGATACCTACAAGAACGGAAGAACAACAACAATATTTTAGAGTGGCAGGGCATTATATCTTGATAAATTTTAAAATACAACCAAATGCAAACCTACATACCAATGCGGGCAATGCTGCACGATGTCGGCTAGTCAGGAGAGAGTCGTAGTACTCCCACCGACCCTCTCTGTTATGACATATAAGCAAAGCCCAGTAACACACGAAGTGGCAGGGCATTAATATTATCTCCGACGACTGAACACTTGCGGCTGTTATATGACTAAGAAGAGTTTTGGAGTTTTGAAAATTGCATCTCTTACAGTTCTGCATTTGAATAGGTAAACGCGGTTAAATCAATACGAATAAATTGTTTTACGTGTGCAAAAAGTGCTTACAGCGTAGTCCGGAGACACGTATAAAAATGACTTCGTTTTTGACAATGCCCGCTTCCTTTTTGCGCAAAGAACGAGTGCATAAGCATTCAAATGCGTATCCTCTAGCCATCCATCAGTCAATAGCTCATCGACTAATCATCTAGTTAATAAAATGTTCCCACTTTGGAAAATAGTATTATTACTGCAATTTCAACATTATAAAAAGTTAGTGAGAGCAAATAAACATCAACAAAAATAAGGTCACCACACACCATAATTACCTATCCAAAAAATTAGTAAGAACAAATTCTATAACTTCACGTAGTCGATCAGTTATCAAAACTTTGTCTGGGTAGTTCTTGATTTTCTTGGCAGGGGTACCTAATGTCTTCTTCTTGCGACCTTCTCTTTTCTTTACATTCCTAATTAGACTATTGTGCTTTCTTCACTCTGGAACCCTAATATCTTTGACGGACTTTTCTGCGTAAAACTGCTTTTTGGGCCAATGGTAGGCTCCACCACTATGTACACAACTTCTGATTTGCTTTGGGTGGAGTGAGTTTGTGGAACAAAAGTTTCATGGGGTGAACCGGGACTGGACACGGAAGGGTGTTGGCCTTGCAGGGATTTAAATCTTAACTCAATTGACCTTCTAATTGAGTCTAAATTTCTAATAACATCCTTTCTTAGAGAGTCAACCTGACACGTTACTTGATCCTTAATAAATCTCTTGAGCCTACTCTCCATCCCTCTCCACCCTTCATCTGACTGCAGATATTCACACTTCTCTACTTCCAACTTCCTCTTTCCCTTCCCAAACTCAATCTCCCTCCTCAACTTTCTCAACTTAACCTTCTCACTTTTTTAACATGTATCTTGTCTTTCTCTTCCAAATCATCACTACCTCTTCTTCCCTCAAAATCAGAATCTTCTTCCTCTGGCCTGAGTAGTGCCCTCTCACACCCTCCAATCTTCTGGAATTTGGTATACACTTTAAAACAAACAATTTTGGCGGTTAGTTTTGTCAAATTTCAAAAAAAATTAATTTTATCATACAATTGTTGAACTTACTTGTGATGTGATCCTAAGTTTTCCTTGCAAGGTGAGGCAATACTTTGCACTATAACTGACATTGGAAGACCAACGAAAAATTCTAGGCCTTGCAGCCTCATCAACAGCTAACTGAACCCTTGTATGCTCGTAGAACCACACCCACACATAAGAATTATTTAGGCATTTAACTCTGAAATAAGATTTTTTAAAATTTGCATTCTCTTACCAATAACATCATTGTGCAACCTTCGAAGTTCCCCAAATTGGCATCTGCTTCTCTTAAAACACTCATTCTACTTAAATCAACCAACTGCAAATGCAAGAAGTTGTGGACGGCCTTCGGCCAGTTGTACTCTTTAAAAATACTGAGCTTGGCGACCTTGTTAAGAGAGGCCGGAGTCTTTAGACCCTTTAAAGGAAAAAGAAAAACAACTACAAGATATTTAACTAATGCATCAATTTTCCTACTCTCCAATGTAGAAGAAAACTCCTCAACAGTAAGCCGTTGTAGTTCATCAGTTATGTTCTTGTGAGTTAGGTCCAACAATGGTAGTCTAACAAACTTCAGAACACGATCTCTGTTAGGTATCCTCAATATCATCGCCACCTCATTCACGGTCAACTGTAGGTAATAATTTCCTAATAAGAATGCTTGTTTATCTCTATTGTATCATCGAACAAGAAAATATAATAACGGAATATTTTGGGGAAGACTTGGCATTTGAAAAAAAGGTAGCACTTTAGCATCGGCAAGTGCAGACTTTGACTCGATTGTTAGGACATCCAACAACGGTCAGGCATTGCTTTTGAAGTTGGACACAGCACACCGAGAACTCAGTCATTTTCTGTAAGAGCCAATATCTGAGTTCTCGGTGTGTTGTGTCCACCTTCAAAAGCAATGCCTACCGTTGTTGGATGTCCTAACAGCCAAGTCAAAGTCTGCACTTGTCGATGCTAAAGTGCTACCTTTTTTCCAAATGCCAAGTCTTCCCCAAAATATGCCGTTATTATATTTTCTTGTTCGATGCTACAATAGAGATAAGCAAGAATTCTTATTAGGAAATTATTACCTACAGTTGACCGTGAATGAGGTGGCGATGATATTGGGGCTACCTAACAGAGGCCGTGTTCTGAAGTTTGTTAGACTACCATTGTTGGACCTAACTCACAAGAACATAACTGATGAACTACAACGACTTGCTGTTGAGGAGTTTTCTCCTACATTAGAGAGTAGGAGAATTGATGCATTAGTTAAATATCTTGTATTTGTTTTTCTTTTTCCTTTGAAGGGTCTAAAGACTCCAGTCTTTCTTAACAAGGTCGCAAAGCTCAGTGTTTTTAAAGAGTACAACTGGCCGAAGGCCGTCCACAACTTTTTGCATTTGCAGTTGGTTGATTTAAATAGAATGAGTGTTTTAAGAGAAACAGGTGCCAATTTGGGGTACTTCGAAGGTTGCACAATGATGTTATTGGTAAGAGAATGCAAATTTTAAAAAACCTTATTTCAGAGTTAAATGCCTAAATAATTCTTATGTTCAGGTGTGGTTCTACGAGCATACAAGGGTTTAGTTAGCTGTTGATGAGGCTGCAAGGCATAGAATTTTTCGTTGGTCTCCCAAGGTCAGTTATAGTGCAAAGTATTGTCTCACCTTGCAAGGAAAGCTTAGGATCACATCACAAGTAAGTTCAATAATTGTATGGTAAAATTAAATTTTTTGGAAATTTGACAAAGCTAACCGCCAAAATTGTTTGTTTTAAGGTGTATACCAAATTCCAGAAAATTGGAGGGTGTGAGAGGGCACTACTCGGGCCAGAGGAAGAAGATTCTGATTTTGAGGGAAGAAAAGGTAGTGAAGATTTGGAAGAGAAAGACAAGATACAGGTTAAAAAAAGTGAGAAGGTTAAGTTGAGAAAGTTGAGGAGGGAGATTGAGTTTGGGAAGGGAAAGAGGAAGTTGGAAGTAGAGAAGTGTGAATATCTGCAGTCAGATGAAGGGTGGAGAGGGATGGAGAGTAGGCTCAAGAGATTTATTAAGGATCAAGTAACGTGTCAGGTTGACTCCCTAAGAAATGATGTTATTAGAAATTTAGACTCAATTAGAAGGTCAATTGAGTTAGGGTTTAAATCCCTGCAAGGCCAACACCCTTCCGGGTCCAGTCCCGCTTCATCCAATGAAACTTGTGTTCCACAAACTCACTCCACCCAAAGCAAATCAGAAGTTGAGTACATAGTGGTGGAGCCTACCATTGGCCCAAAAAGCAGTTTTACGCAGAAAAGTCTGTCAAAGGTATTAGGGTTCCAGAGTGAACAAAACCTCAGTAGTCTAATTAGGAATATAAAGAAAAGAGAAGGTCGCAAGAAGAAGACATTAGGTACCCCTGCCAAGAAAATCAAGGACTACCCAGGCAAAGTTTTGATAACTGATCGACTACGTGAAGTTATAGAATTTGTTTCACTAATTTTTTGGATAGGTAATTATGGTGTGTGGTGACCTTATTTTTGCTGATGTTTATTTGCTCTCACTAACTTTTTATAATGTTGAAATTATAGTAATAGTACTATTTTCCAAAATGGGAATATTTTATTAACTAGACGATTAGTCGATGAGCTATTGACTGATGGATGGCTAGAGGATACGCATTTGAATGCTTATGCACTCGTTCTTTGCGCAAAAAGGAAGCGGGCATTGTCAAAAATGAAGTCATTTTTATACGTGTCTCCGGACTACGTTGTAAGCACTTTTTGCACACGTAAAATAATTTATTCGTATTGATTTAAACCGCGTTTACCTATTCAAATGCAGATCTGTAAGAGATGCAATTTTCAAAACTCCAAAACTCTTCTTAGTCATATAACAGCCGCAAGTGTTCAGTCGTCGGAGATAATATTAATGCCCTGCCACTTCGAGTGTCACTGGACTTTGCTTGTATGTCATATCAGAGAGGGTCGGTGGGAGTACTACGACTCTCTCCTGACTAGCCGACATCGTGCAGCATTGCCCGCATTGGTATGTAGGTTTGCATTGGGTTGTATTTTAAAATTTATCAAGATATAATGTCCTGCCACTCTAAAATGTTGTTGTTGTTCTTCCGTTCTTGTAGGTATCAACATTATATAAGGATATCAGTGATGCAATGCCACCTGATTTCCTAAGTTGGCCAATAATTGACGTCTCAGGTATACCAATGCAGGAGAATGGGAATGACTGTGGTGTTTTCGTAATCAAGTTCATGGAGACTATTCTATCTACAAATACGATCTCTCGGGATTGTTTCCAGAGGTGGCAGGATGAAATGCCAAAATTTAGGGCTGAAATTGCAGCTGCAATTTTTAAAACATTCTCTCCGTTAATTTGTGCTAACTTTTCTTAAGACTTTTCTTAGCTAATGGATGACAGTGAATGATGACTAAACATTTTTATGTTAGCTAAATGATTAGTAAATATTTATATGTTTAGCTGATTGTTGACGTATAAATGATGAGTAAACATTTATGCAGATATGCTTTTATAATGTGGTGTTTGATGACAGCGAATGATAACTAAATATTTTTATGTTAGCTAAATGATTAGTAAACATTTATCTGTTTAACTGATTGATGACATATAAATGATGAGTAAACATTTATGCAGATATGCTTTTATAATGTGGTGTTTGATGACAGTGAATAATGACTAAACATTTTTAGCTAAATGATCAGTAAACATTTATCTGTTTAGCTGATTGATGACGTATAGTAAACATTTATGTAGATGTGCTTTTATAATGTGGTGTTTGATGACAGTGAATGATGACTAAACATTTTTATGTTAGCTAAATGATTAGTAAACATTTATCTGTTTAGCTGATTGATGATGTATAAATGATGAGTAAACATTTATGCAGATATGCTTTTATAATCTGGCGTTTGATGAAGTATAACTTAACTTTTTAAAACCTTTTAATAATGTTCTGGCTGATTACTTAGAACTGCAGAACTGAAAAACTCAATCGCTTCCCTTCAAGGTTTAAATACATCTGGTACACCAGAAAAATTAAATGACATACCAAGACCAAAATCTTCGGGTAAAAATAAGGTGGATGGATTGTCTGTTTGAGTAGAAGGTTGCTCGTTAATGAACCCATCAACGAAGTTAAGTTCATTTGTTACAGACGTAACTTGAACTCCTTCACCTTCGCAGATTTGTCGCAGATTTGCATAGTGAATTTGGCAAGTTTAGTCAAAGCTAACACGTACGTTGGTATATTCATAAACAAAAACTTACGTAATTTTTTGGTTGCTTTCTCTCAATGGTCCTTCATGCGCGCACTAGCAGCACATTTCGGCCTCTTTACTGCCGGATCCTTAACACAATTGGAATTCATGTCGTTCTCCTCCAAGAACCCCTTCTTCTGCATCTCGTCGTAGTCCACCATATTATTGGTTGCTTTCGACAAATCATTCATGGCGCTTATAACATGTTCCTTTGCAATTTTGCAATTTTCAATCCGGTTAGCTAAATCATAGCTAAAACGCATCAATTGATTTCTAAATATCATATTTGAATCGTGTTCGGTCATGGTAGGGGTATTGGGTAGGTAAATGTCAATCTTCGCATTACTGGTCAATCTTTTAATTATATATTTGGGGTTGATCTGCCTTATATTTCAAATATTGTATATTCTCATGATATGTTGACATAATATACCTTTAGTCTCAAAACCCCTGCACGAACATTCTGCATCCATGGTTGCTGTTAAAGCTCACAAACCATCTCTTTTCTTCTTCATCCCTTAAAGCCGTCACGTATACTATGTGGTGGTCATCATATCTTGTTTCATCTACGATACTCATTTCAACAACTCCTTCCAAAAAGGATTTCTCAAATAATGAATAAATCTTGCGTGTGTACAGCTTCGACAAATGTTTTAATAGATAACAATTTCTGAACCGGCTTCTTCAGAAAGGAAATTATATGCATCCACCGCTTTAATTCCGGCTCCGGTCATATTCTTCATTAAATTACCTTGCATTTCAGATATGCTTCGATTAGACCTCAATAAATGTTTCTCACTCTCGGTTGCTAGTGGATGGTTATGCTCCTCGACGAACTTCATTACTGCCCAATTCTTGCCATCTTTATCAGTGTGAAACACAATGCAGGCAAGACATCCAGTGCACGTTTCTAATTTGCGATACTTCTTTGGCGAAGGCCTTGCTGTCTTAACACCCGCTTTTGCGCAGGTATATTCTTGCATTTTGATAATTCTTGTATGAGTCCAGTATGTCAGATGTTGTTTACGAACACTAAATCCTGTTGTGTGGGCATAATTACAATACATTGCCCAAGCCTCATCCTCCGAGTGCACAATGGGGAAAACAACAGGGTCCTTCTGGGCCTGCTATTAAATGATGTAACAAACTGGAATTAGAGAACGTTATTCAACTGGAATTTTGGGAAATAATACAGTCGTAATATATTACGAAAATACGACTGTAATGAAGTAGAATAATTACAGTTGGATATTAATTATAATTTCCAGTCGGATTTACTTACATTAACAACATTTTCATCAACTTTCTCGGACGACATCGATAGTGGTTGAATAATCTTCGAGGAGCTGGAGGAAGCTACCGAGGGGACAAGGTCAGATGGGTAAAAACTGCGGATAAAAGTGTAAATAAACACAAGATTCTACCGTAGGCTGGAGAAAGCTGGGAAGAAGATCTAGGAGCTGGAGGAAGCTCGCTCCAGTGGCACAAAGGCTGGGAGGAACTTCAGACCTAGCTCGATAGGGGATTTCGTTCCGATGAAGCTCGTGGACGTAGAAGCTAGGATATTGCAGCTGAGGAAGCTCGTCGATGTAGCAGCTTAGACGAGCATACGAAAGTAGAAGATAGTCAAAGCGAAGAGGAAGCTGCAGACGCAAGGAGGAAGCACAGAGTGGTTTCGTTGTCTGAAAGGGTGAAGCGAAGAATTAGGAACTGATTCTCTTTCCGGGAAGAAGGCGAATGCGTGGGCCCCAGGCGTAAAATAGCATATTTATTCTCGCACGATGGCATCGCGCGAGCCCTTACAGAAAATTTATCAATTGAAATTTTAGCATTGCCAGAAAACACAGAAGCTACTGTTGGTACCCATCTCTGGTCATACGAGCCAGTTATGATCAGAGACAAAAAATTCCGCTTCAGAAATGGATGTTCTATGTAATATAATTTGAATAATCTTATTGATTATCATCACCAATATTTGTACGACATTTCTAAATTGTCCTTTAACAATTTTATGAAATAGAGATTTTCCCTCCTCTTTTTCATCTAAATTGGCCTAGAGAGTGCCATCGAATTTCTTAGTCTAAAGATTTTGACGGTGGATCTGAGGTTGTGAATACGAACTAGTTCAATATCCAGGTAAAAGTTTATAAGGAATTTAGGTACCTCATAAAGTTTTGCATCCATTTAAAACTCGAGACTCTCGAAAAATAAGTATGTGGAGATGCAACACAACCTCAGGCCACATTTGGGGTGGCTCTTCTGCTCCATTCTGGTGAGCCAAACCCTGATGTTTGGGTGTCCAATGCATGCAAACTCCGATTTACAAAATAAGCTCCATAAACTATTTTTCCACTGCACTCAAAAGTACCAGCCCGAATAAAAAGTCATTTTCGTGTATCTGCTTATTGCAGCTCCCGACGTTAGGGCCTGGTTTTCTTCTTCCTCGAGCTTTCTCTACGTCGCATCCCTTTGATTATGCAAGCTCCTTGCCGTCTCTAATCTTTTGCGAGCTTGTTGACATCATCTACTATCGAGTGTGTCTTCTCCCTTCTCTTGATCCCGTTGAACTTGCAGGTCCTGATAGCCTGTTTCTTTCATTTCTGTCGTTTGCGATTTCCCCATCTTTCTTCCTCCGTGTATTTCCTGCCAATGTTGGGCTTCTCATCCTGTCAACCATCTTCCCGTTGAATTAAACAAGAAAAGTCCATGGTGATCTGTGTTGAGAACTTTGCGCTCACTGTTCCTGATTTGAAGAAGTCTTCAACTCAAGGATAAATACACTTTGTATTTGATGCATATGTCTAGAATATTGTTTTCATGTATAAGTGCTACACACTTTCTCACAAATATGATAGGAGCATTTGAAAATATTACAGAAGAAATTAAAGTTCTATCAAATAAAATGTCGACTAGACATGGTTCAGACAAAAGAAATTTGTCGACAAGACAAGGTCGCGACATGACCCTATATCGACTAGAAGCTCAAAACAGTTAAGTCAATATCGACTAGAAGCTCAATGGCTAAGTCAATATTGACTAGAAGCTCAACAGCTAAGTCAATATCGACTATAAGCTCAGCAACTAGAATATCGGCCTGAAGCTCAAACAACTAAGTCAATATCGACTAGAAGCTCAACGGCTAAGTCAATATCGACTAGAAGCTCAATAGCTAGAATATCGACTTGAAGCTCAAACAATTAAGTCAATATCGACGAGACAGTCTTCATGTCAACTAGACTTTGCAATATCAATGAGACAGTCTTGATATCGCCGAAACGAGACACATATCGATGAGACATTACAACATCGACTAGAAGATGGGATTTCAAATATCTACATTGATGGCACCGCTGAGTCAGCCAATCAAATTGGCCACAGATGGCAAGTGGATTAAAGAATATTAATTTCAATATGGTCGTTAATTAATTCAGTATATATACCTAAAGTGTGAATCGGTCAAACCTACTCTTGCTGATAGAAATCATTCCAAACAAAAAGCACAATGCGGCTGGACAGAAAAGACGAACCAGACTAGATCCTTGAGCATCATTCTTCTTCACTCTTTTCTCAAGTGATCAAGATTTTAGAAGGCCAACAAAGAATCACTTCCTCATCAAGCAAAGGGTGGGAGTCTGGAAATCCTCAATTTTAGATCTAAGATCTAATCAGGAAAAGAAGAACTTTCTCTCTCCATATTCATCAAGAAGACCTATACAAGAAGAGAGAGATATTTCTGCACAAAAGCACTGTCAAGAAGAAGCCCTAAATTTATCTGAAGATTACAAGACTTCTAAGAAGACTCAAGAATATCAAGCTTTATTTTATTGAGTCAAAGATAAAGTTGTAATAACTTATTCAAACTTTCTGTAGGATCTTTTTAAGATCTGAGTGTAAGGTCCTATGTGACCTGAGGTAGGGTTCTGGATTGAACCTGAGGTAGGGTTCTGGATTGAGCCTGAGGTAGGATTCTTGTTGTGGAATCTGAGGTAGGATCTTGAGCTAGTGGATTTGAAGTAAGGGATTAGTTAACATCCCTGAGGTAGGGTTCTGGATTGAACCTGAGGAAGGGTTCTGGATTGAACCTGAGGTAGGATTCTTGTTGTGGAATCTGAGGTAGAATCTTGAGCTAGTGGATTTGAGGTAGGGGATTAGTTAACATACCTGAGGTAGGGTTCTGGATTGAACCTGAGGTAGGGTTCTGGATTGAACCTGAGGTAGGGTTCTGGATTGAACCTGAAGTAGGATTCTTGTTGTGGAATCTGAGGTAGGATCCTGAGCTAGTGGATTTGAGGTGGGGGATTAGTTAACATCCATGAGGTAGGATTTGTTGGCTCTTAGTGTAAGATCTATATTTGATCTGAGTTTTGATGGAGTTTGTCTGCTAGCACCACTGTTAGATAGGTGGAGGACAGTGGACTATGCAATGTAATTCGTCATTGTGTAGGACATAGTGTTGATTCATGTGTAATCTCTCTATTGGGATGTACTTCATTTCCAAGTGCAAGGGAAAAATCAAGTAGAAGTTGGTTGCTGGATTCTGGATTGACAAGATTTGGTTTAAGTAAAATTCGTCGAGTACTCACGTGAAGACTCGTGTCATTCGTTGAGATCTCACGTGAGCACTCCATCAAATTCTATATGAAATTTAATTTTAATTATACATATTTTAAAATTTAGTTATTTATTATTACATTTTTAAGTTTTATATGTAATATATATTTTAAAAAGTTTTTATGAATTTATACTAATATATTTTAATTTTATTAGTTTTTATTTTATTTTAAACATGAAATATATATATATATATTTAAATATATATATATATTTAAAATATATATATTATACAACCCGTATTTAGCGAGCAAGGAAAAGACAAACTTTAGGAGGACCCAAAAAGGCGGGTTCAACTCGTAGCACAATATGTGGTTTAGAAAGACAACCCCGGCTCGCGCGAGTACCAGAAGCGGGTTCAACTTGTGAGTCAGAGGGCGAGGACAGACAACAGGGTGCACTCGTCGGCGAGTAGGCGAGGTGAGTATTGGGCCTTCAGGATTTTCTTATAACGAATCGCTTATCACCAGAACGGCGGTGCGAGTACAAGCAAACAATTCAGCTCTCATACTCGCCAGGCCAGCAACTAGTGGGTTTCAGATGTGATGACTATCCGCAGACCATCAAAGTCTGAGAATAGTGTTCTCAAAAGGCGGAGGCCGCTGTCCGCAGACCATCTCGATCTGCGAATAGCATTTTTGTAAAGGCGGAGGCCAATATTCGCAGGTCAATTAAGACATTTACCCTCGAGACGTTTTGCCTATAAATTCGACCCAAAGCACCTCGAAGAAGACAGACCCTGCCTCCTAGAGCTCGACCCTTGAGTTTCTTCTCCGTGTCATCCGAGGTGCCGAGCTGAGTCTTTTTTTGGGAGGGAAAGTTTTTCGGTAAAGCTTCTGGGTGTGTGGCGGGACCTCCACGCTGCTGCTCGCGGGTCCGTGTGTAGGCAAACCCTTCTCTACTAGTGAGGGTCATCTCTAAGCTCGAAATATCCAAGTCTGAAGCGTCGGTGGCGAGTCAAGTAACACAAGCTGCCTCATCTTAGTCCGAACTCCGTTGAACCGGTTTCCGAAATTCAATATATATATATATATATAGAAATAATTACCCAAACCTCCCCTGTAAATTAGCATAATTACTGAGTGCACCCCTCTTAGTTTCGAAATTACAAAAACCTCCCCTTAAGTTTTCATTGCATTACATCCATGAACAAAAATCCCCCCCCCCCCCCCCCCCGACACTGTTCACCGAGGGGGGTATTTTTGTGCATGGATGTTATGAAATGAAAACTTCAGGGGAGGTTTTTGTAATGAAATGAAAACTTCAGGGGAGGTTTTTGTAATTTCGAAACTAAGAGGGGTGCTCTCAGTAATTTAGCAAAGTTAGAGGGGAGGTCCTGGTAAATGGCCCTATATATATACACACACACACAAACACACTAGAGGAATTGAGGGATAAAGCTTATTCCTCCTTCCTATAGAGTTATTTATCTCACATAAAATTAAAATTAAAATTAAAAAAACTAAAACTTATTTCAATTTCACCTAAGAATTAAAATTGGAAAAATTTAATAGCAGAGCTATGTGGCTATTGGCAGCCCGCTCTATTGGAAAAATAGCTATCGGCAGACCACTTTTACGGGTTCACAAGTCTCTTTGATTTTTTATTTTGCTCTGCCAATAACATCACCCTTAAAACTTGATGTTTTGATGGAATAAGAGCTACTCCAAGGCCCTTACCGCCTCTAATCCCCTATCCAAACAGTAAGCATATTATGTGTGATTTGATCAAAATTTGCATATGCATGAATGAAATCTTCAACCAACATCGTGACTTCGCTTTGCGCGCAGGCGCAACAACAGTTGCAATTATTTGTGCTGCCCCTTAGGTCCACCATCTAAAAATACAAAACGGCATAGCGGATTCTTGGAGAATACGAGACATAGGAATAGAAGAGAAAACCTTGAAGCGGGCCATGGCCTTCGAGAACAGCATTCTTGCTCGTTCTCCGCTAAAAACAGCGAAACTAGACCTCAACGCTTGACCGACGGGGCAGGGAAACGGCCACGACTCTGCATTGGCTTTCCCGCCTCACCAAACATAGCCTTACGAATGTGCTTGAAGTGCGTCGGTGTTGGGCATAACAACCTCAACATCTTCATCAGCATCAATAGCTTTATCCCAACTTCATGGGTTGACTTTCATTTCTTGCTTCCAATGTCCAGCTTCTTCACAAGTTACCTTAGGTTTATATTTTTCTCTTCCTAATTCCTTGATATTATCTCCATCAACTCGTCTAATTGATGCATTTTGTACTCTTTATTATATATTATAACTATGTCAATTTTATATTACCATTGAACCTCTAAAATATTAATCTTTCCTAGGTTTCCGATGCGCCCATCTTAGCATGCTCTTATTTTTTTTGTACTCAACAAAGATAAAAACAACTTTTCTACTCCATGACACTAAGATTCATATAACATTGTTGATCTAATTATAATTTTATTAAATTAAGTTTAAGTCACTAAAATATCCCCTAATCACATAAACTCCTTAATGCAATTCTCCGTTTTAACCGATCAACCTTAATCCTAGGAGTTATATCATCATTTATATATATACTTTTTCGGAATAATTGCCGAAACTTCCCCCTGAAAGTTGGTATAATTACATGACGCATCCCTTTCCCTTTTGAAATTACAAAAACCTCCCATGTAAGTTTACATTTGATAACATCCATGCACAAAAATACGCCTTTGGAGTAAATTTTCATGGGGTCTTTTCGTGCATGGATGTTATAAAATGCAAAGTTACAGGGGAGGTTTTTGTATTTTCAAAAGTAAGAGGGGTGGGTACAACTTGTAATTTAACAAACTTAGAGGGGAGGTCCGGACAAATGTCCCTATATTTATCCTGAATAATAGATCAAAAGTGCTTAAACATATATACAGCCTAAGGGCTAAGCCAAACAGCAAATTGGTGGACCAAAAATTCCAACAACCAACATACCAAGTTCTAACAAAGATGGACAATGGGTGAATTGCTAATTTAACTGAAACAACTTAAAACAACAGATGAAAAACAAAGGAATGGACAGCATAATGAACTTACAGCTACTAAAACTATATGCTCTGGAAAACCTTCTCTGCAGCCTCAATAGTCTGCCCAATATCTCCCGGAGTATGCGCTATGCTTGTGAATCCTGCTTCAAACTGTGACGGAGCCAGATACACGCCTTCTTCCAGCATTCCCCGATGAAATCTCGCAAATTTCTCCGTGTCGCTCTTCTTCGCATCTTCATAGTTATACACAGGCCCTCCCATGAAGAAGAACCCAAACATTCCTCCAATGGAGCCCCCGGAGATTTCATGCCCCGCCTTCCTTCCGGCTTCAAGAATTCCGGCGATAAGCTCACTGGTAAGGTTATCCAGGCGCTGATAAAACCCAGCTTCTCGCAACCTTTGAAGGGTGTGAATTCCGGCGGTCATCGCCAGAGGATTCCCGCTCAATGTTCCAGCCTGGTACATAGGGCCTGCGGGAGCGACCATCTCCATGATCTCCCTCTTCCCTCCGTAAGCGCCCACGGGGAGGCCGCCGCCGATGATCTTCCCCAGAGTGGTCAGGTCGGGGACGATGTCAAAGTACTCCTGAGCACCGCCATAAGAAAGTCGAAACCCGGTCATGACTTCGTCAAAGATTAGGAGTGCGCCTTCTTGCTTAGTTATTTGGCGCAGTGCGCTCAGAAAATCAGGTTTTGGCGTGATGAACCCCGCATTTCCAACAACCGGTTCGATTATGACGGCGGCAATCTCACCTTTATGGCTCTCAAAGAGATTTCTCACGGCGTCTATGTCATTGTAGGGGGAAGTCAGAGTGTCTGCGGTGGCTGCCTTGGGGACACCGGGGGAGTCGGGGAGGCCGAGAGTAGCAACCCCGCTTCCTGCTTTCACGAGAAAAGCATCGGCGTGGCCATGATAGCAACCCTCAAATTTTACGACCTTTTGGAGTCCGGTGAAGGCACGAGCAAGGCGGAGCGCGCCCATGCATGCTTCGGTGCCGGAATTGACGAACCGAACCATCTCGACGCTCGGAACAGCTGAAATGACCATCTCGGCCAAAGTGTTCTCCAGGACACATGGAGCTCCAAAGCTTGTGCCTTTTTTAACAGCTTCAATTAAAGCGGCATTCACCTGTATCAAGGATAACAATGAAAACTGTTCTAGTTAGAGCACAAATTCCAGTTTTTTGGGGGGAAAAGGGCTAAATCATAGTTTATATTACTACATAATGAAAGTTAGATAAATGAATTAAAAAGTAGTTGGGGGAAGCTATATTTGAATGTCCAAATTTGTTACAGTTAGAATAATAATGTAGTGCCTGGGGAATTGAATGAATAAAGAACATGTAAAACCTCAAGGATCAAGGAGTCTGTGAAAAAGAATGAAGCTGTTATATTACAAATAAAAAATCTTCTTTAGAACCTTAACCACGTGAATCTCATAAATATCTACTACTGGAAGCTTTCATTGTGGTGTAACATTGGGGCTTCACATCTTAGTGAGGTAGGACTTCGTGCACATGGGAGTGAAAGATGGAGGGGCGAGAGAAAAGAAAATAAGAGAGGAGAGGGAGAGGAGATGAGGACTACGTAAAGAGAGAGATGGGGGGGAGTGAGACAGGAGATAACAAGTGAGGATGGGAGAGAGAAGAAACAACAAGAGATAGAGTGGGAGAAGGAGAGAAAATGGGTGGAGACCATATGCACAAATGCTAATATATTAAAAACAAACGTCAAATAGAACATAAAAATGAGCAAATAGACATGACATGGCGCGAAAGATCTTGGCAAAAAAGGCACACCTTTGCAATTTTGCAAGTTCATAAGCAGCAATCACATTGATAAATAATAGGCATGACATTGTCTTAAAGCTTTTGCACTAGTAAACAGTATGGAATAGGGAAAAGGTTGAATCTGGCACCTGGTCGTCCGCATGCCCAAGGATAGCCGGCCCCCACGAGAGCACATAATCAATATACTCATTGCCATCAACATCCCAGACCCGAGAGCCCTTCGCAGAATCAAAAACAATGGGCTGCCCGCCAACAGATTTAAAAGCACGGACGGGCGAATTCACACCTCCAGGCATCAACTCCTATAATTTAACTGTTATCAGTAATCCATTATACATAAACCATTTAGATTATATTTTCAAAACAGAGATTTCTAGGATATTTTAATAACCGTAAAGAAAGACGAGTCTTTGTGGTTGCATGCTAAAAAAAGGCAAAAATATGGTTTCAATCTCTCAACTTTGATATGTTTTAAAAGAGAGTCAACACCAATATTTTCCACGTGATTTTGGTCCCTCAATTTGCAAATCAAGTGAAATAAGTACTTCTAATCGTGTAAAAAATAGTTGGTTTGCAAAATTGAAGGACTAAAATCATGCAAATATTTGAGGAACTCATTTTTTAAATGTGATAAAATTCAAATCATGTTTTCGGCAAAAATGGTTTTTTCCAGATACAGCAGCATGGACTCGACCTGCTATTTTGCATCCAATATTCAACAAGTAAAACTCATATTACAAAAGCAAGTTGGAGAAAGCATTAAAAGAGACAGCAGGTCAAAGTAGAAATGTTCTTCCCACCTTTTTAAGAGGAAGCGAGGGAACTTCAGAAATTAATTAATTACATAAGAGTAGTACGTTATAAACACAGCGTGCATGTTCCATAACGTTGTAGAGTTGTGGGGTTATGGATCCATCAAGCCCGAATATGAGACATAAGACCATGGGGGAAAATATCTGAGGAAGCACTCCTCTTCCAACCTTGGAATGTGGATGGTTGACACGCTTACGGCAAGTGCACCGGTCGTACAAGTAATAAAAGTTGGGAGAGACTCCCCGAATATCGTTCTCAGAGGATTGCAAGTTGGGGTGTATGATTTCTCGTCAGGAAAATTGATTATAAAGATTGCTATGCTAATAATAAAAAGGGGGGGGGGGGGGGGGGGGGGTTGATCTTGGGTTTCCTAAATTAACAACAATGAAACAAAATGCGGGCCTAAAGCACCGCTTTGCTTGGCGGGATGGAATGCAGGCCGCAATGCCGTGCTTCGGTAAGTGGGTGGACGAGAAGGCTAGCGGATGGACGATTCGTAACCGGCGGAGTGAGGGTCGTAGGCACCTCGTCACGGAACACGCAACTAGCAATTGCTAGTGCGGCGCACAACGGAGCGGTGGAGTGGATGGTGGAATGGGCGCTCCTCAACTCACATAAACCACAACAAATCTCATAAGCATGAAATTATATTAGCTTAAACAAAAGGTTTATGAACATCATCCAAAATAACACACATACAATGGAAAAACCTTAAGCCATACACAAGGGGAAAGAGGTAACCGAAGCTCGAAGACTTTGCTGAAGGTTCTCGGTCGGAATCGTAGGTTTGTCAAGCCTCGTCCGTGCTCGGTCTTCAGTAGTTGTTCGGGGTCCAGAGGAGCTGTCACATTCCTCTACTTTACCCGTCTTCTTCGTGGTTTAGCTCAAGCTAACTCTTGTTGGACACGCCTTGAATGCAGCGGAGACTTTCCGTCGATGGCGTTCTTGAGCTCGTGGATGATGGAGGAGGCCGAGGAGGAAGCTTTGGCGGAAGATTTGCAAGAAAATGGTTGTCGGAGCTTCTCCTAGGTCGAACGGTGGTGGAGAGGCGAAATGCGCGGACTGGAGCGGAAATGGCGGGCTCTAGAGTCTTTTTTCGGATCCTCTCCCAAGCCAGCAGATTTTCTGGCTTATATACTAAGACAACAGAAATTAAGTCACGCACGGTCGAACGCACGACCGTGCGTAGACCGTGCATTATTAACGAAAATGAAATGCCTTGAGGAAGAAGCAGGAGCGCCCGTGCGTTTTACTCACGCACGGTCGAAGCCGCCCGTGCGTAAAAACGCACGACCAATTCCAGATGGCCTAAAAACCAGGCTTAATAGGCGATCGTGCGTTTCCTTCGCGCACGGGCAACTGCCCATGCGTAAAAACGCACGATCAAAGACAGAACATCAATTTCTACCCCAGATGAGGGCGCACGACCGCAGCCGTCCGTGCGTCAAGGAAAACGCACGACCGTGCGATATATGCAGACATGAATTCTGGGTAAAATAGGATGATCCATCCACCTGCATAAACATCAACACAGCTGGGAATACCCTTCCAGCTCAATACAAATACAGAATAAAAGGTTAAGGAGCACCATGTGCTTACCCCCAACAACAAGAAGCACAAAAGCATACCAAGACGGGCCGAAATAGTGCACATAGTGCGGAAGTGATTATAAGAGAAATACAAGCAATTATAGCTCGAGCAAAGGGCGTGCACAAGAGTGAAAACTAGCCCGGATGAGTCCATAAAATCGTATAAATATTGGACTCATCAATGGTGGTTTCCACAAAGTCGTTAATGTATGTGATGTAGGGTAGGCTACGGGGTGCACAAAATCTAGACGTCTAGATGAAGCCGTCAGATATGACGACAAATAATTTTGAGCAATGTAAAATTTTCAACTCCCTGGTGCATAACTTGATGGTTCCCCATCAACTCCCTCCGACTGAAAAGCCTTCATCTTCGATGAATGAAGACGATCGTACTGAAGTCGAAGTCCAGGGGCGAGTCGATCGAGCTCTGCTGGTAATATCCAAGCGACGTCTGTATCTGGACGGCCCTGCCAATGTACCAAGTAGCGACATCGCGGTCCGTCAGTGGTGGGAATGAACTGGTGGGATCTGACCTCTGTGATTCTTTCATCTCTCAACTCTCGAGTGGTGGAACCCGGTGCGATCGGTGGTGCCGTCGGTGAAACCAGAGAGGACGAATCCCCAGGTGAGTGGGTGTCAGCAGTGGGTGGGTTGTAGTGGCGATCAGACGTGGGCGGAGTATGAGAGTGGTAGGGCAACGGAAGTGGGGATGGGAACGACTGGGTATCTCCACTGCTCGGGTCCGCATACTCGCGTGGCTCGTAGTACGGCGTCAGATCCTCGACATTAAATACTGGATGGATTCCCATACTCGCCGGGATATCGAGACGGTAGGCGTTTGTCCCGATACGACTTATAATAGAGTAGGGGCCCATTCGTCTGGCGCTTAATTTTTTGGCAGGCCCCGAAGGGAGCCTCTCAGGGCGGATTCGCACCATTACCTTCTCGCCTTCATTAAACACTTGTTCTCTCCTTTGCATATCTGCATGGGTTTTATAGTTTTCATTGCTCGTTATTATTCGTCGGCGAACCAACTCATGCAACTCATGCAAATGCTGTGCAAATGACTCAACAGACTCATGCAGATAATGCAAATGATGCAAATAAAACACGACAAACATGACGCACTTGCTAGGGGAGAATCTGGTAATGACCGGGATGTATTTAAAATGGTGTGGCCTATCAGGAGGTTCTTTCGGTGGAACGTAGAAATATTCGTCCAGTGGGCGACGAATACCTAAATGACTTCTTGAGAAATCGGTGCTGAGCTGCAGAACTATGGGATGCCAAATACATTCCAAGGGTTGTGAGCCATCGGGAGGCTCACCTGGTGGTAGATAGAAAAATTCATCGTGAATAATGACATCACCCAAAGGACTGACGCAGATGGTGACAGAAGAACACAACGTAGGGGTGTGTCGAGTACTACTCAAATGATAAGACCCGTCAGGTGGCTCTCTATGAGGTCTATAAGAGAAGTCATCTCGAATGTTCAGCTCACTAGTGCGAAAGCACACGCTAAGCATACGAAGTTGAGTGCTCCCTGGGAAGGGGGGCTCGTCAAATGGGTCTCTCGGGGACTCAACGAAGGGTTTCCCAAGGGGGTTAATAATGACAAGATGTTCCTCTAAAAGAAAACTGTCACCAACAATAGTGTCTATGAAAATAAATGGGACATCCATAACAAAGTCAATGCTAGACCCATGACCCTCCCAAGGGAGTAGTGACTCATCAGGAGGCTCATCGGGGGGTTCAACAATGAAGTCAATAATAGTGGGATGATCCTCCAGATGAGTATCGCCGATAGAGGTGGTGCCCTCATAAGGGGGTGAGACAGTCACTACTAGGTCAACACTAGACTCTCGGCTCTTGGTCGCAATGTGGCTCGGGGCAATGATAAGAGAAGAGTGGGAAAAGTCCCTACTCAATTGTGGGCCACTAGGTATAATGTCGAGACCTGATTTTCCAGCCGAAGGGGAAACTAAATCTAAATGAGGTGTAGAAGGTGGATATACCACTACAGTGTTACTGGGTCGCTCGTCCCCACTCTTTTGACCACGCTCACTAACCATACTAATATCACTCTCCACCTGTATGAAATGGTCATGATCGGACTGGACTCCAAGGTCAAGTGGGAACTGAGTCTCATCCGGACGAGATGAATCAAAATCAGGTGTTAGGTCTGTGGGAGCACTACTATACACATTGGTGGCTTGACCTAAATGTCTAGGCTTTCTCCTATTGATTCTTCTTATGACAAACCTCATGTGATCAATATGAGCATCCAAACGATCGAATTGATGAAGAACTAGTCGTTGAAATTCGGCCTCAGGTATCTCTGTTTGCGGAACATTAGGAGGGTCTTTATATTTGATGTGATCCTGGCGATGGTGGCCTCTATAGGGCTCCTGAGAGTCATCTAGATGATCGTTCCTAATATAATCAGATCGTGCTCGTGGGTGGACGTGATCCCTACGAGCGTGTGACAACGGGCGAGGATGATCAATATGATAGTACGAGGACCTCTCCAGAGAAGCTCTATGGGGTCGAGCATATACGGGTTCTGGTTCCTCAAATAGTCGCGAGGTGTAACGATGATGACATAAAGGATACTCAACCCTACCATCATAATGTCGTGGAGAGGTGTAATGATGATAGCGTGAGGAACTCTCATCATGATGGTCATCCCTAGCATAATGGAATCGTGTCGAAGGGTCCACACGATCTCTGGAAAGAGTGTGCTGCGCTCGGGAATAATCAACGTAGTAGCGTGAGGATCTCTCAGAAGGGGCTCTATGGGATCGGGTATAGGTAGACTCGAGATCCCCAAATAGAGGAGAGGAACGTCGAAGATAACTAGTCATAGATGAACCTAAAGACTCTATATGACCTACCACTACGTATATAAATGTGGCCCAAACCTTGGCTCTAATACCAACTGATGTAGGGTAAGCTACGGGGTGCACAAAATCTAGACCTCTAGATGAAAATACGAACGTGACACAATGATCCTAGGGCTACATGCAATGAAGTCGTCAGATACGACGACAAATAATTTTGAGCAATGTAAAATTTTCAACACAACGCAATTAATTAAAGGAAATTAAAACAAGCATTTAATTCGGCGTTTATGTAAAGGCTTTCCTCCGCTTGGAGGGCCAAAGCAAAGCGCGCGGGGAATAGATCCCACCTGCAAATTATAAGAGCACCGCAACAAAGTTCTACAAGTACGAATCCAAGTAAAGCACGAAAATAATCCAATAATAATGTAGATTCAAATATTACAATACATAAGAGGCTCACCAAAGTAGCGGGCTGACCGGGGCAATGAAGGCTTTGGATCTGGATGCGTAGATCGGAGATCGAAGGTGGAACTGGAGGCGTGACGATAATGGTGGTGGCTGTCCTTGGAGGAAAATGGGGAGATCGGGCCGGAAATGGATAGATCCGGCCACTAGGAAGTAGATCCGGGTAAGGTGTGAGTGGATCCGATGTTTGAGAGCGGATTCGGGCTACGGAAAGATGTATGACGGTGGAAATAACGGATCGGGGTTGGAAACTCTAGATCGGGATTGATCTAGGGTTTGTAGGCTATTTAGAAGTGGATCCACAGAGGGGAGGGAGGCGGCAGCTTGGGGTGGCGGATCCGAAGGAGGTGGTGGCTATGGGATTGGTAGAGGGTTGGCGGATGAACAGTGATGCGGGTGAACAATGTTCGGGCGAACAGCGCTACGGGTGAACAGTGCTCGGATAAACATTGCTCGGGTGAACAGTGTTTCTGCGGATAAGCAGTGCTTTATGGATTGTGGGGGCTGCGGATGAGGGTTTCGGAGGGGGAAGGAGGCAATGGATGGGTAGTACCTTGGGGAGGAGTTTGGGCGCCTAGGAGTCGTCACCTAGGGTTCCACGACGTCGGTAATGCAGGGTGATCGCTGGAATCTGGGAATAGTTGTTTCTCCAAATTCTGCAATGCCTCCATCAGCCCTACTCTCTTATTTATAATAAAAACAAAGCTAGGACATCCCAATCAACGGCTATGATTGGCCGGGGGAAAATCCACTTAAATACAACAATAATAAACCAAAATATATAAAATAATATATGATCTCGACTCGCGACGCGGATCCGGACACAACTGCAGAGTCGGATCGGCGATACGGTCAAGCTCTCCTGCGCGAATATACAAACGTGGGTCCCGTCTTGCGGCGGATCCCTCCTGGTGCATAACTTGATGGTTCCCCATCAGTATGTGTCCACCAATTAGAAATGTTGCACCACCAAGAGGCGTTCAAATGAGTTGCAAGAGCGTCAAGAATCCCAGCGGACAGACAGGGGTTCTATAGACTACTTGGCAGTGCCATCCATGGAGATCATAGGGAGAAACACTCGTTATGGGCCTCACACTATTATCAGTTGGGTTCTTTATGATTAAAAGTTGTTCGCTCTTATGTATTAATGTAGTGTCTTTATTTCGAGTCGACATGTCATTATGAGCAGTCTGTGACTTCAGTATCTTTGAGTAGTTTGTAATAAGTCTAATTGTTGGGGCTTATTTGCAGGTCATGTCATCTTTGTATTTCTAGTTAAAGACACATAGGGTCATGAATGAAAACAAGTATTGAGTATATTCATTGTCCCGTGTTATGATATTGTGATAGCTCTCTCTCTCTCTCTCTCTCTCTCTCTCTTTCTCTCGCACAACCCGCTTAGGCAATTGCGGATCCGGCTTCATAGTATCCCCTCCCCACGGCCATTTCCACATCCGCTCATCTCCGGCGAGCTATTGACTCATTACAGGTGAGCCAGTAGCAACTTGGTATCAGAGAAATCTTGATTCGCCTCCGACGACACTGTCTTACCTCCACCAACCCTGTCCGGAGCCCTCCGAAACCCTAACCGACCTCAACCACTAGGTTACTTTTCCCTCCATCAACTATTGTGCGTCTCAATACCATATGAGAACGCCGCCACTTGATCCAACAACCCTCTTCAGCTTGACTTGCATGTCGAACACGCACATCTCAAGTCCCTCACAGAACAAGCATTGGTCCCCTAATACAGCTCCTGCACTACCCTGTTGTCAAAGGAGAAGCACACATGATGCACGTGGGTTTGTTCCCCACTTCGACACCGTGCGAAATCGATGCCAAGCAAGCACGAACATCTCACGCTCATTGATCTGCATCGAGTACGAATCCCAGAAATCGTCATCTTCTTCGGATCGATGGATTTCTGCTCCCAACAGGATCGAGCTGCCATCTTCTCTTTGATCGTGAGCGCAATGAGGGAGAAGAAGACTACATCATGCCCCATGTCTTGTTGCCACCTGAAGCTGACCATTGAGTCGCACACCTTCAATCATCAAGCACGCAAGTGTCTCTCATCTCTCGAACCCAGCAATGTCGATGTCTGCATCATCAAGCCCCACAACAAGTTTAATTGTGCCTCACGCCTCTATTCTCCAAGAAGTTGGTTTTTCACACATCAACAACACTGATAGCCGAATGGATCAGTTCGACATCCATCCACCTTCCAGGTTTGGCTCAACATTGGTTTGTCGTTTGCAAATTGATAAAACGGGGATGTCTTTGGAATATCAAAGGGTTTTGCTGCATGCCGAAGATGGAGTTGGGTGCCAGCACAAGAATTTAATATCCTTTTAAGCTTGAGGATAAGCTCATTTTGGAAGGCAGAAGTAATATTATGGGCCTCAAACTATTATCATTTGGGGTCTTTATGATTATACGTCGTTCGCTTTTATGTATCTTTAGTGTATTTGACTGGTTTTGTAATGTGTCTAATTGTTAGGGCTTATTTATATTTTCATGTCATCGTTGTATTCATATTTAAGAACTCATATGGTCATGAATGAAGCACGGAAACCACCCGGAGTGCTTCTGAGTTCGACGTTGATCCCTCATTGCCCAAGTGCAATTAGATTCTCACCACAAAGCTCTGGATTGGCCTTCCGTGTATCAGTTCTTTGCAAATGCAAGTGTTCATGCAGTTCTTTGCAAATGCAAGTGTTCATGCACTGCTCATCCTTTGCTGAATTTTGTTTCAATTCACTCTTTGTCTCCTCCCATTCACAGATTTGATATCTCCCCCTTTGCAGTCAGTTGCCAGTCATCACGTCTTCTTCTACTCATGAAGCACTAAAACATTTGGTCTGGCGCGCAATAATGTAGGAGTTACAAGCTCTTTTGCCCAACCATAGTTACCTCCAGGTCACACTTGTATTAAGTGCATTTAGGTGGTGTTGAATGTTACGATGAAACACAAAATAGATGGTTTGATTGAGCAACTCAAAGTGTGCCTTGTGGCACATGCCAGTTCATGCACACCCTAAGTGTTTCTCATCTACATGCAATTGAGTACATTCTTCAGCATCTAAAGCGTGCTCCTGGCCAGAATCTCATATATCATATATATGATCTATTATCTCTCTCTTGTGGTCTATTTAGATGTAAACTAAGTCGGATCTATTGATGACCGTCGATCCACCGGTGATTTGTGTGTGAACTTTAAAGAGAATCTAATCACATGGAAGAGTAAGAAACAACCAATTGTTATTGTTCTATGGTTGAGGCTAAACACCGATTAATTTCTTCAGCGGTTTCTAAGCCCGCTTAGCTTATGAGCCTCTTAGTGAGCATTGGTGTGTCACTCTCTTCTCCTACGACTCTTTGCTAAGATAATCAAATTGTTATTCATATTACCAAGAATCTGGTCTTTCACATCATGTTCCCGACGCATCTCAGATCGCCGACATCGTTACCAAACTTCTACCACATTCTATCTATCTTCGATGTCTTTCAAAATTTAGTCCATACGACATGTATGCTCCAGCTTGTATAGTAATGTAGTATGTTGTTACATAGTATGCTACTCTTATGATTGTTTATTTTATTCTTATTTCCTTTTGCAAAATTATTTATATATGGGACTCGCATGTATAAATAGGACTTTTGGCCTAATGTAATAAGAAATGAAGCATATGCTTTACTTCTGCAAACTTGAAAAGGTTATGTGCATTCAAAACATTTATGAAAAATATAAACAAGGAATAAATTCCCTTAAATATCTACTAACCCCTTAACAAACCATAGTGGAGGAAGCAATAGAAAAATTAACTCTCAAAGAAGAATGGGATATCGGAAATAATGGATATACCCAATGGAAAGTTTTATATAGGTGGGTGCAAAGGAGACTTCACCATAGAAAAATTAAACATCCTTGGAGAAGAATGGTATATGGGAAGTAATGTATATACCAATGGAAAGCAATATGTTGGGTACAAATGAATCTTTACAATGAATTATTAATTCCATGGCACAAATGAATATATAAATTATGTCTTGTACATAAGGATTCACACAAGCATATGGGATAGATTATACAAAGACCTTTTGATGCGGGGTGGGCTATGAAAGTGGAATCTAATAATATAACCCTAGATGTGGTGTCGTGGAGATAATTCCTATCTAGCACTAAATGTTGTATGCAGTAAACACGTGATCAGATATTCGATTAAAAACAATAATAAGAGATTAAAACCATGCAGTTATTTCAATACAAATAATAAATTAATTTATAAAAGCAAGCGGATACGATTTTCTTTTGCGCACGTGGTCTTGATTTCAAATGTGAATGAAGCGAATAAGCTCTGCAAGAAGTAATCAATCTGAAGAAAAATGTGGTAGCAAACCAACACCTAAAATCATATAAGGGTCTCAATTCATACAGTAAAGAAGTACAAAATCACCAAATAACTAATACTCACAAGAAAAGGGGAAGCCGGCGATGAGGACGTGGAGATCCGATAAGTGTAGAAGTGGTGACGGTTGTTGAGAGGGTTTCCAGTGGTGGGTATGGAGTGGTAAGAGTCGGCTAAGGTTGTAGAAGGTCGACTGGTGGTCAGCCAGTCCTAGGTTGCTGGGAAGGAGGACTGGCGGTGGGGTGGTGGGGTGCTGGGAGGAGTGGGCAGCAGGTTAGGGGCTTGGAGAGGGGGTGGCGTGGAGACTACAGGTTGTGGAAGGAGGGGCGGCTGGAAGGAGGTAGTCTTGGGTGGTCGGTTGTAGGAGAGCGGGTATTAAGGTCGGTGACAATAAATAGGGAGTGGGGCGGCTACTTACCAGGGATCGGCCAGCTGTAAACGGGGATGGGGAAGGGTGGCTAGCAGCGGGTATGCACGGACAAAGATATAAGCCTTAGAAGTCGTCTCCTTAAGGTTTCGTGGAGTCAGTGCCATGAAAGATCACCGGATTCCGGGAGAAGCCTCCAAAATCTGCAGTGAAATGAAATCAGCCTCATTTCCCTCTTATTTATAACGAGTGATAGAGCATTGTGGGAGGGGGGTTGCGGCTTCGACAGTACCCCGACCACGACAATACCTTCGCTCGTGTTCTCCTGCTCTCAGGCGCACGGGCTTGGAACGACGACACTCCGACCACTCGCAGTTCCCCCGAGCGCAGTACTCTGGTTGTCGCTCAATTTTCCAATGCGTTTGGGGGCCTGTGAGCGGCGGAAGTGTCATCGTGCGAAGCCCGTGCGCCCGAGAGCAGACAAGCACGGGCGGAGGTACAGTCGTGGCTGGGGTACTATCGCGGCCGCACGGGGGGCCCTTGTGCCCTATCACTCGTATTATTGATAAATGTATATGCTTATATTATCTAATTTTAATTAAATTTCTTAACTTCAAAATGCTTTATTTATTTTTTAATTAAATTTCTAAAGTCCACAATCTACTTTATTGATTTATTTATTTTTTAAGTCCAAAATACAATTAAATTTCTAAAGTCCATGGTGCTTTACTGATTTTTAATTTATTTTCTTGAAGTCCAAAATACTTTAGATAACTGATGATTGAGTTAAATTATGGCGTACAATAATTTATTCATAATATATTTTTAATTCCATAAATAGCCTAAATATTATATTCTCCGAAGGTCAAGCAGAGAACTGGTTAAACATGTAAAAATGGCGGTGTAAATCTCGACGGACACGAAACTTCCGTAATTACGCAAAACCCAACATGGAAATGACAGGTGAAGTTCACTATGAGTGTAGAGGAGCATCCTAGAAGTGGAAGCCTTAGGGTCTGATTGGAAGAGCAGTGGCGGTTGTGAAAGGAGTGATGGTAAATGGAGGGTTGTAAATGGAGCTGTAGGAATCTGGCTGTTGCAAATGGAGATCTGTATGGATGATCTCCGTTTGCAGAGCTGTCCAGAACAGGAAAAAAATTTAGTTTTTGACAAAACAGCGGTGTGACACTTTTTCTCTAATCCACACCTGTGATGCAATCTCAAGGGCATTCCTCCACAAAACTAAGAGCTACCTATGCTGACAACCAGCCAATTAAAAGATTGATTGCTTATCCTACTTAACAATAAGATAAATTTACATGCCTAATCCGTAATTTCAAGAAACAAACAACCTACTACTATTGGCCTTGGTCAACATGTGGAAGAGAAGTCTCCAGGAAAAAAATAACTTTTCCCTTGGTAAACATATGGGAGCCTGGGAGATCCAGAGTTCTTCCTCGTTTGTCTGATTTCACACTGTACTTGCTGACGAGAAGGAGGTGAGATCTGGCGAGGAAGAAGCGTCAGAGGAAGAGAGAGGGAGAGGAAGAAGGTCTTGTATTCGGGCTTCAATGTCGCCAGAGCAAGTTCCTGACTTGATGGGTGGGGCGAAAAATTTGAGCCGCCCTGAGATGCATTCGCTGCTCAGGAGATGGATTTTCCTAAAGGTAAGATGGAAGAAGAGAGGGTGGCGGGGGTAAGTGGAGGCCGCGCATAGCTCTTTCGGTACGCCGATGGGCTGGACTACATGCTAATGGCTATTGGCACTACCAACAGACGGAAACGTGAGCGACTAGAGTCTTCGGTCACGGGTTGCGAACGGCTCGAAATAACGAAGGAAATAAAACGGAGCTTTTGCGACCGAAGAGCGGAAAAACAAACGGCGTCAGCTTCACGCTCGCGTTTCACCTAAACTCAACGGAACCTAAACGGAAAAACATACGTAACCATTGCCCTGCTCTTCATGAAACCTTTGGAGGCAACATCGTCGGCGTCGAATAACGCTGCAACCTCCTCATAGATCTCAACGGCTTCTACAGTACGGTCACTGGCGGAGCAATTGACTGTGACAATAGCACCGTAGGGATGCCGGCCCGTCCAGTCACCAAACTACATGTAGGTGATGCACCCATAAATTATTGCTCTTTTGGAAGCTCTACGACTGACTTGCAGCTTCTTCGGTCCTCAACTCCGCTCCAAGTCCAACCTGATGAGTATGACCAAGTCATCGTGACATTGCCAATAGAGCGTGCTCCTGGCCATGGTTGGATTGAGTTATTGGTGGGCGGGTACTTTCTTTTTTTCATCCTCTCTCTTACTGGCAGTGTTGGGATATCGGCCGACAAATCCGACATGTCGACCGACATAAAGATTTTATAGAAAAAAGTCAAAAAACGACACGTTTCCAACATTTTTTCACAAGTATCTTTTTGAAATATATCGGCCGATATATCCCGCGCTATATATAATTGACTTTTTTAAATTTATTTTATTTAGCATATATGTTTAATAGACAACAAAACAAATTTATTTAATTGTCTGGTTTTTTTGTTGTCTAGCTCTCGACTCGCTTCCTGCTTCCTCTGACTTTCTTCCATACGCACGTATGTTGTCAACAACTTCCGGGATTCCTGCTTCTTCTTGCTTTCTTTCCGGTGTTAACCTTGTTTACTGGTCCTCTCTTTGAATGAGTTTTTTAAGCGAATTTGGAAGGATTTTAATTAGCATCCATATGACAACACCCCCTATTTCCCCTACTAAACAGATTTTTTTCTATACACTTTGAAAGTTTATAATCTCCACCGGATCAGCCCACACCACAGGTTCCCCTTCCTCCCTGCGCCATTGCCAATGAGGAGGGCTCCCGGTCATGTTTGGATTCCACTGATGTTGGTTGGAGATGACTCACGAAATCTTGACTTTCAGATAGAATTGACGATTTTTTTTATGTGCAGCAACTAGAAATTAAATTGACGTGGGGGGCACATTCGAAAATGTGAAAAGAGTCGGTGACACCATGTTAAGAGCGAACTAAGAGCAAGAAGAAATCTAGGAGAAGAAGGAAGAAGACGGCTAGGGTTTGAGAGAAGAGGAAGAGAAAAATACCTTGAAATAATCTTGCATAACCCTCATTAGAGAGGGGTCTAGGTTATATATAACCCCGGACCCAAGGCCGGCCAACCAAGGGGGTCGGCCGGCCCCTATGGGGCTGAACCAAGTGTGGTTCAACCCCATAGGGCCGATCTTTTAAGAAGAGGGGGCTGAACCAATTGGTTCAGCCCCGTTGTCGCCTTCAATAGGCCTTGGCCGCCTCTTGTAATGTTGCCCAAATAGCGTCGCCTCGTCCGGGGGCGTAACATTCCCTTCCCCATCAAAAGTCAGCTTGTCCTCAAGGTGGTAATCGGGGTAAAGCTCCCGAAACTCCAGCAAATCCACCCATGTATTGTGCTCCGCTGAGAGATCCTTCCATTTGACCAACAGCTCTGGACAGTACGCCGTGCCACGACGTTTCCACTTGATCAACAGTATATCTTCCGGAATAGGACGCAGTTCGCCCCCACGAGTAACCTCGGGCAGAACCGGAAAGACTGGAACAGCATCACCAAGCTTCCGCTTTAACAAGGAGACATGAAAGGTAGGATGAATCCTTGAACCCTCGGGCAACGCTAAAGTATAAGCAACTGGCCCGACCCGCCGCGTGATCCGAAACGGCCCATAGTAGCGGGGTGCCAGCTTCTGATTGGTCCTCTGCGCCACAGACAATTGCCGATAAGGGCGGAGTTTGAGGAAAACCTCCTCGCCCACCTGAAACTCTCGCTCAGTGCGATGCCGATCTGCCTGTGCCTTCATACGATCCTGTGCCGCTCGAAGATTCTCGCGCAAGGTGGCGAGGGTCCGGTCACGATCACGGAGAGCTCTATCCACGGCTGCCACGGCGGTGCTGCCTGGTTCATAACTGCTCAATGACAGAGGTGGCCGACCATACACGACCTCAAAAGGAGTGAGTTTGCTAGCTGAGTGATACGAAGTGTTGAAGCAGTACTCCGCCTAATGTAGCCAGCTGGTCCACGTTCTCGGCTCATCCATGACAAAGCAACGCAGGTAAGTTTCCACGCCGCGATTTAAGACCTCCGTCTGTCCATCGGTCTGAGGATGGTGAGCCGTGCTGAAACGTAAGGAAGTCCCTTGCAATCGGAAGAGTTCCTTCCAAAATTTTCCAACAAATGTAGGATCCCGATCGGAAATGATCGCCCGGGGAATCCCATGTAGTCGAACAATCTCTTGAACAAATAAGGCCGCCACCGACTCGCCGGTATAAGGGTGGCTCAGAGCAAGAAAGTGCCCATACTTGGACAACTTGTCCACCACTACCATGATAACTGATTTTCCCTTCGACTTTGGCAACCCATCGATGAAGTCCATAGAAACCGTATCCCAAATCTGATGCGGAATCTCCAAGGGGGTGAGTAGCCCGGCTGGGGAAGTAGTCTCATATTTCTGTCGCTGGCACACATCACATTTTTGCACAAAGTCCCGAATGTCGCGGCGCATCCCCTTCCAAAAAACATTTGCCCGGGCCCGCTGGAGAGTGCGAAGAATGCCGGCGTGACCTCCCGTCGGCGACGAATGGAACTCATGCATCATCACTGTCCTCCAAGCTGACTGAGCAGGAATGACCACGCGTCCTTGATAATATAGCCGGTCATTTTGTAAGTGATACCCTGGGGCTGCCTCCCGAGCCTGCCGCAGGGCCTCCACAATAGCCTGTAACTCGGGATCTCGCTGCACCTCGTCCTGAATCTCATCCAACGACTCCAACTGTGGCATAGAAATATGCGCCAAGGCACCTTCAGGTAAGCGGGATAGGGCGTCAGCCACCCGATTGTCCTTCCCAGGACGATAAACAATCTCATAATCATATCCCAACAACTTTGTGACCCACTTCTGTTGAAGGGGAGAAGAGATTCGCTGCTCCAGAAAATGTTTTAAGCTCTGATGATCTGTCCGTATTTTAAAATGACGTCCCAGCAGGTATGGGCGCCATAAAGCCACCGCATGAACAACGGCCAACATTTCCTTTTCATACACCGAAAGCCCTAGCGTCTGTGGGGCCAAAGCCTTACTGTAGAAGGCGATCGGTCGTCCGTCCTGCATCAAGACCGCACCCAAGCCCACTCCGGAGGCATCCGTCTCCACCACAAATTCCTTAGAGAAATCTGGAAGTGCCAGCACTGGAGTCGTCGTCATCGCCCGCTTCAACGCCTGAAAAGCGGTCTCGGCCTCATCCTGCCACGAGAAAGCATCCTTCTGTAGCAGCTGTGTATGTGGCCGAGCGATCTTCCCATAGTCCCGTACAAAGCGCCGGTAATAACCAGTGAGGCCCAAGAACCCCCGTAGCGCCCGGATGGTCTGAGATCGTGGCCAAGAAGTCATGATCTCGATCTTCCGTGGGTCGGCCTTCACCCCCTCAGCTGAAACCAGATGGCCCAAGTACTCCACTTCCTGTTGTCCAAATGAATATTTGGACCTCTTAGCATATAACTTGTGGTGTCGAAGAATAGAAAAGACCTGAGCCACATGACGTAAATGATCCTCCCACGTAGCGTTGTAGACCAGAATGTCATCAAAGAAGATCAAGACAAAGTGCCGCAGAAGTGGGCGAAAAATCTCGTTCATGTTGGCCTGGAAAGTAGACGGTCCACCCGTCAACCCATTCGCCATCACTAAAAACTCATAGTGGCCGTCATGAGTCCTGAAAGCTGTCTTATGAATGTCCTCCCCCTTCATAAGAATCTGATAATAGCCAGATCGCAAATCCAGCATCGTGAACCGAGTCGCCCCATTCAACTCGTCCAACAGCTCCTCAATCACGGGAATCGGAAACTTGTCCTTCACAGTAACGATGTTCAAGGCACGGTAGTCAACACAAAATCGCCAGGATTCGTCCTTCTTTTTAACCAGAATAATCGGTGCCGAGAAGGAACTGGTACTAGGGCATATGATACCCGCATCAAGCATCTCCTTCACACTGCGCTCGATCTCTGCCTTCTGCATGTGGGGATATCTGTAGGGACGAATATTGGGCGGTTCCGCCCCGGTCTTTAGCACAATCTGATGATCGCGGAATCGTGACGGTGGAAGTGTACTCGGCTCCTGAAAGATGTCATCATACTCCTCGACCAACGCACGCATCTGGACAGGGACCTCAGTCGGTCCTTCCTCATCAGACCTTACTCCCAATAGGACTGCCATCAGACTACTGGACTCCTCAAGCTGCTGTAAGCTGCGAACGGAAATCTCTTTGACCGGAGAAGAGCGGAGCCCCCTTCAAACAGAACTGTCGCTCCCCTTGCAAGAACTCCATCGTCATCTGGTCCCAATCAAAAGTAACCCTCCTCAACTGCTACAACCACTGCACGCCCAACACCATATCGGAGCCGCGGATCGGTAGGAGATAGACATCCGTGCACCCCACATACCCTTGCATCCGGAGCTCCACCGCCTTCAGCACGCCCTGGCACTGTATTTTGCTGCCGTCCGCGACCATAACCGGGAACGCAGCTCCTCTATCAATCACCTGCCCCACCTTCTGTGCGACATCTGGATGAATAAAATTGTGAGTACTCCCATTGTCGACCAAAATAGTCACCCTCTCCTGCCGAATCCGTCCCGCCAGCCGCATAGTGAGCGGAGGGGGATTGCACCCTTCCATGGCATGTACGGACACACCCAACTCCGTCAAGTCCAAGCCCCCTTCCGACTTCAACTCCTCCTCCAGACACACATCCCCATCAAGTTGATCCTCCTGGTACAACATAAAGACTTGAACTTTTTGGCACTTGTGACCTGGCGTGAACTTCTCATCACAATTAAAGCATAGGCCTTTCTCCTTCCGTGCTTGTAACTCGTTCCACGACAATCGTGTCACCGTCGGTCGGCCGGCCACTGGAGGGTCCCTCCTGGGAGCGGCCGGTGTCGTACTATGCTTCGTTGTACTACGGGCTCGCTGCCTGTTAAACCGTTCTTCTTGGATGCGCGCCAGACTGATCGCGTGGTTCAGACTACGGGGCATGTAGGCGTGAACCACATCGCGTAAGTGTTCCTTCAGTCCCGATACAAAACAGCTGAGGAGTGTCTTCTCTTCCCACTGCACCCGGTTGGCCAACTTCTCAAATTCCGTCCGGTACTCCATCACCGTACCCTTTTGACGTAACTTCTGCAGAAGAGCCTCAAAGTCCTCAAATTCCAGAGGCCCGAACCGGGCCGTGAACCCTTCAACAAACTCCTCCCACGGCACATAATCCCGTCCCCGCAAGAACCACTGGGTCCACTGAAAAGCGTCATCCTCCAGATGGAAGGACGCGAGCTGCACCCACTGAGCTTCCGGCACCTCCTGATAACTGAAAAACAACTCAGCTTTTTGTACCCACTCCAAGGCGTCGTCACCATTGTACCGAGGGAAATTCATCCGAGTCAATTTTGGAGGCATGTACGGCCTATAGCCGGCCTGTCCACGCCACCCGGCCTCTTGTCTTCGTGGATCAACGCGTTCCCCCGCCATGCCTGGGAACTGTTGGAACTGTCCCGCCATCGGAGCCCCCTGGTGGAGAGGTACCCCTTCTCCCCACTGCACCCCTCTTCCAAAGCCCGGTGGCTGCCCACGCCCTATCGGTGGAGGCAACAACCCATTCCGATCTTGCCTCCAAGGAACGTGCTCGGTAAAAGCCCCACCCCTTCCATCAACACCATTTCCGGCCATCCCCATACTTGCCGGCACAGATCCAGCCCTCACCACGCTTGCCGGAGGAGGTTCCGCCCTTCCGACGCCGCCCCCGACCATGCTGAAGCCGCCGGTGCTGAATCCGTCCCCCCCGTGGCTCGCCGCTCCAAATCCGAGCCCCACAGGAGCCGCTGCGCCCGATCCGACCCCGCCGTAGCCCCCTGCGAAGGCCCCACCGCTTCCGTAGCCTGCCGCGCTCGATCCGGCCCAGCCGTGGCTCGCCGCCCCCGATCCGACCATGCCGCCGCCGCCAGAGATCGATCCGACCCTCACGGGGTTCGCCGCCCCCGATCCAGCCAAGCCGCAACCGTCCGTGGCCCCTCCGTAGCCTCCCGCACCCGATCCGGCGCTACCCGCACCCGATCCGCTGTTTGCGGGTAGTTCCGAGCTCACTCCTGCAGATCCGCCCGGATCCTCCTCCGCCACCGCCTTCCCTTTCAAATTCTGCGCCAATAGGGTCATGATATCGTTCAAGCGGCCATCGATTCGCTCTTCCAACCGTTGAGCGGAGGTTTTGACATTTTCTTCGATGGCGGCCACCGAATCGGTAAGCCTCGCTAGATTCTCCTCTAGGGTTTCCAAACGGCCATTCTCGTCTTGCAAGCGTGTAGTCACCATGATGGAGGAAGGAACCTCTGATACCAAATGTTAAGAGCGAACTAAGAGCAAGAAGAAATCTAGGAGAAGAAGGAAGAAGACGGCTAGGGTTTGAGAGAAGAGGAAGAGAAAAATACCTTCAAATAATCTTGCATAACCCTCATTTGAGAGGGGTCCGGATAATATATAACCCCGGACCCAAGGCCGGCCAACCAAGGGGGTCGGCCGGCCCCTATGGGGCTGAACCAAGTGTGGTTCAGCCCCATAGGGCCGATCTTTTAAGAAGAGGGGGCTGAACCAATTGGTTCAGCCCCGTTGTCGCCTTCAATAGGCCTTGGCCGCCTCTTGTAATGTTGCCCAAATAGCGTCGCCTCGTCCGGGGGAGTAACACACCATCTAGTATTCATGTGTGATGTTACCGCTGCGGGTAACGGGTCGCCGGTAGAGGCGGCGGTAGCGGATGAGAGCGACGCCGGAGCTGACGCCAGGCGATAGCGGCGGCGGTTGGTGGTAGACGAGCGAGAGAAATATAGAGGGAGAGGGATAGAGAAAAGAGAGAGAGAGACAAGGGGAGCAGACCCTCCTAAGTTGATTGATCCAAAGATAAGAAACATAACCCTAGGTGTTCCTTTATATACGGGGAACCCACCACACCATTAAGAGTTCAAAATAAAATGTTGAAAGATAATTAAACAACATAAATAAATTGCTGAAAGATAACTAGGACCGGTCGGCCCATTAGACGGTCTCCTCCAAACCGCCCGGTTCGGAGCGGGGTCTAGTGCTGTCGCTTGGTCCTTCGCGCGCCCTCCTCGAATAGACCTGTCATTCTAGCTCGTCAGACTGGATGTCGGTAATAATACCGCCATCTGGGAAATTGGTCTTGTCCTCAAGGCAGTAATCTGGGAATTGTCGGCGAAAATCATCGCGCAGGAGCCAAGTAGCGGACGTACGGGGACGGTTGCGCCAAGCCACCCGTACCTCCTCCGGTTGGGTAGCTCTGGCCGTGGGTTTGCGCTGATCCAGAATGGCTTCCGGATAAAGCGGTTCGGAACTGGCCGTGTCCAACTCGGTCAGGATATGGTCGGAGACGGGATGATCGCCTATCACGCGCCGAAGTTGGGAGACATGAAATACGGGATGAATGCGAGCAGTGTCCGGAAGGCGGAGGCGATAGGCCACGGCTCCGATGCGGCTGAGAATCTCGAATGGTCCAAAGAAGCGCGGGGCGAGCTTGGGGCAAGTGCGGCGGGCCACCGTGAGCTGGCGGTAGGGGTGGAGTTTAATGAACACTCGCTCTCCCACTTGGAATTGGAGGTCCCTGCGTTTCCGGTTGGCAAAAGACGCCATCTTTGCCTGGGCCCGTCGAAGATGGTGCTTTAAACTGTCCAAGATAACATCCCTATCGTGGAGATGATCCGCCAAGCTAGCCACCGGGCATTCCCCGGGTAGGTGGCGGAGCACGGTCGGCGGTGGCCGGCCATAAACCGTCTCGAATGGCAAGGTGTTGGCGGCGTGGTGGTATGCGGTATTGTAGGAGTACTCTGCCCAGCCAAGCCATCTGGCCCACGAACCGGGCCTCTCCCCGATGAAGCAGCGCAAGTATGTCTCCAAGCACCTGTTGAGGACCTCGGATTGGCCATCCGATTGCGGGTGATATGATGTACTCATCCGGAGTTGGGTCCCCTGCAGGCGGAATAACTCAATCCAGAAGCTACTGAGAAAAAGCGGGTCACGATCGCTAACGATCGAACGGGGAAACCCATGAAGACGGACTATCTCCGCGATGAAGCTGTCGGCAATCGACGCCGCCGTGTAGGGGTGGCGAAGAGGGACAAAGTGCGCGTACTTCGTTAGGCTGTCAACGACCACCAAGATGCAATCGTGGCCGTTGGAGCGGGCAACCGGGTGATGAAGTCCATAGCGATGTCCTCCCAGACATGCTCCGGAATCGGTAGGGGCTGCAGGAGGCCGCTGGAAAACATCGTCTCGTACTTGGCCTTCTGACATGGTAGGCAGGCCGCCACGTAAGCTTTCACCTGTCGAAGCATGTGGGGCTGCGGTGAGATAGAAACTACCGCGCGCGAAGGCGCGGAGCGTTGAGCAAGAAGAAAGAATTGAGATAATGAGAATGGGAAATATCTGGCTACGCATTTTTGTTCCTGCTTCCAATTTCGCCACCCAGGGGCCATAAATTGAAACATCCTTTCCAGCTTTAGGGCACGACAGGACCCAGACGGGTAGACTTTATCTACCGTTCCCTTCCTAGGTGGATAGAGGGGTCCCACTTAAAGACTGAACTTCTCCTTTGATAGAAGGGATGATGGGCCTCCGTGCGTGGATTCAAAGCATCATAAGAGCAAACCGAACAAGCAAGAGACAAGATTCTCGGCATCCTTAAGAAGTAGATTCCCTTTCTGGGCTACTTGACTACGCTATTATTGTTCAAACATCAGGCACATTCAGAAGTTTTTTCTCTAGCCTTGAGGCGGTTCAAGTACTTTCATGGGAGTTCCTGGTATGACCTCCTAAAGTCATTTTGTTATCCTCGGAGTCAATCGCTTCCTTAAGCCCGGGAAAGAAGAATCCCAGTCGAGGGCCCTATTCTACAACTACTGATGTAGATGAGCATGGCTAAAAGAGCTATTATGATGTGAGAAACCTTTTCTACATTAATCACAGCTTAGCTACAGTCTTTGCATTTTTCTTGAGTAGGTGGTAAGCTAAATCGAAGGACCTCTATGAATGCGAATGCGGTTAGGTATTCTTTTTTTTTTACTTGAAACCATTTGCCATCTCGTGAGTAGCTGTCACTGGTCTTGACGGGTGGACAATGAATGCCCTGTTTGTTTCAAATGCCCTGTTGCTATGGGACAACCTTGAGTGAAGTCTGGGGCCAAAAGAGCGAGGCCGCCAGCCGACGGTAAGTCCGATACGCCCCTGCGTGGCCGCCTGACGGTGTGGAGTGGAACTCCGCTAGCAAAGCCGGAATCATCGCCGATGATGCAGATAAAACGAGTCTGTCCCGATGGAAGAGGCGGCCCCCGATCAGTGTAAATGGCGGTCGGGACGAGGGGTCGGCCAACAAGGCGGCCCGAATATCCTGAAGCTGGGGGTCCCGGTCCACCTCGTGCTGAATGGCCGCGGCGTCGTCTCACACCGGCCGGGAAATGGCCGTCAACTCTGGCGCGTGCGGGCGTCGGGAAAGCGCATCGGCCGCCCGATTCGTCCTGCCCGGACGAAACTCCACCGTGAAGTCGTAGCCGAGCAGCTTGGCCACCCAAACCTGCTGCGTTGGCGTGGCTATCTTTTGTTGGAGCAGATAGCGGAGGCTGTGGTGATCAGTGCGGATGACGAAGGGCCGCCCCAGGAGATACGGCCGCCAATGTTGGACCGCCAGGACCAGCGCCATGAGCTCGTTCTCGTACGCCGAGCGGCTGCGCACCGCAGTGGAAAACGCCCGACTATAAAAGGCAATTGGCCGGCCGGCCTGCATCAAGACGGCGCCGACGCCGGTGCCCGAGGCATCGCAATCGACGACAAACGGCTGGTGGAAGTCCGGCATGGCTAAAACCGGGTCGTGGACCAAGGCTGACTGGAGCGCCGTGAAGGCCTCCATGGCCGCCGGTGGCCATGTGAAGGGCCCCTCCTCGGATTTCTTCAGCAGCTGAGTGAGAGGGCGGGCCAAGCCGCCGTAATTTCTGATGAAGCACCGGTAGTATCCTGTCAATCCGAGAAAAGCCCGGACGTCGTGCAGGGAGGCGGGAGTCGGCCAACGCAGCACCGCCTGAATATTGTCTTCATCCATGGCCACGCCGTGGGCCGAAATAGTATGGCCCAAGTAGCTGACCGACGCCGTACCGAAGGTGCACTTCTTGTGGTTGACCGTGAGCTGATGTAGGCAGAGAGTGGCGAACGTCTCCCGAACATGACGGAGTTGGTCCTGCCAAGTGGGACTGAATACAAGGATATCATCAAAAAAAACAAGGACATGCTTACGCAGAACGGGCCGAAAGATCTCGTTCATGGTTGCTTGGAATGTCGCGGGGGCGTTGGTGAGCCCAAACGGCATGACTAAGAACTCGAAATGCCCGTCGTGTGTCATGAATGCCGTCTTTGGTATGTCCTCCGTCCGTACCCGAATCTAATGAAAGCCGGCCCGTAGGTCCAGCTTGGTGAAGAAAGTCGCGCCGTGTAGCTCGTCCAGGAGCTCCTGAATAACCGGGATAGGATACTTGTCCGGGACCATGGCCTTGTTGAGCTCTCGGTAGTCCACACAGAACCTCCAACTGCCATCTTTCTTGCGGACTAGTAACACCGGGCTGGAAAACGGGCTAGCACTGGGCCGTATGATACCGCCCAACAACATCTCCCGAACGAGTCGTTCTATCTCGTCCTTTTGGGCGTGCCCGTACCGGTAGGGCCGCACTGACGCCGCAGACGACCCCGGATGAAGAATGATGGCGTGATCGGTCGGTCGGGGGGGTGGAAGGCCCGAGGGTGCGGTGAAGATGTCCTCGAAGTCCGCAAGGACGGCGCCCATGTCGGCCTTGATGGGTGCGGTCTCCGCGGGGGGGGCTCGCCTGAAGGGGCCATAACCAGGCCGAGAAATCGACGTCGGCGACGCGTGTCATCGCCCGATACGACAGCGGTGAGCGGAGGAGGGTAGGGTCACCCACCAAACGACACTGTCGACCCTGCTGCTGAAAATCCATCGTCATCGAAGCCCAGTTCACTCGGACGTCCCCCAGAGTCTCGAGCCAAGCGACGCCGAGAATAGCATCGAGTCCTCCCAACTCGAACATGTAGAAGTCAGCCGTGACCCTGCACGGCCCCACTGTCAAAGTAACATCCCGGCATTGGCCCAAGGTCGGTCGGCGGCGGCCATCGCCCAGGCACACCGAAAAGTCTGGTGACGGATCAACTGGTATGGCGAGCTCCCGCGCCAGATGGGAGGACATGAAGTTGTGACTCGCCCCGCTATCCACCATCACGATGACGGGGCGGTTGTGTAGTTCGCCAGCCAACTTCATGGTGCGGGGCCCCGTTAATCCCCCCACGGAGTAGAATGGCAGTTCCAACACGTTGAGGGGGGCGTCCTCGAGATCGGCCGTAGGTGGGTCGAGTGGTGGCTCCAAGTGTGGCAGTCCTCGGCGGTGGCGTACCCCTCGCTGTCGCTAAAGATAGCGTGGAATTCTTTGACCGGGCAAACATGCTGGGGCGAGTATGGTTGGCGACAGCGGAAACATAAGACGCGGCGCCGAAGGTCATTGTAGTCGACGGTGGAGATGCGGTTGGGGCCGTCCGGCCGTGCCGGTCGAACGTGGGCCGCGGGGGTCGGTCGAGGACCGGTGTCCCGCACTGGTTGATGACGGAAGGGGGGTGGACCGGAGTGTCGGGGGCCGATGTCCGCTTCTACCGCACGGGCAAGTTCCAAAGCTTCCGAGACCGTACGCGGGTGATGAGTTTGAAGGCGGAGCGGATATTGGGTAGGAGACCTTGCAGGAAGAATCCTAGGTAATGGTCGGGCGGAAGGCCGGGAACCTGTGTGACGAGAGCGACGAATTCATCGATATATGCATCCACCGTTGTTGATTGGCGGGCGGAGCAAAGCCGCTCGATAGCGGAGCCAGTGTAGCGAGAATCATAACGGCTGATCATCTCATGTTTGAACTCCTGCCACAGAATGAGGGGTTGCACTTGGCGTGGCCCACGTGCCCAATGGAGGGCCGAGCCGTCCATACCGACCATGGCGGTGCCGACGTGGTCCGCCGGGGAAGTGTCATTAAGGTCGAAATATTGCTCCGTACGGGCGATCCAGCCCATAGGATCCGTCCCGGAGAAGGGGGGAACATCCATCGCCAAAGAGGGGCGAGTAGCGGTGACGGGCGGAAATACAGGGAGTGGCTGGGGTGCCGCCGGCGCACGGAAGCCGGCCGCGAGCAGGGAAGGAGGGAGACCGAGGACCGAAGTGGTGTCGGCCGGGGTGGACTGTTGCGGCGGTGTGCTTGGCGACGGCAGCAAGGCGTCCAGGCGCGCGAGGATGGCCTGCTGGGTGGAGCGGATGTCCTCCACCGCCGATTGAAGGCTGGATATCTGGGAACCGTGGAGTGCGAGGTTTTCAGCGACCTGGATGTCGGCGTCGGCGGAGGGGTCAGCGGAATGAAGGCGTGTGTTCGGAGCCATTAGGGTTTCTGGAGGCTGCGAGATAGCGGGCGGAGATGGCAGGTCGGACCAATGTTACCGCTGCAGGTAACGGGTCGCCGATAGAGGCGGCGGTAGCGGATGAGAGCGACGCCGGGGCTGACGCCAGGCGATAGCGGCGGCGGTTGGTGGTAGACGGGCGAGAGAAATAGAGAGGGAGAGGGATAGAGAAAAGAGAGAGACAAGGGGAGCAGCCCCTCCTAAGTTGATTGATCCAAAGATAAGAAACACAACCCTAGGTGTTCCCTTATATAGGGGGAACCCACCACACCATTAAGAGTTCAAAATAAAATGCTGAAAGATAATTAAACAACATAAATAAATTGCTGAAAGATAACTAGGACAGGTCGGCCCATTAGACGGTCTCCTCCAAACCGCCCGGTTCGGAGCGGGGTCTAGTGTTGTCGCTTGGTCCTTCGCGCGCCCTCCTCGAATAGACCTGCCATTCTGGCTCGTCAGACTGGATGTCGGTAACATGTGATCTCCTTTATATATAAGTATAGATAAAAAACTTAGGGCACTCATCGTAGACGGCTATGATTAGACGTATACGATAAATGTACGATCTCATTAAAAAATACATCAAAAATTAAAGTAAGTGCATAGAAATGTTCAAAAGTTGCTACGCATGCAACTGTGCACTCAAATCATCCAGATGACAATCCGATCAATGTCTCCTGCGAGAATAAACACATGCGAGCCCTTGGGCGACAACACACAAGCGATAAGTGATCCCCATCACCTTTGCACCAACTACAAACATAGTACATCATTCTCTTGTTGTAAATATTAACGGGCCTCTTCACTAGATGGATGTACAAAAATGGATTCTCGAATATAAACCTAAAGGAATAAATATACATATATTTACCACTTGAATTTGAAGAAAAATATAAAGGAAGAAACCATAGAGTATGCAAATTAAATAAATATCTATATGGCTTGAACCAGTCACTAAGGGCATGGCTTTTCAAAAATGATTGAAGTTATGGGTATTTACATGGGTAGACATATACTATAGTTTTCAAGGATGGATAGACATAATATAGTTTTCAAACATGGAGAAGAAAGGAAAAAATCAATCATACTAACCTAAGCTTAAAAACTTTTACAAAGAGAATGACACAATTTTTTCTCAGCAAAGGTAATTTCTTGGAATGAAACTTGCACGAGACAAGAAAGACATCCTTATCTCCATGAAATATGTATTGATGATTTACTATAAAGAACCCAAATGCTTGGCTGCAAACCAATTGATACACTTGCCGAATTATATGAAAACGTTTACAAAAATGAAAGAACGAAGTTTGCAGACAAAGGGATATATTAATGACTAACTCATTATTTTCTCTCATACTACTCCTAACATGCCTTTATAGTCAATATGGTGAGTCAATACATGTATGACTTTCGTGAAGCTCATCTGTATGGTATATACAGGGTTATAAGATATTTAAGATCTAAATCCGGGTAAAGGAATGTTCTCTAAAAAGGGTGAAAACAAAGTATAGAAGCTTTCATTGAAGCTGATTGTTTGCACTTGTTGATGACAGACATGTACTACTACTAGATATCGCACTGGTAATATTATGACTCAGAGAAGAAAAAAATAATATGTTGTGGCAAGAAGCAACCTATTGTGGCGAGAACCAACGCAGAAGCAAAATGCAGAACCCAAGAACATAGTACATATAACCTGATGTGGCTAAAATACTGTTGGAAGGACTAGAAATGTTCATTTAATTCCTATGAAGCTCTATTATGGCAACAAGGATGTTATAACTATCGTACATAACCATGTCCATCATAGTGGAACTAAACATGTGGAGGTAGATCGAAATTTTGTTAGAGAAGAAATTGAAACTGAGATAATTTGATGACCTATGTGAAAATCAAACTACAACAAGCATATGTTCTGGCAAAGGAATATCTGGACACAATTTTGAGACTATAATTAACAAATTGGGCATGTGAATCGCTACTCCCCAGTTTAAAAGGAGTGTTGCAAGATATATGGAGATTTATGGCCACAATTTTTTTCTTTTATAGTTAAAAGTTATATTTGTATGTTCTATTATGAATGGATATATACTTCCTTATATGTAGAGATTTGGGTATTATTATGTTTCCAGTTTCCTAGATAATCATTTTGTAACTCTATATAGTCATATTTTATCAAATATTATCCTGTGATCACATCATATTTTATAAAACCCAGTTTAATAAGACCATCGATGTACAACCCCGATATTCGCCTAGAGGACGGGCAACCAAAGGCGAGCGAGCCAGAGGGGCCGGCGAGTCAAGAACTCGCCAAGTGCTCGCTAGGAAGCGAGCGAGTCAAGAACTCGCCAAGTGCTCGCTAGGAAGCAAGCGAGTCAAGAACTGGCCAAGTGCTCGCTAGGAAGCGAACGAGTCAAGAATTGGCTAAGTGCTCGCTAGGAAGCGAGCGAGTCAAGAATTGGCTAAGTGCTCGCTAGGAAGCGAGCGAGTCAAGAACTGGCCAAGTGCTCGCTAGGAAGCGAGCGAGTCAAGAACCCGCCGAGTGCTCGCGAGGAGGCGAGCGGGTCAAGAACTCACCGATATGTCGCGAGAAGACGAGCGAGTCAGATCCCTTCCAGAGTCATCGGGGTCGGCCAAATTACCCTGTCACCCTTGGTCTGCCTTTAGCCTCTCCAAACAGCGGAGTTTGGCTGTTAGCAGACCCATTTGGGGTGCGGATAGTAAAATCAAGAGGCGGAATCCTGCTATTTGCAGGCCAGATCAGAAAATCTATAAATAGGACCTCAAGGGCACCTTTGGAGAGGATCTCACTTCAACTTCCTTCTCCTTAGGCTTTCTTTGGTTAGCATTTCCAGAGCTCTCCAAGGTGCCCAAGTCTCAGCTTTGGCTTGGGAGGGGAAGCGCTCAACGATCTTCCGGGTTAGTGGAGAGACCTCCTCGCTGTGACCAAGGTCTTAGTCAATTTCCTAATCTTCCGCCTACCCTCCTCGAGGGATTAGTAAGGGCTAGTCGCCCCTCAATTCGTTGAGGGCCCCGAACTCCACAAGAGACCGAGAAATCGGTTTCAACATTTTGGTGCGGTGAGCGTGGAGCGTGGCTGGTTCAAGAAAATTCCAGCGAAGGGTTATGGCGGGAGATGAGGAGCAGGGCGAGGAGTTCGGCGAGACTCCTCAGGAGGCGATGGCTAGGATGCTCGCGGATTTCAGAAAGGAGGTGCTCGACACCTTGGGGTTCACGGTGTCGGCTCTGCGAAACGAGTTTGCGACCCCAGCCCCTCGGGCGCCCCCTCCCCCCACAACAGTCGGCGAGGAGGCACCAGGGGGAAGGGCTGGAAAGGAAGTTGCCGTTGGTCTAGGTCAGAGCAGGGAAGGGCGAGTGTTGTTCGCCAGTCCGGCGAGCTCCGTGCCGGCGAGCTCAGTGTTGGCGAGCTCCGTCCCAGCGGGCGCGACGCAGGCGAGTGCGCGCCAAGAGGAAGCGGCGACGGTCGGGGTGGTTCCGGCGAGCACCGCCCTCGCGAGCACAATCCCGGCGAGTTCAAGTTTGGTGAGCGAGCTCGGGGGGCGAGTGGAGCCAGGAAGAGTGACAGGAGGGGGAAGCCCCTTTTGCGAGCTGGTGCTTTCCGCACCCGTCCCTGGGGGATTTGGAGAATGGGACCGGGTGTACTACAACGGTAGAGATGACCCTGTCCAGCACCTGCAGAGTTTCGAGGACTCGGTCTCCATCAGGCCGATGTCAGATGCCTTCAAGTGTCGGCTCTTTGCCGTCACCCTCAAGGAGAAGGCCAGGGACTGGTTTCATCATCTCCCTGCAGGGTCAATCTACTCGTTCGAGGATTTGCGCCGAAGTTTTTTGCTGAGGTTCTCGACCTCAAAAAAGAGGAAGAAGGACGCCAATTCCCTCTTCGCAGTGAAGCAGGGACCCAGGGAGTCGCTGGCTCAGTATGCCGATCGGTTCCAGGAGGAAGTACAGCTCACTCAGGAGATGCCTGGATTTGCACTCCAACTCGCCTTCACGGTCGGGTTGAAAGAGAGCTTCTTCAAGATGGCGTTGAAGAGAAAAGCCCCCGTCTCCTTTGAAGAGCTGATGGAGAGGGTGTCGGAGGAAGTCGCGAGTGAGGAAGCCAATCCAGAGCTCACCAAGAGGCTAGCAAAGCTCAGTGAGCCGGAGGTGAGGCAGCAGGAGGTCAGGAGAAGGGAAGAGCCCCGGGCCCCTGAGGGGGAATGGAGGACGCAAGGTGGAGGAATGCAAGGGCAGGGAAGAGGTTACGGCCCAGGAAGGGGTAACCATGTCGGAGGACAATGGAGGCCCCCCCAGTTGGGGTGGAGGCAAGGTCCGATGCAAATGCCTCCCCCTCCCCAACAGGCCATGGCAATTGGACGAGGAAGAGGAAGAGGAAGAGGAAGGGGAGGAGAGGCGGAAACGGCAGCCGCTAGGAGAAGAAGGAATAGGGTGGCAGAGGCCGAGGCAAGGGAAGTGGCGTTGTCATATTGCATCTTCCATGATGTGGAAGGTCACTCGACGGACACCTGTCTGGAGTTCCTGGAAGTAAAGAGGGGCAGAGCGCCCGCGCCACCACAGCAGCAGCCAGTAAGGATCGTGGAGGTTGAACCTCGAGAGGAGGATGAGGAAAGATGTGAGGATAGAACCGATATGGGAAGTAGAGGAGGGATCGGGGTGATCCATGGGGGGGTAGGGGTGGAGGCGACCCGCAAGGCTAGCCTCCATACCATCTACCGCCGGAGCGTGGCTTCGACATCCACCGCTCCGCCCCCGGCCGAAAAAATCGTTTTCACCCAGAAAGACATGCCGGGTTACGAGGACCCGTTCTGCGACGCGTTGGTCATCCAGACGGCGATCGAGAACTTCACCGTCTCCCGGATCCTAGTGGACAACGGAAGTTCGGTCAACGTCATCTTCAAGAAGGCGTTTGACAAGATGGAGGTGGAGCCTAGGAGGGTGTTGGCCTCGGATGGCCCTTTGTTTGGATTCTCGGGGGAGAGGAAGGAAGTAGAAGGGGGAGTGGGGCTTCATGTGACCCTGGGTGGGCAGTCCCGGAACTGTCGTTTTGTCATTGTGGACGCCCTAAGCAGTTACAGCGCTATCTTCGGACGGCCACTCATTAGCGCGTTCCGCTGTGTCCCTTCCACCTTTCATCAATGCCTCAAGTTCAACGACGGAGGGGTTCAGGTGCGGATCAGAGGGGATCCCAAGGTGGCAAGACAGTGCTACGTAACGGCTGTCAACACCATCTCCTGGATGGGAGAAGCTGAGAAGTGGGATAGGATGATGGAGGAGGAGGCCGAAGCCGGAGGTAAGGAGGTAGCCGAGGAGAAGTTGGAGGAAGATGAAGTCCATGCCCAGGAAGGGGTAGCTGAGGGACCCCGGGCGGAAAGAGAGGAAGAAGAAGAGAAGGCCCAGGAGAGAGGGGCGGAGGAGCTGATGGTGGTAGAGAAGGAGGTCGAGGAAGGAACCCAGGATCTCGCTTGTGCCGAGGAGGAGAGGGCTTGGGGAGAGCAGTCCCGGTTGGAGGCTATGGACGAGGTCGTGGAGCTCGAGGTCACCACCCGGCTAGGGGTGGTAGAGAAGGTCCGGGTCAGCGGAGGACTCAGCCCGGAAGATCAAGCGGAGATCCTGGCGTGCGTGCAAAAGAATATAGACGTCTTCGCTTGGAGCGCCGCGGAAATGCCCGGGATTGACGCGGATGTGGCTTGCCATCGCCTCAACCTCGACCCCGGCACCCGCCCTATCCGCCAGAAGAAAAGGGCCACCGCCGACAAGCTGGAAGGGCCCATCCGCGAGGAGGTGAGCAAGCTTCTACAGGCAGGCTTTGTAACGGAGATCCAGTATCCAGGCTGGGTCTCCAACGTCGTTATGGTAAAAAAAGGGGGAGGTAAGTGGAGGATGTGTATCGACTTTTCCTTGCTGAATAAATCATGCCCTAAGGATTGTTACCCCCTGCCTAGAATCGACGCGCTGGTTGACTCAGTCGTCGGTTTTCCTGTAATGTCTTTCTTAGATGCTTTTTCAGGTTACCATCAAATCCGCATGCATCCCCCAGACATCAAAGATGTCTCCTTCATCACGGGGGATGGGTGCTACTGTTATAAAATGATGCCGTTCGGGCTCAAGAATGCAGGTGCCACATACCAAAGGATGATGGACAGGGTCTTCCGCGAGCAGAAGGGAAGAAACTTAGAGGTTTATGTAGATGACCTCATGGTAAAGAGCCGGGACCTCGGATCTCACCTCCGAGACCTCGAAGAGACATTCGGGACCCTGCGGCGGTACAAGATGAAACTCAATCCCTTGAAGTGTGTCTTCGGGGCGAGCCGAGGGAAGTTCCTGGGCCACTTGCTCACCCCCGCAGGAGTGGAGCCTAACCCGGACAAGGTTAAGGCGGTAATGGAGTTGGGGTCACCAAAGAATCCAAAGGAGGTTCAGAGCCTTACAGGGAAGTTGGCTGGGCTCAGCAGGTTCCTCTCCAAGGCGGGAGAAAAGTGTGCACCTTTTTTCAAGGTGTTGCGGGGCAACAAGAAGTTTGAATGGACCCGAGAGTGCGAGGAAGCCTTCCAGGCTCTGAAAGAACAGCTCACCCAAACCCCTCTGCTCCAGGGACCGAGGCCAGGAGAAGACCTATCCCTGTACCTGGGGGTAGGGTCCGAAGCGGTAAGTTCCGTGTTGATCCGGGAGGAGGGGAAGAAACAGTTTCCTATCTACTACGTCAGCCGAGTGCTGAAGAAGGCAGAGCTCCGGTACCCGATCTTGGAAAAGTTGGCCTTCGCATTGGTGGTGTCGGCCCGGAGGCTCCGGCCTTACTTTCAAGCCCATTCAATCAAGGTGGTGACGGACCACCCGCTCCGTAAAATCATGGAAGGAGTAGAGCACTCAGGAAGATTGGCAAAGTGGTCCGTGGAGCTAAGTGAATTCAATATCACGTTCGTGCCCAGGACGTCCGTCAGGGCTCAGGCGGTGGCGGACTTCATGGCCGACTATGCAGCCGAAGTAGGGGAGCACGAGCCACCTCCCCCAGAGGCATGGAAGATGTTGGTGGACGGAGCGTCGGGAAAATACTCCTATGGAGGGGGAATAGTCCTGGTAAGTCCTCAGGGGACTCGGATTGAGCAAGCCTTAAACATCCATTTCCCAATCACCAACAACCAGGCTGAGTAGGAAGCAGTGATAGCGGGCCTTCGGCTGGCCCGGGAACTGGGTGTGCAGGACGTGGAGGTCTCCACGGACTCCATGGTGGTAGCATGCCAGATCAAGGGAGAATTTGAAGCAAAGGACCCGACCCTCCTACTATACCTGGAAAAGGTTAAGGGGGTCATCGGGCAGTTCCGCACCTTCTCCATCAAGCACGTGCCGAGGGAGGAGAGCACCCAGGCGGACCTCCTAGCCAAGTTCGGTCCCCGAGCGGGAGGGGCGATTTCGGAACTCTTCCGGCCCTCCATCGAGGAAGGAGAATTGATGGAGGTGGATCAACGAGCCTCGTGGATGGATCCGTTCATCACCTTCCTATCCTCCGGGCAGTTCCCTGGAGAGGACGTGGACAAGAGACGCTTCAGGTATAAGTCCGCCTATTACTCCCTGCATGCCGGAGGGCTATATAGAAAGACCCTCTCGGGACTCCTGACCCGTTGTGTCTCCGAGGAGGAGGTCCCGAGAGTGCTGGAAGAAATCCACTCCGGGGAGTGCGGCAGTCACTCCGGAAGTCGGACCCTGGAAGGGAGGGTGTTGAGGCAAGGCTACTTCTGGCCCACTCTCAGCAAGGATGCGGCAGAGTTCGCAAGAAAGTGTCCAAAGTGCCAGCTCTATGCTCCGCTCCAACTCCTCCCAGCTCAAAGGCTCCGGACCATCACGGCCCCCTGGCCCTTCGCCATATGGGGGCTGGACCTGGTCGGCCCCTTTCCCCAAGCCAGCGGCCAAAGGAAGTTCCTGCTGGTCATGATCGACTACTTCTCCAAGTGGGTAGAAGTGAAAGCACTCGCTAAGGTAACCTCTCAGGTTATAACGAATTTTGTGTGGGGGGAGATAATTTGCAGGCACGGACTCCCTCTAGCTATAGTGACGGACAATGGGCCGCAATTTGCTAGTGAAGAGTTTGTTGGCTTCTGCGCTCAACTCGGCATTGACCTCAGGTTCGCATCGGTCCACCACCCGAGGAGCAATGGGCAGGTGGAGGCGGCGAACAAAATAATCGTTAACCTATTAAAAAAGAAAGTGGAGAACCTTCGGGGAAACTGGGTGGAACAGCTACCCTCCGTCCTCTGGGCCATGAGGACTACTTCGAATACCGCCACCGGGGAGACTCCATTCAAGCTCTCTCATGGGTCCGAGGCCGTTCTCCCCATAGAGTTTGAGGTAAAGACCCCCCGGGTGATCGCTGCGAGCGAGGGGGATGAAGAGTGGCTAGAAGGTAACAATGCAGAGCAGAGGCTGTCCTTGGACCTAGTGGAAGAACTCCGGGACTTGGCCACCATCAGGCAGGAAGAGGTCAAGCGGCGGATGGCTCGATATTTTGACAAACATATCCGGATAAAACACTTTCAGAAAGGAGATCTAGTCCTGAAGAAGGTCGATGCGGCCGGCAGAGGGGCCACGGTGGGTAAGCTTAACCCCAACTGGGAGGTTCCATATATTGTAAGCAGGGTGCTCAAGTCGGGAGGGTATCATCTCCAGGATGTGGAAGGGGTACCCCTCGACCGAGCCCGAAGTGGGGATGATTTGAAAAGGTTTTACCCTTGAGTGCTTTATTATGTTGTTTAATTAACGTCTTACTCCTTTCTTATGACGCTTATAACTACTGCCGTGCCGACGTGACAAAGGTTGGGTATGATGGTGCTGGAATGCCCCAGATCGATTCCGCTCCCGGGCTCTCACTAGACGGGGGGTTCAGGTTGATCTCTGGAGAGGCTGGCAAGGTAACAAGTGTTGGTGCTGGAATGCCCCAGATCGATTCCGCTCCCAGGCTCTCACTAGACGAGGGGTTCAGGTTGATCTCTGGAGAGACTGGCAAGGTAACAAGTGTTGGTGCTGGAATGCCCCAGATCGATTCCGCTCCCGGGCTCTCACTAGACGGGGGGTTCAGGTTGATCTCTGGAGAGGCTGGCAAGGTAACAAGTGTTGGTGCTGGAATGCCCCAGATCGATTCCGCTCCCGGGCTCTCACTAGACGGGGGGTTCAGGTTGATCTCTGGAGAGGCTGGCAAGGTAACAAGTGTTGGTGCTGGAATGCCCCAGATCGATTCCGCTCCCGGGCTCTCACTAGACGGGGGGTTCAGGTTGATCTCTGGAGAGGCTGGCAAGGTAACAAGTGTTGGTGCTGGAATGCCCCAGATCGATTCCGCTCCCGGGCTCTCACTAGACGGGGGGTTCAGGTTGATCTCTGGAGAGGCTGGCAAGGTAACAAGTGTTGGTGCTGGAATGCCCCAGATCGATTCCGCTCCCGGGCTCTCACTAGACGGGGGGTTCAGGTTGATCTCTGGAGAGGCTGGCAAGGTAACAAGTGTTGGTGCTGGAATGCCCCAGATCGATTCCGCTCCCGGGCTCTCACTAGACGGGGGGTTCAGGTTGATCTCTGGAGAGGCTGGCATGGTGACAAGTATTGGTGCTAGAATGCCCCAGATCGATTCCGCTCCCGGGCTCTCACTAGACGGGGGGTTCAGGTTGATCTCTGGAGAAGCCGGCAAAGTCGTACGTGGGTTGGGCAGGTAAGACAAGATACTCATGCCAAGGGATTCTGGCTCGCGAGCGACCCCAAGACCCGGGCAAGGCGAGACCAGAGGTCTGCTCGCGCACGAGGATCATTCGCGGCAGGGTAATAGAGTCGATGGCTCGCAAGGTCACTCGCAAAAGGTATCGAAGCGAATAAGGAAAATGACCCGGGAGGAGTCTGTTCTCGCGACGAACCACGGATATCGGCGGGGACCCGCCAGTGGCAAGTGCGAATGAGGTAGGCGAGAGCGACCCAGATATAACACAACGAGGAAAGGCCGCCAACAAAATAGGGGCGAGCGCTAAATGAAGATCCACATACACGGACATAAAAAGATAGGGGCCTCACAGGCACAACGGAAAAGATTGCGTGCGAACCATGAATAAAACATAACACAGAAAAAGATTGATGAAACGTTCCCTTTCATTCCTCACAAAAGATTACAATTCGGCGGCGGTCTCGCCGGAAACAAAAAGAAAGGAAAACTTTTACATCATTAACAAGAAGAAAAATCAAGGCGGCTCGCCGGGCAGCTCTTCAATCGCTCTCTCGACCCTCCGCCTCGGAGATGGGCGCGAACAAGTCGGGAACGACTTGCTCCGCGGTGAACTCCATGGCATCGGGGATGATCATGCCCGCTCCCTTGAGAATGCCGAGGACAAGCTCCGCGATCTCCATCGACCTCTTGCGGTCGGCTTCCTTCTCTTCCCGCGACTGACCGCGAGTCCCAGCTCGCGGAGGAGGGGGAGGTAGCACCGCCGAGGCCAGGTCGTGGACCTGGGCCTTGAGACAAGTGTTCTCCAACTCCAAGTCGGCAATCCGCGCGTGGAGCTGACTGACGGACTCGGCATCCTGCAAGAGGCGGGTTAGCGAGAGGAGAACGAAGCCAAACTGGAAGAGACTTCCACCGAGCAATACTTACCAGCCCGCCTTGAAGGCTGGCGAGGAGGCCCTCTGACAAGGCCTCTTTCCCCTTAAGCTCCGTGACTTCATCCGCGGACTTCTGAAGCTCGACTTTGAGCTCCTTGATCTCCCTATCCGCCGTGAGGTACCGACGACCCACCATGTGAGTTAGCTCCATCGCCCGGAACTGGGCTCGCATCGCCTCGTACACGACCCCCCTCGGCATGAAGGATCGAAAAAGGGAGGCGTCCTCGCGACCATAGAGACCAAAGGCGAGCGCGAACGCCTCGCCCCCGGCCTTACCATCCTCTACCCAAGAAGGGAGCAGAGAGGAGCAGGCGATCTTATTCTGGTCAGGGTCCCACGCGAGCACCGGCTCACCGACCGCGTCCACCAGCTTCATGCCGAGCCCGAAATTAGTATGGCTCGACGGCTTGGGCCGGGCAACAGTCTTCCCTGGCTCGCCCCCCTCTTTGGCGAGCTCCTGATCCACAGAAGGAGAGGGGAGGTCAGGGTCAGACAGGTCCACGACCTCCTCCGCCTTGGCAGCAGAGGGAGTCTTCCTGGCCTTCTTCCCCTCCCCCTGCGAAGTAGGCCGGCGTTGGGGGGGAGGACGCTTCTTTCTCGATGAAGAGCTCGGGACGTCGCGGCAGGCCTCGACGGCCACGCGCGCGAGTGAGCCGGGAGAAAGAGAAGAGGGAGGCGCATGAGGCGGATTGAGGGGAAGATCGCGTTCTCCTACAAAGATAACGAGGAGCGTTAGACGATCAAAAGAAAGAGGATTAAGAAAGTTGACGAGTTCGAGTCAAACCTTCTCCCGGAGGGACGGGTGGCAGGAGGTCCACTCGCTCTCGGAGGAAGGCGACTTCGAAGTTTTTTCCTTTGAGGAACTGGTACAGTGCCGCGTCGCAACCACCTAGCGAGATCGGAGGGCGGTAGGCAGCCTCGTCTCGCTGGATAGGGGTGTAAGAGATGTTGCCGAAGGGACCCTTCACCAGGATGAACTTCTGCGTCCAGTAATGAGTTTTGTTCACCGTCTCGCAGACGGTAACATGCTGGCTCGCAAAGTGAGCCGTTCCGTCCCTGTTCGCGCGAAATGAGAAGATCTTGCGGAAGGCGAGCAGGCTGAACTCGATCCTCTCCGCCCTGAGGTAACTGGCGAACGCGACCACCACGGCGATCGCGTTCGGCGTTAGCTGGCTCGGCAAGACGCCGAAGTACTTTAGCACCTGGAAAAGTCGACAAACTTTAAGCGTCGTTCGCAAAGCAATTCAGGAAAGCCAGGGATGAGAAATAAATAATACCTGGCGCACTTCCGGCCAGAGAGGGAGTCGAAACCCATTTTCGAAATGGGCGACAGGAATTGCAAGCTCGTCCGGGTGCGGGTCGCTGAGGGAATCCCTATCGGTAGGGCAGCGAGCCACGAAATCGGAGTGGATGAACTGGTCAGCGGCGGCCCGATATTCCTCCTTCGTGAGGTTGGCGCAGTAGAAAATGTCGTCGAGGAAGGCCTTGGCGCACTTGGCTCGCCCCTCTGTTTCCGCCTCGCCAACCATAGTGTGTGATCCGCCGAGTCACAAAGGTCGCGAAGACGAGCTAAAATCTGCGAGAGAAACAGAAGGAGAAAGAGCGCGAGGAGGAAGAAGTAAATGCGGTGGTTGAAAAGAAAAACGGTCGGCTATTTATAGGAATAAGGAAGGCGGGAAGAAGTCGAAGCGTCGTTATCTGCGGATAGCGGATCCGCGCGGTACTCTCCCGCCTCCAGGGATCCAATTCGCTCCCTGCGAGTCGACAACCTGTTAAAAGTTTTTCCCCATTGGCGAGCTAACACTAAAAACAATGAATCATAAAGGGAAAAAGCAAGGGAGGTGCACGAGTGCGAGTAATAGAGATGTAATTCACACGAGAGCAAACCAAGCGGAGAAAAAGAACGAGATAAAAAGCAAAAAAAATAAGAGGCTCGCAAGCGAGTCAAAGTACTGTTATTACAGACTCATAAAGATTGTTCGCGACCCCTCCTAATGAAGAGGAGGGGGGAAGAAAAACAATAAAAAAGCAACACGAAGATCCTCAATATCGCAACCACTTCCAGCGACCGCGACCCCGGACACCGGAGCGAGGGGGGACTCGCGGGTAGTGATACTCGCGGAGTGACCGGTTCGCCTGGCTCGTCAGCCGCATGTAGTCATCGATGCGAGCAATATACACCCCGGGGGAGATCGCGTCGCCCTGATCGGTCGGTCGTATCTCAGCGAGAACGCGCGCGTTCGCGTCTTCCATCGCGGCGAACCTTTCTTCATTGGCGAGCCGGTCTAGCCGATTCTGCTCGTGTAGATCCCTTAGCAGGGTGGTATGCTTCTGAAATATCTCCGTGACCCGCCTCTTCATTCGCTCCGGATCGCTGGGATCCCCCAAAAAGTCAGCAACCTGGCTCGGCGAAGGGGGTGGAGACATCTCCAGCGCTCCAGACTCTGACTCTGAGAGAGGGCTCGTCGGGTTACCTGCGAAGTAGGAATCAGCGACAAAGTGAAGAGCAACACTCAGTGACAACAGTCTAACCTAGTGGAGGAATTGGAGTACTAGGCCGCTGGCGGGAGGTGCCCGGCTGACCCCGGAATGCCTCAATAAAGGCAGGGGTGAGGGCCTTACCCAGACCAGGGGCGAGCGCGGGTCTGAAGCCAAGTCCAGGCTCGGCAATCAACGTCCCTCCTGGGCTCCTCTGACCCAGGACGTCGAATCCAGGAGTGGGGATATTTTGATTCGGCATGAGGGGTGAGTTCGCTGGAGGAGGAACTTGATCCTCTGGTGCCGCGAGGGAAGACACTGCATGAAAAGTAAGTACGACTTAGCGAGTCAAGGAACGTAAGGGAAAACGAGGTAGTTCGCTCACCTCGTTGCGAAGGCAAGTCCTGTCTATCAACGGCCCTCGTATCCGCAAGAAGAACGTCACCCCCACCCGTAGAGGAGAGATGGATCTCCGTGTTTGGCCTTCCCGATTCGCTCTCGCCCGGAGGATCATTCTGCGAATATGATAAATAAGGACGAAAAGGAAGAGCACCAAATAAGCAACTGGGCGATAATACCTGAGAGGCGCGCTCGTCATCCGGAGAGTGCGGCGAAGAGGAAGACCCACCCCCACCAGCCGGGCGCCGGACGGCCTTTGCCGTCCTTAGGGAAGGGGGAGGAGGAGAGCGTCGCGGAGAATTCCAGGAGGCGATGACAGCGGCCTTCCCCTTCTGGGCCGCCTGCGAAGCCTTTAGGCGGGCCAGCATCTCGTCCTTTTTCGACATCGCGTTGGGGCCCGCGGCGAGTAAGAAAAGCCAGAGAAAAATGAAAAGTTCGAATGTCGGCCAAGGAGAGTGGTATTTATAGTGGTGGGCATGGGACCCACCGAAAGATTCTCGCCACGTCACCAAGGGGCCGACGAATATCAAGGGTTGGATGATTCTTCGCGAGCCTAAAAAGCCTCGCGAAGAGCGGGGATTGTGTACAACCCCGATATTCGCCTAGAGGACGGGCAACCAAAGGCGAGCGAGCCAGAGGGGACGGCGAGTCAAGAACTCGCCAAGTGCTCGCTAGGAAGCGAGCGAGTCAAGAACTCGCCAAGTGCTCGCTAGGAAGCGAGCGAGTCAAGAACTGGACAAGTGCTCGCTAGGAAGCGAGCGAGTCAAGAATTGGCTAAGTGCTCGCTAGGAAGCGAGCGAGTCAAGAATTGGCTAAGTGCTCGCTAGGAAGCGAGCGAGTCAAGAACTGGCCAAGTGCTCGCTAGGAAGCGAGCGAGTCAAGAACCCGCCGAGTGCTCGCGAGGAGGCGAGCGGGTCAAGAACTCACCGATATGTCGCGAGAAGACGAGCGAGTCAGATCCCTTCCAGAGTCATCGGGGTCGGCCAAATTACCCTGTCACCCTTGGTGGTCTGCCTTTAGCCTCTCCAAACAGCGGAGTTTGGCTGTTAGCAGACCCATTTGGAGTGCGGATAGTAAAATCAAGAGGAGGAATCCTGCTATTTGCAGGCCAGATCAGAAAATCTATAAATAGGACCTCAAGGGCACCTTTGGAGAGGATCTCACTTCAGCTTCCTTCTCCTTAGGCTTTCTTTGGTTAGCATTTCCAGAGCTCTCCAAGGTGCCCAAGTCTCAGCTTTGGCTTGGGAGGGGAAGCGCTCAACGATCTTCCGGGTTAGTGGAGGGACCTCCTCGCTGTGACCAAGGTCTTAGTCAATTTCCTAATCTTCCGCCTACCCTCCTCGAGGGATTAGTAAGGGCTAGTCGCCCCTCAATTCGTTGAGGGCCCCGAACTCCACAAGAGACCGAGAAATCGGTTTCAACAATCGAAACCTTATGGATATTAAGATTAAGATAGAACATTACCAAATTTAGCTAATGTATCTGAAATAAGTCCAAACTTTCTCCAATCCCAGATAATTTATAGTCATGACTAAAGTTAATTAAGGCTTTGTTTGGGACAACGGTGAAATTTGAATAGTGGTAATGTGAAATTGTTGTAGTAAAGGAATGATAGCAGATTACCTGCATTTATAACTTTCGTGATAATTTTTTTGCCCAAATTCCACTTTCTAGGGTGTAGGCATTCAAGACAGCTAATGTTTGACCACATCTGTAATTTAATTATAGTGGGATTTTTGGCCTAAACATCGTTTTTTGGAAAATAGCATTCATGGACGCATATACACAAACACCTACATTTTTTTATAACTGCATTCACAATTGTCATCGCAAAGCCTTAAGCCTAAAGATTAGATAAAACTTTTCACACATTCTCCTGAGTCGTTAGAAAAAACTTATAAGGAATCTACATCTATGGTCACATCAAGATTAGTGCTATCAACATATAAAAAAAATACCAGCACCATAAATTTTCATCAAACTTTATCGTGATAGCAAGAATAAGTACCATTTAGCATGTAGTTGTTGGGCTTATAATTGTATCAAACTTTTCATGTCATTATTTTTTAGCTTATTGATTTTTTAAAATGAGTTTACAACTCTGCACATTTGTATTGGGATACGCAAAGCATTCAAGGTATTCCATATTAATTATCTTATAAGTTTTCAATAAATAACCAATTGATGAATACAAAATTTAGAAGATGTTCTAAACCATGAGAGAACATATATTAGAAGAATCTAAATCCTTTAGCACATCTCTTGCAAACAAATCTAGCTGTAAATTCCTTACAATAATCATCAGATTTATGCACTTCATCCTAACAATTTTAGCACTAGGAGACAAATCAAGTAATTCACATCTATGATTAGACATGATATAACCCTTCCATTTTTGTCTTGATTCTCTCAAAAAAGTAACATCAAGAGAATGTTATGTTTATCACAAAAGCCACATAAGGATTCTTCAAGTCTATGACAACAAAAAGATTTTGGTGTTTTCTATAGGTTTGTTTAGATTTTTAATGGTTATATTAACCCTAAAGCGAGCTATTAAAGTACTTGGATAGTTAAGAGAACTCATCAATGATGAAACACTCATTAGTTCGAGGCATATAAATGACCGGTGAAAATTTAAGCTAAATTATACAGGTAATAATCCAAGGATGACAGTAAAAACTATTACTATGTCTATAGAAGAAGAAAAGAGACTTGGATAATAGGAATTTATGTATCCCATGATCACAAAACTCATATTAGATCATGTTGTAGGTAACTTTTTTAAACACATTTAGTTTAGCTTATTTACACACAAACACACTTCTGTTCTCTCTTCTCCAATGCATGCGAGCATTAAATTGGTGTAACATGTGCCTAGAGAAACCCGGGCATGCATCAATGGTGCATATTTGGGTAATACATGCATCAATGGTGCATATTTGGGTAATACATGCATCAATGGTGCATATTTGGGTAATACATAAGTTTTATTAAAACTTCAGATGGAGGGTATGTAGTTACCAATTTTATGGTATTGTTCCAAGTATCATGACTATTGGGTATGAATTATCATTTCCAAGGATCATTTAGTTGAAGATTTTCGAGAATTTTAAATGAACCTTCAAATTAAGAAAACTAATGTTTTATCACGATAAATTGGAGCATGACAATTTTCATAACAAAATCGATGTACATGTAATTATTTATGATTTCCAAACATCATTTCATATTTTTTATATTTGACCTTCAAACAACACAATAAATAAATATTGCAAATCATCAAGCAATTTAGTGATCATCCATACAGTATGAAAAATATATAGAGTACGGCGTATCAAGACGATCATCACCACCAAGACCAATCATCCAGATGATCTACTATATTTTCTTAAGGATATAGTTGTCTATGAAAGAAACAATCGGTGTTGATCTTTACGTGGGTAGGATCCCTTGGGGGTTAATATTGCATTATGGTAAGTATTTACCTCATATTTCATCCCTACTGTCTATAAATACATGTTGAAAAAAAAAACATAAGGGGGGCAACCTGGTGCACAAAGCATCCCCGTGCAGCGAGGGCCCGGGGAAGGGTCTCACCACAAGGGTGAAATGTAGGCAACCCTTACCCTGCATTTTTACTTCCTTAAGCTGATTAACTCCTCCTTTGTCAGGCTTTAGCAATCTTCATTTATGCAGTTATTACATTGTGAAGGAATGAGAAATATTTGAGACAACTAAGCTTGTTCATAATCTAGTTGGGCAGATCTATAGCCGGTGGACTTCTTTCCTTGAAGAGATTGGGCATTCTCCTCAATTCTATAAAGGAGGGATTGTACAAGGGTTCTCCACCAGAAACTACAAAGAAGATAGTCGGTAAAAAACTCGTAATCGACATGTGCTTAGGAATGGATATAGGTGTTCAACCAAACCTCTATAAATCAGTTTGCATTTTTGTTACTACTATTATCTTCATATTCAATTAATTCTCTATACTTAAATTTCATCAACTTCATTTATCTCATGTGAATTGATTAATCAGATATAGAAGCATAGTTTGTTCTTCAACAAACACAATTCACCCTTTATTCTCACGGGTGTGACTAAAACACTTCATGTTGGAGATTAATATAGTTGAAAAAAGATATTCCAAATAAATTTGCGAAACTCACAAAAGGAATGGGGCTGTCTTCCAAATCGCATGTATAAAAATACATAAACAACATTTCTACCGTAGAATCTACTTAAGAAGAGGGAATTACTCATATTAAGCTACTATAGCAAATGTATAAACACTAAACCTACTATATGCCTATATTTCAGGCCTCGGTAAGACGGCCATACTGTAGCATTTCTACAAATTAGACCGAATAGAGAAAGGGAGGGTATAACTTGTGAGAATCCTTCGAATGAGTATCGATTTTTACATGCGTTGGACGAATTCATACCTTGGCGGCATCAAAGATCTCTTCAGACTTCTGTAGATTTAATCTTTTTCGCTCAACAGAGATGGCGCTTCTAATCATGGAGGACATACGATGACGCGATAGAGCAGAGGGCTTCAAAGACAGCGGTAAAGAGACACCTGAACGCCAACAGAGACCGGCCCCCGATGCGCTAGCCATTCCTCCGTCTATAACTCTCTCCGGCCTCTGCTAGTTCTTTGGCGAGATAGAAACGCCGGTCTGAAGAAGATAACACGAGAGTGGGAGAAAGGAATTATTACTTGTTCTTACGTTCAGTGTAAAATAGGTAGATAGGATCCATCATTATAGGCTTTTTGGCAAGAATATCTTGCCAGGTTTTTTTCTGAATCTTTAAATATAGCAAAATGTACCCCCGAATTCAGATTTTTGGTGAAGTGCATTCTAAGCTATTGTCTGGAGGGGTAATTTGGTCCAATCGGTTTTGAAGCTTAAAATTATTAGGGCATTCTCGCTGATTAATCTCGTCGCTTTCCTTCATCCCAGGCGCGTGGGGCGTTCTCATCGTTGGGCGTTATCGCTGCTTGATCCCGTTCGATCCCAGGCGGTGAGTGAAGCTCCCTCTTGCAGTCGTCGGCAGCGTCAACTTCCTCCCCCAGATCTCGTCGTCGGTGAGTGAAGCCCTGCTAGTCCCAAATCTCGTCAAGACAATTAAAGTGGAGCATATTTGTTATAGGACCGCAGTGTGTCAACATTATAGCTCCAAGCAGCCCTGAACATAAAGCCCGATCGGGCCGGCCTGGACCGGGCCCGATCGGGCTTTTTCATGGATCGGGCCGGGCCGGCCCGGTCCCCCCCTGGAATCGGGCCGGCCCGGGCCGGGCAGGCAGCATTGATATGCTGCCTGCTCCGGCCCTTCAGGCCGGGCCGGGCCGGGCCGGGCAGGACCGGGCCGGTCTCGGGCCCGATCCGGGCCGGCCCGGTTTTAAATTTTTTTAATTAAATTATAACTTTTTTAATTTTTTATTTTTATAAATAATAAATAATAACATTTTGAACCAATAATATTGAACAATTTGGAATAAAAATTTTTATTAATATTGAAAATTTGAAACAAAAAATTTAAAATATTACAAAATTTAAGTCATACATTTGTACAAAATACAAAATTGAAAATACAAACCTATAAAAGCTATGATTCTTATAAAATTTAATTAAAAAATTTACATATTTTAAAAAAAGTACATTTAGATTGGACTGCGGATTTAATCATCCTGTAGATTCAAGTTCAACGCGTCCATTTCGTCTTCTATCTCCTCCGAGCTATCCTCCAAAGCTGTTATGTGTTGCTTCCTCTTTACGCTGTCCAAGTAGTCCTTGTAGCATATGCAAACCTCCAGCGAATCTTCGTTAAGCCGGCTCCTCCGCTCGTTCAAAACCCTGCCACTAAGAGAAAAAGCGGACTCCGAAGCTACTGTACTAGCTTGGACAGTTAATAAATCACGGGCCATACAGGCCAAAACAGGATAGGTATTAGCTTTACCTTTCCACCAATTTAAGATATCGAAGTTTTCGATCTCGTCCGAACTCATAAAATCGCTAAATTGAGTTTTTGTGTATAATCCTAATTCATCTAAACTACCAGATGTGCGCGCTTTTTTCCTAGAAGCTAAATCTAAAATTTTATTTTTAAGACTATCTTTCGTTTTGGGTTGCGTTATTTCTTCGCGGGGTCGTGACCCGTATAAGTTATTGTAATAATTATAACTTTGCGTAAAAAAATTAGTAAAACTTGTACTACTAACGGGGTCATCCTCATCATAATTTATATTTAAGGTTAGATTAGTATTGATTTCGTCGATCAAATTTTCTACACCTTCTACGTTAAGTAGCGGATTTAATGCGGCGGCGCACGAAAACATAGGCGGTATTTCTCTATAATATTTTAAAAAATTTTCTTCCATTACTTTAATTAAAGGAGCCCAACCTTGGTGTTTTCTATAATAACTAAATCTTTCTGTGATATGTACGAAATGTTCAATCACTAATGCGCTCGTTGGATAATACACTCCAGATAAAGCAACGGTGGCCCTATAAAAACACTTTAGTAAATCTACATAATATTCTATTATGGTCCAATCAGTTTCACCTAAACCGTGTTCAATATTAAGTAAACTATAATATTCCATTAGAAGATCTTTTTGTAGAAGGGCTCTTTTTAACATTTTATACGTTGAGTTCCATCTAATAGGCATATCTAATTGTGGTTTCAAATATTTCTGATTTTGTGCTTTACAAAATTTTCTAAAATCTTGAGCTCGTTGTTTAGTACAATAAATAGCTTTTAACATGTCGCGAATTTTATTAATATATGATGACATTGCCTTTAAACTATCCTGTACCACTAAATTTAGGACGTGACAAACACATCTAGTATGAAAAAACGCGCCGTTGAGAAATGGTTTTAAATCTCGTTTTAACAATTCAATTGCGGCGCCATTATTGGAGGCGTTATCAAGAGAAAAACTAAGTATTTTATCGTTAATTTTAAATTCCCGCGCACATTTCATAATAACCTTATATAAAGCTATAGCCGTGTGCGGGAATTCAAAACCCGTAAAACATATTACGCGTTTATTTAGCTCCCACGAAATGGGATCAATCCAATGACAAGTGATGCAAAGATAAGCTAATCCTAAATTTAAATTACTCGTCCAAACGTCGCTCGTTAGACTCACACGTCCTTCGAAATTTTCAAAATAAGTAATTAATTCTTGTTTTGCTTCTAAATATAACCTAATCATGTCGCGCCTTAAAGTAATTCTACTAACCTTTTGGTATTTGGGCTGAAGCCCCCCATGTATGTACTCTGTGCCGTCGTCATTGTCGAAGACGCTGAATGGCAGCCCACGTTTGATGACGAACTTCGCCTGCATCTCTCGCTGTCGCATTTGATCGTACGTCCAAATCTGTCCTGCTCCAGAAATTTGAGCTTGACTTGACTCGGGAGGAGCTTGTTTCGACTCGCAAGATTTTTGGTGTCTAACGAGCGTCGAGTTGCCGCTGATGGATAGCAACTTCGAGCACATCTTGCAGCGCGCTTTTCTTTCGGTGCCGACTTGGACCATGTCGAAATGCTCCCAAATACCCGCTCTACGATTGTGCTCCACCACCGAAGCCGTACTTTGGGAAGACGAAGCTGGAGTTGTGGAGGACGACGCCATTGGGAGAGCTAAGAGAGAGAGAGAGAGAGAGAGAGAGATGAGGTGTGAGAAAAGAGAGAGGGGAGGGGGGGTATTTATAGGATTTTTTAGTTTTTTTTTAATTAAAAAAAAAATAATAATAATATATAATATTATTATATAAATATATATAATATATTAAAATGGCAGCCAACGGCTCTAAGAGCCGTTGGCTGCCTTCATGGCAGCATGGCTGCCACATGGCAGCCATGCTGCCATGATATGAGCCTAACGGCTCTAATAAGAGCCGTTAGGCTCATAATCGGGCTAGCCCGAAACCGGTTCGGGCTTTGCCCGGCCCGGTCTCGGGCTAGCCCGATTATCGGGCTTTACCCGGCCCGGACCGGGCCGGGTAGTCCGGCCAAACCGGGGCCCTTTTAGGGCCCCGGGTAAGAGCTCGGCCCGGTTCGGGCCTGAACCGGGCCGGGCTTGACCGGGCCTTGACCGGGCCGGGCTCAGGCCGGCCCGTCAGGCCCGGTTTTTTTGTTCAGGACTAGCTCCAAGTTTCTTGCTAAGAAATATGAGCACAATATTAGAAGCAACCCGGAGTGGCCCGCTACTTCCATGCAAGAAGTAATGCAAAGAGACAACAAAATATCTCTTAGTTTATGGAAGATGTATTGGGTCAAGAAACATGTTGCGAAAAATGATTAGTGGAACGTAGTTAGAGCAGTACAAAGCTATGGGAATACTTTGAGGAAATTTATAGGACCAATCCAGACACAACGATTAAGGTTAAATGTAAGCATGATGTGCTCTCACAAACATGTATATTTAAAAGACTATATATTTGTTGGGGTGCCTTGAAGAAATGTTTCATGGCAGGATGTAGGCCTATTATTGGATTGGATGTGACTCATTTGAAGACATCAACGAGTGGTGTATTGTTATGTGTCGTTGGAGTTGATGGTAGCAACAACATGTACCATATTGCTTACGCCGTTGTTTAAAGGGAAAATACGAAAACTTGGAAATGGTTTGTTAGTCTACTAATACAAGATTTGTGCATTAAAAATTCTTACAAGTGGTCTATAATTTCGGACAAGCAGAAAGGGCTATTGAAAGTTATTGAAGAGCTACTTCCCAATGCAGAACATAGATTTTGCTTGCGTCATATGTATAATAACTTCAAACAAAAATATAGAGGCATACAACTAAAAGACATCCTATGAAAAGCTGCATCCGCTACTAGGATAGTAGACTTTAATAATGAAATGGAAAAGTTGAAAGCTTGCGATAAAAAGGCTTATGAATGGGTTAAAGCAAGAGATGAAAAACATTTGGCAAAATCTCATTTTAGCACGTGGCCTAAATGTGATATGTTGTTAAACAATTTTTGTGAAGCGTTTAACAAAGTGATTCTAAAAGCCAGGGATAAGCCAATAATTACAATGTTGGAGACTATAAGAGTGTTGCTAATAAAGCGGCATCAAACGCAAAGAGATAGGGTGATCTTCAAGTTTAATGGAGAAATATATCATTCCATACAAGAAATTTTGGAAAACAATACAAAAAAATGCACACAATTAATTACATTTTAGTATGGAATGGTCATAACAAATTTGAAGTTGAAGGGTGGATAGGAGATAAATGGACTGTTGATTTGAGTACTAGAAGTTGTAGTTGCAGGCGTTGGGATCTAACCGATATTCCTTGTGTGCATGCAACATCTTGCATATTCTACCGAAGGGAAAAAGTTGAAGAGTATGTTGAACATTGGTATAGAAGGGATATGTTTTTGAGAACATACAAGCACTTGCTAAATCCAATAAAATCATATAAGGAATGACCAACGGTGATTTTGAATCCAATAGTTCCATGAAGTAATATTCACAAGAAGCCCGGAAGGCCGTCAAATCATGCTAGGAGAAAAGAAGAGGACGAATTAGAAGATCGAAAATATAGAATAAAAAGGCATGGGTTGAAGTACACGTGCTCAAACTGTGGGATGAGAAGACATAACAAAAAAGTTGTGTTGCATCCTCCAAGACCCAAGATATACCGTCTTCAAATCAAAAGTTACCGATAAGAGTGTTTTCATGAAGTACTTTTTTATCATTATTTAATATTTGATCATTTTATTAATAAGGTCGTGTTTATATGCAAGTAAGGAGAAATATGTGATCTGAATTTTATGCTTGCGGAGTTGATCGTGATGTGGAGGAGTGTGTAGTTTAGCTTTGTTGTCTTTTTTATTATATTGACAGCTGTAATGTTTTAATATTTTGATGTTTGGAATACTATGATGTAATTTTATGTCAGGCTATAAAGTTTATGCTTCTTATTTTCAATTTGTGCATTGCTGTAAGAGCCACAATATGGCCATTTAGCCGTCTGTATCAAATAAGAAGGCTAAAAAGTTTGGGCCGCAAATAAGATTGCCACACAATTCGGTCTACAAATAAAAAAAAATGCTACAAAATATCAGCTAAAAATGCTACAAATTTCAGTCCTCAAATAAAAATGCTACACTTTTCGGGCTGCAAAAAAATACTAATGAATCGGGCTGCAAATAACAATGTTAAAATTTTTGGTTTTACAAAATTTGGGCTGCATATAGCGTTTTACAAAATTTGGCCTGCAACTAGAAATTTAAAAGAATACAGGGTGCATGGTGCTAAAAATAGAAATTTTCGGTTTTGCTATATTTAGGAGTAGGGTGCACTTTGCCAAAAATCTGAATTTGGGGGGTGCCTTTTGCTATATTTAAAGATTCAGGGTGTACATTGCCAAAACCTGGTAATTCCAGGGTGCATCTTGCCAAAAAACCATCATTATATAAATACGTTCTATTTAGTGTAAAATAGTCGATGGCAGTAGATTAGGGACCTCATTGGCGGAAAATTTATTGGTACAGGTAATGAGGTAAAGCATCATGATTTACTGTGCGCGTGCAAATCTGATCATCCGTTGTTGTGCTTGATCAAAAATACGGTTGTATGTCCACCGAAAGATCGCGGATCCTACGGTTGGAATTAATCTCACACGGTTGATCACGTGCGTTACCCGTACCAAAAAATTGTTCCTTATTGGCGTGGCGGATCCCCGGTTGCACAGACCGTCATGCGCGGTCATGGTTGTAGCCCATCGGCCGCGCGACGGGAACCGTCTCGCTCCCTAAAAACAGTAGATTTCCCGTAGACATTTATCGCGGGGAGTCCATTGAGGTTGTAGTGGCCTCCACAGGGAGGAGCTCCGTGGAACATCCGCTCCTCCAAAGTGACCCATCATTAGATAAATTTAAATGTTACATGCATTTAGGGAGAGAGACAGAGAGAGAGAAATAAATCCTATTAAGAGATTAAAATAAAATAAAAGTGAAAATTTATCTTAAAAATTTGTCTTACACTTTTCATGTAGGTTGTACAAAACTATCGGGCCCACAAAACCTGCCTAGATCTTTCTAGTGAGAAGCCCAAAATAGGCTTGGGCCCGATTCAAGGACCGCAAAAAAATGGCTTAGACAGACAGTTTTATGGCCTTAAGGGCGTGAAAATAAACATTGTTATTTTTCACGTTGTGATTCAAACCATAGGAGAAGCCGCTGCAAATATCAACATCAATAAAGTTTACGACAACTGTTGAAGCCTGAAAAATCTCGGCTCCAAATATTTAAATCTAGGCAGCCTAAAGTTACTGGTCCGGCAATCTAACTACACAGGTCAAAAGGCAAGGGCAAAGAGACTAAGTTTTTACGGCATTACTTATATGGCGTGAATATTGACATTTTTACGGATCATAGGAGCATGAAGTACATGTCAGATCAGAAGGAGCTAAATATGCGACAAAAAGGTGGATGGAGTTCCTAGGGGATTATACTTTCGAGATTCACTACATTCCCGAGAAGGGAAATGTTGTCGCTGATGCATTAAGTCGGAGGGCTTTTGCGCAAGCAAACTGGATTCAGATGCATGGTGAGCGTCTAATCAGTGACTTGAAGTCCCTTTCGATTACGTGCGTCGAGAGGAGGCAAAATGCTACTGCATGCTTGAGCTGGATCGAGGTAAAGTGCGACCTTGCAGATCGAGTCCGTCAGTCCTTGGAGTTTGATGAAGGCATGAAATGGTATGTGACAGAGACCGTGGATGTGTCTAATGTCGAGTTCTCTTTTGAAGATGTATTTTTTATAAAGACAGTCGTTTGTGCATCCCAAATTTCAGGAAATTACGGGAGGAGTTGATGTACGAGACTCATTTTACCAAGTATTCAATCCACCCAGGGAGCACAAAGATGTACCAAGACATGAAGCACTTATTCTGGTGGCCGGGTTTGAAGAAGACATAGATCTATACGTGGCGAAGTGTCATACTTGCGCACTCGTGAAGGCAGAATATCAAAAACCTGGTGCCTTTCAGAAGTCGTTACCGATTCCGAAATGGAATTTTGATGACATATCTATGGATTTCGTGCATGACTTGCCGAGATCACAACATGGGAACGATGCCATTTGGGATATCGTAGACCGATTGACGAAAGTATCTCACTTCATTCCAAACAGGAGAGACGATTCAGTTGAAAAGATGGCAAAATTATATGTGGATAATATAGTACGATTGCACGGTGTGCCCCGTAGCATCGCAAGTGGTCGAGATTGGCGCTTCACACCAAATGATTGGAGGCTAATCCACCAACTATTTGGTACCAAGCTGAAGTTTAGTACTGCCTTCCACCCTCAAACAAATGGGCAGACTGAACGGTCCAATAGGACAATGGAGGATATGCTCTGAATATGTGCCTTGGATTTTGGCAAGAGGTGGTAGACCATCTCTATATGATCGAGTTTACCTACAACAATAGATACCAAGCAAGTATACAAATGGTGCCCCTCGAGGCCCTATATGGTAGAAAATGTCGTACTCCATTGGCTTGGGCAGAAACAGGCGACACAAAGTTGTTCAAGCGAAAAGACGTCGATAATGCAAATTTGGTGATTCGAACAATCCAGGAGCGGTTGTTGAGCGCTCAGGATAGACAGGCAAAATATTATTACACCAAGCATCGAAATATCGAGCTCGTTGTTAGCGGCTGTGTTTACTTGAAGATCAAATCATTCAAGGGTGTATCGAGGATTCGACGCTTGAAAAAGCCAAGTCCAAGATACCTTGGACGGTTTGAAATTTTGGAGCGTGTTGGTGAAACTGCCTACCTGCTTGCTCTTTCGACAGAGTGAAGCTGTTTGCACGATGTGTAACACCTCCCCTGCAATGACTATATAATATGGGTCCGGGCGGGACCCCACAACATATAATCGCCACAGCTTTAGTATTAAAAAGTGATATAGATCTAACCATCTCAAAACTCAGAACCAACACAGCGGAAACAATAAATAAACCACAGAAGTGTCCACATCTACATAAGAGTACTACGGCCTTAAAGCCTTACAAAACTCATACTCAAGTCAAAACAAACAGGGCATAGAAAAGTCCAACAGATCACCACAATCCTAAGCTACCTCGGCATGCAAGCCGGAACAGGTAAAGACATCAAATCAAACAAGAGAACATGAAAAATGCACTTCATGAAGCTTAGGCCTTTCTGGTTGGCGAGCTAGGTCCAGCCAGCGATCCTTGCCCTGCATCCAAATCACAAAGAGCGGTATAATGAGGGTCAGCTTTGGCTGACCAACAACGGTGTAACAACACCCCTCCTCCCGGCCGTCCTAGCGGACCCCGGGGAACTACATCACCCTGCAAGTCAACACTTCGTATGCAAATGTAATAAACAGTAATAACATAAACACGACATGAATGAGTGTCACAATCATCATCCACGTTTCTATGTTGAGCAATAAAAGTAAGGGGATCTAGCAATGCAGCATGTATGCAAACCTGAGTTTCACCCAAGGCACCTTATTGCGTGTATGCTTCTAACATAACAACACACATCAACATTTCATAACAAACCAAGGGTACTCATCATTTCCCCCACAGGCGTACAAGCCCAAGGACAAGAACTCCACTGAGACCTCACCCCTTACATGACTCATCTTGCCAACGAGCGCATCAGCATACTTGTTCTCGCCACAATCACTAAGCCAAAAGCCAAGAACTCCACTGAGACCTCACCCCTTACATGGCTCATCTTGCCAACGGGCGCACCAGCATACTTGTTCTCGCCACAGCCCAGAAGGGGACTTGTCTTGCCGGGACACTCTCCCCACATGAATCCAAGCATTCACGGGCTAGCCAGCCGACCACAAAGACAAACCACGCCTTCACATACACATAACAATTACCCTTTTCAAACCAACGTTCATTCTCACACGAACATAAGGGCAACACATACGACGTTTTCGCCGTCATCGGATTTCTAGCAAAATCCCTAAAATGCACATTAAGCAACATCACCGAATCGGACCACCGGTCACGATTTCGGCTTCACCCAAAATGCCTAATCCACTAACGGAGTGGATCTCTAGTGCAAAATCATGTCGGGGACAGACTCAATCAACCCGATGGTTCTTCTTGAACCAAGCGACCCAAACCCCTCTCACTTGAGAGATCTGGTGCCATAACATTTCAGAAAAGAGAAAGGTACAAGCATAGATGCCATGCACGCATCCTAAAACCGGGAGGAGAGATGTCGTTACCCTAAGAGTTCTCTTCCTCGCCATGGATCAGTTGAAAGGCACGGATAGAAAGAAGCGCATTCTAGTCCTCTCCACAGATCTGGTCTCAGATCGGCGAACGGAGCTCCGGTGCTCCAACAATGACAGATCTAGCCTTCTTCTTCCTCCAAACCCTTCCTCTCTTCTACGCCTCCAAAAGCACAAAGGACTTCCCGAAAAGAGAAAAGAACTTCTCTGCCCTAAATAAGACCTTAGGATGCACTTATCTAGACCAAGATCCAAACAGATCGTACGTCCAGGAAACGCTACTTACGGAACAGGTTCTGCCAGTTAACGCCCGCGTTCGTCGAACTCCCTTCGGCGAACTCCCTTCGTCGAACTCTTCGTCGAACTCCGTTCGACGAACTCCCTTCGTCGAACTCCGTTTGACAAACTCCCTTCGTCGAACTCTTCGTCGAACTCTTCGTCGAACTCCGTTCGACGAACTCCCTTCGTCGAACTCTGGCGTCGAACTCCGTTCGACGAACTCCCTTCGTCGAACTCTGGCGTCGAACTCCGTTCGACGAACTACCTTCGTCAAACTCCGGCGTCGAACTCCGTTCGACGAACTCCATTCGTCGAACTCCCTTCGACGAATGAAACTAACTCAACCGTCCCAGCGGTTCCGGACTCCCTTCGACGAACGAAACCAACTCAACCGTCCCAGCGGTTCCGGACTCCCTTCATCGAACTGCGTTCGACGAACTCCCTTCGTCAAACGCCCTTCGACGAACAAAGCCAACTCAATCGTCCCAGTGGTTCCGAACTCCCTTCGTCGAACTGCGTTCGACGAACTCCCTTCGACTAACACAATCGCAAAAGGGGCTGCAGCTAACGCCTGCGTTAACACCTAACGCCGGCTCTAGCTCCCAGATACAGAAAGCCTGGGGTGTTAAACGATGTGTTTCACATATCCGTGTTGAGGAAGGTGTTGCAAAAGCCTACTCATGTTGTTGTTGATGTTCCAGTGCCAATTGATGGTGGGCTAAAGACAAAAGTCAAGCTTATTCATATTTAAGATATTGAAGTCAAGCAGTTGCGGAACAAAATGATTAGAATGGTCAAAGTTTGCCGGGACATTTGCGGTCGTGAGGAGCATTCATGGGAGCGAGAGCAGACCATGCTTGAGGAGTTCTCCGAGTTGTTCCGTTGAGGTATAATTTATATGTTTTGTACTTTTGAATGCTTTCTTAATTCTGGAAGTTCAGGACAAACTTTATTTAAGGGGAGGGGGATTGTACACCCCAGGTTTTCCTAGCTGTAGAGAGCATGGGCATATGTTAGCAGGAGCTAACACTGAGCATTAGTGATATTAACTGGAAGATATTGGCTAGATGTCAAGGTGATCGACTAGATCGATTCGATTAGTCATCAAGTCCAATACTAACGCTAGGCGTTAGTGCTGATGTTGGCATTAGGTATCAACTTGATGACTTAACCTTGTCATCGTGAAGCTCCTTTGTAGTCGAGAGGTCTCGACGATTCGACTAGAAGGATAACGCCCGGCGTTAGTGTTAACGTCGACATTAGATCAAATCCACCGCTCCTAGGACTAACGCGAGCATTAGTATTAACGTCGGCGTTAGCTCATTATTCAGATTTTTCAAATTGAATCGTGGTTGTTCATTTCTTATTGGATTTTGGATTTGATGGCTGGGATTTATCCCGACTCAGCTAAGGCAGCAGGAGTAATCTTCCTTTCTTAATTTTAACTTCTCACTTTCTCTCTCTCCAAAGGAAAGGAAGAAGAGGGCTAAGGAAGAAAAAACTTCATCCAGCCATTAGAAGAGCTTCCAAACTCCGATTCATGCGCCGAGTTCAAATCCGTGGAGGGTAACTTGCTGTGAACCTTTTCATTTGGATCGTTTGTGGATTCATGGCGCCAAAACGATCATCAAGGGTAACAATCCTTCATTTTGATGATAAGACACGCTAGTCCTATGTTTTGTTGTTAGCATAGTGCATGAAAGTTCCTCATTCATTAATTAATGAAAGGTTATACTTTCATTTGGTAGATGTGGTCATCCCTGGTATGAACTGCATATAGACTCTGATTCGAGTACGGATATAGATATACAGTGTGAAGCCCATCTGAGATATATTGGTCTGGATTGGTGATGGCTGAATTGCGCGCCGGAGAAGAATCTGTACTTATTGTGTTGTTTGTATAACTTAAATGGTATATACTGGGTTGTATATTGTGTTGGAGAGCAACATCAGGAAACACCTTCATTTATGAAAGAAAATGGTGTTCTGTTGCTAACACCCGGCGTTAGCGCCAACGCCAGTGTTATCGTCAGTGATACTAGGTATCGCTCAGTGTGATTGGAAATTGCCCTTGAGGATGTGTTGATGACCTAGCGGTGGTTATCTCATTGGCAGGCCGAGGTGAAGTTGTACCTGCATCGTGTTGGTTGTTCACGATGATTGAGTCGGGCAAGGCGGATATGAACCCATTCTATGTTGGTCGGTAAAGAGGTCGCTCCTCAGCGCACCGTCTGATCTTGGAAAGGAAGTCCGGGAAGCGTAATGGCTTGACCGACAATTGCTCAATTTACCATCTAAGTTTGTATAACTGAGAATGGAGGTGGCACTCGGGGAGTACACCGAAAGCATGTCGTGAGAGCACGAAACGTGTGGTCATGTGTGCCAACGTTTGTGGTGATTGTGCATATGTCTATTGTGTTAGATGCACTTTCATGTTTAGATATATGTTGTTATATTGCTGACTTGCAGGGAAGGCATGCCACTGCCCCGGAAATGGGGTGGGGTCGTTACACCATTGTGGTCAGCTAAAGCTGACTGTTGTTTTATTTTCCCACGTCTTTGTGGATTGTACATGTGCAGGTGCTGGCGAGCCGAACGGGAAATAGTCGGGTTGAAGCCCATTGTTGTGCTGGCCCTCGAAGGTCAATCTTGTAAGTGCTTAACTTTCATGTATTGTTGGCCTACATTTTGATGCCTGTAAATCATGTAGTGAGTAAAACACTTGTTATGTACAACATGTATGGCCTTAAGGCCAAACAATTTTTGTCATATACATATGGCATTCCTAGTTGGTGATGCGGGCATATTCTGGTTCAAGATTTAATAAAATGCTTTTGTTAGCTTCTAGCTCTGTGATGTCAAGTTGGTTGATTAAACTATTCCGTAACACTTTATCTTGCTCATTTAATATGGTGTGGGGTCCCGATCGTACCTACTATTATATTACTAGGAATGGGCAGGGTGTCACAGAGGATACTACCTTGAGGAGAGGAGAGGATGGGCGATCTCTTTCTTTTTGAACTAGATATTTTGTCGTCATATGACTTAGAAGATTACTACTACGAGACTTTATATACCCCTTCATGGGTTTTCATTCATGATTTATATACATCATCTGTGAAAATTTCTCTAAGGACCTTGTGAGAGCAAGCAGGAATCGATTATGCAACTAAGAGATACTAGCCAAAGCAACCAGAAACAATCTTCAGGCAAATATGTGATCTTTATTGATAGCATAAAACTTCATTACAGGGCAAGACATGCTTGGCGAGACATGATTTCGCCAGCACAAACACCAAAAAAGGAAATACAAGGAAATGCAGATAACTGAGACCGCTCCAGACCGCGCGACCTCCCTGCGACTTCAACACACTGCCAGACCGCAGCGACTTGACGATCACAGAACCCCACCAACTCACTGATCAAGCCGCCCACTTCTTCCGACCTCCTGATTCTCCCGAACTCCAGCACCACAACTCCAAGCCGCAGACCGCCCGAACACTTTCAGAGGAAGAGGTGAACGCTGCTGCCCGCACTATCCGCAGAAGCTGCACAAAAGGAATTCAATCAGCAGACCGCACGGTCAGAATAAAACAGACCGCAGGAACAAGCCGGACTCAGCTTACACTTGGTGTCTCTCTATTATGCTGCTACAGTGGCTCCTATTTATAGGCGCGGGACCGGATCCAGTCACCACCCTATGAGATAGGATCACCACCCTCCAGACCGCGCGACCAGACCGGTCAACCCGCGCGATCAGCAACAGGACTCCTACTTCATTTTGGTGAACACGCCAGCTTCAACATCGACCATGAGAGACCGTCACTCTCACAACAGACCGCGACTCCACAAGGAGCTCGCCAGACCGCCCGAAGCTGTTCACCACCTGTGTTCGCCCGAGACCGCGAACACAGCCAGTTCTCCATCAGATCGCGAACTCCTGTCCGCATGACGATCTCCTCCTGAGACCGCGAACAGCAATCAGCTCGCATACCAGCCTCCTCCTGAGACTGCGCACTGAGACCGCGCGACTAATTTCCTTAGTCCGCGAATACTACCAGAGAACCTGGACTACCCTGTGCGGTCACACCAGACCACCACAGCCTAGAAGAGGACAACCCGCCACGCGGTCAGAGGCAGACCGCGCGGCTCCACCTTGCCGCCTTGGACCAGATACCAGCAGTCATTCCAGGAGACCGCAGCTAGGCTGATACCAGCCAGACCGCCCGGACAACCCGCCAGGTCGCGCGACCTCGCCAGTTCGCCCGACCTTCTCCCAGACCGCCCAGGTCCAAAAGCCCTCTAACTTCCACTTCAACATTTTCAACACTCCCCCTTGAAGTGGGAAGTTGAAACCAGTCCAAGTAACTCCCTTAGCCGTGTGAACGGCCCCTTTGCCAGCGCCTTTGTGAAGATGTCTGCGACATTGTCCGCACTCCGCACATGCCCGACCGAAAGAGATCCCTCCAGCACCTTCTCCCGTATGAAGTGGTGCTCGATCTCCATATGATTGGTCCTCGCGTGACAAACTGGATTGGTTACCAGTTTGAGAGCACTCTCGTTGTCACCGCGTAGCAGAGTCGGCTCCCGAACCTCCTTGTGGACGTCTCCCACCAACCTCCTAAGCCAGATGGCTTCCTGAGCTGCCAAGGCCGAAGCCTTGTATTCCGCTTCTGTGGTGGAGACCGATACGGAATCCTGCTTCTTGCTGCACCATGATATAGCCGTAGGGCCCGCCATGAAGACGAATCCAGATGTCGACTTCCGATCATCTGAATCTCCCCCGTAATCAGCATCCATGTATCCATGCACCTCGAAGCCCGCATCCCTCCTGTACAGGAGACCCAAGTCCGAGGTCGCCTTGACATACTTCAAAATGTTCTTGGCCGCTAGCAGATGAGGTACCCGTGGCTCCGCCATATACCGACTCACTCTGCCTACCGCATATGCAATATCCGGCCTTGTGATCGTCAGATAGATCAAGCTCCCAACCAGAGCTCGGAACACCAACGGATCTTGCATAATCCTCCCCTCATCCTTCCGAAGCTTCATAGCCTTCTCCAGAGGTGTGGAGGTGCACTTCCCTTCCTTCATGCCGAATCGATCCACGATCCGCTCCGCATACCCGGCCTGGGTCACCAGCACTCCACCTTCCTTCCTCTGCACCTCAAGTCCAAGGAAATGGTGAAGCTCCCCCAGATCCTTCATCTCGAACCTGATAGATAGCTCAGCCCGAAGCCTAGCTACCTCCACCTTTGAGTTCCCCGTCACGATCATATCGTCGACGTACAGCAGCACGATGACCTGAAGCTCCCCGCTCTTCTTGACGAACAAGCTTGAGTCCGAGTCTGAAGCAACAAATCCACAGAATAAGAGATACTCTGCGATCTTCCCGTACCACGCCCTCGGCGCTTGCTTCAACCCATACAGGGCCTTCTTCAGCTTGCAGACATGCTCCGGAAAATTTTCAGACACGAAACCTGGTGGCTGAGCCATGAAGATGTCCTTGTCAATCTCGCCGTACAAGAAGGCATTCTTGACGTCGAGCTGCCAGATCTTCCATCCACTGAACGCCGCCAAGGCAATGATGAATCGAACTGAAGTCATTTTTGCCACCGGACTGAATGTCTCATCGTAGTCTTCACCGTATTGCTGCGAAAACCCTCGAGCTACAAAACGAGCCTTGTACCGCTCGATACTGCCGTCAACTTTCTTCTTCAGCTTGTAGACCCACTTGCATGTCACAGGAGTGGTGCCCTTGAGCTTGGGCACAAGAGACCAGGTCTCATTCTTCTCGAGAGCTGCCATCTCTTCTTGCATCGCAACGTCCCACTCCTTCACGCCTTTGGCCTTCTCAAAGCTCGACGACTCCCTCTCATCCAAGGGACCAGCGAAGAAACATGAGACGAAGCTCACTGCGTTTCCTCCTGTATAGCGATCAGGGGCAACGATCGATCGCTTCGACCTCCTCAGCTCCTTCCCCTGAACCGCATTGTCTTCAGCTGCTTCTTCCCTAGCTCCCCTTCCAGACGTGCTAGGAGCAATGCTCCCCCTGCTCCCTGAACCAGAAGCCCCCGTCTCGGAACTAGAAGGAGATGGACCACCTGGTGATACAGGTAGCTCCACCTGAAGGTCTTCCACTGCTTGCTCCGGCTCCTCCACCCTGCTCTCTGGTAGTTCCACTCCAGAAGACCCCTTGTAAGATGTCACCTCATCAAATACAACGTCGCGAGATACAACAAATCTCCGCGTCTCCGGGTCCATGCACTTCCATCCTTTCTTCCGCTCATCGTATCCCACGAAGACTAGCTTCCTTGCTTTCGCATCTAGCTTCGTCCGAAGAGCATCTGGAACATGCACATAGCAGGTGGAACCAAACACTCTAAGGTGTGCCATGCTTGGCTTCTCCTTGAAAATCATCTCATGCGGAGTTAACATGTTGATGGGACTAAGAGGCATCCGGTTGATGACGTAAGCAGCATAAGACATTCCCTCCGCCCAGAAGGACTTTGGGATACTCTTGGCATGCAGCCAACACTTGCAGGTCTCCGTCAGATGACGGATCTTCCGTTCCGCAACTCTGTTCTGTTGTGGAGTATGCGCACAAGTAAGCTCCCTCCGGATGCCCGCCTTCCTGCAGAAACTAGAGAACTCACTAAAGGTGAACTCCCCTCCGTTGTCAGTCCTCACCTTCTTCACCCGCAGTCCCAGCCGACCTTCCGCGAGCTCCTTGAACTCCACAAACTTGGCGAACGCCTCCGCCTTCTCCTTTAGAAAATAAACCCAGACATATCTGGTGTAATCGTCGATCAACACCAGCATATACCTGCTGCCTCCGAGGCTTGGGGTAGCAGTCGGTCCCATTAAGTCACCGTGGATGCACTCCAACGGCACACTACACCTTATCTGCGACTTGTCAAACGGTAGTCGATGAGACTTGCCGAACTGACATCCCGCGCAAACATGACCTTCTCCGTAGGAAGATAGACTTGGCAGGCCCTTGACCAGACCTCTCACCGCCATAGCTTTTAGTTTGTCCATCCCTACATGCCCCAACCTCTCATGCCATATAACGGCACCATCATTCGTCTTCATCTTGTCGATGTAGGAGCTTGTCGATAAAACGAACAAGTCCTTTGCCCGTCTCCCGACATGAACGACCTCGGCCTTCACGACCTCAACATTATGTAGAAACTTCACTTCTGTTGGGCCGAACAGAACGTGATACCCAGCGTCTACAGCGTTAGTCACGGAGAAGAGGTTTTTCTTCATTCCGGGCACATGATAGACACTCTTCAAAGTAAGTGGCCCTCTATCACTGCCCAAAGAAACAACCCCCACCTTCTCTACTGGATGCACAATATTATCAGCAGTAATGATAGCATTGTTACCTGTGTAGGGCTGTGCAGAAGAAAGCTTGGTCCCTTCTCCGGTGAGGTGATGACCACACCCCGAGTCCACGATCCAGTCCTCCAGATAGTTGATAGGATCCGAAGCTCCAACAGAAGCCGAGAAGGCTCCTCCCCATCCTCCATCTATATGTCTGACCTCAGCTTCCTCCTTCTCCGCAGCATGCCCTGCTTGAGTGACCACTCTGCAATCTTTCCTGATGTGGCCAAACTTGCCACACTTGTAGCACTTCGGACCTTCTCCCTTCTTCTTCCCGTCAGCCTTGGGAGCATATCCCCTTTCCTGCTGCCCAGAAGTTGAAGGCCCAAAACCTCCGGTGGTCTTCTTCTTCTTATCCCACTTCTTCTTCTTCCCCGAGAAGAGCACTTCGCCATCTCCCCCAGTCACTGACAACCCCGCCATCTGTCTTGCCAAGCTTTCTAGCGAAGCAAGCAAGTTCTCCAGCTCCAACAGAGACGGCTGATTTGCCCATCCCTGTACCGACGTTACAAAGGAAACATATTCCTTCCGCAAGCCGCGGATGATGTGCCTCTTCAGCTTCGCCTCAGAGATAGGCTCATCAGGATCCAGTGCTGAGATTTCAGCACACAAGTTCTTCATCTTCAGAAAGAAGTTTGAGATAGATAGATCACCCTGAGCCGACCTTGCCAGCTCATTCTCCAAGAACTGTAGTCTTGCTACATTCTTCTTGTTAAACAGCCCATCCAGGGCTCTCCAGATCTCTGTAGCCGATCCACACCCCAAGATGTGATCAAAGAGATCAGGTGAAATAACACGCTTCAAGGTGAACTCGGCCTTGGCATTGGTCTTCCTCCATGCCCTTACAGCCGGACCGTTATCACCAGCTTCCGTTGCCTTCACCTCTTCTGTCTCATTTCCTCCAACAACTTCCCATAGGTCCTCACCCAGAAGATAGCTCTGCATACACGACTTCCACTTTTTGAAGTTAGTCGATGTAAGCATCTCAATACCAAGACCTCTTGAATATCCACCTTCCATTGCTCTCCACTGGTTCCTCCTTCACAAAGGCGATGGCTACTCTAAGTTGCAACCTGCTCTATCCACTCCAACCTACCTCTGATACCATGTGAAAATTTCTCTAAGGACCTTGTGAGAGCAAGCAGGAATCGATTATGCAACTAAGAGATACTAGCCAAAGCAACCAGAAACAATCTTCAGGCAAATATGTGATCTTTATTGATAGCATAAAACTTCATTACAGGGCAAGACATGCTTGGCGAGACATGATTTCGCCAGCACAAACACCAAAAAAGGAAATACAAGGAAATGCAGATAACTGAGACCGCTCCAGACCGCGCGACCTCCCTGCGACTTCAACACACTGCCAGACCGCAGCGACTTGACGATCACAGAACCCCACCAACTCGCTGATCAAGCCGCCCACTTCTTCCGACCTCCTGATTCTCCCGAACTCCAGCACCACAACTCCAAGCCGCAGACCGCCCGAACACTTTCAGAGGAAGAGGTGAACGCTGCTGCCCGCACTATCCGCAGAAGCTGCACAAAAGGAATTCAATCAGCAGACCGCACGGTCAGAATAAAACAGACCGCAGGAACAAGCCGGACTCAGCTTACACTTGGTGTCTCTCTATTATGCTGCTACAGTGGCTCCTATTTATAGGCGCGGGACCGGATCCAGTCACCACCCTATGAGATAGGATCACCACCCTCTAGACCGCGCGACCAGACCGGTCAACCCGCGCGATCAGCAACAGGACTCCTGCTTCATTTTGGTGAACACGCCAGCTTCAACATCGACCATGAGAGACCGCCACTCTCACAGCAGACCGCGACTCCACAAGGAGCTCGCTAGACCGCCCGAAGCTGTTCACCACCTGTGTTCGCCCGAGACCGCGAACACAGCCAGTTCGCCATCAGATCGCGAACTCCTGTCCGCATGCCGATCTCCTCCTGAGACCGCGAACAGCAATCAGCTCGCATACCAGCCTCCTCCTGAGACTGCGCACTGAGACCGCGCGACTAATTTCCTTAGTCCGCGAATACTACCAGAGAACCTGGACTACCCTGTGCGGTCACACCAGACCGCCACAGCCTAGAAGAGGACAACCCGCCACGCGGTCAGAGGCAGACCGCGCGGCTCCACCTTGCCGCCTTGGACCAGATACCAGCAGTCATTCCAGGAGACCGCAGCTAGGCTGATACCAGCCAGACCGCCCGGACAACCCGCCAGGTCGCGCGACCTCGCCAGTCCGCCCGACCTTCTCCCAGACCGCCCAGGTCCAAAAGCCCTCTAACTTCCACTTCAACATTTTCAACATCATCATGCTTGGGTTTTCTGTGATGTATGCTTCCGCACAATTTTTATACTACGTGAATATTTTGTAATGATGTATAGTCTCACAAGGCGAATGTTCCGACAATTGGGTCGCGGGTCGGGTGAGAGGGGTGGATCCTCTACCGAAACACAAACTTTTTGGAGGGACGCTTGCCTTGGGCATAATGATCCCCTTTGGTTTTAAGAAGGGGGTCCTTACACTACCTATGAATAAAACACTTCATAAAAGGTTTAAAGGTATACCATTTGGTTTTTGCTAAAGTAGAAACCATACTTGACAAAATCACCTGAAACTTTACTCATTGATCAATAATGACTAACATATGAGCCCACATATTTCATGTTAACCATTTTAGAGAAATCCTACCCTAAGGTACTTAATTATTCAAAGCAAGGGAGTTATTCAAGTGTGACAATTAAATGAATTTAATTTAAACTATATCATCAATTGTACAAAACATATTATGAGTTAACCATGTGCAAATATCCTCAAATTATAACTCATGGTTAGTCATGACATAATAAGTGTACCATAAAAATATGAGAATTAAATTCAATCATTAAAGCCATATTATTTCAATAATAATCAAAGTGTGACAATTAATTGAATTAAAGTATACTCTTCCAATGTATAATTCATACTATGAGTTAACCATGTCCAAATGTCCTCAAATTATAACCCATGGTAATTCATGACATAGTAAGTGTACCATAAAAACATGGGAAATAAATTTAAATCATTAAGGCCATAGTATTTCAATATTACCAAAGTGTGACAATTAATCGAATTAAACTATACTCTTCCAATGTATAATTCATACTATGAATTAACCTTGTCCAAATGTCCGCAAATTATAACCCATGGTCATTTATGACATAATAAGTGCACCATAAAAATATGAGAATTAAATTCAATCATTAAGGACATATTATTTCAATAATATCAAAGTGTGACAATTAATTGAATTAAAATATACTCTTATAATGTATAATTCATACTATGAGATAACCATGTTCAAATATCCTCAAATTATAACTCATGTTCTTTCATGACATAATAAGTGTACCATAAAAACATGATAATTAAATTCAAACATTAAGGCCATATTATTTCAATAATATCAAAGTGTGATAATTAATTGAATTACACTATACTCTTCCAATGTATCATTCATACAATGAGCTAACCATGGCCAAATTTCCTCAAATTATAACTCATGGTCATTAATGACATAATAAGTGTATCATAAAAACCTGGGAATTAAATTCAATAATTAAGGTCATATTATTTCAATAATATCAAAGTGTGACAATTAATTCAATTAAACTATACTCTTGCAATGTATAATTCATACTATGATTAACGATGTCCAAATATCCTCAAATTATAACTCATGTTCATTAATAACATATTAAGTGTACCATAAAAACATGGGAATTAAATTCAGTCATTAAGGCCATATTATTTCAATATCAAAGTGTGACAATTAATTGAATTAAACTATACTCTTCCAATATATAATTCATAATAGGGACTATCCAAGTTCAATTGTCCTCAAAGTATAACACATGGTAAGTCATCACATAATAAGTGTACCATAAAAATATGGGAATTTATTTCAATTAGTAAAGCCAGATTATTTCAATAATATCAAGGTATGACAATTTAATTGAATTAACTTAAACCTTTCAAATGTATAATTCAAAATGGAGGTTGGTCATGTCCAAATGTTCTATAATTATAATCCATGGTTATTCATGACATAATAAGTGTACCATAAAATTATGGGGATTAAATTCAATCATTAAAGTCATATTATTTCAATAATTTATTTCCTCAAAGTAATTCAAAATATGAATTTAAACTATAGATAAATATACTCCAAAAATTCCAATACTGTAGATATACATTACTAACTTATATTGAATATATACCCCAAATCTCAGGTTCATCCTATGTGAATTGACTGAAAAATACAAAAAATATGATAAGTCATATAGTTTATGTCACACTTTCTTAACAATTCAATTCAGGGAGTTATACTCATATTCAGAACATGTGTCGCACCATTTTGGAAATCCCAGATTAAGCCCTACAAAGTTCATGTTGACCACTTCGTCTGGTTCAGCCATTAAGGCACTTAGAATTCAAGTTGAAGTTTCTATTGTGGGGGTGCAAATATAAGGAAAATAAAATAAAATGATTTCTATAGTTCTGGATTTAAATAAATTGGTAACAGCACGGATCTTAACACATATCTAACAGTTTATGAACACGCCAGACTATATATTGACCTTCCCCCACAACGGATCCATTGTCGATCCACTGTGGGGACTAGCCCATCATTACTTCGATGCTTTATGGTTACGGCGATGATTTCTCCCTCATGGATGAATCTTTCAGGGCTCCTCCACCACCATTTGGCCATCACCACCACTCTCCACCACCAACAACAATTTTGTCGTGGAGAGGGCTATCCTTTGGCGGTGGTCCGATGGCCTATTGTCGTCGTCGATGGCCAAAATTACAGGGACATTCTGACGGCCATTCTCCTCCAAATTAAGTGAAATCAAAGCCCAATCAAGCTCAATTTTGATCCTAAATCATTCTAGGATGTGTATACAAGGGGAAGAGAAGGAAATCCCACCTTCAGAGGACAATTCCCTCTGGTTCAGTTTGGGTTGACATGGTGGTGGAGGAGGTGATCAGCCATGGGCTCTTTAGGCTTCTTGAGGCTCTCCATTCAGTTTCTCTACTTGGAACAGTTACTTGGGAGATGGGTGAGCTAACTAAGGGGTTAGGGGGATTTTACATGTTAAGGAGGGAGAGGATTTTTTCTTTGCTTGCTCAATGGCCTACCAAGCTTCCACTTAGCTTCCTTTATGCTTTCTCCCACTCTCTCCAAATAACTCCAGAGCAAAGTCTCTATCTTTCTAAAATGGTATGTTGACATGCTTATCCCAAGAGTTCCTTTCAAATTCTTTCCATTTTGGGTAATTTTTCCATTAATCAAGTTAGCCTTTTAATTAGATTAATTAGCCTAATATGGGTTAATTTGATTTTGGCTAAGGGGGTTGAGTCAAGATGAGGTTAGGGATTGCTTCATGAGCCTTTAGGCTAGTTTAGGGTTAAGTAAAATCCTAATGAAGATTTAGGCTTAATTTAACCATGGTTTGACCATGGTTGACCAAAGTCAACATTTTGGTGGGTTGGCTAGCCTTAGACATGGGATAGGTTTGGGCTAGATCACTTGATAAGGTATGAGGTAAATTGAGCTTTGGTCAAGTCACTTAGGTTGTAGGTGTTCATTTCACCACTTAAGAGCTCCACCCTAACTCCGAAGTGAAATGGTGTTACCTTTGGGTACCCTGGACTTCTAGGGTCCTAATTAAAAATGGGATGTTAAAAATTGCAACCCCTCATATTTCCACCCTACTCTCGCCTATTTCCACCCTACTCTCGCCGACCCCATTGACCGCTTCTACGACCACCACTCCTGTAAAGGAGATGGTGTCGCCAGTGTACTGGTCGAAGTAGTAAATGAAATGATGAGGGAATCATTGAACATCGATCTCTCGAGGAACACATAGTATAGTTTGATCAATTTGAATCTTTAGTTATGCTGATGGATGCAGATCATTGATTTGAGTTGCATTTTCCTAAACTACGTGCATGAAATAAAATCCTAATCTATGAGCGCTTGGAGATTATTGTTCTCATCATCGCTAAAACAAAACCAAATTGCACTCAATCACAAGGAAATAACCACAAATCAAGGCAAGAACAAAAATCAATATGAAATGCATTGGAATATTACATCAATACACGACATGATTAATGTTGTAAAGCTAAGCATTATCTTGACAAGAAAAAGAAGTACAATACAACATAGGCATAACCATCGAAAGATGAATATGAGATGAGATATGTTTTTGAGTACAGTGAAAGACACTTCTTTTATTAACTAATGTAATATTTTATTACAAGTGGCAGTTGTTTTTTATCATTTGGTTGGAGCCTATATAAAGCCCAACATTTGTATCAGTAAAAATACAGTTTTGAGAAACAATGTAGTCCTTATGCTAACTACCATCTCCCCATTTCTTTCTTCTTTTTTCTTTATAAAATTCAACATGGTGTCAGAGGAAGGTTGATGTTGGTTGGTCGATTTCATTTTGGGGGCGTGTAGGAGAGCTGATTTTTGCGCGACAATGACAAGGTGGATCAGAAAAAAATGTGGATTATCCCTGGTGGCTCGCATGGGATTAGTCCCACATTATCTACCCAGTGAGGTTGTGTGTTGGTTGATTCATCTCGCTATAGAGGTGTTTTTGGAGAGCAGATTTCAGTAAGAAAATGACAATAGGGACCGAGAATAAAAACTTAATATACATGATGACACGTATGAGATTTGTCCCACTTCACCTATGCGACAACGTCCTCCTAACAACAAGATCTGAGGAAGATGTTAGTGTTGATGCAGATATCAACTTACGGGTGTTGAAAAGCTAAGACTCACCCTGACAAGAAAATGAAGTACAATACATCATATGCATTACCTCCGAAAGCTGAATAGAAGATGGGATGTTTTTGAGTACTGTGAAAGGCACTAATTTTATTAACTGATGTAATATTTTATTACTACAATACAAAAAAATCATTATACAATGCCATTTTTTATGTCTTTAGCAATGATTTATAAGCATCGCGGTAGTTTTTGTAACATCACTGAAAGAGCAGGGACGTCAATCTTCACCTAGAGGGGGTGAATATGTGATGTCTACTTTTTAAAATATTGTGGAATAATACTACTACTAAAGTGACAATCACAGCAAGCACCACAAACACATAAAGCTATAGTGGTTCCCCGAGTTGGGTAGTCTATTTCTCCCCTTCACCTATCTAGCAGTGTGTTAGCCTCGGCTACTTCAACCAAATCAACTCAAATCTGCAGATCTTATAACTCGGAGTTAAACTCCTACCTCAGGGATACTAGCTGACCCCTACCTCAGATCCCCTAGCTCAAGATCATACACTCAGATACATAAGTGGAATCCTACCTCAGGTTCAATTCAAAACCCTACCTCAAGTCACACATGACCCTACCTCAGGTCATAAGGGACCTTACACTCAGATCTCAGAGAGATCCTACAGAACAATGAAAATAAGTTTTGCTACAACTTTACATAGACTCATAAGAATGAATCTTGAACTCTGGATTCTTCTTAGGCTTTGATAAGAATAACCTTAACTGGATCAACAACAAATTTTGATACAATCTTCTTTGTAGAACTTGATCTATCTGAACTTAGAAATAAGAGAAATATCTTGCTTTTGAGAGATTTGAGAATGAATAACTTGGAGCATTCTTAGGAGCACTTGAATTTGTTAGGAACATGGTCTTCCGCATCTCCTAGGTTTGAGAAAAACAAATCCTATGTGTATTTGATCTTGTGTGTTTTAGTGTGTAGGAAATCAAAGTCCACATGACTCAAGGATAGTTGTCCACATAATTGAGGCCAGAATTCCAACATGGCCACTAGCGCTGGCGGTAGCGATAGCGCCCGGCGCTAGCGATGATTAGCGCGATTCCAGCAGTGTTTTTAGAAGGAGCTAGCGCCCGGCGGTAGCTACTAGCGTTGGCGGTAGCATGGCGCACAAGAGGCATAGAGCAAAATATTGCCGTGGATTGAAGATCCTGCCGCGCAAAATGTTACTTAATCAGGGATAGCGCCGGCGGTAGCGGTAGCGCCGGCGGTAGCGCTTAGGCTATAAAAAGGACCCATTGGCTCCGTCTTCCTCACTCTTCTACCACCCTAAACTCCAGAGCTTCGTGCCATATCATAGAGAGGAAGATTCAGAGAGATACTCCCACAAATCCATGAAGGCTTAAGGAGATCCGTGGAGAAGATTTCAACACGCTTCATCTTCGTGACGAAAGACCGCATCGACTACGATCACACTCTGCGTCTTCGTCTACTTCTCCAAGAGATCTACATAGAGGGATTTTTTATATTATTGTCTTTTTATTTCACATCTTTTCTGTAATCGTTTAGTAAATTCGCCTCGTGTTGGCGACTAGGTATCGGGTGTAGGTCTAGGGGGTGCTCGAGGCCATATCCGGGGAAGGGTTGGCTAGAGCGGCTTGAGGCCGTATCCGGGGAAGGATCGACTAAAGCCAACCGGTTCGTGGGGATACGAGTCGGTATAGAAAACGAAAAGAGCTTTTATTATTCGCCTCCAATCTCTAGCGTCATTGAGATCAAGTTTTGTAAAACTTATTTAATATCAATAAAGCTTGTCTCTCTTTTTGTTTTACTTGACTTCTTGTTTTAATATTGCAATATTTCAAAGTTTTTTTAAATAAAATCTAAAGTTTTTGAAAACCCTTATTCACCCTCCCCTCTAAGGGCGCCGACCGATCCAACAAGTGATATCAGAGCGGTTATTCCAAATCGGCTTAACAACCGGGAATAATGGCGTCTCATGATCTTGCTTCTACTAGTGGGGTAAATCTTTATGAAGAAGAAAAATCTCCTAAACCACCTTTATTCGAAGGGAAAAATTATAAAGGGTGGAAATTATTAATGGAAAAATTTATTAAAAGCCTAGATATCAATGCATGGGATATAGCAATAGTTAGACCAGCGGATGAATTAAATAAAAAAGAACATAAACTAAATGCAAAAGCCAAACATTATTTATTTTGTGCTCTATCAAATGAAATTTTCAAATTAATATATTGCTTTTCTAGTGCATACAAAGTTTGGCAATTTTTTGAAGAAATGTATGATTTTGCTCTCGTAGGTATAGATCAAACACAGGAGGAGAAGAACATACAAGCATCCACTACTATTCAAGAAGATCTCTCTCGTTGCAAAGCCATGGAAATCATGGAAACTAACTTGGAAAAAGAGAGCAATACATCAAAAGAAAAAGAAGATGAAAATTCATCTATGATGGAGGAAGGCGCAAAAGATAACGAAGGAACTTTATGCACACATTTTGCCTCTACCAAAAGCGCTATAAGAAAGTCAAAATCTTCTTCTTGTGTGATAACTTCCATTTCTAGTTTCAATATACTAAAAACTGTTAAACGTAAGATCAAGAAATTGAAAATTACTAATAAAAATTTACGTTTAGAAAATAAGAGATTAAAAACTAATGTTAATTTAGAATCTAATTGTGATGTGGTTTCACCATCTTGTCCTTTACTTGAAAACACAAAACCTTATTTTGATTGTGATAATTTTAAGGAAAAACTTAAGGAACTTGAAAGAGAAATTATTTGTATACAAGAACATAATGAAAAATTATCTTTAGAAAATTCATCTTTAAAAGGTGATTGTGCTACATGCAAAAGTTATAAAATTGAAATTGAAGAGATGGATGGAACATTTGAGGAATACAGAAATGAATACCAAAACCATATTGATTCAATTGTTCCTACTCTTAAAAATAGCACAATTGCGTATAACAAAGCTAGACATAACTTGAAACTTAAGAACCATGAATTAGAAACTAAAATTATCTTGCTTAAGGAAATCTTAAAGAAAATTTCTCAATATCAAACAAACTCTAAAAGCAAGTTAAATATGATATCTCAAAATATGAATAAACCAAACAATGAGAATAAAAAACATCAAAAGATTGTAAATGAAATTCCAAAACACTATCATCATCATCATTTACAATATCAATCTTCTCCCAACGAAAAATTAAACGTTCACAAATTTCCTATGAAAAATACCTTCAATAATCATTACAATCATAATCATCAATATAAAGATTATCATAATGGAAATTTGACATATAAGAATAACATTAAACCAAAGTGTGAATGGAGACCCATTCTTAAGAATAACGCACTAATGTCAAAAGAAAGGGTCCACTCATCACTATCTCCCCAAAAGCAAACACGATTTATTTGGGTACCCAAAGGAACCGTCACACCCGGTCCTCTTTGGATACCTAAATCTCTCATTCATTAGTATCCCATCATTTGCATGAAGTAGAAATCAACTAAAAATGAAATATCACTTCTCTACTTCATGATATGCTTAAACTTTCATTTTGTTTATTTTCTTTTGTTTTGTTTAAACTAACATGATATGATCACTCTATATATTTTGTGATATGACTTTCATAAACCATAATTCATAAATGAATCAATAAAAGTGAATTAAAGTCATTTCATTCTGTTTAGTGATCTACTTATCCTTTTTATTTTTACCTTCTAAATCCATTACCTTTTAAATGTCTTAAATTATGAAATTATTGCCAAGACTAATGATAATATTTCAATGGATTTAAATGGTTTATTAAAGGGCTTAGGCTAAAGATTAAAATGCGAAATGTGTTGATCTTGTTTTGTTGATTATGTTAGCCCTTATAATGAAGAAAAATATTTTTCACAAAATGCATGATTAATCCGCATCCAAACTCATCATCCTAGCATCACTTTTTGGTTTATGCTTGTGTATCTATGCTAGGTACAACATTTATGATGTTATGTGATTTGAAATCATAATAGAATACTAAAATTCCATCAAACACAGTTTATGGATTAATCATTAGAACATATATCATTTGGCTTATTCAAACATGATATCTTGTGCTTACATTTCCTATCAGTTTCAATTTACATTATATTGATAAATACGAGGCTTAGAAAAATGAAAATGAAAATATAAGAAAATATACATCATGCGTTGACAAGTCATACACTAAATCGCTAATGTTTCATGCAATTTGCACTATCTAAACATCTCCTAAAAATCTGATATTTCTGCATGGAACTGCTATTGGGACACTTAATCAAAATCAATAATTAAAATATTCAAAATCACAAAAAATTGTTCACTGTTTCCCGCGCTAGCGCTACCGCAGGCGCTAGTGTCCATGTTCAATTTTCTGTGATTTTAAGATTTTGAAAAATTTCTAAAAATATTTTAATATATATATTTCTACTTAGTTTTGCACTTATGTTTTTCTTTATTTTTTGAAAAATCAAATATAAAACTACAAAAACCAAATTACAAAAAATATGTTTTTTCCTGTTTTTGTTTTTTTTGTTTAAAAGTCTATTTTTATGCAAAAATCAAATACAAAAATACAAAAGCAAAAATTACAAAAATATGCTTGTATTTGCTAAAATCAAAATACAAAAATATAAAACAAAAACTATCAAAAATACTGTATGGACTTTCCTGTGATAATCAAGCATGATTTAGTCTATTATTTAGAAATTCTACAATGTTGCAATTTATCTTTTCAAACTACGTTGAACATTGTTTTTCATCATGCTTTGATATATCTATTAATATGTGCATCAATTATATTTTAAAGGTTGTGTAGAACTAAGCTTAGCATGCCTCTAAGTATGAGTAAATATTTTATGTTTGATAATATTTATTCACTCACCCTTTTTGGCATTGTCTACATATGTGTTTAATCTAATAATATTTGTGTATGTTTTGTATTAGTACAATGGATTAAAATTGCATAAGTATCTTACCTACACTCCTTATTTTGCAATCTTAAAAATTAAGAAAAGTGGTTATGTTTTTCATAAATTCTATTGATTTGCAAAACAAGTGTATTCGGAGAACTTTGTACAAAACAAAATTATAAAATAAATGACAAAGATAACTCCACCAAGCACTACTTGAACCTCCTGATAAGTCTTAATAAGCATTGTGAGGTTGAGCACCTTGGAAAGAATAGTAAAGTGTCTTATGCAAATCATATCTTTCTTTCAAAAATAAGAAAAACCACTTACTCTTAAGTACACCAGATCACTAGTCTCAAAATTCAAAATTAAATATGTGATCCCCCAGCACTACTTTGCACCCTGATAAGTCTTAATGAGCATTGTGTGTGCAGAGCACCTTGGTAGTTGTACTTTTTATTGTGCATTAAAGTGTGTGGAAGTAATCTTGTTTGTGTTTATTGTGCTATTACTTTACATATTTCTTGTATTTTTGATTAATACATTTGTTTACACTACTCAAAAATACACTTATGTACACATTATTATCTTCCATAACACTTCTTCTCATGAGTATTGGATCTTAATGCTAATTCTATATTACTCTTTACTTATGAAATGCACTAGATAACCTAGCATGTTTTCTATAATGTTTGGTATGATTTGAAATTGTGAATTGAAATAATATTGTAGTAATCTCTTTGTGATAATATTATTTCATGCTTGGTTATTTTTGTCAACCATAAAAGATTTTCATTGAAACATGATTTACATAAACATCTTCTTTTTGAAATTAAACTCATATATCTTTTTATGGATTATTCTTGATTACAATAAGATGTTTCATGTATTTCTACAAGTCTTCCGCATCATCACCATATAACTTTTACCTTGCACTTTCATGCTTATATCAAGTCTTAAATCTCAATTTGTTTTCTTAAAAACAAGTGGTAGACTTGTTTGGTAGAATTTATATTGGTTATTCTAACACGCATATCATTTTTATAGTAACAAACTCTGCATTATTTCAATATAAACGTGTATGCTAAACGCTCTTCCAACAAGTGAAACATTGCTAAAAGGATGTTGTTTCTTTCTTCCAAAATGCTTCAACTCTTATCTTTATAAAGTTAATTTTGAAACTCAAAAACATCTCCTTTTTTAACTTAAACTCTTATTTAGTATTATGGTGTTTCTTTTTCGAAATCTTCCGCAATGCTCAAACTCTGATACATTCATGAATTTCAATATAGCAAAGTAAGTTTTATTTCAAAAAAATTCAATTATGATTCTTCCCATTAGATTTAAAAGCTTCATGTTTCAAAAAACTATTATACGTGACTTCATATCTCACCATAGTGGGGGCGTAGGGTTGTAGACATTAGATAAACTTATCTTTAGTCATGTCTTGTCCTTAACCGGGGAGGGTTCCAGTGGGGCCTTGCGAGGCACTGGGGGGAAAGAGTGCTAGGTTGAGTTTTGTCTAGTGTTTGCATATGGGACTAACACCCCAACCTACGGCATGTTTGCAGCTCCTCATGCCCATCCGTCACTTAGTACGGGGTTAGGGTGTAGACATATTGTCTGGGTAGATTGGTTATTTGGAAATCCTTATTTTTATGCTTAAAACTTTTATATAAAGGGAAAATCATTACTTTTTTATGCTAAAAACTCTGATTTCCTTCTATGAAAATTTTTGTAATGCTTATAACTCTGATCTATTTAAATGAAAAACAATTCTAAAACTCCTTATCATTTACTTCAAAAGCTCGATCATGCCTTATTTTCTACTTATAAACTTTTTTGGTGCTTTGTTTCCCTACCCACTTTTGCTAATAACAAAAGGGGGAGAACTAACATGATAAATATAACCCGCTATCATAAACCCAACATGACAAATTCAGATGATAGCTTATATATTAGGGGAGCATTCACTTAGGGGGAGCATGTATTTAGGGGGAGCAATTCTAAATGCTAAAATCAATAATTATCCAAAGTCATCACTCTCACACACACACAAGTATAATTTCATCATGCTTATTTATTAATGCTTTGCTTTATCATTAATGGATTTGTTATTATCAAAAGGGGGAGTTTGTTGGAACATGGTCTTCCGCATCTCCTAGGTTTGAGAATAACAAATCCTATGTATATTTGATCTTGTGTGTTTAACTGTGCAGGAAATCAAAGTCCACATGACTCAAGGATAGTTGTCCCCAAAATTGAGGCCAGAATTCCAACATGGCCACTAGCGCCGGCGGTAGCGATAGCGCCCGGTGCTAGCGATGATTAGCGCGATTCCGGCAGTGTTTTTAGAAGGAGCTAGCGCCCGGCGGTAGCTACTAGCGCTGGCGGTAGCATGGCGCACAAGAGGCATAGAGCAAAATGTTATCGCGGATTGAAGATCCTGCCGCGCAAAATGTTACTTAATCAAGGATAGCGCCGGCAGTAGCGGTAGCGCCGGCGGTAGCGCTTAGGCTATAAAAAGGACCCATTGGCTCCGTCTTCCTCACTCTTCTACCACCCTAAACTCCAGAGCTTCGTGCCATATCATAGAGAGGAAGATTCAGAGAGATACTCCCACAAATCCATGAAGGCTTAAGGAGATCCGTTGAGAAGATTTCAAAATGCTTCATCTTCGTGACGAAAGACCGCATCGACTACGATCACACTCTGCATCTTCGTCTACTTCTCCAAGAGATCTACATAGAGGGAGTTTTTATATTATTGTCTTTTAATTTCACATCTTTTCTGTAATCGTTTAGTAAATTCGCCTCGTGTTGGCGACTAGGTCTGGGTAGGACTTAGGGCTGAAATTCGCCTCGTGTTGGCGACTAGGTCTCGGGTGTTGGTCTAGGGGGTGCTCGAGGCCATATCCGGGGAAGGGTTGGCTAGAGCGGCTTGAGGCTGTATCCGGGGAAGGATCGGCTAAAGCCAACCGGTTCGTGGGGATACGAGTCGGTATAGAAAATGAAAAGAGCTTTTATTATTCGCCTCCAATCTCTAGCGTCATTGAGATCAAGTTTTGTAAAACTTATTTAATATCAATAAAGCTTGTCTCTCTTTTTGTTTTACTTGACTTCTTGTTTTAATATTGCAATATTTCAAAGTTTTTCTAAATAAAATCTAAAGTTTTTGAAAACCCTTATTCACCCCCCCTCTAAGGGCGCCGACAGATCCAACAGAGTTGATCTTGTGAATGTCTCCTTCTGAATACTTTCTCTGGACTTAGAGTTTAGTGATAGTTCTTCAGAATACTGTTCAATTGATTAAAATTCTAGGATTGGGGTTTTCTCTTCACATCTCATATGTATGTATATGACTCTGAGCAATAACGGTCGAATCCATCAGTCTTTATGTCAGAAATCTTTTTCCTTAAGGCTCTCATCTGATTGGCGCATTCGGCGGCGACGAACATTTGAATTTCCATGACTTGATCTGTCTCAATGAAATTTGCATTGTCTCGACAATATTTCATCTCTTCTCGATGACATTTGATTATTCCACCGACAAGAACTCTTACTGAGTTATACAAGAGTTTTGAACAATATTTGAGTCTTCAAGATGATATTTGAGTCTTTAAGATGATATTTGAGTATTCACTATTGTAACACTCTTCAAGCTGATTTTAAGTGTAGCATCGCTTATCCTGATAGACCCCATGGTGGTGTTAGGGCATAACATAAGAAGTGCAGGGTGAGTGAATGCAAGGAGATAACCTTAGAGTTCACTAAGTTGGGGTGAACTCATATAATGCTCACAAGTGAGTACAAGACAACTTAGGTCAAATTAGTCAAATTGAACTCACAAGCACTTATTAACCTCACCAATATGTTCCTAACCCTAATATAGACTTACTTGACCAAGAGCCTCATCAATTGGGCAACCAAATAGGCCAAATTGACCAAAGTCAAACTTAGGTCAACATAGACCTATTTAACACAATTAGACTCAATTGACCCCAATACATCAAATGGACTTCACCTAGGTCCTCCTAATCACTAAGGGAAGTCATTAGGTCAATAATCACTAATTGGTTCCACTCAATTTTAAGGAATTGACCAAGGTCAACTCTTGATCAACATAACCCAAATCAACCCAATCAAGGATCAATTGATCCTCAATTGATCAAATTGACTTCACCCCTAACCTTCTAACCCCATTAGAAATCCATTGGACCCAAAATCCCCATCAAGTGGTCAACCAATCCATCCAATTGACCAAAGTCAAACTTAGGCTAATTTGTCAAACTCACACCATATGGATCAATTAACCAAATTGGAACCACACCATGGTTCAATGGACATTGGGTAAGGTCATATGACTCATGACCATCAAGTGGGGCTAATCCACCCATCAATTTGACAAAGTCAACCCAAAAATCAACCATGATCAACATAAGGCTTTAAGGAAGAAATTAAAAGCCCAAGTGGAATCCAAGTGAACCAAGGCACCACCCCATGCCTAACCAGCATGCCACAAGTCTATTGGCACCCCACTCTTGAAATTGGAGAGAGAAAATGTGCTTGTGGGCAAAAATGACATTTTCCCCTTAAGGTCAAAAGCATGTTTTGAGTAATTGAGCTTCCATGGCCCTTACCTCCTTGCCCAAGCCCATAGCCGACCCCCTCAGGCCATGAACAGTCATTTCAGGGCATGGCAGCCGCTCAACCACAAGGGAGAAAGCAAAAAGTTCTTGGCCGACATCTCATGTTCTCCATCCTCTATATACAGCCATCACCACCCTCATTTGACATTCCCATCACCTTCAGAAGGCTCTTAGGAGTCGAGCCAGCCCCTGAGAACAGATCTTTTGGTGGAGAATTGGCAGATCGAGCAAGCTCGCTGGAGATGGAGAAATCCATGACCACCTATCAGAAAACCCATCGCCGAGCCACAATTGAGGTCAGTTTCTCCTCCTCTCCCCTTGTGATAGAGTCTAGATCCATTTAGGAGGGATTTCGAGCTCAATAGGGCTTGAATCCATGGGAGACGAGGGAGAAATTTTGGTGCTTTTTACCTTGCTCGGGATCGCCGGAGAGGCGGTTTTCGGTCGGCATTTCGCCGCCAAACGATAGCCACCACCTCAACGGAGGTGGTGGTGGCCGGTCGTGGAGGTGGAGGGGTGGCCGGGAAACAGAGTTAGAAGTCGGCCCAGCTGGAAGAATTTCTGGTCGTTGTCTAGAATTAGAAGACATAATCTGGGCCATTGATTCCCAGGGTTGATGGTTATGTGCAAACCAGATTAATATAATGATATTATTCTATCACACTATATGCAGAAGATTAATCCCCATATTTAGGCCACTTAGAGGCCCTTTTAGGCAAAAGTACCTGAGACAACTATTGTATCCCTTGAGGTCTACTATCCACAGGGCTTTGAATTATTACGTTTGGTGGCCTACAACTCCTTGTAGGGCCATTCTACTGAGGTGTGTCCAAGAAGGGGACCAACCCTTATTTTGTTGACCCAACTCACATAGAAGCTTCGATAGGTCTAATATTTTGGACATAAGAGTATATACCATAGATACACTATCTGCCCAAAAATTAGAATTTTTGGGCAACATTTTTCTAAGGTTTTGTGGTAAATATGATTTGTCATATTAATGAATAAATGTTGTTAAATAAACTCAAAATGTTCCAAATCTTGGGTGATATGTTTGTTAGGCCACAAAATATCACATGTATAAAATTGATGTCATTTGGACCAGTGTAGAACATTATATTCCACATACATAGGAATGCGATGTTTGGAAGGGTGGTGTGCATATAGCACCTTTGGGTATTTTGTGAATTTATCACAAATGGCTTGTTGTATGCTCATGATATTTGTGAAATACACATATTATGATGGATGGTATCATCTCTAGAAAAGTTAGGACTTTTGGAATGAAAAATCCTAAATATTTAATTAATAATATTAATGTCACATATGCGTATTAATCAAATGAAAGTAATCAAATGACTTAGAATAAATTTGAATTCCTTCAACATGATGTTTTAGAGTAATATACACCTCTGGGAATTTTATTGTGATTTTTGGAGTTGATTCCCTTAGTTATTTGACCATAGTTGATTTTGTCACAAATGTGTATATAAATGAAATAAACATAATCTAATATCTTGAGAAAAATCCAATTTTCTGTCACATTATACTTTAGTTGAAATATACCTCTGAGAATTTTAGTAGGATTTTTGGAAGTCATTCACACTGTAAATTACCAAAAATTCTTTTTGTCACACTTATGTATTAATGAAATTTATAAGATTAATATCATTTGTAAAACTCCGAAAGTTTGGCTAGACTGTTTTTGGATCCTTATAGACCTATGGTAAGTTTTCCAAAAAATTTGAATCAGCTATTTTGGTACTTACTGTGTAATGTGACCAATTGACACAAATATTTAAATAATGAAATAGTGGTCATAAATATTATGAAAATTTTTGAGATCCAGTAATTCATGATATTTCAACATTACATTCCACTGATAAAATATTGGGAGCACTTTGACTTCTGAAAGTAGTACTTCATGCGTAAAGTGAGGTGTGCATTATCTTTACAGAAATGTTATAAATAGTCAAAATAATTAGAAAAATTATGAATTTCTGACCATTTATTAATTTGGTCATGATTAACCTATGGTATAAATTTTAGGGCATTTGGCTAAGTTATTGTGAAGTTCACATCATAGAGATCAACCTAGTTCAATTTTGAGTTGGACTGCGAATAACAAAAACTTGATGTAATATTTATACTAGCCAGAACATGTATAAATGGAATGAAATTTGGAACACATAGTTAGGGCATCCATAATAACAAACCCCATTAATTATAGCCTTATCGGAGGACTTCATCCCTATAGTGATCAGTATACTAGAATCGCGTCGCACAGTGAATAAGTGAAATCATTTGGAGTCTTTCCTCCTTAGGTAATTATGGTGATTTTTTAGAAGGATAAATATGATCATGGTACATTTAAGATAAGTGTTTTATACATTGATAAATATATAAAGGTTTACACCACGCACCGTAAATAGGTAGTCGAGTTGCCTAAAAGAGTTATTAGCCACCCTTAAGTAAAATAACCTTAACAATGGGATAACTACCAATAAAAGTAAATATTCTGAGAAAGGAAGGTTTGGGATGTCACCCCATAATACCTTCTAGTACCACTGTGAGCCCTTCACTGGGTAGACCTCGGGAAGTCCAGGATTCACCTTAAATCGCTATGATCGACTAAATAACATCTAAGAGTAACTTAACATAAGAGAAATTGAGAAGGTAAACATCGTCCCAATATATGGGACGGAATGGTTCAAGAGTAGTTGGTCCTGCGAGCTGGAGGCTTGGGTAGTGTGATAAACCTTGCATGTGCATAAACTAGTGGTGGGTCTTCCGTACTGGTCTGATTGTCACATCGATGGCAGTACGTTGACTTAGGCAGTGTGTGGTGAGTTAGAGGGACAGTGGGTTACTTTACTGTGGTTTGGATAACGATCCCTAGTAACCCACCCCGACTATAAAAGAATGGAGGGATGCCAGCAAGAGTATGCAAGAGCTTACAGAAGTGCACCTAGGATGTGTACAACAGCGTATGTAAGGTCTAGGTCTGGTAGTGTGTATACCCACCTAGAAGTGGAGTGCCCGATCCACTAATTTTGTTGCCACGGCGGAAGTACCTGAGAGGCTTGCTACCTCTGAAAAGTGGGAACTAAAGATCTGTGCGTGCAAAGTTGTGTGAGTGAGTTGCATTGTATGAACATAGCATAACATAACATAACATTCATACATACCATACTATAATCATATACATTTGCAAGCCCTTATCATATAAATTAGTACATGCTCTTTTATTTGATAAGTTACAATTCAGGAAACCTTAACTTATAAGTTTGTATGGGCATTCATATAAGTTAAGGTACTCTAGATGATAGTGTAGTAGTTTACTTATTACCTTTACTTGCATTGCATTTACTTATTTACTGCTCAATTATTACTTACTGTTATTATATACACTGCTCATTTATTCATATATACTGCTAGTATAATCCATGTCACATGCTCTTTCTTTTACCCCTTGTTATCCTTCGCTTCGTCCTCCCGCTCGGTACCTAGGATTCGTGGGGGGAGGCGAGGACAAAATTGGCTTAGTCTTTTTAATTAACAGTCGGATGTGGCTGTAACACCAGGAGATTGAGGAGTAAGAACCGTAGTACGTCAGGCAGGACGAGATGGCAAACCCTGAGGAGTAGATGTCGTGCATCACTACTACCACATGACGACAGGTTGTTGAGAGTATTTTGTGTAGCTTTCGCATTGTGTAGTGTGAGAGAGTGTATTATTATTCCCTTTTGGATTTGTACCGGGCTTAAGCCCTTGCAAGCTTTGTTTTGTTATCATTGTGGACTAGTTGCATTATTATATATATATGTATGTATGTATGTATATGTGTATATATATGTATATATGTATATATATATGCTTGTGATTGTGGACTTTAAATATTTGTTAGTATTCTTTCTTGCAATAATTGGCCTGTGATTTGATCGAACTAACTGGCATGATCGGCATTGAGCGATGACACCTAACCCGTGAGTTGGAGTCACCGTAAGATGGTAGTTCTGGGCATAAGGTTCGGGAACTCTCCGGTAAGGAGGAGGGGGATCTTACAATAAGCTTACCAAGTTGATATTTCACCTTGTCAAGGCGATAAGACTTATACTTTAGATCTGACTCTTGGACTATCAAGAGGAGGTCATATCTAAACGATATGAACTCAAGCATTCATCATTTCAATATGCTTCTTGAAATATCATCTAGACTTCTTGACAATATTTTAATTGGTCTCGACGATAATTGACTTAACAATTTTAGCTTCACTCAAGCCTTCAAGATGATACCACAGCTTCAACATGATTTATACTTAGTACTTGAGAGCTCCTACTTGAGTTATTGAATTAGTTAAACCTCTTCAAGTTTTTTTTTTCTAGCAGACTGGATCTAGTCGATTGATATCAGATCTAGTCGATCCTTGACTTAGACGTATCTTTACATTCAGGAGACATCTAGTCGAATCATCCTGATATTTTTGCACGATCGACTAGATTGTCTAGTTAATCGACTAGATTGTCTAGTCGATTTTTGACTTAGTAAAATTCTGATCTCCCTAATTTTGATCCTTTGCTCTATCCAAGTTTATAGACCTTTCTTCCTAATGCTTATGAGTGAGTGAAAAGTCTAACATAGTCTAGATCTTAGGTCGACATGGTGTCTTTAACAATGATGGATTACATTGGCAAAATACGTTTGATGGCACTAAGTCTAGCCCTATGCTAAGCTCGCACTATCTAATACCTGAAATCAACACCACTAAACACATGTGTTTATTATGGAACAATCACCTAGAGGGGGATAATAGGTGATGTGACTGGTTTTAAAATTAAGCTTATGGAAATTAAAAAAAATCACAGCAAATAACACAGTCACATAACACAACACACAGAGACACCAGATTTATAGTGGTTCCCTAAAGATGGGTACATCCACTTTTCCCCAACACCTATCTAGCAAGTAGCTAGCTTAGGCAAACTCCTCCAATTTCTCAGATCTCCTTCACAGATCCTACAACTCAGGCACAATAGACCCTACAACTCAAGCACAATATACCCCACAACTCAGATCCACTTAGGATCCTACCTTAGGTTCCTGGAACTGTACAGCTTAGGCACAACGTCCCCTACAACTCAGATCTACAGTAGATTTTACCTCAGGTTCACATAAAACTCTACAACTCAGACTCAAAAGAGTCCTACCGTGAATGTAAAGATTTTACAATACAGAAGAACACTCCACAATGTAAAAGATATAAATAACCGGAGAGTCTTCTAAGGCCTGAAGCAAACGGTCTCTGGATCTGAAGAGAAGGCTTTGAAGGACTTGAAAATGACGCACAATAGCTTCTCCTTGATCCTCTTCTTCAATCTGGAACAATACTTATCAGTTGATGGTGCCTGACTGGTCCTTTGAGAACTGAGATTGCGAGAAGTTTGTTCTCGTGAATATTCCTTCAGCCGTACTGATGGTCGTTACTTTATTTTAATGTGTTAGTTCTGTGTTTATTAGGGCAACCAACTTATCATTATGTATGACAAGGATGTCTAACAGTCTATTCTGAGGTCTCTTGATTGTCAGAAGCCCATTCCTTAACGACATTCCATGATTGGTCCCTTAGACGGTAACATTAAATGCAGATAATGCGTTTTGAAAAATCTTGGTCTGTTTCGACGATATGAACGATATCTCGACGACATAACTTGTCGTTTCAGCGATCCATTTTGGACTTAGACAACTCTTCAATTCCTCTGAAATTTTCACTTAAAATAGGTATCTCGGCGATATATGACATGGCAGATTCTCCTTGAGTCCTTACGACGATATCATTGTGTGTACCTTGTTGACACAATGATATATGCCTTAGCAGTCTTTCTTGAGTTCTCATAACAATATCGTCATGTTTACCTTATTGACACGATGATATTTTCCTTAATATACTTTCTTTGAGACCTCACAATGATATCGTCGCGTATACCTTGTTGACATGATGATATCGACATGATCTTCTTATTCTCACAATGATTCTTAACTGACTTCTTATGCTGCCTTCTGCGAGTGATCAAGATGATATTGTCGTGTGAATATTATATACACGATGATATTTATCTTAGCCTAAATTTTTCTTCTGACTCCTGAAGTATCTCTGCAAAGCAATCTTTTCTACTATAGTCTTATACTGTTTCAACGATATGTCCAGACCTTCTCAATGATTTTGGACTTAGAGAGATTTGAGAAGCACTGGACATACTAATTATACACTGTATTCAGAAAAGTTATAACATCAAATACACAGTGTTTTTATCATTGACTTAAGCACTTCTTCAAATCAGGAACATTGATGGACAGTGTTCCCAACTATCTCCCCCATATTTGAAGAAGTCATAACTCACTTCAATGATAAATACCAGATAACAAGTAGAGTCAAATAAAGAGAGTTAGATAAGACACAGAAAGAACTACCAATATTATATAAATGAAAGATAATGTCTTGTACAAAATTAACAAGGTCATTTGCCCTTTCCAATTTTAAGACAAACATGTGCATCATCTAAGGTTGAACTATAAGATTGAACTCTAAGGAGCTTATTAATTTTCTTAAAAGCTTCCCACAAAGCTCCATACTACTGCATTAGTTCAGACTCATCCTCATGCGGGGATCTTGAAGATGTGTTATTGCAAGCAGACTCACACTCATTCGCATGCATAGAATCTGCCACTGATTCAAAATCAGAGGCAGTCAGGGGGGCTATGATAAGTACCTTCCCAAGAGAGGTATCCTCATCCTGGATGTCTTCATCTATGGCCATGAGGTCAATGAGTGCTTCCTCCTCTGATTTTGAGGAGCTTGAATCAGAATCACTTAAAGTTCCAATTTTCTTTGCAATAAATCCTCTTTCAGAATTCTTCTTATCCTTTGGATTTCTCCTGTCTTCAGATCTCCTTGACTCCTTATTTGTAGGCGGTCAGCTATTATGTGCTCTGTTTTCTTACATCAATAGCACATAGTATTAGCTAAATCATATTTGTTAGGTTTCAACTTATACATGTCTTCCCTTGATGGCTTGGATATGTCATGATGACCGGATCTTCTGGAGCTGGATGAAGATGATATGTGGTTGTCTCTTCTCCTTCTAAACATCATCTTTTTAAATTATTTTGATAAGAGTGGCAGTTCCTTGCCTGTGTTGTCTGACTCTAATGTGCTGACATTAGAGGCCTTACAGCTTTCAGACTCCTCCTGAAATATAGTAGTCTTGTCTTTAGTTCTCCTGATGCTCTCTGCCTTAAGAGCCACAGACTTTTCTCTGGTGCTTCCCTTTGAGCTTTCCTCTTTAGCTTTTCTTGTGTTGAGTTAAAGCTCATGGGACAGAAGCTTTCCATATAGATTCTTGGGCTCCATGATGCCCAGATTTCCCATCACCCTGATGGCACATATCTTGATGTCCATTCCTTAGTGAGGGATCTAAGGAATTTGATATTAAGATCAGAATTTGTGAATTCCCTTCCATAGTTTCTTAGGCCATTCACAATCCTGAAAAACCTCTCATAACAGTTAGAAATGGTTTCATTCTTTCTTTATTTGAAGGTCTTATACTCTTGGTTCAGAAGGGACTTCCTGTCAACCCTTTCCTTCTATGTCCCCTCCATGTAGACAATCAAGGAGTCCCACATCTCCTTAGCAGATTTGCAGTGAATAAGATTATGGAGGGTGGAGTCATCAATTGAACTTACTATAGTATTTTGTAGCCATTTATCAAGGGCAACCAAGGCAAGCTCATCCTTACTCATATCAGAGCACTTCTTTGGTACTCTTTGGATATCATCTATAGTAGAGTATGTCATGGGTATGTGGGGTCCCTCTTGAACATCAACAAAGACCCTAGGATCTGCAGTCGCCATGAACAACCTGACTCTTTCTTTCCAGATAGGGAAGTTTTCTTTAGAGCACACTAGAAGCTTCATAGACCTTATCTCTCTATATTGATCAACTCGAGCCATTGAGAATAGTTCCAAAGATATAGATCTGACTGTTAAGTCACTTTTTGATCAACCTAACTTTGATACCACTTGTTTTTATGAAACTATCACCTAGAGGGGGGATAATAGGTGATGTAACTGTTTTTAAAATTAAGCTTATGATAATTAAACTAAATCACAGCAAAGAACACAGCCACAGAACACAGCACACAAAGACACCAGATTTATAATGGTTCCCCAAGGATGGGTACATCCACATTCCCCCAACACCTATCTAGCAAGCAGCTAGCTTAGACAAACTTCTCCAATTTCTCAGATCTCCTTCACAGATCCTACGACTCAGGCACAACAGGCCCTACAACTAAGGCACAATAGGCCCTACAACTCAGATCCACTTAGGATCCTACCTCAGGTTCCTGGAACCCTACATCTCAGGCACAACAGACCCTATAACTCAGATCTACAGTAGATCCTACCTCAGGTTCACACAGAACCCTACAACTCAGACTCAAAAGAGTCCCACAGTGAATGTAAAGAGTTTACAATACAGAAGAACACTCCACAAAGTAAAGGATAAAAATAACTTGGAGAGTCTTCTGAGGCCTAAAGCAGACGACCTCTGGATCTGAAGAGAAGGCTTTGAAGGACTTGAAAATGATGCACAATCGCTTCTCTTTGATCCTCTTCTTCAATCTGGAACAGTACTTATCAGTCGATGGTGCCTAACTGACCCTTGGAGAACTGAGATTGCAAGAAGTTTGTTCTCGTGAATATTCTTTCTGCCGTATTGATGGTCGTTACTTTTTTCGATTCGTTAGTTCTGTGTTTTTGTTAGGGCAACCAACTTATCATTATATATGAAAAGGATATCTAACAGTCTATTCTGAGGTCTCTTGATTGTCAGAAGCTCATTCATTAATGACATCTGCTGATTGGTCCCTTAGACGGTGGCATTAAATGCAGACAGTGCGTTTTGAAAAATCTTGGTCTATTTCGACGATATGAACGATATCTCGATGACATAACTTGTCATTTCAACGATCCATCTTGGATTTAGACAACTCTTCAATTCCTCTGAAATCTTCACTTGAAATAGGTATCTCGACGATATATGACATAACTGATTCTTCATGAGTCCTTACGACGATATCATTGCGTGTACCTTGTTGACACAATGATATATGCCTTACCAGACTTTCTTGAAATCTCACAATGATATCGCCGTATTTACCTTATTGACACGGCGATATTTGCCATGGCATACTTTTTTTTGAGACCTCACCTCAATATCGTCGTGTGTACCTTGTTAACACGACGATATCATCGTGATCTTCTTATTGTCACGATGATTCTTTACTGACATCTTCTGTTTCCTTCTGCAAGTGATCAAGACGATATCGTCGTGTGAATGTTATATATATGATGATATTTATCTTAGTCTGAATTTAACTTCTGACTCCTAAAGTATCTCTGTAAAGCAATCTTTTCAATGATAGCCTTATACTATTTCAACGATATGTCCAGTCCTTCTCAATGATTTTGGACTTAGAGAGATTTGAGAAGCACTGGACATACTAACTATACACTGTATTCATAAGTAAAATAGAATAGGACATCAAATACACAGTGCTTTTATCATTGACCTGAGCACTACTTCAAATCAGGAATGTTGCTAGACAATGTTCCCAACAACATGCATCAAATACAAGGTGAGTTTGTCTTCATCCCAAGGGCTTCTTCAAATCAAGATAATTGTGGGCAATTTTTCCAATAATTTCCCCTTATTTGAAGAAATCAGAACCTCAAGTAAAGATGAACTTCACACAATAAAAATATCAAAACTAATCATGTGCATCATCTAATGTGGTTCTGAAAAGTGAAAACTGGTATAAATTGTTACCTAACATTATTACCTTCTTCCCCTTTCTGATTTTTCAATTTCTACTATTCTGAAGGATATGAGTCTCTTGTAATATTCTCTCCCCTTTTGACTTCTTAATAAGTGGATTGAAGAATATTATCCTTGCACTTAATCATCTAGGGCAGATGACTCTAGACGACTCCCCCCTTAATAACAGCTAATACTTACAGACTCTTCACAATGTCTTGGGCTGAGAGCTCATCATGAGTCCCCCCCTCAAATGAATCAATTCCTACAACAGAAGCATCAACATTCTTCACAACTAAACTTAAGATTTCTGATAGTGCAATCTCATCCACAACAACAAACTCTTCTTCCTGAGGAACATCAACACTAGGATTTTCAACAACCATGGATTCTCCCAATGGATCTGTCATTTGGTAAGGAACAACATTTGGAGCTCCCTCCCCCTCAATTTGTGTAGGGGATTGATCAATACCGATTGATATAGCATATAGCCTTTTGTAATATCTTTAAGTTGGCTTCTTATTCCAGTCATGTGCTTGAAACATCCACTGTCCAAATGCCAGAGAGGATTTTGTTAGCCTTTGGACCATCCTGCAAAACAAATTAGTTTACCTTAGGAACCCAAACCATCTTGGGTCCTAGGTTCTTGTTAGTTCTAATAGCTGAATAATTTCTAACAAAACTGTTGGCAAGCTTCATATTCATTGCCCTAAGCATTGTTGGATTGAACCAACAGTCTATGGCAAAATTGTCAATCTTACCACAACACCAACACTCAAATCTATTATACCTTCTCTTCTGTGTAACTTTTTGAGTGGGGTGTGGATGTTGATGACTAGAAGAGCAGGCTGTAGCATTCTTTGCATTTCTAAGATATATCTAGTGGTTGTATGCATAATGGAATTGGGGCTGCATAGTCACATGATTTTTCTTTGGGATATGCTAATGTAGGATAGCCTTTCCTTTGCCTTTGACTGATGGTGTTGTTGAACCAAGCACAAATGATCCATGATTTCTCATCTGGATTTCCTCATGTGGTGATTTTAAGGCACTTAATTCAATATCTGCTCTTTTTCTAAAATTTTATGGCTCTTTTGATCAACTTGTAGAGCACTCATTGGATAGATATCCACAAAAGAGATCAAGATCATAGGAATTAGTTGGCAATATGACCTTTTTGAATATGGTCTAATTTGTAGGAGTCTTGCCACTATCTACCTCTTTAGTATATCCTACACCACCTCTATATGGTGTAGAAAATCTATCTATAATAGGAAGCACGATATATGGCTTAGAGAATTTAGGCACAAGCTTCCTCTCTATGAGGTGCTTATACTCAATATCTTTGATGGTCTTGTTCTTCTAATTCAATGTCTTGGCTTGATATTCAGACTTCTCTTAAAGCTCCTTGAATTCATTACTCAAGTGAGTTAACTTTTTAGTCTTCTCAGAGAGCTCTGACTCAAGAAACTTAAGAGATTCATTCTCTTTAGTCTGAGCCTTGACCAACTTCTTGCTCTTTATTAGAGCAGTATGGCACTAAAGTGCTCTACTAAATCAGGTTCATTTCACTATCAGAGGAAGAACTTGCATCAGTTTCAGAGCTCATAGTAGATATGGGTGCTTTAATGCATACCTGAGTAGGAGGAGATGATTCATCCTGACTTTCTTCTTCTAGTAGTGTCATAAGCCCAATATAGGCTTCTTCATCTGAACTGGAAGAACTTGTGTCACTATCACATAGGGTCTTAACCTTCTTGGCTATGGAGCTCTTCTCCTGCTTCGTTACCTTGTTTGATCTTCTTGCTTTCCTTTTTTTCCTCTTTACTGGGCAGTCAGTAATATTATGACCTACTTTTTGACAACCATAGCAAACAACATTAGAAGAAACATGTTTGTAATGTTTAGGCTCATACATGTCCTCTTTGGACTTGTGCTTCTGTCTGTCATAACTGTGACTAGACTTTCTAGATTGGGAAGAGGAGGGCCTATACTTGTCCTGTCTCATCTTTGATAGCAGTTTCTTGAAATGTTTGGAGAGTAGATGTAACTCTTCATCAGAAAATTCAGAGCTTGAATTGCTGGCGTCTGAATCCTTATCTTCAGCAGATCTAGCCGGACGAATATGATATTCATCCCGACTTCTTCTTGAGCTCTTACCCTTGAAAGCAACAGATTCATCTTTGGAGGTTGGCTTGCTTCCTTCCTCTTCTTCTTCTTCTTCTTTTGCTTTCCTTGTGTTCAACTGGAGTTCATGAGATAGTAGCTTTCCAAACAATTTCGGGGCTCCATTATAACAAGGTTCCTCATTTCTCTAATGACATAGATTTTGATATCTCATTCCTTGTTCAAGGACCTTAGGAGCTTATCATTTAAATCATAATTTGAGAACTCTCTCCCATATATTCTCAGACCATTAACAATCTTGAAGAATTTTTCATAGCATTATGAGATTGAGTCCTTCTTATCTTGCCTGAATGCTTCATATTCCTAGTTCAGCATGGACTTTCTATCATCCCTCACTTCTTCAGTCCCTTCCATGAAGACAATAAAAGAATCTCACATCTCTTTTGTTGTCTTGCAGTGAATCAGATTTTGGATGGTAGAGTCATCAATACAACTGACCAGGATGTTCTTAGCCCTCTTGTCCATGGTCACCAAGGTGATTTCGTCCTTGGTCATGTCAAAGTACTTCTTTGGCACCTACAGATTTGGATCAATAGTAGAGGATTTTATAGGGATGAAAGGACCTTCTTCAACTGTTATGAAAATCCTTAGGCCAGATGCTTCCATGAACAATCTGGCCCTTTCCTTCCAAATAGCAAAAATTTCTTTTCTGCTTATAGGTAATTTTATAGAATATAGTTCCTCGTAATGTTCTCCTGAATTCATAGTGATTAGATTAATTTTCCCAAGGGCATATCGGTTCAAGTTGTTTGGCTCTCTTTGAACAACATATCTCGGATACCACTTGAAAGAATAGGGATGTCAATCTTCACCTAGAGGGGGGGGGGGGTGAATAGGTGATGTCTAATTTTTAAAATATTTGCGTAATAATACTACTACTAAAGAGACAATCACAGCAAGCACCATAAATACAGAAAGATATAGTGGTTCCTCGAGTTGGGTAGTCCACTTTCCCCTTACCTATTTAGCAGTGTGCTAGCCTCGACCACTTCAACCAAATCAACTTAGATCCACAAATCTTACAACTCGAAGTTAAACTCCTACTTCAAGGATACAAGCTGATCCCCTACCTCAGATTCCCGAGCTCAGTATCCTATACTCAGATTCACAACTGGAATCTTACATCAGGTTCAATCCAAAACCCTACCTCTGGTTCAATCCAGCATTGTACCTTAGGTCGCACATGACCCTACCTCAGGTCACAAGGGAAACTACACTCAGATCTCAGAGAGATCCTACAGAGGAACGAAAATAAGTTTTGTTACAACTTTACTTAGACTCAGAAGAATGAATCTTGAACTTTGGCGTCTTCTTAGGCTTTGATATGAATAACCTTCACTGGATCAACAATAGATCTTGATAGAATCTTCTTTGTAGAACTTGATATGATCTAAACTTAGAAATCAGAGAAATATCTTGCTCTTGGGAGATTTGAGAATGAATAACCTGGAGCAATCTTAGGAGCACTTAGTTGATCTTATGAATGTCTCATTTTGAATATTTTCTGTGGACTTAGAGTTTGTCGGGCATTCTTCAAAATACTATTTGATTGAGAGAATTATAGGATTGGGGGTTTCCCTTCACATCTCATATATATTTATATGACTTTGAGCAATAACGATCGAATCCATTAGTCATTATGTTAGAAATCTTTTTCCTTAAAGCTCTCATCTGATTGGCATAATCGGCGACAATGAACATTTGAATTTCCATGACTTGATCTGTCTCAATGACATTTGCGTTGTCTCGATGATATTTCATCTCTTCTCGATGACATTTGAGTCTTCACACCGATAAGAACTCTTTCTAATTTATACATGAGTTCTGAACTATATTTGAGTCTTCAAGATGATATTTGAGTCTTCAAGACAATATTTGAGTCTTCAAGATGATATTTGAGTCTTCAAGATGATATTTGAGTCTTCAAGATGATATTTGAGTCTTCTAGATGATATTTGAGTCTTCACTACTATAATACTCTTCGAGCGAATTAAAAGCTTATCAAGATAATATTTCAGCTTGTCAAGACAATAAGACTTATAATTTAGATCTGACTCTTGGACTATCAAGATGAGGTCATATCTAAACGATATGAATTGAAGCATTCATCATTTCAATATGCTTCATAAAATATCGTCTCGACTTCTCAACGATATTTTAACTGGTCTCGACGATAATTGACTTAAAGAGTTTTAGGTTCCCCCAAGCCTTCAAGACAATACCACAACTTCTACATGATTATACTTAGTACATGAGAGCTTCTACTTGAGTTATTGAATTAGCTGAACCTCATCAAGTATTTCTTCTAACCGTCTGGATCTAGTCGATTGACATCAGGTCTAGTTGATCCTTGACTTAAACATATTTTTACATTCAGGAGACATCTAGTCGAATCATTCAGATATTTCTGCACGATCGACTAGACTGTCTAGTCAATCGACTAGATTGTATAGTCGATTTATGACTTAGTAAAATTCTGATCTCCATGAATTTTAATCTTGTGCCCTATCCAACCCTCTAGACATTTCTTCCTAATATTTATGAGTGAATGATAAGTCTAATACAGTCTAGATCTTAGGTCGACATGGTGTTTTGCCTAATGAGGGATTACATTAACAAAACTGTCTAATGACACTAAGTCAAGCCCTATGTTAGGCTTGCACTATCTAATACCTGAAATCAACACAACTAAAGACATGCATCAAATACAAGGTGAGTTTGTCATCATACCAAGGACTTCTTCAAATCAGGCTAATTGTGGGCAATTTTCCCAACAGTCATTAAATCATCGTGATTGCGGCCATCATTGTAGCTCTTTGCAATGTTTTCAAATAAAATGTCATGATTGACGGTTGCTTTATCGTAACACTTTTCCAAAAAAATGCCATGGTAAATAATTTATCTATCGTGACACTTTCTATTAAAACGTCGAGGAAAATATTAACTCTACCACGATATTTTTTACAAAATGTCACCACAGTTAAAACTCTATAATAACGCTTTTAAAAAAATGTCGCAAATATTACATTTTATGAAAAAAATTAAAACAAATAGAAATTTATTGTAATTTGAACTCTAAAAATTAAACGGGCATCTAAAATCTTAATTAAAAATATAAATATTATTTTTTTATAAAGTTAATTTTGATAAATATTTCAAAAAATTTTAAAGAGTGAAATTAAGATATGTTAAGTGATTAATTGCAATTTATTGCTCCAAGTAATATATCTCTAATTATAGCAAAAAATGAAAAATTAATTATAACGTCCACTAATACATCATCACTACGATTCAAGAGTATAAACTTGCAAAAAATCACTTTAATGATAAACAAAATTTGTTTCAAGTAATATAAAGTTGCAAAAAACATATAATCATTTACTACATTGCTTTCAATATTATAAACTTATAAATATCTCTTTAGCACACAAAAGAACATCAACTTGCCAAAAACCTCACGAAACAAAACAAGCATCATGCAACTTTAAGATTTTCTTCTATAACCATTGGCTTCATTAACATTATGTTGAAACATGCACAATGAGCATTCAACTTCATCCATACACCATTTACCACATCATCTTTTCAAACTTCAAGCACTACATGATCCCTCAGAGAAAATGATATAGCAAACTATTTACATATATGGAATTGAATACAATATTGATATAAGATAAAAGATGTTAGCCATATAAAAGTGAGATTCATCTGATTTTTATTAATCACAAGTTGTGCAATGCTCGAGGGCGTAGAGTGTGCAAAAAATATTTATAAAAAAAGACTCAAAATAACTATTATATAAGAATCAATTGTCAAGTTATTTCCATATCATAACTTCAATTCGCTAAGCCATAAAATTTTGCTAATATATATTATCTTCCATCTGCAGATAGCCACAAAAAAGAAAGCATTCACCACTTCACATACACTATCTAATGAACCTCAACATGTCATTGCAAGTAACAGAATTCAGAGATACAAAATGAATAATTAATCATAGTTAAAACCATTATTTCATTATTTCAAAGCTCAGCATATAAATTATGTAAAGCTATACTATAGAACAATAAACCACTAAAATAAAGCATAATGAAGTAATAACTACACATTGTAGCACTTATGCAGAGATGCACTATAACATTAGAGAAAATAACTACACCAAACCAAAATCAACTAATAACAATTAGCGGATTTTGAGAATATCAATATTTTGAATTAAATCGAATAAGTTGGTAGCATTGTAACTTACAGTAGAGAGGATCGAATCAGATCAAATATTTTGAAGATAGTGAGTTGCCCTCATCATTGGGGCCTTCTTATTACTTTCATTGAACTCATCAAGGTATTCTTGAAATATCTGAGCCTTCTTCATCTTCTTCTTTCTTGTTGTTTTTTTGCTCGATATTAGATCGAAGTAGTACCTAAATCTTAACAAAAACATGCAGAATCCAAGATATATCTTCTGGAGCATATCCTTTGTCAGGTGCTCAAGGGTTACCTATCCTAAAATTAAGATGAATTCCCATTAAGAGCTAAAAAGTTCTGAAGATTACAAAATCGAATGGACAATCAAAGATATAGATTTGTACCAAAAGATGAATATATTCATTAAGTGGAAATACATTTGTATCTAGGTACTAATAAAAAAACGGAGTATAGAACTTGAAAGTGCATAGTGATACCTCTGAGTATTCTCTAGAGGGGGGTGGATAGAGTTTAAAAACTTTTCTATAATATAATGCACACATAAAAAAATTATTTCTAATTCCTATGCATTCAACTGATCAATCCAGAATAAAGTAATCACAGAGTGCAGAAATAAAACAAGTGGACATCACAGAAAATTCACAACAGAAAGACAAGAGCTATAGTGGTTCCCCAAAACTTATGGGTACATCCACTCTTCTACCACCTTGGTAGGAATACACTAATCAGTGTCTGAGTCTGTTGATAAGGAGACTCTTATAACCACCGAGTCTCTTGATAAAAAGACTCTTAGAACCAACTATTGAGTCTTTTGATAAGGAGACTCTTAGAACCACACTAGATCTTTTAGTAATAAGAACTTGGACCAACTAAATTCTTTGTAGAGGGATTCTTAGGACTCTTTACTCAAGTTATAATTAATAAGTAGACAGAGTAAGAAATAGAAGAAGTATTGAAGAAAGTTCTTATGAATGAATCCTCCTTCAACAATCACTGAGAATTCAAGGCACTTGGTGCTCTGTAGATGAATCTTTATTACAGTAGATGAGTCCTTGCTAGAAGAGAGGATTTGCAAGGACTGTGTAAGCTTGATCCAAAGGATCTCTGTAATCTGTAGGCTTCTTGCTGTGTAGCAGATGAAGAAGCCTATTTTGTTGATGTATTATGTACAGAGATTTCTGAGTGTCTATATCTTTCTGAGAGTAGAGAAGAAGAAGCTTCAGAAAAGAGGAAGAGGATAACTGATTGAATTCCTGAATACTAGTTGTCTCAATCTTCCTGAGTATGTTTATACTGTTGGAGCCTATGTTCCGCATCTCTTGGTTTGAGAATAACAAATACCGTGTTCTTGTATTTTGTGTGTTTATAGTGTGCAGGTTGTACAGGAACTATAGCTACACATCCCTATGAGTAGTATACTGAATGGAGATGACTCTCTGGAAAGAGAGCTAACGCCCCGCGTTAGTTATGAACGCCCTGCGTTAACTTCCGTCGAGAAGGAATCCGTCAAGAAGAAATGTCGTCGAGACGAAACCGTCGAGAAGCCAGAGACAACGCCAGGCGTTAGGTCTTAACGCTGGGCGCTAGCCATTAGACGAAATGAATTACCGGTCAACAAAATTGCGTTCGACAAAATGAGATTCCGTTCGACGAAATGGTGTTTGACGAAATGAGATTCCGTTCGACGAAATGGCCTTCGACGAAATGAAATGTCGTTCAACGAAATGGCGATCGACGGGATGAGATGCAGTTCGACAAAATGGCGTGCCAGTTGTTTAAAAGGAGAACGAAACTCAACGCCAGCGTTGACTCTTAACGCCCGCGTTGAATCCACAAACTACCACGATCTTGACGGTTGCGCGATTTCAGCCACGATAGTGCACAGTCACTAACGCCGGCGTTAACTCTTAACGCCACGCGTTAGCTTCCATGGCAATTTAAAGTACAACCCCTCTCATTCCTGTAGAGATGATTCCAGAATTCTGATACTTTTAAGAGAGGCTCGTGTACAACAATTAAGAGATCTCCCTTGGGCTATCATGAAGATCTAAAGAGGATTTTGAAGGAGAAGGTACAACGCATATTCCATACGAAGGACAATCGTTTCAAGAACACCAACATCTACATCGCCTTCGTCTTCACCTTCATAATTTCTTGGGGAGTTTCTCTTTACTTATCTTGTAATCTTTTACTTTTTTCTTTTGTAATTTGTGTGGAGAAATCATTCGGGGAGAACGTCGGATTCCGGGAAGGATTCCGTTGGTAAATTCGTCGCGGTTGTTGGCGACTAGGTCCTTGTGTGGCATAGGGGATAATTCGCCGCCTTGTTTGTGGCGACTAGGTCGAGGGTAGATCTAGGGGTGGCCAGAGGCCTTATCTGGGGTAAGATAGGCTATAGCCAACCGGTCCTTGGGAGAAGGACCGGTGAAACAATAAAAAGTGTTTTTACATATTCTCGCCTTGATTTCTAGCGTTATAGAAATTAAACATTTGTGTATTCAATTTATTATGAAATAAAATCATGTCTTTTAATGTTCTATTCAATTAATTTTATTTCCTCTTCAAGAATGTTTTAATTTATATTTCATTAAAGTATTAAAATTAACATTTGTGTAATTATCTTTGAAATACAATCGTTTTCATCATCTCTGATTTTCTGGAATTGTATTTCATTTAAGATTTCATAAGTAAAATCACTGCGGCAATCTTTTTGTGCTAAGGAATATTTTCTGGAGAGCTAACGCCCAGCGTTAACACTTAACGCCAGGCGTTAGCAACAGTTAACAAAATGTTTTGTTTCTCTTGTTTAAAAAAGAATCTTCAATACAATCTTTTCTGAGATATCAAAATATATTTTTCTTATAAAATATTCCTAAACTTTGATAAATTCAATTAAGATTTAAAATTCCATAAAACCCTTATTCATCTCCCCCCCCCCTCCAAGGGTGTCGTAAGATCCAACATATACCTATGTCGAATAGAATTTGAATTTCTTTCCTTTTTGTTGTATCCCTAATAGGAAAGTCCATGAGATAATTCAGTTTACTTTCTAATTTGATGACCCGACAAATCCTTTTAGAATATCCTCCATAAATAATTGTATTGACTCTCTGCAGTCTTTCTTTTCATTCTTGGATATAATTGACCCATTAGAGATCAAACTATTCCATGTATAACCTCTGAATCAACTTTAGAAAAGAATAAAGGAGAATTACTGATTCTGTCTGTATTTGACGTAGCGTTGAATACATTTTACTTCTTATCGACGCACCTTTGAATTCTACTGGAAGCTGCATCGAAATCCTCCTCAGATTTGAAATGATCTCTGTAGTCGGTGTTGCGTCGAATAGTTATCCTCGTACCCATCGAGTTGAAATCCTAAAATCAGAGCACTTCCTTCAGCATCAATTATATGTCCAATCTGCATCAACTTCTAATACCGTTTTGACTGACTCTATCTTCTGCGTCGAGTACATCTCGATGTTGCATCGACTTAGACTTCAGTCTGAGTTTATGTTACTTCTGTTCGAAGTTACTTCGACTAGAAGTCAAAGCTGCATCGACTTCTATTCGACGCAGGTTTAACTCAACTGAATTTTTGACTCTTTTGGACTGATCTTTGACACTCTAATGAGAGTATGACATCCTAAGATATCTAATGAACAAATTACCCTCTTTATACAACATGGGTAATACATCCTAGAAAATGAAAACACTTGTATATAATCTGTAAGATAAATGAAAGAGTGTTTTCCCAACAATCTCACCTTATTTATCTTAACAAATTTTACAAACTGTTTAAGTGATTTCAAACATACTTAGACATAAACTTAATACAAACAAATATACAAAGAACAATAATGACATTATTGAATAGAAGCACAGACCATTTAATAAGCTTCCAAGTAATCAGAATATTTTCAATAATTGTATCCTCCTGATGATTTAATGGAAATTGTTCATATTCACTGAATACCTGTATTATTCTATTCTTTGGGAGGTGTTTTCATCTTCCTTGAGAAGACCTGATGATGTAGGCTAAGATGATTATGAGATAATTTAAGATGGAATATGAGTTATTTTCGAGATTCGACGTTCATTTACGTTAAAAACTTGAGCTAGGCGGAAACTAGCTTAAAGACAACTAGCAAGCCGGAAGTGAAATCGTTAATAATTACGTGTCATGCGAGGAGTTGCTAACCGATATTGTCTAGTCTTAACAAGCATGTAGAATAAAATAATAATGCTTTGAAATAGTAATACCGTAGTTGAACTAATTTTGTATTTTCTTGGTTGATGGGATAACTCGAGCTAGTACCGATCGGGCAGTCCTTCACCAGGTCGTTGCCTACTCCTTCCTTGAAAGTCCTTCTTCAAGGGCCGCACACTCTCACTCTCAGTAGTCCTTCACTCAGAGGGGAAAGAGCGCAAGGGGAACAATGTAGCAAAAGCTAACACTTACAACTTTCATTCATTCAAAGGATGATTACAACATGAGCATTCTTGTCTATTTATAGATCTTGAGAGCCATGGAAGATGAGGAGGGGATGACTTTGGAGTCCATAAATTTGGTTGGAGGTTGTACCATCATTATGGTGGTCTTTAGTCACATGTTTGAATGAGGAAGAAAATGAGGTGGCTTACATGTGAAAAGGGGGTGGTTTGTGGTGGCTATTAAAGGCATGAAAAAAATAAAGTGGTTTATGTGTGTAAAGGGAGAAGTTTATGGTGGCCATTCATCATGAGGGTCTTTAGTCACATGTTTGAATAAGGAAGAAAATGAGGTGGCTTACATGTGAAAAGGGGGTGGTTTGTGGTGTCTATTAATGACATGAAGAAAATAAAGTGGTTTATGTGTGAAAAGGGGGTGGTTTATGGTGGTCATTCATGATATGAAGAAATAAAATGGTTTATATGTGAAAATGAATGGTTTCATATATGGGCTAAGTTATGTTGGGTTTGGATGGTATTGGGCTTGGCTTGCTCAGGATCTATAATATATCCTACAATGCATAAAGCCCAAAACTAAATAAGTAATAGCCCAAAAAATACATAAGGCTTGAAATGCAAGTGAGCTCATAAGTATGCTCAAAATAAAATACATAATACAATAGAAATATATATATAGTTTAAAGGTTGATTGTGGATGTCAACTTCTCCACTGTCTTGTTTTAACTTGTCCTGCATCACCTGAGGTGTCACCTTTCTGGGTGGAAACACTGAAGGCTCATCTTCCTCTTCAATAGCCTTATCATCCTCCTTGCCATGCTCTTTGCCATCTTCTTGTGCAATGTCATCCTGAGCTGTTGTAAGAGGCTCCCCCTGATTTAGTGCAGGCAACTCCCCCTAAATTTGTGCATTCTTTTCTGGAACCTAAATTGTAGCATCTGGAATAGTATCTGGAAGTACTTTGTTGAATACTGTGATCTTATTAGGATCTCCAGATTCATGAGCAAGATTATTACCTTCAGGTACAGAGACTTCCCCTTCTTGAATAATCTCCCTCTTTCGATACTATTCCAGATGTTGTCATGTGACTCTTTCAACTCTTTCTCCATCTGTGAATATTTCCCGTTAAACTTTCTTGCTTGTGTGAGCAGTAGATCAGCAAATGTCCCAGTGGCCAACCCCATTGCCTTAGAGATAGCTTGGTCAATGTCAAATGGAGGTGTAGACTGGGAGGTATAAGTAGGATGTGTTTCAACTAAAGGTGTTGATATGATAACTGGAGGAGGTGATGAGATATGAGCTTGTACTGAGGGAGAAGGATGGATGACTGTGAGGTTTTCTTCAGGAGGAGTGACAAATGGTTGTTGTTGATGTGGGGGGGGGGGGGGGGGGGGGGATCTGTGTTGTAGGTTCTTGAGCTAGAGTATCATCTGTTATTGTATCTTGTTGATCTACTACTGGGTCCTGAGCTGGATTATCACTTGGAAGGATTAGTAGTATTGGCTCATGATCCTGAGGAGCTGGATAAGGAGGAGGAGAGGGTGCTGCTTGACCAGGCTTTAGAATCTGCCTGGTCCACTTGGAGAAAATTCCAATATTGATTCTTTTGCCAGGTGGAATTGACACCCCTTTTGATTTACAGACCATTGGATAGTGTTGGATCATTATTAGGCTCATAATTCTCATGTAGGCATTCTCCTTATGAGCATATTTGTGGACAATAAGTTATCCTCTTGTTCAGAACCAGAACTCCCATGATTTGTAGTTGTTGTTTAGGAATAACATAATGAGTAGAAATTTTGCATAGTAAAACATTGCATATTATGTCTGCTAGAAATCTATATTCTTCAGAAAAGAAATTCTTCTTAAGATTGATTGTCTTATCTGTAGTAAAGTTCATTATTTGCAATGCTTGTTGAGTTTCTGCAGCCGACAGTTCAGATGACTCTTCTCCTACTGGCAATTCAAAGGTGATGTTCAACACTTCCTCAGTAATATGAATATTTGTATTAGAAATTCTCCCTCGAAGGGATCCGTCCTCATAAATATGAATATTATCTTTCAACTCTGTTAATTCAACATCATATATTTTGCTCCTTGTAGAAATTAGTTTTGTGAGTCCCGCGGTTTGGAAGAGATCCAAGATCGCTTTGAAATTTTCTGCAGCAGCATTGAATGATTCGATGTCAATGTCAAACCCTAAATTCACCTTTGGAGTAGCCATCAAATCTTTTCTTTTAGTACCTGCAAAGGAAGGCAAGAAAGAGAGAGAGAGAGAGAGGAAAGCGAAAGCAAAAACACAAGAGAGCTAGAGAGCCAGAAAGCACGAGAGCAAGAGAGAGAGAGAGAATTCGAAAGAGTAATATAATCTAACATCTAAGTTGCTAAAAATAAGACAATTCGTCGCAACTTAGGGTTGTATTCGAAGTAACGTCAAAAAGAAATAAATTCAGCGCGCCAAAACAAGTCGAAGTAGCTTCTAGAAGCAAAACTGCGCACGCTTGGCATGTCGACGTTGTGTCGATTTGTAATCGACGTGACTTCGAATCTGTGTAGCAAGTATTAAGTCGACGCATGCGTCGATATGTAATCAACCTGCGTCGAATGCTATTCGAATTATCTATTCCAGGCTGCTCTCGAAGCTGACGTCGAGTAGAACTCAACGGTGCATCAAATTTTATTCGACGCAACTCTGACTTTACAGTTGCATTCCTTCAAGAAATTTATGTTGTTTTTCCAGCAATAGTGATTATTGAAATTAGCATTTATAATATTATATGTGTTAATTAGAATGCATCATCAATTGTTGTAGAGAAGAAATCACTCCCTTGAATATTTGAAGTTTCATGTTGGGGTGTTAATTTTCCCTTTCCCTACATTATCTTTGAGGAAGGGACTTTTCGCTCTCCTGCACATATAGTCTATACATTAAAGGGTACCCAGGTTACCCTGGTCCCTTTGTTTTTACCATTATAGGGTGTTATAAAGGAGTAGGTTGGTCTTTCATTATATCCTTTTAGATGGCAGAAGATAAGTTTATCTAGTCTAGATTTATTATCTTGATACTGAAAGTTGGCATAGAATGTGTCTTGATATAATAAGTTTGTAGAATGTCTAATGATTCTACTCTTAAGTTTACCTTTATGATCTTGTTTTATTATTGTGTCTGAGTTGTTCTTGCCTAGAGTTTTATTCCCATTATTAGAGTTCATTTTATTAAATCTAGTATTGAAGAAAGTTCTTCTAAATGAATCCTCCTTCAGCAATCACTGAGGATTCAAGGCACTTGGTGCTCTATAGATGAATCTTTATTGCAGTATGAGTCCTTGCTAGAAGAGAAGAGTTGCAAGGACTGTGTAAGCTTGATCCACAAAATCTCTGTAATATGTAGGCTTCTTACTGTGTAGCAGATGAAGAAGATGAAGAAGCCTTTTTTGTTAATGTATTATGTACATAGATTTCTGATTGTCTATATCTTTCTGAGAGCAGAGAAGAAGAACCTTCAGATAGGAGGAAAAGGATAACTGATTGAATTCCTGAATAATAGTTGTCTCGATCTTCCTGAGTATGTTTATTCCTCTATCGAATAGAATTTGAATTTCTTTCCTCTTCTGTTGTATCCCTAATAGGAAAGTCAATGAGATAATTTCATTTACTTTCTAATTTGATGACCCGACAAATCCTTTTATAATATCTTCCAGAAATAATTTTATTGACTCTCTATAGGCCTTCTTTCCATTCTTAGATATAATCGACCCGTTAGAGATCAAAATATTCCATGTATAACCTCTGAATCAACTTTAAAAAAGAATAAAGGAAAATTACTAATTCTGTCTGTATTCGACATAGCGTCGAATACATTTGAATTCTTATCGACGCACCTCTGAATTCTACTGGAAGCTGTGTCAAAATCCTCCCCATATTTGAAATGATCTCTGTATTCGACGTTGCGTCGAATAGTTATCGACGTACCTGTCGGGTTGAAATCCTGAAATCAGAGCACTTTCTTCTGCGTCGATTATAAGTCCAATCTACGTCGACTTCTAATACTGCTTCGATTGACTCTGTCTTTTGCATCGAGTACATCTCGATGTTGCGTCAACTTAGACTTCAATCTGAGTTTATGTTACTTATATTCAAAGTTACTTCGGCTAGAAGTCGAAGCTGCGTCGACTTCTATTCGACGCAGGTTTAACACAACTGAGTTTTTGACTCTTTTTGGACTGGTATTTGACACTCTAATGAGAGTGTGACATCCTAAGACATCTAATGACCAAATTACCATCTATATACAACATGGGTAATACATCCTAGAAAATGAAATCACTTGTATATAATTTGTAAGATAAATCAAAATGTATTTTTCCCAGCAGAACTATAAAAGTCAAGTAGAATATTACTTTACCAATAGAAAGTAACTATCTTATGTTTTGCATTTCACAAATCCTGGTGGGTGCGTTTGAGTATGTCTGATGCACAGATGAAATGCGCACTAAATCCCATCAACTACTCAAAATTTTCCCCTCAAAACACGCAAAAAACAGGATAATATGCAATGCATTAACTAAAATTTCCAAACAAAATGAATGAATATTCAAATTATATGTCACACTTCCAATCCATGCATCCAAGAGGGTTGCGCCCACGACAAAACAGATGTAACACATGCTGAAAATTAGTGGAATAAAAAACTTGTATGCAATTTTTTTGTACGATATTTGACTTCCTTCGACAAAGCCTTTGAACAATCAATATATACAACCCTTTGTGTATAGAAGAAATTGGATAAAACAATAGATCAGAATACCTAGAGGCTCGTTGCAATGGTCGGGAGGATCGTCGATGTGGTTGGAAGCTCGTCAGAGGAGGCTTTGAGGCATATATGCCAAACTAATTTGTTAGGTATTGTGCCTTCAATAATCCTAGATTTGAAGAAGGAACGCAAATATAGATAAGCTAAGTTGTCTTTGATATGTGTTTTAGTTCATGATGTGACAAGTATATGAAGACTATAATATCAGTATCAAAACTATATAGAAGTGAAAAGTTCACTAAGTCAAATATCGGTTTGAGCCTTAGCTGACATATCGTTGAGACAAGGAACATACCGTTGAGACAGTCTCGACGATATCATTTTGAAGAAACTTTATCGCTGAGAAAGCAATGTCAAGTCATGTAGACAGCATCTCGACGAAATCGTCGAGAAGAAAGCTTATCAACTTGAATATTAAGCTTATGTCATGTAGAAGGAATCCTCTAGACGATATCGTCTAGAAGAAGTCATATCGAGGAGAAGATTATGAAGGAAGAATCGTGTAGACAACAACAACTTGAAGATCTTATATTATCTAGAAGATCAAGACGATATCGACTTGAAGAAAGATTATCAACTTGAAGAATAAGTCTAAGTCATATATAAAGAAACATCTCGACGATATCATCTAGAAGAAGCAACATAGTTGAGATATCAAGTAAAGTCTTGAAGAAGGAAGTGTGTCGACGATATCGTTGTAAAGATTACATATCGTCGACACGAACAACACAATATTGGCTTGAAGGAACCTTATCATCTTGACAGTTGCAGAGCTGCATTTAATGCGCAGACTTTCTTGGAAATTGGTATTCAGGGAATGTGCACGCCGCTTATCTTGCGCACCAATCAAGGAACAATTAATGATATATTTTCTGCAGAATATAGTCGTTTACACAGCATTTAAGAAGAATATTATTTATTTCTAAATAGTGCAAGTTCCAAAGAGGGAAAGCATTTATGGCAATTTATTCTGCCGTTTCAGTATACATTCTCTGGTGGTCTAATTAATTAAGGAATGAATGATTAAGGATCTTTATGCATAAGTGCAGAGAAATATAAATAGATTTCAAATTTTTGAAATCCATATACAACTGATAATTCTCACTCTCACACTTAATCAAAAAGAAGAAAAGACCTGTACAAGAAAATCTTCAGTTAGCTGTGTTGTGAAGACTACAAGAAGGAATCTTCTTCTATCTATACAAGAAGCTGAACCTAATATATTCAGAAGAAGATTTAAGAAGGTTTGGGGTGATTCAAATCTCACTAAGCCTACATCTGCAAGAAGAAGAAGGAGACCTAACTGTGAAAAGCTTTATCTTTGAAGTCTTCTCTTCTACAACAACAAAAACCATCTTCTCATCTTGTAGGGTTCTTTGTGAACCTGAGCTTGTAGGATCTTGTAAACAGATCTGAGTTGGTAGGGTTATTTGTGAGCCTAAGTCCTGTAGGGTTCTTTGTGAGCCTGAGTGTAAGATTTCTGTGTGAGGGCTGAGGTAGGATCCTTTGTGATCTGAGTTGTAAGATCTGCTATATAGTGAAAAAGATCTGAGATTTGGAGAAGTTGCCTAGTCTAGCACATTGCTAGATAGGTGGAAGGGACAGTGGACTACCTCTTGACACATTGTCTTGAAGGGAACCATTATTAATCTCTGTGTGTTTTCTGTGTTGCTTCTGTGCTTTGTTGAATAACTTTAAAGTAGCAAATAACCTTGAAAACACATAATCACCCCCCCCCCCCCCTCTAGGTGTAGATTGAATCAAACCCATATCTTTCAATTGGTATCAGAGGGAGGTTGAGTTCAAAGGCCTATCAACTTAGAATAAGATCTCTAAAATATTTTGGGTTATTAGCAATCTATGGCTGGTGAACATCAGAAGGAGATGAGTTCATTGAAGCTGTCAATCTGCACCAAAGAGAATTTTGTCATATGGAAGCAAAGGATCAAACTGTACATTGAAGCTTCAGATCCTAGAATTTATATGCCTGTAGAAGTGGGACCTTATGTTCCCATGACAATCCCTATGGACCCAATAGTTGTTCCTGTCCCTAAGACTTTGTCTCGGTTCACCAAGGATTAAGTAGCCTTGGTTACCATGGACAAAAAGGCTAAGAACATCATTGTCAATGTAATTGATGACTTCACATTTCAGAACCTAATTCACTGCAAAACAACAAAGGAAATATGGGAGGCATTAGTTGTATACATAGAAGGAACAGAAGAGGACAGGGATGACAGAAAATCCCTTCTGAATCAGGAATATGAATCCTTTAGGCAAGACAAGAAGGATGACATAGCTGCCTGCTATGAAAAGTTTTTCAGGATTGTCAATGGGCTCAGAACCTATGAAAGAGAGTTCACTAATTATGAGTTAAATGACAAATTCTTGAGACCTCTGAACAAAGAATGGGACATGAAGCTGTGTGCAATAAAGGAAGTTGGCAATCTGGGAGCAATGGAGCCTAGACAGCTATATGGCAAGCTCCTATCATATGAGCTACAACTGAATACTGGAAAGGCTGAAGAGGAAAACTCCAAGGCTTACAATAGAGAAAAGGCAGTAGCTTTTAAAGCTGAAACTTCAAGAAAGCATAAAGATGTGGAATCTAATTGCTTCTTAGAAGATGGGATCATCAACAACTCCAGTTCTGATCTTTCTGATGAAGAACTCTTCCTGTTCACAAGGCAGTTCAAAAAGCTGCAAAGAAATAGAAGAAGAGGGAACAGAAGACAGGAAGCTTCTCCTTTTAGCTCAAGAAGAGAAGATAAGTCTGGAAACAAACACAAATCAGAAAGGTATGACTCTAAACATAACAAACATATTTCCTTTAATATTATTTGTTACAGCTGGAAGAAGCCTGGACACATCATAGTTGAGTGTCCACTCAAGAGAAAGGAAAAGAGTGAAGAAAGGAAGCACTCAAAGAGCAGAAAGATGGAGAAAAGCTTTGCAGCTAAGAATGTCAGAACCCTCAGTGACAGTGACACTGAGTCATCATCATTAGAATCTAACAGCCATATAGCAACAGTGACATTTTAAGATGAAGGAAGTTGTGATGAATCCCATCACAACCAGGTAATCCCTTAAGCTTCTCCTACCATATCTGACACAGATTCAGATGTCAGCTCTTCTTCAACAGTAAGAGAAGATGACACTGATAATATTGAGAAATTTGGTGCCCTACTTGAAGCCCTTAAGAAAGCAAAATCTCTCTGCAAGGCTCAAGCAGCTGAGATCATCTCCCCGAGTTACAAGAGAGATGAGCTGCTTGAGAAAGTAACTGAACTAGTTCAAGAGAAAACAAAACTATCATTTTCTACACTGAGCAATGACACCTTAACTGAAGTCATCAAGCATAAAATTATTAGAATCAAAGAGCAGGATGATAAGCTCTTAGAGGAAAAGAAAATTGTGGCAAGTTATTCCAAGCCACAAACTGTTCTTCCCTTGATTGATAGCTTTTCACAAACAAATAAGCAAGGTTTGGGCTACTCTCAAGGTGAAAACTATTGGAACATGTTTTCCGAATCCCTTTGGTTTCAGAATAACAAATCCTACTTGTATTTGATCTTGTTGCCATTGTGTTTTTAGCATGTAGGTATGGACAGTTTTGACACCAGGTAGCTGCAACAATGGTCTGGCACTAACCACAAAATGAAGGAATGAAAGTTGCTTAACGCCAGGCGTTAAGCTTAACGCTGGGCGTTAGCGCTAGACGAAATCGGCGTTCGACGAAATGCATACCACGACGTTCGACGAAATGTGCTCGACGAAATTTTCGTTCGACGAACTAGATGTTGCGATCGACGAAATCAAGCCGCTGTGAACGGAAGCTGGGTTTGACGAAATTTCGGTCGACGAATGAAGAATCCCTTCCGACGAACTCCGTTCGACGAAATATCGTTCGATGAAAGATGAAGCCAGTTCGACGAAGTGTGCTCGATGAAATTATCTGCTCGACGAATTGGGGTGCCAGCTAATTAAAGATGAAACTCAACGCCAGGCGCTAACTCTTAACGTCGGGCGCTATCCGTTCGACGAAAATGGTGTTCAACGAAGATGTTGTTCGGAGAAGATGGCGTGCAGTCTGATTAAAGAAAGAATCTCAACGCCAGGCGTTAGGCGTAACGTTGGGCGCTATCCGGTCGACGAATTTGGCAAGGATAAAGCAGCCGTGATTTCAGGAGGAACATTTGGAATGATTTGCCCAACGCGCCGCTTTAGCCTTAACGCCAGCGTTGATATTGCCTAAAATAAAACATTCTTAATGTACATAATCTCCTTCCTCTTCTGAAGATCCGAGCCATTAATATATTGTTATACATGGTCAACGCCAGGCGTTAGGACTTAACGCCGACGTTAGCTCAAATTCTATAAATTGGAGGATTTTGTCTTCTCTGACCACTGATTGTCAAGAGCCCAATTCCAGCACTTCAGAAACTTTGTGAGGGCCGTATTTCCAGGCCAACACATCTCCCAATCATATTTCAAAAGGAGGAATCAAAGGAGGCTTGGATCAACACGCTAACTCAACACGAAGAACGCACGCTTGGACTTCAACGATCTTCAGTGATTCTTCGGCGTCTCCTTCAGATTACCTCATAGGGAGTTTTATATTTGCATTTTGTATTTTGTCCTTTATTTCATCTTTGTAATCGGTTCGTGAATTCGCCACATGGCTACTAGGTCTAGGTTGGACTTAGGGAGTAATTCGCCTCGTGTTGGTGACTGGGTCTAGGGAGTAGATCTAGGGGGTGTTCGAGGCCTTTCTGGTGATAGATTGGCTAGAGCGGCTTGAGGCCGTATCTGGGGAGAGATCGGCTAAAGCCAACCGGTTCGTGGGGATACGAGTCGGTATAGAAAACAAAAAGGGTTTTCATATTATTCGCTTTGATTTCTAGCGTCATTGAAATCAGATTTTGTAATCAATTTTATAAATGTTAATCATGTCTTTTCTTGTTTAATAAAATCGATTTCATTTCTAATTTCATTATCTCTTTACTTTTGATTTAACTTCGATCAAAATATCAAAAGTTTTCTATTAAAGTTATTAAAACCCTTATTCACCCCACCCCCCCCCCCCCCCCTCTAAGGGCGCCTACAGATCCAACAAGTGGTATCAAAGACAGGTTATTCCAAATCGGCTTAACAACCGGGAATAATGGCGTCTCATGATCTCGCTTCTACTAGTGGGGTAATTTTTTATGAAGAAGAAAAATCTCTTAAACCACCTTTATTCGAAGGGAGAAATTATAAAGGGTGGAAATTATTAATGGAAAAATTTATTAAAAATTTAGATATCAATGCATGAGATATAGCAATAGTTAGACCAGCGAATTAATCAAATAAACAGGAACGTCATCTAAATGCAAAAGCTTTAAATAGTATTTTCTGTGCTTTATCCCAAGATATTTTCAAATTAATATATTGTTTTTCTAGTGCATACAAAGTATGGAAATTTCTTGAAGAAATGTATGATTCTCCTTCTACAGGTATGGAACAATCGCAAGAATCGGAGAATATGCAAGCTTGCACAAGTCTTCAAGAATGCTCCTCTCATGACGGATCCATGAAGTGCACATCAAGTGAAAGAGAAGAAGAAATACTATCTTCGGAAGAGGAGTGCCAAAAAGATGCCAATGAAACGATATGCTCAAATCGTGCCTCTCCCGAAAGTAGTGTAAGGAAATCAAATCTCATTTTCTGTACTTCTATTTCTACATTACAAATGCTTCAAACTACAAAGCGCAAAATTAAGAAATTAAAAAATGCTAATAAACATTTGCGCTTAGAAAATAAAAATTTGAAGGCAAAAATTAATGAAGAATCAAATTCTAATTTATCTAGTTCTATAAATGGCTCCTTAGTTGAAAACACTACAACTTGTGTAGAATATAATGAATTAAAAGAAAAGTACAAGAAACTTGAAAAGGATTTTATTTTTGTAAAAGAACAAAATGAAAAATTATGTTTAGAAAATTCATCTTTGATAAATGATTGTGCTAAGTGCAAAGAATATAAAATTGAAATTAAAGAGATGGATGAAACATTTGATGAATATAGAAATAACTATCAAGATCATATAGATTCAATTGTTTCCACTCTTAAAAATAACACAATCGCTTATAATAAAGCTAGACATAATTTAAAGATAAAGAATGATGAATTAAAATTAAAAATCAACTTGCTTATGAAAATGGTAAATACAAATTCACAATATCAATCTATATCTAAAAACAAGTTGAATATAAATATGAACATCTTACCTAAGTTTAAAAATGGGAGTAAGGAACATAAAGGATTTGTAAATCAAAATCAAAATCACCATAATTTACAATATCATGTTTCTCCCAACCTAAAATTAAATGCAAACAAATTTTCTTCAAATTATAAATTCAAAAACCTTTTTGATCCAAATATTCAAGTAAATGATTATGGAAATTTTAAAACTAAAAATAATGTTTTGCAAAATCATCATGGAAATTTGACAAATAGAAATAATATTAAACCAAGGTTTGAATGGAGGCCCAAAGTTAAAGATGAAACACTAACTCCACTCAAAAGGGCTCATTCATTTCCATCTCCCCAAAAGCAAACACGATGTATTTGGGTACCCAAAGGAACCGTCACACCCGGTCCCCTTTGGATACCTAAATCTCTCATTCATTAGTATCCAATCATTTGCATGAAGTAGAAATCAACCAAAAATGAAATATCATTATTCTACTTCATGATATGCCTAACCTTTTTTTTTGTTGTATATTTTTTTTCCTTTTGTTGAACCATCATGATATGATCACTTTATGTAACTTGTGATATGACTCACATATTAAACCAAAATTCATAAATAAATCAAATTGAATAAAGTTGAATAAAAAGTCATATCATTTTCAAGTGAACTACTTATCCTTTTTATTTTTGTCCTTCTAAATCCATTTCCTAAAAGTCTTATAAAATTTGAAAAACTAAATTTGTCATATGATATTATTAAGACTAAATGAAATAAGTATCAAAATGGATTTGAAAGGTATTTTTGGGGTATTAATCTAAATTTATAAAATGCGCAAGTTGTACTTAGGTATTTAATATATTTGCGTCATTTTGACTATCCCTAGTATGTTAAATCATAATCATGTCAAACCGAAATTGAAAAATTGCATGAATATTATTTCAATTATTTATGATCATTTCTCTCATGCATATGTTGTGCAAAACTCACGAATTAAGGTCTAATAAATATGGAGCTTTAATGTGAAACTCATGTACTAAAATTTTAACTTCCGCAACTTTTTGCGATTTCTTCTTGTCTCTTCACTTCATTAGACAGGCCTTACATTGCACAAACATAATTAAGAAAAATCGGAAGCAAAATTGAAGAAAATCTAGGCTATATGATTAAAATAAGCACTCTCTGTGAGCTAACGCAGACGCTAGGACCTAACGCCGGCGCTAGCTCAAGGTTCAGATTTTTTGTCATTATAAATATATGAAAATCAAATAAAAATATAAAAACCATTTTTGAACAAATAAAATATGTTTGGATAGCCATCTAACCATTTCCAATTTCTCTGAAATTTCTACCCTAAGAAGGTTATATACTATCTATGCCAAAAGAAAAAATTTCAAAAATTCTCAAAAATCGAGTACTGTTTTGGCGTTAAGTACTTAACGCCAGGCGTTAGCTACTTTGGCCAAATTGAATTTCTGATTTTTCCAAAATATTTCTAATATTTTTCTAATGATTTTCTCTGTTTATTTTCCCATTTTTGAAATTATTGTGGTATTAATTTGGTTGCTTTATTCCAAAATACAAATAATTCAAATAATTCAAAATGATCAAAAATATGTTTTTGTTATGTGTTTTTGCATTAACTATTTACAAAATTATGGTTTGACTATAAAACTTCACAAGAGCATACATTTGTCTTATTTCGTTTCCAATGGTCAAAAATTGATTTTGGCATGTTCACAAGGATTTGCTTTAATGTCTAATTCTAATTTCAAATTTTCTAAACATTGTTTTATCTTCATGCCTTGACCTTAATCTGATTCTGTGCAATGAAATAGTCTCTAGATAATTGTGTATGATTGCCTAGCATGCCTCTAAGTATGAGTAATGCTTTATGTTAATCAATGAATTATACACTCACTATTTTGGTAATCTACATGTGCTCACAATCCTAGTCTTGCATGATTGTGTAGTGTAATAGTTTTAACATATTAAGTTGTATGTCTAAACTACCTACACCGTCTTTCAAAAATAAATTTCATGCACGATATAGAAGTGTTATTTCAATAATATTATTGTTTGCAACAACAAGTGAATTCGGAGACCTTTTGGCCCTTAATAAAAATCTAAAATAAAAAGCCAAAGATAACTCCACCAAACACTACTCACCCTCCTGATAAGTCTTAATGAGCATTGTGAGGTTGAGCACCTTGGAAAGAATTGTAAAGTCTCTTGTGCAAACATATTTCTTTCTATCACTTCTATTTGTACACCAGATCACTAAAAATAAAAATCAATAAAATTGCTTATGTGATCCCCCAAGCACTACTTCGCTCCATGATAAGTCTTAATGAGCATTGTGTGGGCGAAGCACCTTGGTAGTTGTACGTATGTTATGTTCTTTGAAATTTTATTCTAGATGTGATGTGTGAAAGTAATTATATGATTACAATCTTATTGTTGTTGTTACTACTTCACTATATATGCCATGTGTTTTGATTATTTCACTTGTATACTTTTATCAAAACACCTTATGCACACATAATTGTTTTTCATAAAGCTTCCACTCATGAGAATTGGATCCTAATGCAAACATTACATAATTCTCTAAAAACTCAAGTAAAAGCACTAGATTGCAATGCATGATTTCTACGATGTTTTCCTTACTTGAAATACGAATTGGTTACATTGTAGTTATTATCTTTTTGAATATGTTAAATCATGCTTGCCTATTAGGTATGAAAATTTTCAAAGTTAAAATGCTCAAATGTGAAGAGTCTAGACATATTGTTGGAATGGTCAAACTATAACAAAAATACTACTCTTTTTTTTTCCTCATTTCTCTATCTAATCATGTATCCGTACATCATGTGCTCTCATGCTTATATCAAGTCTTAAATAACTCTGATTTATTAATGGACTTCAAAATAGCTATGTGAGTTGTGTGCTTAATAAATTCAAATAAAAATATAATTCCATAGGCTATGAACGCATCATTAGAATTAAATGATTAATGTTTCCAATAACTATTATTCATGATTACATATCTCACCATAGCGGGGGCGTAGGGTTGTAGACATTAAATAACCTTATCACTAGTCATGTCTTGTCCTTAACCGGGGAGGGTTCTAGTGGGGCCTTGCGAGGCACTGGGGGGAAAGAGTGCTAGGGTGAGTTTTGTCTAGTGTTTGCATATGGGACTAACACCCCAACCTACGACATGTTTGCAGCTCCTCATGCCCATCCGTCACTTAGTACGGGGCTAGGGTGTAGACATATTGTCTGGGTAGATTGGTTACTTGGAAATCATTACCTTTTTCTTATGCTTGAAACTCTTATAAAGCAAGTGATTACATTCCTTTGGTATAATCTTTGATTGATGTTCTTTCACGCTTATCATATATTTTTCCGCTGTGCTACTCACTCCCTTAGCTCGATCATGACTTACTTTATGTTTACACAAAACTCATAATCCTCTCTTAGTTATGTCCCAACTTTTGTCTTCGTTATTCTAGTTTTGTTTCACTCCACACTCTTTCTAATTTTTATCTCTTTACTTTTTATTTAACTTTGATCAAAATATCAAAAGTTTTCTATTAAAGTTTAAAGTTTTTAAAACCCTTATTCACACCCCCCCCTCTAAGGGCGTCTACAGATCCAACAAAAACAATGGGAAATCTACCCAAGGAAAGACAATCTTTAGAAAAGTGATCATACCCACTAATTCATATGATCACAGTAGCATCTATGGATGCAAAGAAAGCCAAAAGATAGACAGTGGTCTTAAGCTTCATTCTACCTGGCTAAGCAAGAGACAAACTTTCCTTGGGAAGAGTGCACTATCTGCACCCCCAAAAGAATCCTCAAGTGAAGGCTTTCAGAAATTGTCATGTTGGGGAAAACCCTTCAGCTTCCAAGAAGGGAAGGTTAGCTGTCAAGCAACAGCCTAACCCAGTCAGACTAAACACTACAAGAGAATCTAGATATAATAGATTTGAATGTTGGTGTTGTGGAAAAGTAGGGCATTTTGCCTTAGACTGTTGCTTCAACCCAACTGTCCAGAATCATTCCCATGTGACAACTAGAAAGCAGGCTGCTAAATCATTCTCTAACAAGCACCTAGGACCCAAGAAAGACTGGGTTCCTAAGGAAGTGTAGCTATCTTGCAGGTATGTCCAAAAACCACCAAGGCTCCTGTGTGGTATTTGGACAGTGGGTGTTCCAGGCATATGACTGGAACAAGAAGCCTATTGAAGGAGTTTACACCTATGGAAGATGGACCCAAAGTCAAATTTGAAGGATCTGACATAGGTGTAGTCAAGGGCTATGGTAAGATCAATAATGGTAGTATCACTATCACAAAAGTAGCTTATGTTGAAGGGTTACAACATAACCTTATAAGCACAAGTCAACTATGTGACTTGGGATATGTTGTTTCTTTTCACAAGTATAAGTGTCTGATCAAGGATTCTAAGAATGAATCTATCTTAACAGGCACTCAGAGTGGCAACATTTATTGTTTAGATTTCATTTGCATTAGAAAGAATGAGCATGTATGTCTTGTAGCAAATGATGGAATGTTTGCTTGTGTAAAGTGGCATAAGAGACTAGCCCACATTAACTACAAGTCTCTCAAGAAATTAATGACAGAAAACTTGGTAAGGGATGCTCCTAAGTTGGATTGTTTAGAGATGATTCCTCGTCATGCATGCCAAATGGGCAAGCAAGCGAGAACTTCATTCAAGAGCATACAGGACAAAGAATCCACTGGTGCTTATACCTATTACACATGGACTTATTTGGTCCTATGACAGTACACAGCTTAGGAGGAATGGCTTATACACTAGTTATTGTTGATGATCACTCTAAATTTGTCTGGGTGTTCTTTTTAAAACACAAATCTGATACCCTAAGTACATTCAAGAATTTTGTCAAACAAATTCATAATGAAATAAATAGTTCAGTGGTCAAAATTAGAAGTGATCATGGAACTGAATTTTAGTCTGGGTCAATGACCAAATTTTGTGAAGAAGAAGGTATCTTACAAGTGTTTTCTTCTCCCAGAACTCCCCAATATAATGGGGTGGCTGAGAGGAAAAATAGAACACTTATTGAAGCTGGTAGGACCATGCTAAGTGACTCCTCGCTCCCAGAATATCTTTGGCTTGAGGCAGTCAATACGACATGTCATGTGCAAAATAGAGCACTCATCAATAAGAACCATAATAAGACTCCTTATGAGCTGATTAAGGGTAAGAAGTCAACACCGTCTTACTTCAAAATCTTTGGAAGTAAATGTTATGTGCTGAAAAATAATAAGCATTACATTACCAAGTTCTCTGCAAATAGCTATGAAGGTGTCTTTGTAGGATATAACAAGCATAACAAAGCCTACAGAGTCTTCAATAAGAATGCTCTTACAATTGAAGAATCTATTCATATAGTCTTTGATAAGAGCAGCATGCTACATAATTCTCTATCTAGTTCATGTAGTGCAGGAATTGAGGCTAGACTGGACAATCTAAAAATCAGAGAAGAAGGGACTGTTGAAAAATAAGAACTCTCTATACAGAACTCAAATCCAGAAAATATAGAAGAAGCTACAGAAAATACAAATTGTCATAATGATAATCAAGATGCAACAGCTAAAGAAATTACTGGAATATAAGAACCTCAAAGGATGTTGCCCATAACAGGAAGACATCTCAGACATCACCCAGCAGACCGGATTATAGGGGAGCTTGATCATGGAGTAAGAACCAGAAGAAATGCTCTAAATAAAAGACTGCACCTCAGCTTTCTGTCACAACTAGAGCCTAAGAAATTTGAGGAGGCCAACAAAGACCAATTCTGGTTTATGACTATGCAAGAAGAGCTCAATCAATTCATTAGATGCAAAGTGTGGAAGCTTGTCCCAAGGCTGTTGAAACCGATTTCTCGGTCTCTTGTAAAGTTCGGGGCCCTCAACGAATTGAGAGGCGACTAGCCCTTACTAATCCCTCGAGGAGGGTAGGCGGAAGATTAGGAAATTGACTAAGACATTGGTCACAGCGAGGAGGTCCCTCCACTAACCCGGAAGATCGTTGAGCGCTTCCCCTCCCAAGCCAAAGCTGAGACTTGGGCACCTTGGAGAGCTCTGGAAAGGCTAACCAAAGAAAGCCTAAGGAGAAGGAAGCTGAAGTGAGCCCCTCTCCAAAGGTGCCCTTGAGGTCCTATTTATAGATTTTCTGATCTGGCCTGCAAATAGCAGGATTCCGCCTCTTGATTTTACTATCCGCACCACAAATGGGTCTGCTAACAGCCAAACTCCGCTGTTTGGAGAGGCTAAAGGCAGACCACCAAGGGTGACAGGGTAATTTGGCCGACCCCGATGAATCTGGAAGGGATCTGACTCGCTCGTCTTCTTGCGACATATCGGTGAGTTCTTGACCCGCTCGCCTCCTCGCGAGCACTCGACGGGTTCTTGACTCGCTCGCTTCCTAGCGAGCACTTGGCCAGTTCTTGACTCGCTCGCTTCCTAGCGAGCACTTAGCCAATTCTTGACTCGCTCGCTTCCTAGCGAGCACTTAGCCAATTCTTGACTCGCTCGCTTCCTAGCGAGCACTTGGCCAGTTCTTGACTCGCTCGCTTCCTAGCGAGCACTTGGCGAGTTCTTGACTCGCTCGCTTCCTAGCGAGCACTTGGCGAGTTCTTGACTCGCCGACCCCTCTGGCTCGCTCGCCTTTGGTTGCCCGTCCTCTAGGCGAATATCGGGGTTGTACACAATCCCCGCTCTTCGCGAGGCTTTTTAGGCTCGCGAAGAATCATCCAACCCTTGATATTCGTCGGCCCCTTGGTGACGTGGCGAGAATCTTTCGGTGGGTCCCATGCCCACCACTATAAATTCCACTCTCCTTGGCCGTCATTCAAACTTTTCATTTTTCTCTGGCTTTTCTTACTCGTCGCGGGCCCCAACGCGATGTCGAAAAAGGACGAGATGCTGGCCCGCCTAAAGGCTTCGCAGGCGGCCCAGAAGGGGAAGACCGCTGTCATCGCCTCCTGGAATTCTCCGCGACGCTCTCCTCCTCCCCCTTCCCAAAGGACGGCAAAGGCCGTCCGGCGCCCGGCTGGTGGGGGTGGGTCTTCCTCTTCGCCGCACTCTCCGGATGACGAGCGCGCCTCTCAGGTATTATCGCCTAGTTGCTTATTTGGTGCTCTTCCTTTTCGTCCTTATTTATCATATTCGCAGAATGATCCTCCGGGCGAGAGCGAATCGGGAAGGCCAAACACGGAGATCCATCTCTCCTCTACGGGTGGGGGTGACGTTCTTCTTGCGGATACGAGGGCCGTTGATAGACAGGACTCGCCTTCGCAACGAGGTGAGCGAACTACCTCATTTTCCCTTACGTTCTTTGACTCGCTAAGTCGTACTTACTTTTCATGCAGTGTCTTCCCTCGCGGCACCAGAGGATCAAGTTCCTCCTCCAGCGAACTCGCCCCTCATGCCGAATCAAAATATCCCCACTCCTGGATTCGACGTCCTGGGTCAGAGGAGCCCAGGAGGGACGTTGATTGCCGAGCCTGGACTTGGCTTCAGACCCGCGCTCGCCCCTGGTCTGGGTAAGGCCCTCACCCCTGCCTTTATTGAGGCATTCCGGGGTCAGCCGGGCACCTCCCGCCAGCAGCCCAGTACTGCAATTCCTCCACTAGGTTAGACTGTTGTCACTGAGTGTTGCTCTTCACTTTGTCGCTGATTCCTACTTCGCAGGTAACCCGACGACCCCTCTCTCCAAGTCAGAGTCTAGAGCGCTGGAGATGTCTCCACCCCCTTCGCTGAGCCAGGTTGCTGACTTTTGGGGGGATCCCAGCGATCCGGAGCGAATGAAGAGGCGGGTCACTGAGATATTTCAGAAGCATACCACCCTGCTAAGGGATCTACACGAGCAGAATCGGCTAGACCGGCTCGCCAATGAAGAAAGGTTCGCCGCGATGGAGGATGCGAACGCGCGCGTTCTCGCTGAGATACGACCGACCGATCAGGGCGACGAGACCTCCCCCGGGGTGTATATTGCTCGCATCGATGACTACATGCGGCTGACGAGCCAGGCGAACTGGTCACTCCGCGAGTATCACTACCCGCGAGTCCCCCCTCGCTCCGGTGTCCGGGGTCGCGGTCGCTGGAAGTGGTTGCGATATTGAGGATCTTCGTGTTGCTTTTTTATTGTTTTTCTTCTCCTCTTCATTAGGAGGGGTCTCGAACAATCTTTATGAGTCTGTAATAACAGTACTTTGACTCGCTTGCGAGCCTCTTATTTTTTTTTGCTTTTTATCTCGTTCTTTTTCTCCGCTTGGTTTGCTCTCGTGTGAATTACATCTCTATTACTCGCACTCGCGCACCTCCCTTGCTTTTTCCCTTTATGATTCATTGTTTTTAGTGTTAGCTCGCCAATGGGGAAAAGCTTTTAACAGGTTGTCGACTCGCAGGGAGCGAATTGGATCCTTGGAGGCGGGAGAGTACCGCGCGGATCCGCTATCCGCAGATAACGACGCTTCGGCTTCTTCCCTCCTTCCTTATTCCTATAAATAGCCGACCATTTTTCTTTTCAACCACCGCATTTACTGCTTCCTCCTCGCGCTCTTTCTCCTTCTGTTTCTCTCGCAGATTTTAGCTCGTCTTCGCGACCTTTGTGACTCGGTGGATCACACACTATGGTTGGCGAGGCAGAAACAGAGGGGCAAGCCAAGTGCGCCAAGGCCTTCCTCGACGGCATTTTCTACTGCGCCAACCTCACGAAGGAGGAATATCGGGCCGCCGCTGACCAGTTCATCCACTCCGATTTCGTGGCTCGCTGCCCTACCGATAGGGATTCCCTCAGCGACCCGCACCCGGACGAGCTCGCAATTCCTGTCAGCCATTTCGAAAATGGGTTTCGACTCCCTCTCTGGCCGGAAGTGCTCGAGGTATTATTTATTTCTCATCCCTGGCTTTCCTGAATTGCTTTGCGAACGACGCTTAAAGTTTGTCGACTTTTCCAGGTGCTAAAGTACTTCGGCGTCTTGCCGAGCCAGCTAACGCCGAACGCGATCGCCGTGGTGGTCGCGTTCGCCAGTTACCTCAGGGCGGAGAGGATCGATTTCAGCCTGCTCGCCTTCCGCAAGATCTTCTCATTTCGCGCAAACAGGGACGGAACGGCTCACTTGTCGAGCCAGCATGTTACCGTATGCGAGATGGTGAACAAAACTCATTACTGGACGCAGAAGTTCATCCTGGTGAAGGTTCCCTTCGGCAACATCTCTTACACCCCTATCCAGCGAGACGAGGCTTCCTACCGCCCTCCGATCTCGCTAGGTGGTTGCGGCGAGGCACTGTACCAGTTCCTCAAAGGAAAAAACTTCGAAGTCGCCTTCCTCCGAGAGCGAGTGGACCTCCTGCCACCCGTCCCTCCGGGAGAAGGTTTGACTCGAACTCGTCAACTTTCTTAATCCTCTTTCTTTTGATCGTCTAACGCTCCTCGTTATCTTTGTAGGAGAACGCGATCTTCCCCTCAATCCGCCTCAAGCGCCTCCCTTTTCTCTTTCTCCCGGCTCGCTCGCGCGCGTGGCCGTCGAGGCCTGCCGCGACGTCCCGAGCTCTTCATCGAGAAAGAAGCGTCCTCCCCCCCAACGCCGGCCTACTTCGCAGGGGGAGGGGAAGAAGGCCAGGAAGACTCCCTCTGCTGCCAAGGCGGAGGAGGTCGTGGACCTGTCTGACCCTGACCTCCCCTCTCTTTCTGTGGATCAGGAGCTCGCCAAAGAGGGGGGCGAGCCAGGGAAGACTGTTGCCCGACCCAAGCCGTCGAGCCATACTAATTTCGGGCTCGGCATGAAGCTGGTGGACGCGGTCGGTGAGCCGGTGCTCGCGTGGGACCCTGACCAGAATAAGATCGCCTGCTCCTCTCTGCTCCCTTCTTGGGTAGAGGATGGTAAGGCCGGGGGTGAGGCGTTCGCGCTCGCCTTTGGTCTCTATGGTCGCGAGGACGCCTCCCTTTTTCGATCCTTCATGCCGAGGGGGGTCGTATACGAGGCGATGTGAGCCCAGTTCCGGGCGATGGAGATATCTCACATGGTGGGTCGTCGGTACCTCACGGCGGATAGGGAGATCAAGGAGCTCAAAGTCGAGCTTCAGAAGTCCGCGGATGAAGTCACGGAGCTTAAGGGGAAAGAGGTCTTGTCAGAGGGCCTCCTCGCCAGCCTTCAAGGCGGGCTGGTAAGTATTGCTCGGTGGAAGTCTCTTCCAGTTTGGCTTCGTTCTCCTCTCGCTAACCCGCCTCTTGCAGGATGCCGAGTCCGTCAGTCAGCTCCACGCGCGGATTGCCGACTTGGAGTTGGAGAACACTTGTCTCAAGGCCCAGGTCCACGACCTGGCCTCGGCGGTGCTACCTCCCCCTCCTCCGCGAGCTGGGACTCGCGGGCAGTCGCGGGAAGAGAAGGAAGCCGACCGCAAGAGGTCGATGGAGATCGCGGAGCTTGTCCTCGACATTCTCAAGGGAGCGGGCATGATCATCCCCGATGCCATGGAGTTCACAGCGGAGCAAGTCGTTCCCGACTTGTTCGCGCCCATCTCCGAGGCGGAGGGTCGAGAGAGCGATTGAAGAGCTGCCCGGCGAGCCGCCTTGATTTTTCTTCTTGTTAATGATGTAAAAGTTTTCCTTTCTTTTTGTTTCCGGCGAGACCGCCGCCGAATTGTAATCTTTTGTGAGGAATGAAAGGGAACGTTTCATCAATCTTTTTCTGTGTTATGTTTTATTCATGGTTCGCATGCAATCTTTTCCGTTGTGCCTGTGAGGCCCCTATCTTTTTATGTCTGTGTATGTGGATCTTCATTTAGCGCTCGCGCTCGCCCCTATTTTGTTGGCGGCCTTTCCTCGTTGTGTTATATCTGGGTAGCTCTCGCCTACCTCATTCACACTTGGCACTGGCGGGTCCCCGCCGATATCCGTGGTTCGTCGCGAGAACAGACTCCTCCCGGGTCATTTTCCTTATTCGCTTCGATACCTTTTGCGAGTGACCTTGCGAGCCATCGACTCTATTACCCTGCCGCGAATGATCCTCGTGCGCGAGCGGACCTCTGGTCTCGCCTTGCCCGGGTCTTGGGGTCGCTCGCGAGCCAGAATCCCTTGGCATGAGTATCTTGTCTTACCTGCCCAACCCACGTACGACTTTGCCGGCTTCTCCAGAGATCAACCTGAACCCCCCGTCTAGTGAGAGCCCGGGAGCGGAATCGATCTGGGGCATTCTAGCACCAATACTTATCACCATGCCAGCCTCTCCAGAGATCAACCTGAACCCCCCATCTAGTGAGAGCCCGGGAGCGGAATCGATCTGGGGCATTCCAGCACCAACACTTGTTACCTTGCCAGCCTCTCCAAAGATCAACCTGAACCCCCCGTCTAGTGAGAGCCCGGGAGCGGAATCGATCTGGGGCATTCCAGCACCAACACTTGTTACCTTGCCAGCCTCTCCAGAGATCAACCTGAACCCCCCGTCTATTGAGAGCCCGGGAGCGGAATCGATTTGGGGCATTCCAGCACCATCATACCCAACCTTTGTCACGTCGGCACGGCAGTAGTTATAAGCGTCATAAGAAAGGAGTAAGACGTTAATTAAACAACATAATAAAGCACTCAAGGGTAAAACCTTTTCAAATCATCCCCACTTCGGGCTCGGTCGAGGGGTACCCCTTCCACATCCTGGAGATGATACCCTCCCGACTTGAGCACCCTGCTTACAATATATGGACCCTCCCAGTTGGGGTTAAGCTTACCCACCGTGGCCCGTCTGCCAGCCGCATCGACCTTCTTCAGGACTAGATCTCCTTTCTGAAAGTGTTTTATACGGATATGTTTGTCAAAATATCGAGCCATCCGCCGCTTGACCTCTTCCTGCCTGATGGTGGCCAAGTCCCGGAGTTCTTCCACCAGGTCCAAGGACAGCCTCTGCTCTGCATTGTTACTTTCTAGCCACTCTTCATCCCCCTCGCTCGCAGCGATCACCCGGGGGGTCTTTACATCAAACTCTATGGGGAGAACGGCCTTGGACCCGTGAGAGAGCTTGAATGGAGTCTCCCCGGTGGCGGTATTCAGAGTAGTCCTCATAGCCCAGAGGACGGAGGGTAGCTGTTCCACCCAGTTTCCCCGAAGGTTCTCCACTTTCTTTTTTAATAGGTTAACGATTATTTTGTTCGCCGCCTCCACCTGCCCATTGCTCCTCAGGTGGTGGACCGATGCGAACCTGAGGTCAATGCTGAGCTGAGCGCAGAAGCCAACAAACTCTTCACTAGCAAATTGCGGCCCATTGTCCGTCACTATAGCTAGAGGGAGTCTATGCCTGCAAATTATCTCACCGCACACAAAATTCCTTATAACCTGAGAGGTTACCTTAGCGAGTGCTTTCACTTCTACCCACTTGGAGAAGTAGTCGATCATGACCAGCAGGAACTTCCTTTGGCCGCTGGCTTGGGGAAAGGGGCCGACCAGGTCCAGCCCCCATATGGCGAAGGGCCAGGGGGCCGTGATGTTCCGGAGCCTTTGAGCTGGGAGGAGTTGGAGCGGAGCATAGAGCTGGCACTTTGGACACTTTCTTGCGAACTCTGTCGCATCCTTGCTGAGAGTGGGCCAGAAGTAGCCTTGCCTCAACACCCTCCCTTCCAGGGTCCGACTTCCGGAGTGACTGCCGCAATCCCCGGAGTGGATTTCTTCCAGCACTCTCGGGACCTCCTCCTCAGAGACACAACGGGCCAGGAGTCCCGAGAGGGTCTTTCTATATAGCCCTCCGGCATGCAGGGAGTAATAGGCGGACTTATACCTGAAGCGTCTCTTGTCCACGTCCTCTCCAGGGAACTGCCCGTAGGATAGGAAGGTGATGAACGAATCCATCCACGAGGCTCGTTGATCCACCTCCATCAATTCTCCTTCCTCGATGGAGGGCCGGAAGAGTTCCGAAATCGTCCCTCCCGCTCAGGGATCGAACTTGGCTAGGAGGTCTGCCTGGGTGCTCTCCTCCCTCGGCACGTGCTTGATGGAGAAGGTGCGGAACTGCCCGATGACCCCCTTAACCTTTTCCAGGTATAGTAGGAGGGTCGAGTCCTTTGCTTCAAATTCTCCCTTGATCTGGCATGCTACCACCATGGAGTCCGTGGAGACCTCCACGTCCTGCACACCCAGTTCCCGGGCCAGCCGAAGGCCCGCTATCACTGCTTCCTACTCAGCCTGGTTGTTGGTGATTGGGAAATGGATGTTTAAGGCTTGCTCAATCCGAGTCCCCTGAGGACTTACCAGGACTATTCCCCCTCCATAGGAGTATTTTCCCGACGCTCCGTCCACCAACATCTTCCATGCCTCTGGGGGAGGTGGCTCGTGCTCCCCTACTTCGGCTGCATAGTCGACCATGAAGTCCGCCACCGCCTGAGCCCTGACGGACGTCCTGGGCATGAACGTGAAATTGAATTCACTTAGCTCCACGGACACTTTGCCAATCTTCCTGAGTGCTCTACTCCTTCCATGATTTTACGGAGCGGGTGGTCCGTCACCACCTTGATTGAATGGGCTTGAAAGTAAGGCCGGAGCCTCCGGGCCGACACCACCAATGCGAAGGCCAACTTTTCCAAGATCGGGTACCGGAGCTCTGCCTTCTTCAGCACTCGGCTGACGTAGTAGATAGGAAATTGTTTCTTCCCCTCCTCCCGGATCAACACGGAACTTACAGCTTCGGACCCTACCCCCAGGTACAGGGATAGGTCTTCTCCTGGCCTCGGTCCCTGGAGCAGAGGGGTTTGGGTGAGCTGTTCTTTCAGAGCCTGGAAGGCTTCCTCGCACTCCCGGGTCCATTCAAACTTCTTGTTGCCCCACAGCACCTTGAAAAAAGGTGCACACTTTTCTCCCGCCTTGGAGAGGAACCTGCTGAGCCCATCCAACTTCCCTGTAAGGCTCTGAACCTCCTTTGGATTCTTTGGTGACCCCAAATCCATTACCGCCTTAACCTTGTCCGGGTTAGGCTCCACTCCTGCGGGGGTGAGCAAGTGGCCCAGGAACTTCCCTCGGCTCGCCCCGAAGACACACTTCAAGGGATTGAGTTTCATCTTGTACCACCGCAGGGTCCCGAATGTCTCTTCGAGGTCTCGGAGGTGAGATCCGAGGTCCCGGCTCTTTACCATGAGGTCATCTACATAAACCTCTAAGTTTCTTCCCTTCTGCTCGCGGAATACGCTGTCCATCATCCTTTGGTATGTGGCACCTGCATTCTTGAGCCCGAACGACATCATTTTATAACAGTAGCACCCATCCCCCGTGATGAAGGAGACATCTTTGATGTCTGGGGGATGCATGCGGATTTGATGGTAACCTGAAAAAGCATCTAAGAAAGACATTACAGGAAAACCGACGGCTGAGTCAACCAGCGCGTCGATTCTAGGCAGGGGGTAACAATCCTTAGGGCATGATTTATTAAGCAAGGAAAAGTCGATACACATCCTCCACTTACCTCCCCCTTTTTTTACCAAAACGACGTTGGAGACCCAGCCTGGATACTGGATCTCCGTTACAAAGCCTGCCTGTAGAAGCCTGCTCACCTCCTCGCGGATGGGCCCTTCCAGCTTGTCGGCGGTGGCCCTTTTCTTCTGGCGGATAGGGCGGGTGCCGGGGTCGAGGTTGAGGCGATGGCAAGCCACATCCGCGTCAATCCCGGGCATTTCCGCGGCGCTCCAAGCGAAGACGTCTATGTTCTTTTGCACGCACGCCAGGATCTCCGCTTGATCTTCCGGGCTGAGTCCTCCGTTGACCCAGACCTTCTCTACCACCCCTAGTCGGGTGGTGACCTCGAGCTCCACGACCTCGTCCATAGCCTCCAACCGGGACTGCTCTCCCCAAGCCCTCTCCTCCTCGGCACAAGCGAGAGCCTGGGTTCCTTCCTCGACCTCCTTCTCTACCACCATCAGCTCCTCCGCCCCTCTCTCCTGGGCCTTCTCTTCTTCTTCCTCTCTTTCCGCCCGGGGTCCCTCAGCTACCCCTTCCTGGGCATGGACTTCATCTTCCTCCAACTTCTCCTCGGCTACCTCCTTACCTCCGGCTTCGGCCGCCTCCTCCATCATCCTATCCCACTTCTCAGCTTCTCCCATCCAGGAGATGGTGTTGACAGCCGTTACGTAGCACTGTCTTGCCACCTTGGGATCCCCTCTGATCCGCACCTGAACCCCACCGTCGTTGAACTTGAGGCATTGATGAAAGGTGGAAGGGACGCAGTGGAACGCGCTAATGAGTGGCCGTCCGAAGATAGCGCTGTAACTGCTTGGGGCGTCCACAATGACAAAACGACAGTTCCGGGACTGCCCACCCAGGGTCACATGAAGCCCCACTCCCCCTTCTACTTCCTTCCTCTCCCCCGAGAATCCAAACAAAGGGCCATCCGAGGCCAACACCCTCCTAGGCTCCACCTCCATCTTGTCAAACGCCTTCTTGAAGATGACATTGACCGAACTTCCGTTGTCCACTAGGATCCGGGAGACGGTGAAGTTCTCGATCGCCGTCTGGATGACCAGCGCGTCGCAGAACGGGTCCTCGTAACCCGACATGTCTTTCTGGGTGAAAACGATTTTTTCGGTCGGGGGCGGAGCGGTGGATGTCGAAGCCACGCTCCGGCGGTAGATGGTATGGAGGCTAGCCTTGCGGGTCGCCTCCACCCCTACCCCTCCATGGATCACCCCGATCCCTCCTCTACTTCCCATATCGGTTCTATCCTCACATCTTTCCTCATCCTCCTCTCGAGGTTCAACCTCCACGATCCTTATTGGCTGCTGCTGTGGTGGCGCGGGCGCTCTGCCCCTCTTTACTTCCAGGAACTCCGGACAGGTGTCCTTCGAGTGACCTTCCACATCATGGAAGATGCAATATGGCAACGCCACTTCCCTTGCCTCGGCCTCTGCCACCCTATTCCTTCTTCTCCTAGCGGCTGTCGTTTCCGCCTCTCCTCCCCTTCCTCTTCCTCTTCCTCTTCCTCGTCCAATTGCCATGGCCTGTTGGGGAGGGGGAGGCATTTGCATCGGACCTTGCCTCCACCCCAACTGGGGGGGCCTCCATTGTCCTCCGACATGGTTACCCCTTCCTGGGTCGTAACCTCTTCCCTGCCCTTGCATTCCTCCACCTTGCAGCCTCCATTCCCCCTCCGGGGCCCGGGGCTCTTCCCTTCTCTTGACCTCCTGCTGCCTCACCTCCGGATCACTGAGCTTTGCTAGCCTCTTGGTGAGCTCTGGATTGGCTTCCTCACTCGCGACTTCCTCCGACACCCTCTCCATCAGCTCTTCAAAGGAGACGGGGGCTTTTCTCTTCAACGCCATCTTGAAGAAGCTCTCTTTCAACCCGACCGTGAAGGCGAGTTGGAGTGCAAACCCAGGCATCTCCTGAGTGAGCTGTACTTCCTCCTAGAACCGATCGGCATACTGAGCCAGCGACTCCCTGGGTCCCTGCTTCACTGCGAAGAGGGAATCGACGTCCTTCTTCCTCTTTTTTGAGGTCGAGAACCTCAGCAAAAAACTTCGGCGCAAATCCTCGAACGAGTAGATTGACCCTGCAGGGAGATGATGAAACCAGTCCCTGGCCTTCTCCTTGAGGGTGACGACAAAGAGCCGACACTTGAAGGCATCTGACATCGGCCTGATGGAGACCGAGTCCTCGAAACTCTGCAGGTGCTAGACAGGGTCATCTCTACCGTTGTAGTACACCCGGTCCCATTCTACAAATCCCCCAGGGACGGGTGCGGAAAGCACCAGCTCGCAAAAGGGGCTTCCCCCTCCTGTCACTCTTCCTGGCTACACTCGCCCCCCGAGCTCGCTCACCAAACTTGAACTCGCCGGGATTGTGCTCGCGAGGGCGGTGCTCGCCGGAACCACCCCGACCGTCGCCGCTTCCTCTTGGCGCGCACTCGCCTGCGTCGCGCCCGCTGGGACGGAGCTCGCCAACACTGAGCTCGCCGGCACGGAGCTCGCCGGACTGGCGAACAACACTCGCCCTTCCCTGCTCTGACCTAGACCAATGACAACTTCCTTTCCAGCCCATCCCCCTGGTGCCTCCTCGCCGACTGTTGTGGGGGGAGGGGGCGCCCGAGGGGCTGGGGTCGCAAACTCGTTTCGCAGAGCCGACACCGTGAACCCCAAGGTGTCGAGCACCTCCTTTCTGAAATCTGCGAGCATCCTAGCCATCGCCTCCTGAGGAGTCTCACCGAACTCCTCGTCCTGCTCCTCATCTCCCGCCATAACCCTTCGCTGGAATTTTCTTGAACCAGCCACGCTCCACGCTCACTGCACCAAAATGTTGAAACCGATTTCTCGGTCTCTTGTGGAGTTCGGGGCCCTCAACGAATTGAGAGGCGACTAGCCCTTACTAATCCCTCGAGGAGGTAGGCGGAAGATTAGGAAATTGACTAAGACCTTGGTCACAGCGAGGAGGTCCCTCCACTAACCCGGAAGATCGTTGAGCGCTTCCCCTCCCAAGCCAAAGCTGAGACTTGGGCACCTTGGAGAGCTCTGGAAATGCTAACCAAAGAAAGCCTAAGGAGAAGGAAGCTGAAGTGAGCCCCTCTCCAAAGGTGCCCTTGAGGTCCTATTTATAGATTTTCTGATCTGGCCTGCAAATAGCAGGATTCCGCCTCTTGATTTTACTATCCGCACCCCAAATGGGTCTGCTAACAGCCAAACTCCGCTGTTTGGAGAGGCTAAAGGCAGACCACCAAGGGTGACAGGGTAATTTGGCCGACCCCGATGACTCTGGAAGGGATCTGACTCGCTCGTCTTCTCGCGACATATCGGTGAGTTCTTGACCCGCTCGCCTCCTCGCGAGCACTCGGCGGGTTCTTGACTCGCTCGCTTCCTAGCGAGCACTTGGCCAGTTCTTGACTCGCTCGCTTCCTAGCGAGCACTTAGCCAATTCTTGACTCGCTCGCTTCCTAGCGAGCACTTAGCCAATTCTTGACTCGCTCGCTTCCTAGCGAGCACTTGGCCAGTTCTTGACTCGCTCGCTTCCTAGCGAGCACTTGGCGAGTTCTTGACTCGCTCGCTTCCTAGCGAGCACTTGGCGAGTTCTTGACTCGCCCGCCCCTCTGGCTCGCTCGCCTTTGGTTGCCCGTCCTCTAGGCGAATATCGAGGTTGTACAAAGGCCACAAGGGCATAATATTATTGGGACAAAGTGGCTTCACAGAAACAAGATGGATGAAGTTGGAGTGATTACAAAGAATAAGGCAAGGATGGTAGCTCAATGATGTAGACAGGAGGAAGGCATATATTATGATCAGACATTTGCACATGTTGCTAGATTGGAAGCCATCAGACTCTTTGCATATAAGAGATTCAAAGTAATCAAATGGATGTAAAATCAACATTTTAAAATGGAGATTTAAAAGAAGAAGTCTATATAGCTTAACCACCAGGTTTTATCTAAAAAAATTTAGGTTTAATCTATCCAACCTTTCCTGACCAAGTTTATTTTTTGAAGAAAGCCTTGTATGGGTTGAAGCAAGCTCCAAGGGCTTTGTATGAGACATTGTCTACCTTTCTCCTTGAAAATAAGTTCTCAATAGGGAAAATAGATAAGACTCTTTTTTTTAGAGAGCTGAAGGGTCAGATCCTATTGGTCCAAATATATGTTGATGACATTATATTTGGATCAACAAATGGGAGCCTTTGCAAAAAGTTTGCTAAACTTGAAAGTGCACATCATGCCTCTGAGTATACTCTAGAGGGTGGGGGGGGGGGGGGTGAATAGAGATTTAAAAATATTTTCTATCCTATTTGTGCACACACAATAAAACACTAAGTGTTATGCTTCAGCAATACCAAACACAGAATAAAATAAATGTTGTTAAATTAAAGCAAAAAAGTTATAAGCTATAAGGGACAGCACAGAAAATTAACACACACAGAAGACACAAGATTTTATAGAGGTTCCCCAAAATGTGGGTAGTCCGCTCTTCTACCACCTGGTAGGAATGCACCACCTGTGCCTGAGTCTTTTGATAAGGAGACTCTTAGAACCAAAGATCTTTTAATAAGAAGATCTTGAACCACTCAGATCTTTTGATAAGGAGATCTTGAACCACTCAGATCTTTTGATAAGGAGATTTTGAACCACTCAGATCTTTTGATAAGGAGATCTTGAACCACTCAGATCTTTTGGTAAGGAGATCTTGAACCACTGAATCCTTTGGAAGAGGGATTCTTAAAACTCTGTACAGTTGAGGAAATTGAAAGAAGAAAGAAAATGGAGAAGAAGAATCTGTTCTCAGAATTCTGTATAAGCTTTCATCTTCTATTTTTCCCTTCAATGGATCTGCTAATGATGAACCATTGCTTATGATTGTGATGATTTGCAAGGGTTATATTCTTCAGATCCTTTTCTCTCTTCTCAGACTACTTATTGTCCATGATTAATTTTGAATTAGTTTCCTCTTTTGGGTTGTCCTGAAAAGATATAGTCTTGGACAATTAATCTTTCTTTCTTCTTTTGTTCACGACCCGTCTCCTAGCTGTTTGAATACATTCCAAGAAAGCTTTTCATGTCTTCTTGAATGCTCCTTTCCATTCTAGGCAATAAACAAGCCGTTGCAGAATGGTCTTTAGTACTGCGGGCCTTCAGAGAGAGTTCTAAAAGGACAGTTGAAAAGGTTTCCCTTTCATACTGTATTCGACATTGCGTCGACTTCATTTTCTCTCTTATCGACGCACCTTCGAGTTCTTATAAGAGCAGCTTCGAATTCCTTCTAGCTTTGGTTGAACTCTGTTGTCGACGTTACGTCGCTTATCGACGTAACCGTCGAGTTAAAAACTTGGACTTGACCTTCATATTATGCGTCGAGTTGAAGTCGATGTTGTATCGACTTCTCTGATAGCTTCGACTGGGTTTTCCTTCTGCGTTGAGATCCTTTCGACGTTGCGTCGACTTAACTTATACTTCGACAGAGAGATTGAGTTGCTTGGACTTCTAGTCTGAGTTGCGTCGACTTCAAGTCGAAGTTGCGTCGACTTATATTCGACCCAAGTATTAATTTAACTCAGATTGTGCTTGTCCTGACCTGGTCTTGACACTCCAAGGAGAGTGAGACATCCTAAGACATCTAATGACCAAATTACCCTTACTATACAATGAGTAATAAACCTAGAAGGTAAAATCACTTATAGTTAATTTGTTAAGTTAAATCACAAGGGGTTTTTCCCAACAAAACTTATGCAGAGTAAATTTGAAATGAGCAGTATGGGAGAGCTTAAGTATTTATTAGGTCTCCAAGTAAAGCAATCTGAGGAAGGAATCTTCATTTATCAGACCCAATTTACATTGGATATCCTAAAGAAATTTGGTATAGAGAACTCTACCCCTATGAGAACTCTTATGGGTTCAAACGTGTCTCTAGACAAGGATGAAAATGGAAACTCTATAATGAGTCCATGCATAAAAGCATAATTGGCTCATTGCTCTACCTTACTGCTAGTATGCCAGACATCATGTTTGCTACAAGTGTTTGTGCAAGGTATCAAGTCAACCCCAAAGAATCTCATTACTCAACTATGAAAAGAATTTTAAGATATCTGAAGGGTACTCCAAATCTAGGGCTCTGGTATCCTAAGTCAGATGACTTTGAGTTGTGTGGATATTCTGATGCAGACTTTGCTGGGTGCAAAGAAGACAGAAAAAGCATTTCAGGAACTTGTCTGTTCTTGGGGAGAAGGTTTGTGTCCTGGAGTAGTAAAAAAGCAAAACAACATTGTTATCTCCACATCTGAATCAGAATATATTTCAGCAGGTAGTTGTTATGCACAACTCCTTTGGATTCAACACCAATTAGAGGATTACAATGTGCACATAAACAGAACACCTCTCTTTTGTGATTCCTCAAGTGCCATCTCCATTGCTAAAAATCTCGTGGCGCATAGTAGAACAAAACATATTGAAATTAGATATCATTTTATTAGGGAGCATGTAAAAAAGGAGGACATCTGTCTTGAGTATGTTAATACAGAGAGGCAGATAACTGACATTTTTACTAAGCCCTTTGATGAGTCAAGTTTAATCAATTCAAAATTGAATTGGAGATGTTAAGTTCTTAAATTAGGCATGTTGAATTCCTTATATCTTATGTTAGAAGAGGTGAAATATTTTAATAATGGGTTGGATCTCACACAAGGTCCACCCAAAAGTAGTCTAACTACTTTATCTTTGAAGATAGGAAAATAGGAAGATTGGATAAGGCATAAGTGGGAAATCATCTAGACAAAAATAGCTTAGACAAACAAAAATGGTCTTGATGATCAAGATGACAATGTTGAAGTTTCGATGACAAAGCTAATGTGATCTCGACGACAAAGTTCATGTGATCTCGACGACAAAACTCAGCCAAGCCAATAGAATGACATTACATGACACGCCAACGTCATAATTACGCCGCATTTACGGGTCTATCAACATGATTTTAGAAGATTTGAATAGGTACACGCCTATTACTCTTCCCAATGCATGCTAGTATATATTAGACAAAGTGAAAGCATAGAAATTGTGCACACACAAAAGCCTAGAATCCCTATTTCATCCTCTTCCTCCTTTCACAGACTTCCTGCAACAAGCAAATGTCTCCAAAAATCACAGATGAGAAAGTCCTTTCTGGAGGAGAGTTGGTCAATGATGGATTCAAAGGTGTTGCTGAAGAACTAGATATGGTGAGTACTCTGCTCTATGCTTCTGAATTAGAATATGTCCTTACTGAGCCTACTCGACTATACTACTCAACACTGTCAGAAATATATGAAAATGCCCAAATTAGCAAGACAGAAAAAGCAAGTTTAACCACTGTGTCTGAAGAATATTTAAGGATTACTGCCTTGGGCCTAACCAATGCCCTTAAACTGACTATTTTGGCTGAGAATGAAAAAGAAGAAGCAGTCATCTCTGAGGATTTCATGGAAGGATACAAATGGTGTGGCTTGGATGGCAAACCCTATGACAACATTCAAAGAAATCAGATGAACATGCAAGGTAAACTGCTATCAGATATCATTGGGAAAGTACTGATATGCAAGGCTGGGTCTCATGATAGAATCTCCAAAGAGATGTTTGAACTAATAATAAGAGAGATCCTTGAGAAGAAGACTGGCTGGGGCAAAATCTTGTTTGAAAAGATCAAGGAAAGTCTGTCCCCCAACTTTGGCAGAATACTTTCCTTATACCTAAAGCACTCCATCCCTCAACATTTAAAGGAATCTGAATCAACTCTCATACACAACCTAAAAAGAATAGACATGAAGACAATAGGCAGATGGTAAAAGAAGTTTCCCCAAAAGATGGCAGGTGAACCTTCCTCTCCACAAACTGATGCCACTCAAACCCCAGCACACCTCCCACAAGAAATTCAACCCTCTCCTACTTCTATTGAGGGGGAGCCTCTGAGAGAAGATCCAAGTGGTGGACATGAAGTTATTGAAGAATTAGAAGAGGTTACCAGATCCTTGAATGAATTTCTCAATCATCACATGCATCAACATACAAATGAAGAAGAATTTGAGCAGCCCTCTCAAATCCCTGCAACAATAGAGGGGGAGTCTACTGCTCCACTCATAGTGTAGACCTCACTTCCAAGGATAGAAGATGAGCAACATTCTCCAACCATCACAGCCCCCACACTCCCATCACCTGAATTTATGTCACAACCGGGAGCTCTACTTGATAGACAAAGGGTACACTTTGAAGCATATGTAAATAATGTTGTAACAAGTTGCAAGAATGAACTGTCTACCAGGATAAATGTATTGCAAGAAGACATTCAACATCTAAATAATCACAATACAAATGTGTATCACACTGCTGCAAATGTTGTGGCTCATACAGGAACTAAAATAGCTAATATTAATCAATCTACCATGCTCACCGGTCAACAACTCAACATCATTCTGAACAGACTGGATGTAGTAAGGGTAAATCAACAGGCTATTATTCAAAATCAACAAACACTCTTTACTGACTTGGAAGATGTAGTAAACACCCTTCTTCAAAGAATCTCCTCAACTGCTCAAACCTCCAATGAGCTAGTAGATAATACGGGTGAAAGCATTCTCCATCAGATTCTAGTCACCCAAGATCAACTCTCCACATCTGCCAGTCAATCTCTTGGGACATTCCAAGGCATCATCATGGATGCTATTGGAAATTTGAATAATCTTCTATCCAGACAAGTTCAGTCCTCCCATGCAGCTCTCTCTAAAGAAATATTTTCAGAAGCCAAAAAGAGGGAGATTATGTCTAGTCACCATGCTATGTGGCTATCCAATGAAGTTAGACTTCACATGGTACAAGATACAATTGACTATGGGATTGCTTATCAACATCCCATTGCAGAAAGCAGTCTCTCAGAAGGACCATCAAATGAGGCAATGCCAGAAGTTATTCCAGAGTAATATCAATAGCCTGACAACTATCAAGGTTACTTTGTTGATGAGTATGCCAGTGGGAGTGGGCAGGTCAGGAAAAGCAAAAGACATCATGTTGACTCTGAAGAACAAGAAGCTAAAAGGAAGAAAATGGAGGAAGTAAAGAAGAATCCAAACTTTGAAGAATGGAGCCCTTGCTCAAGGGATATCATCTTGAATACCTGGACTCAATATAAGCAGGGAAAGGTAGACAAAGGTAAATTATACAACTCGGAAGAATGGTACAAATATGAGATGAGTGAAGCTGGCAGAAAGACTTATTGGAACAAAATTAAGTTGAGAGATACTTTAGTATCTGATCATGCTCCTCTCAGATATCATCCCAAGCCTTATAGTTATTTTGAAAGGCAAAAATAGAAGCTGGTTGAAGCTGAGCAATCCAAGAAAGCCGGACCCACTGGGAAAGGGAATGATGTTCAAGGGGATTGAAGAAAAAGGATTCTAGAAAAACACATGCACATTTCCATGTTTTTCGTTTATGACTGATATATTCTTTTTGCGTGTTTGGGTCAATTTTTAATCTATATATCAAATGTTCTGAATCTTGTTTAATCTTTATTGAATATATTTGTCAGTCAAGCTTTTCTATAATTGTAAGTTCTGGCTTCTTCAAATAGAGGAGATTGTTAGGTATTGTGCCTTCAATGATCCTGGATTTGAAGAAGGAACACAAATATATATAAGCTAAGTTGTCTTTGATATGTGTTTTAGTTCATGATGTGACAGGTATATCAAGACTACATTATCAGTATCAAAACTATATAAAAGTGAAAAGTTCACTAAGTCAAATATCAGTTTGAGCCTTAGGTGACATATCGTGGAGACAAGGAACATACCGTTGAGACAGTCTCGACGATATCATATTGAAGAAACTTTATTGTTGAGAAAGAAAGGTCAAGTCGTGTAGACAGCATCTCGACGATATTGTCGAGATGAAAGCTTATAAACTTGAAGATTAAACTTATGTCATGTAGAAGGAATCATCTAGACGATATCGTCTAGAAGAAGTCATATCGAGGAGAAGATTATGAAGGAAGAATCGTGTAGACAACATCGACTTGAAGATCTTATATTATCTAGAAGATCAAGATGATATCGTCTTGAAGAAAGATTATCAACTTGAAGAATAAGTCTAAGTCATATATAAAGAAACATCTCGACGATATCGTCTAGAAGAAGCAATATCGTTGAGATATCAAGTAAAGTCTTGAAGAAGGAAGTATGTCGACGATATCGTCGTAAAGATTACATAATCGATACAATCAACACGATATAAGCTTGAATGAATCTTATCGTCTTGACAGTTGCAGAGCTGCATTTAATGCGCAGACTTTATTAGAAATTGATATTCAGGGAATGTGCACACCGCCTATCTTGCGCACCAATCAAGGAACAATTAATGATATATCTTCTGTAGAATATAACGGTTTATACATCATTTAAGAAGAATATTATTTATTTCTAAATAGTGCAGTTCCAAAAAGGGAAAGCATTTATGGCGTTTTATTCTGCCGTTTCAGTATACATTCTCTGGTGGTCTAATTAATTAAAGAATGAATGATTGAGGATCTTTATGCATAAGTGTGCAGAGGAATATAAATAGATTTCAAATTTTCGAAATCCATATGCAATTGATAGTTCTCACTCTCACACTTAATTAGAAAGAAGAAAAGACCTGTACAAGAAAATCTTCAGTTAGTTGTGCTGTGAAGACTATAAGAAGGAATATTCTTCTATCTGTACAAGAAGTTGAACCTAATATATTCAGAAAAAGATTTAAGAAGGTTTGAGGTGATTCAAATCTCACTAAGCCTACATCTGCAAGAAGAAGAAGGAGACCTAACTGTGAAAAGTTTTATCTTTGAAGTCTTCTCTTCTACAACAACAAAAACCATCTTCTCATCTTGTAGGGTTCTTTGTGAACCTGAGCTTGTAGAATCTTGTAAACAGATCTGATTTGGTAGGGTTCATTGTGATCCTGAGTCCTGTAGGGTTCTTTGTGAGCCTAAGTGTAAGCTTTTTGGTGTGAGGGCTGAGATAGGATCCGTTGTGATCTGAGTTGTAAGATCTGTTATATAGTGAAAAAGATCTGAGATTTGGAGAAGTTGCATAGTCTAGCACATTGCTAGATAGGTGGAAGGGACAGTGAACTACCTCTTGACACATTGTCTTGAAGGAAACCACTATAAATCTCTGTGTGTTTTCTGTGTTGCTTCTATGCTTTGTTGAATAACTTTAAAGTAGCAAATAACCTTGAAAACTCATAATCACCCCCCCTCTAGGTGTAGATTGAATCAAACCCATATTTTTCATAATTATAATAGTTTTACCATATCTTAAGGAAAAGTAAAATCGAAGAAGATCTACAGACAAATCCATTGAGAATGATCTAAAATAGAGAAAGTGTTAGATCTAAATCTAAAAAATATAATAAGGCACAAAATAGTAAGGAAGTATATACCCAATACAAACTGCAAATTAAAAAGAAAAAATCACGGATCTAAAAAAATAGAAAGAAATATCAAATTATATGGTAACACAAAGATTTGAAAATTAGGCTTACCGCAGTAGTGGAGACATCCCTCAATCATTGACGTTGTTGTGATTTAATGAAAACACTGTCAATAATATTAGAAATGCATCCTTAAAACATTCACTGATGGATAACAATATATCAATAGTATTAATTCCCATCAACCATACTATGAGCAATTAAATCGAATTAACATGCAATTTATATGCACAATAAATAAATAGGAAATCTAATTATGACACCCTAATCTCACAAAAAGACTTTAAGCCATAACGTCTCCTGCACAGAATTAATTAGCACCCAATTTGCATACCCTCGATTTTCTTAGCTTTCAATAACTGTTAAATTGGAGAACTATATACATAAAACTTGCATACCCTCGATTTCCTGCACAAAACTTGAAATATTTTGATTGCTTCTTCTACCATTCTACCCTTCTTTCCGCATAGAAACACAATCAAATACTTGAAGCTATTGACAGTTGGTCGACAACCTTCAGATTTCATCTTGATCAAAAAAATAAATGCGATAAAAAAATTCTAATGTGAAAGCTAGAAAAAATTAAATTGGAGGCCCTAATCCTGATCTTGATCAACTTCAATAATAATTTGAAATCATCAAAAATTGAGTTACTGAAGTTTCTAGTTACAACACATTCCACACCAAAAGATCCAAATAAACTTTGGGTACTTTGACACAATTATATGCAAAATACAGGAGAAATTATTAAACATTACTTCTATCTAAGAAATTTTTCACAATCTCGTAAAGAAATTATTAACATAGTGAGTAGTCGATGGATTTACGACAATACCTCAGATATGTTGGAGCGCGCGAAAACCACTTTCCTACACAATTATGTGGCTGTAACAACTGTCTTTAGGGAAATCATAGGCATTTCTCTCCAATGCTCGTCTGTATCAACTTGATTGAAATATAAGTTTGCAATCACAGGAATCTAGTAGCATTCGAGAATTTTACCCTACAAAAACATAAACCCAAAATTAACATTGGGATAATATGAAATTGAGAAGAAACATCATCATGATTTATATTAATAATATCTGAATCTTAGTAGTTATTCCACCCTACAAAAACATAGAAAATTCAAATTATGTGATCCATCTGTATCATATGATTCCATACAAAAAGAAAATTAAAGAAAAAACATAGTCCACTTGATTACGTTTCAAAAACCTTTTGTTGATCATAGCAACAAATTTAAGAAGGGTTTATAACAACCAGAAGAAAAATTGTAGAATTAAGCGGTCTTTTTGCTTGTAAACATAGAAGGAGACTGCACCTTTACCAAATAGAGAATAAATGTCTTCGATAAACATCAAACAATAGAATTTCAAGTTTCATGAAAGCATGAAACATATCCCTTCATGAAGCTTTTCTGCATAATATTGAAAGGTAAAATGGTAAAAGAGCCAGGAAAATTGAATGAATATAAGCTCTTATAGAGACAGTGAAATTGGGAGAAGTTAGTACCTTTGTCTTTGTGCATCCAGCTGCCATAAACAGAGCTAAAGATTGCCAACAATACAACTACCAATGAATGGTATCCAGGATCAAGAACATCCTCAAACTTTCTAATTTTTTTCTCACATAAAAAACTAGGAAACATTCCTTCCACTTCATCCCAAAGAGCGACAACTCGTGCGAAGTTCTGTAAAATCAATAACTTGGTTGTGGTTAGGTCATGGATGGTCCATTGAGCCACATATAAGATTTTTTTTTTGGATTTTTGATGACTGAATCTGTGTATTATTGAGAGAAAGTCAGCACTCCATTCTCAACTCTTGTGTTTTGTTGTTACTTATTGATCACTTACAGTTTGCAACTTACTTAAATGGTTCACTACTTCAGCAAACTTATCCTAATTGAGCCACAAAGTCCTATAAGTATAAAGAGTAAGGGAATTGGACAAAAACATAAATTCCATATCTGAAAAGCAGAGCGTCGAAATTCTTAACTATACTGGAGTATATCTGCAGATGCTTACTATGAGCCATGGCCTTGAGCTTCCGAGTACTGCCAAATGCTCGGCAATAATTGCAGGTGGAGACAGAGTGTATGAAAAAACTTGAAGGAGGCTTGAAGAACCAAGAAAGGCAGTACAAAGATGTTGGAGTTACCATTGTGATCTAGAAGTTGTCAAACATGTAATGTCACTGCCAACGCGATATGAGCCTGCAGGGTCGCACATAAGAGAATGTGGAGAAGTTGGAAGATTGACTGTGTTGGTAAAGGTTACCAATCACCATATAGAATCGGGGAGGTGAAGCAAATGTTGCTGTCGGAATTCGTCGGAATTCGTCGGATATAATTCGTAGGATTCGTCTGAATTCGTCGGATTGTTCCGTGGAATCCCGACGAATTGTTACAGAGATCCTTAACTCGGCAAATGTTGCCGACTGATATGATTCGTCGGAATTCGTCGGATTCGTCGGATTGTTCCGTGGAATCCCGACGAATTGTTACAGAGATCCTTAACTCGGCAAATGTTGCCGTCTGATATGATTCGTCGGAATTCGTCGGATTCGTCGGATTGTTCCGTGGAATCCCGACGAATTGTTACAGAGATCCTTAATTCGGCAAATGTTGCCGTCTGATTTGATTCGTCGGATTCGTCGGATTGTTCCGTGAACACTCGACGAATGCTGTTCCGTGGAATCCCGACGAATTGTTACAGAAACCCCAATTCTGCTGTGTGGTCTGCGGATAGCGATTCTTCTAGAAGCCTGTTTATCCTTTGGGTATAAATAGATCTTCTTTTAGGGTTCTTAGGGAGACGAAAAGAGTTCAGCCGACAGAAGCGTTCCGCTCTCGCCCGAACCCTAGACGGAAGGAGTTCCGCCCAGTTCGCCTCCGCCGACCTCCTCTCCGGCGATCGTCGTCGTGTTTGTTCTTCCTGGAGCGAACCTAGCAGTTCGTGGAAGTGCAAGGTGCAACGTTCTTCTCCCGGCTCGTGTGGATCACTGTAGAGACGTAGACATAATTCTACGTGAGAACTCTCTTTGCCGCCAACAGGAATCTTCTTCTTGGAGCATCTAGGTTGGATTTGATCCAACTCCACTAAGGTAATTTTTGCATTTAGTTAACTTCTTGATTCAATATTCATGGCCCGATCAAAGTCTTTTGGGTTGTTTCTCTTTATTTCCGCTGCACCTACATGTGATGTATGGTTCTAGAAAAACCCAACAAAAGATACCAAAAATGGGGAAGAAGGGAAGAAGAGGTCATATCCTAGAGGAAGGTGTCAGTACTTGTTGATCGACTGAAATCAATGAAGAGGAGTCGAAGGAGTTTTGGTCTTCAATATAAGAGACGAGGAGCATCAATGTTTTCCATATCCAGGAGATTCTGAAGAACTTGAGCGATCGCTTCTCTGCGGCCTTCATTCAGTTACTTATGGACGCTGCACAAAATCTCCTCGAAGTCGGAAGGACCCATGGTAACAACCTTCCTACGTTTGCCATTGCCATAGAGCTCTAAATTGTTGGCTGGGGAAGAAGAGCATGGCTGATGCTGAGCAGGGGAAGAAGAGTGTGGTTGATGCTGAAGAAGAGCACGACAACGGAGCTTGGAGATCGAGCAGTGCAAAGATATGGATCACATGACTAGTTTTATGACTGAATGAGGGATATTTCAGGCCTTTTTCAGATGCTGAGCAATCTTTAAGAGGGAGAGGAGAAATAGGAGGGATGTCCAAATTTTGGCCTCCCCGTGATTTATGGGAATGGAGTGTGGAGCAAGGGTTGTCGTGTTGGCTGAATTTTTAGGGTGCCACGTGGATTTTTTGAGGATTTTTTTATATAGTTTATATATATATATATTCACAAAATTATTTACAACTATATACTCTTATTAAAATAAAATATTCGTGATTAAAAAGTATTGGGCGCTCACATATAATATATATATTTATACACACACACACACACACACACACACACACAGAATAATGGATATACACGTAATGCGTATATCTGCGCACATCCTTTGCGCGGGGCTGCGGGTGGGCCTACGACTGCGGGCTCGACGGCCGCCCTGGGCTCGTCGGCGTCCACGCCGACGCCGACGAGCCCAGGGCGGTCGGTGGCTGGCGAGCCCGCAGCCGTCGGCCCACCCGCAGTGAAGCTGTGGGCTCGCCGGCGGGCGGTGGCTGCGGCCTCGCCGGCCACCGGCCTCCCCTGGGCTCGCTGGCGTGGACTGCATTACAGTGGGGCAGCCTGATGCCCGCCCCACTGTCAAAAAATTTTGCAATTTTTTTTTACAAAGGGGCAGCTGCGGGCTCGCCAGGCACCGGCCTCCCCTGGGCTCGCCGGTGGACGATAGCAGGGTGGCCGGTGGCCGGCGAGCCCGCAGCCTCCGACCGCCCCAATGTTAAGCGTGGATATCTGGAAATATGTGTTAAGCGTATTTCCAGCATACCAATATATATATATCTATATTAAATAAAGATCTATCGAGCTGCTACAGTGCCAGACGAGCTCGGTCACGGAAGTGAAATGACACTTTTGCCCTGTAGGAACGAAAAAAAGGGTGCAACTGCGGCTCGGTCACGACGCTCCTTCCGTCACAGGAAATCGCGAAACTGCCCTTGCGGGATCACGCGGGATCCCGGGAGGCGGGCGGGCTCAAGCGGGGGCAGGCGGGCTCACGCAGGCCGGGTCGGGGCGAGCCAGCCCACTGTGCCCCGCCCGCTATTATATTTGAACATACAGCGGGTTTCCGCTCTATAAACAGCGGAAACCCGCTGTTATTGGCGATGTGGGACTAAAAGTCCCACATCGCCATGACAATTCAGCGGGCGGGGCCCGCCTGTGGGCCCGTCTGCGATATTTTTAAAAGAAAAATTTTAAAGTTTTAAAGTTTCTTTTTTTAAGTTTTTTTAAAATGTTTTTTTAAAGTTTCTTTTTTTTTTAAGTTTTTTTAAGTTTTACGCAAAAAAATGTTCACTTCGTTTGAAAGTTTCTTTTTTTAAAGTTTTTTTTAAATGTTTTTTTAATAAAAAAAATGTGGGCGGGGTGAGGCCGCCGGGGGGGGGGGGGGGGGGCAAAGCCCGCCGCAAGCAACTGGGTACTACCGCGGGATTTTAGGGGGTTACATTTTTTATTATTTTTAATTTATTTTCTATTTTAATATGTAATGAATGTAAAATAATTTAAAATTTTAAATAGGTGACGGGGGCGAAGACCGGCGAGGGGCGGGCGAAGCCCACCTTGAATGACAAGCGGGCGAAGCCCGCTTGGTTGGGGGCGAAGCCCGCATTGATGCGGCCGAAGGCCTCCCGAGAGCATCGAGCACGGGCGTAGCCCGTGCGAAGATGCTCGTATTAAATACGAATCTATCACATTGCTACAGTGCCGGACGAGCTCGGTCACGGAAGTGAAATGACTCTTTTGCCCTGTAGGAACGAAAAAAAGGGTGCAACTGCGGCTGCGGCTCGGTCACGCGGGATCCCGGGGGGTGGGCGGGCTCAAGCGGGGGCGGGCTCAAGCGGGGGCGGGCGGGCTCAGGGGGACCAGGACGGGGCGAGCTAGCCCGCTGTGCCCTGCCCGCTTTGATGTTTGAACATACAGCGGGTTTCCGCTATATAAACAGCGGAAACCCGCTCTTATTGGCGATGTGGGACTAAAAGTCCCACATCGCCATGACAATTAAGCGGGCGGGGCCCGCCTGCAATTTTTTAGAACAGAAAAACTTGCGGATGAACAGTGGCGTCAGCCACTGTTCATCCGCAAATGTTTGTTTAAAAATTCAAAACTTAATTTTTTTAAAGTTTTTTTTAAAAAAAAGGGTGATGTTATTTGTACACCATAAATGACTATTTGTAGCCCATGGATATTCGTACCCCTCAAAATTATATTTGTACCCCAACTGGCTATTTATACCCCAATGTTTAAAATTTAAAAACAAAGATAGAATCATTCATACAAAATATATTGTGACATAAGTACATCATTTTCAAAATATATTGTGACATAGCACTAATTTCTTCAAAATTTAGTCACCATCCGTAAGCTTTTTCTTTACTTTCAAATTTGGTATTAGTATAAAAGTGCATTCCAACATCAACAACGGTGTCTTTAGAGGACTCTTTATTACACGACAATAACATTTTTTCTGAACTCATACCTATCAAATGGAAGTACAATCACATAAACGAAGGTCACAACATTGAATATAAAAAAGGAAAAAAGATATCTCAAAAACTCCTAGCAATGGAACTAATGCTATTTTACAAAATAATAATCTTTAATATACAAACCTCTTACTCTAATAGTTGTAAAAATTAGCCCCCAATTTTTGAGAGTTTTTGAAATCATTCCCAAATTTTCACATTTAAAATCAAGTCATGAACTACACAAACTTATAGAAAATCAAGTCATGAACTACATTATTTCATCCATAAACACAAACTTATAGAAAATCACTGTCTACTACACAGCTTCTTCTCCTAAGTCCTTAACAAGAACTTAACAAGTGCAGATCATGAACACAAACAAAAATAAATTCATTTCAGGTATATGGGTGGATATTTCACATATATGGGTGGATATTTCACAAGAGAATCAAAGAAGGAAACAATGTCACCTTAGTGGAAGGGATCTTGCCGCAGGAGAAGGAAGAGTCGGGGTTCGCGCGAGCGGAGGAGTGGGAGAGGTCCTGTTCGGCCTATCCAGAGAAGAAGAAGAAGAAGAAGAAGAAGAAGATGAAGAGGAGGAGGAGATTCCGGGCTGGAGCAGGCGGTGGAGCGGCGGTGGAGCGGCGGTGGAGCGGCGGTGGAGCGGCGGTGGAGAGGCGAACGGCGGAGTAGGCGGTGGAGCGGCGGCCGGTCGCGCGTCAGGTGAGGGGTTTCGCGAATCGCGCGAGGGTTTCTTCGCTGCGGGCGGAAGGAGGAGGGGGTACAATTATAAACTTTTAGGGTTATAAAATAGGAGGTTTTAAATGAAGTAAGGGTGTATGAATAGTCAAACATGGTGTACAAATAACACCACCCAAAAAAAATTGCGGATGAACAGTGGCGTCACCCATGACGCCAATGTTCATCCGAAAAAAATGTTCTCACTTCTTTGTAAAGTTTTTTTAAATAAAAACATAATTTTTTTTTAACTTTTCTTTTAACTTTTTTTTTCAATGTTTTTTTAATAAAAAAAATGTGGGCGGGGTGGAGCCGCCGGGGGGCGGGCGAAGCCCCCCGCAAGCAGCTGGGTACTGCCGCGGGATTTTAGGGGGTTACATTTTATTATTATTTTTAATTTATTTTTTATTTTAATATTTAATGAATGTAAAATTATTTAAAATTTTAAATAGGTGACGGGGGCGAAGACCGGCGAGGGGCGGGCGAATACCGGCGAGGGGCGGGCGAAGCCCGCCGACGCCGAGGGGGCGGGCGAAGCCCGCCTTGAATGACAAGCGGGCGAAGCCCGCTTGGCTGCGGGCGAACCCCGCATTGATGCGGCCGAAGGCCGCCCGAGAGCATCGAGCACGGGCGTAGCCCGTGCGAAGATGAAAATTTGTTCACTTATATTTTTTTTAAATAAAAAACATAAATTTTTTAAACTTTTTTTTAAAGATTTTTTTCAATGTTTTTTTAATCAAAAAAACAATGTGGGCGGGGTGGAGCTGCCGCGGGGCGGGCGAAGCCCGCCGCAAGCAGCCGGGTACTGCCGCGGGATTTTAGGGGGTTACATTTTTTATTAGTTTTTAATTTATTTTCTATTTTAATATTTAATGAATATACAATTATTTAAAATTTTAAATAAGTGACGGGGGCGAAGACCGGCGAGGGGCGGGCGAATAGCGGCGAGGGGCCGACGCCGAGGGGGCGGGCGAAGCCCGCCTTGAATGACAAGCGGGCGAAGCCCGCTTGGTTGCGGGCGAAGCCCGCATTGATGCGGCCGAAGGCCGCCCGAGAGCATCGAGCACGGGCTACGCCCGTGCTCGATGCTCGTATATATATATATATATATATATATATATATATATATATATATATAGAGAGAGAGAGAGAGAGAGAGAGAGAGAGAGAGAGAGAGAGAGAGAGAGAGAGAGAGAGAGAGAGAGAGAGAGAGAGAGAGAGAGAGCAGTGTTAAATGCAGGCCGGTTTTGGCTATATGCAGGCCGTGGATATATGCAGGCCAAAAAATTATTCATGCAAGCCAAATTTTATATTTACATACTATATTCAATAATTAAATTAATATTTTCCTAAATAAATCACCAACCAAAATAACATTCATAAAATAAGTAAATAAAATATCATGCGTGCGAGGAGAGAGAGAGAGATCGCCGCCATCGCCGACGTCGCCGCCATCGCCGACGTCGCCGCTATCGCCGACGTCGCCGCCATCGCCGACGTTGCCGACGACGCCGCCATCGCCTCCATCGCCGGCATCGCCGCCATCGCCTCCATCGCCGGCATCGCCGGCATCGCCGCCATCGCCGACGACGCCGCCGACGTCGCGATCGTCGCCATCGCCGACGACGTCGCGGACGCCGCCATCGCCGACGACGTCGTGGACGCCGCCATCGCCGACGACATCGCCATCGCCGCCATCGCCGTCATCGCCGACGACGTCGCCGACATCGCCGCCATCGCCGACATCGCCGACGAAGTCGCGATCGTCGCCATCGCCATCACTTTAGGCCAGTTGTAATATAAAAACACATCAGACTCGGACAAACGAGTAAACTCCTTGGGGACACGGTTGCATGGAAGGAAAAAATACATAAGATTAAACTAATCGAATCATATTTTTCCTTTAGTCTTAAATGGAAAAATGATTTTTTTTTAAAACTGTGGTCTGCATATAGCTAAAACCGTAAATTGTGAGCCAAAACTGGCCTGCGTTTACCATCGCTCTATATATATCATGACAGCACCCTGTACAATCCCTGAAACCCCTCGACATTCCGCTGCACTAAAACGCACCACTCCGCCCCGCACGACGACGCCCTCCTTGCTCGCCTCTGCCGCTCCCGCTCGCCTCTGCCGCTCCCGCTCGCCTCTGCCGCTCCCTCTCACGCCTTCTCTCACGCATCCTCCACTCAAGCCTCCTCCTCTCACGCATCCTCCACTCAAGCCCCTGTCATCGCCGACGGTGATCGCATACCACAACGCGACGGCATCGACTTCTCAGATCGCGACTACTTCTTTGTTCTATTTCTTCCCGCACTTCTTCCTTCTTCAACGCTTCTCAGATTTTCCCCTGCGACAAAGGGCCGCACAGTTCTCCCTCTTTCGCTAAGGTCAGTTTAGTTTTCTATTTCTATTGATGATCGATTGTGTACTCTCTCAAAATCAGAGGAGGTTCTCCAACCATTCTAGGGTTCCATTTACATTTCTCAATCTTCTGGACTGAGCTTCACAATCTTTGCCTGGTGTCTTTCAGCTCATCATTTGCTTGCAGGTTGCTCAATCCAATCGGAAACTTCCCCTCCTGATGTCATGTGACTTTGTTAGAGATCACTCCGACCATTATACCATCTGCTTCCATATATTTGACTGCTCCTGAAAGGTACATGATCTGATCAACTCCTCTCCACGCCAATCTTTTTCCCCTGAAATTCACAGCGATAGCCAGATATGCATTTCTTCTTCTTCAAAAAAAACTTCAAATTTGGTTTATGCATATGATCTATTTGATGAAATGCTCAAATGAAATTTTTGGCCTCTTAGGTGCTCAGATGACATCTTACTATCTTAGATGCTCAAAAAAGTATGTATTTATAATTTATAAAAACTGCTTGGAAGTGATGATATACATATATGAATGAGATACAGTTTCATAGACAGCTTCATAGTAGAGCAATTACTAATAATTGTTTCAATAAAAAATGATGAAGCAATAAGCAAATAATGATAATCAGCAGTTAGCACTAACATCCACAAAATATTACTAATTCATTATGCTTTCAAAGGCAGGTGTTGAGCTTTGCATTGCTTTGTTTTTTCCTCATTTCCCCATTGTAATTACTTTTTCTTTCACAGGAAGCATTTTTTATTTAGACATTTTTGTGGCATGCATTGTTAAAGATCAAATATTTTAATGCGGTTTGATTTGCATGTCATTGAAACTTCTTCAATTAGATAGATAACCTATACTACTGCTTACTTAATAACTTCTTAAGTTCTTCAAAAATCTATATAGTTTTGATATAACAACACAGAGATTTTGTCATGATTCTCACTTTTGAAGAAGAGCCTCAACTGTCGCTAGAATTTTGTTTGCTGCTATTCTTTTTGACTAATATTCACTATATTGTCTCTTTTAACAAGTTCTGATTTAACTACTAATTTCAGATGAAATAACTCCAAGACAAAAGCACCCGCGACAAATTCAGCACCCGGAAGTGTATTTTTCTAGACAGTTTTCATCTCCTCCGTCTGTACTCATCTGTTTACAGGTAATAATTAAAAGTCCCGTGTTTACTAGGAAGTTGTTTTTTAGCTGAAGATCAACATCAATTTAAAAAATTTATTTGTATCTATGTATTTTTTCTCATGTTTAGTGTTGTTCTTTAATATAAAAATTAAATTATTATTGTACTCAGCTTGCATACACCAATTGAAATGTCTTCCAAAAAAAAAAATCCTGTGAAGTCACTGAGGGAACTCACATTTCTCTAAATAAAGAAATTCAGGCAACTCACATTTCTCTAAATCAAATCACCAAATTGAAGTCATTGAGGTTGGCCCGGTAGCATGCAGACAAAAAACATTAAACTCATGTTATCCCCCACGACTTCTGGACTGGTGATCTTTGTAAATTTTTTTACTCAGCACTAATGAATCGGGGCATTTTATTTTGTATGATTTCTCATTGGATGAATCGTTATCACGGTGCTTGGCATTGTTCTTCTGTCCTGTTTGCTTTTATATAGTATATATGTGTGTATTTGTTTCATTATTGTGTTTTCTTTTAGCCAACTTATTAATCCATCAAATACAGAAGTTCTTAAATATTCCTACATTTAACCTACTTCAATATGTCGCCACCCACGACACATGTCGCCACCCACGACACATGTCGCCACCCGCGACACATGTCGCCACCCACGACACATGTCGCCACCCACGACACATGTCGCCACCCACGACACATGTCTCCACCCACGACACATGTCTCCACCCACGACATGTCGCCCCCACGACAATTGTCGCCCCCACGACAATTGTCGCCCCCACGACAATTGTCGCCCCCACGGCAATTGTCGCCCCCACGACAAATGTCGCCTTGGATCGGGCCGGAGGCCCGTGCCTGTCACTCGTATATATATAATATGACAAAACCAACGACAAATTCGAAACTTCTGGAGTGCCGACGGAGAAGAGGTGTAAATGGTGTCATTACATTTATATAGGTTATACGAATCTAATGAAACAAATCAAAGTCGATTTCGAGTTCGTTTGCTCATTAAGCTTGTGGAAACATCATATCTATAGTGAACACATTCATCATAGTTATCTATATCAAGTACATCATGATCGATATCATCACTATCATTAATAGCTTTACTGCCATCAGTAACGTCACTATCAAAAATATTGATATCATCAACTTAATTGGAGCTTGTTCTTGAAACTTGTTTGGAAAGACTATAATGAAATGAACATAAGATTTTGTTGTTAGGTATAGTATTTGACGTATAGTATTTGACCAAATTATAGGATTATTTGGTTCATAAAGAATATGTCAATAAATACCTTTTTAGATTTAAAATGAGAGATATGCCGGCTAAATAGCAGAGCAAAAATAGTTTCCATGAGATGGGAAATGAAGACTCTTACCCCACATGAAGTTTGTGAATAAGTGATTTTTTTGGTAATGAGCAAAGAATATTCTTCTTTCTGCTAGACATGTTGTAATTAACTAAAATTTCCAGAGATCCTTTATCTGAATGTAAACATGATGTCATAGACTTCGTGTTCAGTAAATACATGATGTGATTATAAGAAAATTTAGTTGTTCAATCATTTAATGAATAATCATTGTATCACTCATATCCCCTTCGACATAATATCTTCTAAATTGCTTAAGTGATGACAAATGTTGATTGAAGATCCTATGTTTTGATGACATTTTAAAAATAAAGTCACAAAAGATAAACATATATATTGAGATTTTTATGAAAAGCGTGGTTAATGCTAAATTTTTTTATTGACGACATTTAAAAAAAAACATCGTTAAATAGAAAACTAACGGTGACGCTTTCAAAAACATCGCAATAAAAACGTCGTGGTGTAATCTGTATCTTGTAGTGCTAGTGGAATTTGTTTGTTTATCATTCGGTAACCTATATAAAGCCCAACATTTGTATCACTAAAAATACCGTTTTGAGAAATAATGTAGTCCTTGTGCAATTGTGCTAACTACCATCTCCCCCTTTTTTTTTCTTCTAAATTTCAACAATTAAAACATTTTGTTCACACAAGCAACCACATCCAATATAGCAGTAGGAATCTATCAAACAAAGCCTAACTTGACAAAAAGATAGGTAAGAGATACAAATGGTGCTCGAGTCTTTGCCTTGGGTACCGACGGAGCTCCTGTGTCGGTAGTTTTTATCCGGCGTGATCGTTGGTTGCGTTTGGGGTTGTAAGGGAGTTGTCACCTCCACAAAAGCCTTTACCCATCTTCTCGATGGTCTACGATGTCCACATCTCAATCCTTGTTTATTTTAGCTTGCGGCTTAGAATAATGACGAAGAGGACTTTGTCTTTGAACTCCGGGATGAAGGAAGGTTCTTAGGGGATGTACACTGCATTGGAGAGGCAGAAAATAACAGAAATTGCATAAAAACCTGAAGGCCCTGTAATAATTCATGAAACTGGCTATTTATAGACTTGCAGATAAAAAGAGCATACACAATTGGGCGCATGATCGAGTGCTCGATCATGCGAGAAGAAATGGAAATTTGGGCGCGAAAATGTAAATTTGTGCTAACCTAAATTGGTTGTGTGATTTGTCCATGCACGATCATGCGTGGCCAATACACACGAGCATTTTTTATTTTTGGTTTCCTGGAGAGTTGGTAGTCGAAATAACGTGCACGGGCGTGTGTGAGTAAAAATACATTGAAAGTGCACAGTGACTCCCCTGAGTATTATCTAGAGAGGTGAATAGAGATTTAAAAACTTTTCACTAATAAGTGCACAAAAAATCAATCATAATTACTAGGCATCCAGAATTCTAACCAGAATAAATATAATCACAGAATAATGGAAATAACTAAGAGACAAGCAAAGAAAATTTTACAACACAGAAGACACAAGAATATATAGTAGTTCCCCAAAATTATGGGTACATCTACTCTTCTACCACCCTGGTAGAAATCCACTATCCCAGTGCTGAGTCTTTTGATAAGGAGACTCTTAGAACCACTCTTGAATCATTTAAAGAGGGATTCTTAAAACTCATTTACAATATAATTGAGTGAATAAAGAATATCAAGAAGTAATCAAAAGAATTATAAGAGGTGGATAATTCTTCTGATCAAGATCCTCTTTCAGCAGAGCACTAAGTGAATGATCTCTTCTATAGTTCGGATGAATCCTTGATAAGAAGAAGATCAAGGATTGTTCATCTTCACAGTTTTTGATCAGATGATCTATTCTTTGATGAGCTTCTTTCAGAGAGAAAGAAGAAGAAACTTTTGCAGCTTGAGGAAGAAGAATCACTGTCCAGAAATCTGTCGGGTAGACTTAGAGTGAGAGAGATAAAAGGGAATTATTATTGCCCCCTTTTCGAATTCTATATGTATAATCTTCCGTCGATTCAATTGAATTAGAGATGAATGAATTTTCTTTTCTGATCCTTTTCTAGTTGGAATGTCCAAGAAGTATTATTACTCTCTTTCTATTTATGTTGACAACCCGTCTATAACCTTGTATATTGTTCGATTCAAAAATGCGCCTTCGAAGGAAATCGAAGGTTGCGGATTATCGGTTACTATTTGGTTAGAGAATTTAGACCGCTAGTTGCGGTCGAGGCCAGATTTCGCCCGCCGCGGTAAATGCCACTCCTGCCACGGGCTTTCCTTTGATTAAAGAGAAGCGGTTACAGCGTGTTACAAGTACAGCAAAGAAGAAGCCGGCCGGCTAGACTAGTCGCAAGACCGGAAACTCGAGGCCGCAGCTCAAACAAGCGAGCTTTCGGATTCGAGTGTGCGTATCTTGTGAACAGTGCCGCCCCCTATTTATAGGCTCGGGGGCCTGCCCGAATGGGCAGGGATAAAATAACCGCCTGCCCGGGTACAGGAGAAACGGGCAGGCGGTGACGGGATACACAAAAAAGAAAAGAAAGAAGCCGCGCGGCTTGACGGCTTGCCCTTCCGACCCGTCTGACCAGAGGCTGAAGATGCCGTGATCAAGGCGATGATGCAAAATGAGCGGCCTTCGGCTTGAAACCGCGGCCTACCTTCTGGTCGTGACTTTGGCTGACCTTCACGATGCAACCCGGGTGGTCTCCGATCTGAGACCGCGGCTTGTCCCGCGGGCTTGAGCCTTGAATCTCTATGACACAACCCGGGCAGTCTCCTACTTGAGACCGCGGGTCGCCTTCTTGCCTTGGCTTTTGGCAATCTTCAATCTTGGGGGTGGTCCGAAATGACATCAGACCACCCGGCTTGGTTTACCCTGGACTGAGAGCCGCTGACCCTGGAACCCAGCGGCTTGATCTAGCAGTTCGCCCGGTTCGAGAATGATTCAAACCGAGAAGCGGTTTTCCGGGTAAACATAATCCCCGCATATTTTCAAATCTCAAGGAAATTTCGAAAATATTAGCTTTAGCCGGGAGACCGCATCCGACTTGTCCTGAATTCTATAAGAGAGCCAGAGAATTCATTCTGCAGAATTTTTTCTGAAATCACGGGATATTACTCGCCAGTTGCGGTTAGAGTTTTTAAGACCGGTAATTCACCAATAATGGACTTCTTAGCAACCGTGTTAGACCGCGTGGTTCCTGCTGGAGATAAGAAGGAGGAGGAAAGCAAAAGACACGAAACAACGGAGAGATCGAAGAAGGAGAAGGAGAAGCAGCACCGGAGAGACCGGAAGAAGAGGGAGCGATCTGAGAAAACCGCAACGGATAATTCAAAGTCCGTTGTGGACTTAATTACCCCCCAGACTCCTGCAGAGCCCGCAGCGGACAGCTCTGGGTTCCCTCCCAGCGACTCGCTGATTCCTTCAGGCGACCTCGGCCTACAGGTCGCCGGCCTGCTGAATAAAGGGGGGGGGGGGGGCGCCCCCTCTAGTAAAATGGATTCTGGCAGCCCTTCAAAGAAAGTCGGCGGGTCCGACTCGTTCGGCATGGAAATCAGCCCATCCGGGAATCCTCACTTGCTAGTCAAGGATATGGGGGAGGAGGCGGTTAGCTCTCCGAGGCCGGGCGACCTGATTACTCCTCTATCTGTGGACGACTATCCCAGCCCCTCCAAAGAAATCAGCTCAGCTTTGGGTGAGAAAGGGAAGAAAAGAAAGAAGGCCGGGTCAGCGACCGATCGGATAACCAAGAAGGTTAAGAGGCTAGCATCCAAGGAAAGGGCGACTTTTAAGAAACCGGCCGAATCCCGCCTCCAAACCAATCCGCGACTGAAAGAGGAGCTCGGCCTAGCGACTCCCCATCCACTAAGGTGAATGACTCGCCGGCTACCCCTGATGCGAAATCGGGCGGTCTGCTTCCGGACTCGGCGAGCAGTTTATCATTTGATGGAATCTTCAAGAAGATGGATGAGCTGGAGAGCCGAGACAAGCTTCTCGACAGCCCGGTGACTTCAAAGCGAACGGACCCCCCTGTAGATAACACAGCCCGGCCTGAGGAGCCCGCTCAGAAGGAGGTCGAGGAGCAAGAAGCTGCTGCTCGGGCCGCCCTGGAGGTCGAGCAGAGAGCGAAGGAACTCGAGGAGGTGATGGAAGCGCGGGAGGAGGTTTCCCCGGCGATGACCGGGAAAGAGATGATGATGGTGAAGGAGGAGGCGAGACGGGCTTTAAACAAGCCGCTGCGGCCTGATCCCTTCGTGCCAGGTAAGCGCCCTGCGGGTTATAAAGCTGTCCGTTTCTTCATTCCGCGGCCTCATCAAAATAAATTACTGAACCCGCCGCCGAGCTTTTTCCCTTTAGCGGCCTGGTCCTCTTCCGCTAGGCAGAGTAAAGAGAGACTCTGGCGTGAACAACGACGGAGGATGGACCCGGAACGGTCTAAGCGGCCTGTGCGCCCAGGCATTGATCTTATATTTATGTACATTTTTATATATATAACGCTGCATGCCCTTGCTTTACATAACCGCGCGGCTTCTTGCAGATAGCGAAGATCAAACTATGAAGCCGGGCGACCTCGAAGCCAGCCTACCTCCATTAGTCCCCCCGGTGTTGACCTATGCAGCGGCTTCGCAAGAAGGGCAGCCGTTGTTTGATCATCTCGAGGAAGACTTAGCAAACTTGAGGGTCCGCTTGAAGGAGGTGGAAGACCGGGAAGCCGCCACTCGGACCGCTCTGGAGGCCGAGCAAAAGGCAAGGAAGAAGGCTGAAGAGGCGCTGAGGGCACAGATAGAGACCGACAGGAGATCCAGGACAGAGAGAGAGAAGGGTCTGGAGGTGCAGCTTGAGGCCGCGCGAGCTGCAGTGGAGACTGAGAAGAAGGCCAAGGTTGCACAAGTCGCTACTCTGACCGCTCAGTTCGAGAGGGAGAAGAGAATATCTACCAAGCTTGAGGATGACTCCAAATATTATCAGGATAAATTTTTGCGGCTAACTAGAGAAGAACTGCTAGATCAAGCCGCTGGGTTCCAGGGTCAGCGGCTCTCAGTCCAGGGTAAACCAAGCCGGGTGATCAGAGTAGCGACTTGTGCAACCTTGGCCTTAAAATATTATATAAAAACTACTTATCAAATAACCCCAAACTTAAATGTTTGCTTATCCCAAGCAAACCGATCTCACCGATGGGGATACTAGAAACAAACAAAATAATTAGCTTATGAAATGAAGAGTGCTGAGAGAAATGCAGTACAAAATGAAAATAGAAATAGGTTTAAAAAAAATCACTAGGTGTAACAAATAAATCATACTTCCCTACAATATATCAATATGCATATTATTCACCCCATAGCTAGATTAAATAGTGTATTCTAGGCATAGTACAGTGAGGCCGTATAATCGTGAGACTAATAGACAACCTCTAAGGAAATCCATCAATGTCAATGCCTATAGGCTTGCCCATCTACATTTTTTCCACTACACCAATTTTGCTTTCATGCTTAGGATCTATAGGACTTAAATTGGGAAGAAATTTACAGCTTAGGCTTAAGGTGGGATAGTCAAAGATAAATGTGGTGGCTTACATCACACTTAAGCAAAAGTAATGAACTTTAAAATGACTAATCTATCGACAAATAAATTGAAGTGAATCTCCCTCAAACTTGATTTGGTGCATATGAGATCAATTCACAAAGGAGCTGCATAAATAAATATAATACACTCTTTTTTCAATTTATACAATTCTCTTTTCTTCTTTTCTTTCATTTTCAACTTTTGAATTCTTTTCCAAGCATACCAAAAATATTTAGATAACGATTTTCTTATCTTATCTACTAGGCAATTTTTCTACTCCATCTCCATCACAAATGAGAATTCCATCTTCATCATACAATGGTAGATAGTAAAGCTTTAAGCATAAATTGAGAAATGAGTGATATTATATGGATTTGGTGATTTGAAGTGGTGATAAAGCAATAAAAAGGGCGCAAGCTCAACGTGGTTAGTACAATGGTAAATTACTGAGGGTGTGGTGCAAAAGCACAAACTATCAAGGAAAGACCTACTTCATTTCCTAAGCACAAAATGACCTCTGCAAATATTTAGAGAATCGAATTGGGGAAAGTTTTAGTTATCGAGAAAAGATACCCTTTTATAATGATCCTATAATACCATTCTAGTTACCTATCACAGACTAATACACTAACCATCAGACAACTAAAATCGAGTGAAAGGTAACGAATATACATAGATACAAAGTGAAAAGTGTTGGATCTTAAGGCGCCCTTAGAGGGAGGGGGGGGGGTGGATAAGAGTTTTATAAATCTTTATAATTTTAATGAAAACTTTTGATATTTTATAAGAAATAGATTGGATCAAAAGTAAATTGCTAGAATTGACCAAATCAATTTTATTGAACAAATAGAGACATGATTATCGTTGATAAAATTGATTACAAAATAGGAATTCTATAACGCTAGAAATCGAGGCGAGAATATAAAAAACTCTTTTTGTTTTTTTATACCGACTCTTCTCCCTAAGAATCGGTTGGCATTAGTCGATCTATCACCAGATACGGCCTCAAGCCGCTCTAGCCTCTCTATCCCCAGAAAGGCCTCGAGCACCCTTAGATCTTAAGTCCTAGACCTAGTCGCCAAAACACGTGGTGAATCCCCCCTAAGCCGCACACAGACCTAGTCGCCAACAACCGCGGCGGATTCACAAAACGATCACAAAGATAAAAGGTATTACAAAATATGAAAAACAAATTGAAAAACTCCCTATAACAAAATCTGAAGGAGACAACGAAGAATTGCTGAAGATCGTTGAAGTCGAAGCGTGTGTTCTTCACGTTGAGTTAGCGTTGATACAATCCTCCTTTGATTCCTTCTCTTGAATTTGAATGAGAGAACTTTTGTGGTCGGGAAATACGACCCTAACAGAGATTTTAGAGAGGTAGATTAGGGCCCCTTGAGTTGTAAAATTGAAGAGAATGAATGCCACCCTTTTATAGGAGAGGAAGCTAACGCTAGCATTAGAGCTAACACCAGACATTGAATCAGTTTAGAAATGTTTTGATGGCGCGTATCCTCATTCCAGGAAGGAGATATTGCATGTTTGGAAATTTCTCATTTTAGGCAACCCTAACGCTGGTGTCAGACCAAATCATTCCCAAAATGCTCCTGCAATCACGGCAGCTTGAGATTGAGGGTCAATGCTGGCGTTGGTTCTAACTCCATTCATTAGATCACATCTTTTTCTTTTAGCACATTGAGCTAGTCCAGACCAGAATATAGCATCATAGTGTCATCTTTGTTCAATCTTGCATACTAAAAATACAATGACAAACTAGATCAAATACAAGTAGGATTTGTTATTCTCAAACCAAAGGGATGCGGAAAACGTGTTCCAACAATCTCCTCCTTTTGATAATAACAAATGTAATTAAGATAAATCAGATTTCAAAGGTAAATGATGCGTTTTTATAAAGAGATATGACTTTTTGCTACTTAAGTGATTTCTACTAGAAATATATTTAGAGATATGTGCTCCTCATATTTAAGTGATCCCCCTTAGTGTATGATCCCATAGAATAGATTTATGCTCTCCCTTAATCTAGTGAATCATACTCCTTAATCATTAAGATTTATCATTTTATTCTCCCCCTTTTGATATTAGCAAAAGTGGATGGAGTGAAACAAAACTGGACTAGAATAAGGTAAAGAGGTGAAAGGTAGTACTACAAAGAGAGGGTTAAGAGTTTTGTGGTAAAATAGAGGAAGTCATGATCGAGCTTGAGGGATTAATGCAGTGGAAAAAATATATGATAAGCGTGCAAGAAACAAAATTCATTGTAATTTACCAAGCAAGTCTACCACTTGTTGAAAAAAGTGAAAAAGAGTTTTAAAACACAAGTGATGAAAAAACTTCAAAATTAAGACTTGAGGATAAGCATGATAAAGTATGGTAAAAATACATGATCATATCAATATTGCAAAAAATAAAGTAATCAAGCTAAGCATTTTAATTGTTAGAGAAATATTTTGATTTTTAGGTCTGATTTAAATAAAATGCAAACAATATTTCTAGAATTTTTACATATAAGGAGCATTAACCTTGAAATTTTTTCAACAACTAAAGGCAAGCATGATTTGACATATTCAGAAAGATAATAACTACAATGAAACTAATTCGTATTTCTAGTAAAGAAAACATTGTAGAGATCATGCATTGCAATCTAGTGTTATTACTTAAGTCTTTTTAGAGAATTATGTAGATATGCATTATGATCCAATTCTCATGAGTAGAAGCTTTATGAAAAATACAGATGTGTGCAAATAATATTTTGATAAGAGTATACAAGTGATATAATCAAAATACATGACATATGTAATGAAGTAGTAAAACAATATTAAGAGTAATCTTAGAATTACTTCCACACACCAATTCTAGAATGTTTATTTCAAAACACATAAAAGAGTATAACTACCAAGGTGATTTGCCCACATAATGCTCATTAAAACTTATCAGGGAGAGAAGTATTGCTTGGTGATCACATAAGCCATTTATGATTTTTTTGGGTGATCCAGTATACAAATAGAAGTGATAAAAAGATGTGTTTGCACAAGACACTTTATAATTCTTTCCAAGGTACTCAACCTCATAATGCTCATATCCTTAATATGTTGGATCTGGACTAAAATGTCCAGATCTGGACAGATCTGAAGTATTTCGCAGAGATCTGGACAGATCTAGGTGTTGGGGCTGTTAGCGGGATGAGAAAGAGGCGGAGGGGGTGGTGCGGTTGGAAGACGAGCTATCGGAGGGGCAGCGGGCTGGAAGGGACTGTGGGGTGCCGGATCTGGGCTAGGGTGGACAGATCCGGGTGGATTCCAAGGAGGGGTGCGGGGTTGGTTGTGGGGTGCCGGATCTGGGCTAGGGTGGACAGATCCAGGCGGATCTAGCGGTGGGAGGACTGTTCCGGCAGTGGAGTAGTGGCTGCAGGGAGTGGCGGCGTGGGGGCTGTAGCAGGGTTGTGGCGGAAGGCTATTAGGGTGGCTGGCCGGCTGGTAACAGGAGGCTGGTGGCTCCTGGAAGCAGGGAGGGGGGCTGGCGGCTGCAGGGACAGCAGGGAGGAAGGCTGGCGGCTGCAGAAAAACAAGGAGAAGGGGAGGAAAATGCAAAGATACAAGATAATTTATCCAATGAGTCATCACCAAGGGGGCTCCACGGAGTCGGCACCGCGGAGATCACCGGAATGAAGGAAGAAGAGTCTCCACACATTCAACAATAATATTACAGCAGCCCTAAGGTTCTATTTTTAAGAAAACAGGATTAGGGCACCCGGAATCAACAACTATGATTGGTCGTTGGTTGTGGGGCCAAAACTACATGAAATAATGACCGAAAAATACAAAACTATATATGAAATCGACTCGCAACACAAATCCGAACGCATCCACGGAGTCGGATCGTCGATCCGGGCACGCCATATATGGTAAGTCGCCAAATCAGCCCCGAATGGGCCCAAAGCTCGTCCTCGCATATGCTCCGCATCACTTACCCTCCCTTCTTCAGAAACCGAACGCACCAACGGCCAATCGGCGATCTTCTCCGTCAACTTCGACCACCAACCCTTCGTCTCCAGTGCCCGCCACTCTCGTCGCGAACTTCTGCTCGATCCGACGAGCACCCGTCTACCTTCCACTGCTCCAACCTCCAACCCGCTACCCAGTTCGACATGACGACTTTCCCCTGCCGTTCTCTTCTCCACCGACGGCCAACCGTCTTCCAACCACTGTTGCATCCGGTGAGATCTCTTCCATCCATTACCCCACCGGTTACCTTCCCCTCACTGCCTTCCAGCCGTCTCCCCCCTAAGCCGCAGAATTCCAGTTCTCCTGCCCGCCTCCTTCTCGAGCAAGAACCAGAATCCGATTGCTGTGAAGACCCGGGTAATTTTTCCCTTGCCCACTTTCAGTTTGTTCAGGTTTGTTGGCTATATCATGCAAATGAATTAATGATAGTTCCATTAAGCTTTCTTCAGCCCTTAAACATACCTGCTGTTACTGTTATTTTTATTTCATAAGCCATGCAATGTGAATTATCATGTGAGATTTATAATCTTGTAGTTTGGAAACTTCAATAACACACTTGTGAATATAAAATATGCTGGGGGTTTAACAATTGATTATTGGAGATCCTTCATAATATTTCTTATTTATATCTAGCAACACATTTTGTTGATGATGAATGCTTCAAAAGAGAATTATTAACTTTTGTGTTATCTCTTGTTATAAGGCTAAAACTTTTAGGGTTCGTTCGTTTGAACGGAATTGATTTTCTGGAATTAGGTTTTCGACGAAAATCAATATCTACATGAATTGGCTTTATACAGAATTCCAATTTTGTTGTTCGGCTGTAAGATTAAATTTAGTCAACAGAATTGGAATTGAGACACAAAAGTTGTTCGGCTGAATGATAGAATTGGTATTGTAATTGACATTATACAATAATTTTATAAAACTCAAAATACGCGTCAGCGCCGAACGCATTAAATTGCATAATAAGTTTTAAGACGCGCATTTTTCGCCCAACCGCAATTTTTTTCGCCCAGGTGCGCATTTTTTGCCAGGGCGCACATTTTTCTCCAGGACGCGTGTTTTTCGCCAATGTGTGTTTTTTAGCCCATGACCGCATTTTTCGCCCGATCGTGAGTTCTTCGGTTGGGGGTGCATTTTTTGGCACGAAAACACACTTTTTGCCTTGACGCGCATTTTTTGCCAGTGCATGCATTTTTTCACTGGCGCGCGTTTTTGCCCAAGATGGCATTTTTTGTACAGGTGTGCGTTTTGCGGCCCAGGCAAAAAATACGTGGTTGGGAGAAAAATGCGCGCCCGAGCAAAAAACGAGCGCCCGGGCCGAAATAAACGCGGTTTGGCGAAAAAGTGCACCCGGGCAAAAAACATGTTCCCGCACGGAAAACGCACTTCAGGGCGAAAAGCGCGCGCCCGGGCGGAAAGCGCGCGCCCGGGCGAAAAGCGTGCGCCCGGGCGGAAATGCGAAAAACGCTCGTCCCGGCAGAAAAAGGCGCGTTCGAGCGGAAAAAGGTGCGGCCGGGCGGAAAATGTGCGCCCGACCGAAAAACATTCGCGCTGGTCAAAAAACGTGTGCTCGGGTCGAAAAATGCGCGCCCGGCCGAAAAACGCGCTCTCAGGATAAAAACGCGCGCCCGAGCAAAAAAAGTGCGCCCAAGCGAAAAATGCCCGGCAGGCCGAAAACACCCGGTCGGCCGAAAAAACGCCCGCCCGGGAGAAAAATACGTGTCCGGGTGAAAAACGTGCGCTCGAGCGAAAAATCGCGCTCCCGGGCAAAAAAAACGTCTGCCTGGGCGAAAAATGAACGTCCGGTCGAAAAACACGCCCCCGGCCGAAAAACACGTGCCCGGCCGAAAAAGCACACGCCATGTAGGAAAACGAACGCCCGAGCGATAAGCGCGCGCATTGGCCGAAAAACTTTGGCGAAAACACTCGATTAAGCGGAAAACCCATGGGCGGAGGTAAGAATTGGCGATTTGATTACTTAGTTCAATGTCAAAGCCATGAGTTTTCCCATGAAAGCCAATATCCGCATAAATTCCGTTGCGCTGAACATTAGAATTGAATTTGTAATTGCCAATGTCAATTCCAGAAAACCAACCGTTCACCGTTCAAACGAATGGACCCTTAGAGAAGTTTTAGAATTAGGTATCTTGGATTGAGAGATGGATAGAGTTTGTATCTTCACAGTTGATAATACTAGTTCAAATGTAGTTGTCATTGATGATTCAAGAGAAAACTAAATGAGAATTCATTATTACCATTTGATGTAACTTATTCCACATGAGGTGTGCTTGCCATATCTATATGGTAGTAATAATTTGCGAGACAATGAAGTATATGCTAACTTCTCGCTATTTATTATGAAGTTATTTAAACTTTGATTTTTGTTGATGACCTTGCACATCACACTGAATAAGTTGTCCCTTAGAACTTAATGTAATTATTATAGCATCGAGTACTAGATCATGGACTAAATAGTTTTTCTCATGTGATTTCAGTTGATACGACATATAAGCAATAACCTTTTATGCTATTTCAAGGAAAATATTCAAGTCATTTAGGAGCCATTATTTAAAATTAAACCCCCGCCATAGTGCCTTCAAAAAGAGTTAAGGATAGGGTATAAATCCTGTCCATGCAATTATTTAATTCATTACCCTAATGTATGGTAACCTCGTGTAGTTTCCAGATGGGGCTGAGCAAGAAGGAGGTAAATTTGAGGAGGTTGCTTGCGGCCGCTCCTCGTCAGCAGAATACAACAAAGCTTGTCCATGTGAGTGAAATTTTGTTGTCTATTATGGAGCTATATCATGATTTTCTAATTTGATCTCCCTAGCACGATTTATTTTGAATAAAATGGTTTGAGTAATTCTCTCAATGATTTGGAAATATGGGTATGTTTGATTTGAAAATGGGAGTATGCAAAAGCAATTTCTTAAATACATATTATATTTTTGGTTACAACTTACAATGTAATTATTGTATTTACGTAGGAAATCAAAACGGATGCTTTTTTTCGTAAACAATTTCATAATCAATCACAGTCAAAATTAAGAAGAAAAAATTGATGGGATTATCTAAATTCAACACAGTTCCTTTACCATGTTCATTTTTATTTCTTTCTCATCACCTCTCACTTATTTCCTTCAAAATAAAATAGAGCCCTAGGGGGTTCTTAGTTTGTGATGTATCCTCTGAATTAGTACTTAATATTGATGTTGGAATTTTAATTTATTTTTAATATCATGAATCAATTCTTTCGGATTAGTGAAACATAGGTATTAACACCAAATCTTTGATATAATTATTTTTGGCGCTTAACAAAACAACAAGAGCAACTATTTGATTTTCCTAGGAGAATTTAAATCCACGATAATTGTTTTTTGAAAATTAACGGCAATGAGGAATAAAAGGGAATAAGTAAGTTCTGATTTTTTTTTATGATCAAATAGTTTTTTGCATAAATAACTGTAACTATAAAATGAGCAAGAGAGAGAATACCTTACTTAGAGATTTATGTAGGATTACCACTGCAAAGAAGATGAGAATCCTTTTAGGAGCTGGCGCGGTGGTTGGGAACTATGGTATAGTGGAGTCAACACTACGAGGGGTGAAGGTAGGGGAGCTTGTGCTTTGGGAGGTCTAGATGAGTCAACACTATGAGGGGTGAAGGATAATGGTCGGTTGTGGGAGTCGGGAAGGGTCAGTGAAGAGGGGGATGTCTGAAAGGAGGCTGAAAATGGAGGTTGGGGGTTCCCCAACGCGGATAGAGTGACTGCAGGTCTCTGGAAGGTCGTGTTCAATGGAGGGGTTGTGGAAAACTAGTGGGCAAAGACGAAGGTGGGGGCACCGACCCTCTGCTTAGGTTTCAGTGGCGGTCTTGAAGAGGCTTCATTGAGTGGTTGTTGGGGGGGGGGGGGGGGGGGGGTATCGGACGTGGCAAGTGATGGTTGAAGTATCGGGCTCAGGATTTTTGAAGGGGTGTCAAACAAAGATGATTCTATCTATGTTTGTCCCCCTTTTTGCTTGTAGACCAAGCGTGGTAGTGTTTAAATAATGTTAATGGTTTTAATGGGATTTAATGGGGGTAGGAAACCAAGAGTCAATGGGGGGATTTCAAGGAGTTGATTAATCTTTGGTGTTCTCTCATAATTAAATAATTCCAAAATTATTAAGTATTTTAATAATAAAATACTTCGACTTTGATTTCTATCATTTGTTTTTTTGTTACTTTGCTTTCTTGCTTGCCTCTAATGCTTACATTGATGGACAAATGCGCGCTAAAGTTGCTCGACCAAATACGATTATAAAAATGCGAATAAAATACGTGACATTACAATAAAAACAAAATGAGCATAAACCAGTTTAATGCTTGCAAAGTGCATCAGTTATCACGGGGTTGAAAGATCTCAATCCCGTTGAGAATTCACAACACCCTATAAAATGTATGAATGTAATCGTTAAGGTTCTGTCGTGCTAATCCCCCGTTGTTGCATCTTGCAATAAATATCTATTGGAAATCTTTTATTTCTGAAAAATGCAAGCACTCAATCTCCTTCAGAAAAAAAATTCTCGACTATGTGTATCGATCATAGCTTTATATTTCTCAGAAGATGCTCATAACTGTTAGCTATAAATTTATGTAGAGCTTTTAAATGATTAACCTAAGATAGATCATCAAAAAAGATTCGTTCAAAGTAAAGGAGAGAGTGATGATCAAGCAAAGGAGGTACATGATATCCATGAACAACTTTAAAGGAGGATTTTGATAGCTTTTGCTGTCGTAAGAACAAAAATAAGTAGATTAATGCGAAGAAGATACAAGGTTTTGAGACAAACTCGTTCTAATCTCTTGAGGGCAATATCCCTTTCATAGAAAACTCTCCTATGAGAGTCTAAACAAGACAATGCTCCAAGATAAGATAACTTCTCACTCTAAGGGCTTCTTATATAAGGGACCCACTACAAGACAAAATACATTAAAAGACAAATACATAATTAACTTGAGTATAAGATAATTCATAAAGGTCTTCACTCTGAGAGAGCTCTAGCGTAGTGAGGACAAGCCTGCGCATGACATGTTCGCAAGACGTATACATATCAATTCACCCATCCTGAAAATTGACTTGTCCCCAAGGTCGAATTTGTAAGGATCCCATCTTTTCATCATCAAGATTTCGTAGCCTCTTCTGGTGGGTGGGGCATGTGAAACACCTGGAGTTTGGATGCGCTGTACTGAGCTAGTTGCAACGGGGTAGAGGCAATTCTTCCTGTTACTAGTGGAGAGCTCATCATGGCACTACCAGAGAGAAAAGAAAGTAGTTTGGCCCCCAAGGACGACTACAGAAAAGCTATGGGTTGTAGGTTAAAAAAAGAGTGGTAGGCCGTGTTGGACAATGTCCGAATGAGTTTGGCGGCGGAGAGAATCTACCTGAGGAGGCATGTCGCTCGACAAGTGGGAGGGGAACAAAAGTGATGTGGGAAAAGGAAATTTGTGACTACATGCATTTATACAGGCTTTACTAATTTGGGAAGGGAAATTAATCTTAGCAAAATAGAACACACAAAGAGGTCGCAACATTGGGCGCAAATGAAGAACAACATGTGTCAATGTAGTTGTAAGAGTGAAATGTAGGCCAATTCACATTTAATAGGGAAGCCATAGGAGCATGCGTTAGGAAGGGGGAGAGATTGTGGTGCATGATGGGTGGTCCACAACTATGAGACAATTAGAATAAGAAGGGGCTACTTGTGCGTGCCCTATGTGGGTAGGAAGTGGGTCCATGAGTGAAAACACGCGCAAGAGGTGTGGGTTGGCGTGTAGTGGCATGATAAGTAACACGCGGGGCTCAAAAATTGCGGAATGCGGACACGAAGACTCGAAAATTGACACTGGAGGAGATTGTGACGAATGAGACCTAACGAACAGAAGACTTCGTGGTCTTCCGAGCGTAGCGAAGAAGTAACCACAACCAGAGATGGAGGGGAAGGCGGCCTCGGGTGAGATGGGGGTTAGGGTTGTTGATCCATAGAGTTGCTGCGCGAACATTCATCGTGGGTGGAAGACGTCGTGTTCGGAGGTGTCGACATAGGGCGCGTGATCAAGAGCTGCTGGTGAGGGTGGCTCTGGAGGTAGCGACGGACGCCTAAAGCGGAGGAAGGGGCCGGTCGTGGGTGTTGATCCTGAGGTAGGGTCGATGGAACTAGGATCGACCAGTGCTTGGGGAAGGCTGGGAACAAGTGGATCCAGGGCTGAGTGGTTGGTCGGGGTTGAGCTGAGAGTAGAGTGGCTAGGGTCAGAGATGGGCCGATGATGATGGTTGGCGTCCCATGGATGCGAGATATCGAACTATCGATGCAGTGGAAAGAAAATATATCTTGTGTCGGATGAAGTGAAGCAGTCGAAGACGAAGCTTGTGCGCCATGGTGAGGAGGTTGACCACACTGGCATCTATTCTGTCGAAACGGGCATTCCACGGTGATGTCCATGGCTGAGGGGACGAAGGGTGGTGGTTCCCGACTACGGAAGGAGCGGCGGGCGGAGAGCGGCAACCGACTGTTCGGACTAATTGATAGATTTCGCTATCGTTGAAACAAAAATATGTAGATTAATGCGAAAGAAGATACAGGGTTTCGAGCCAAGCTCGATCTAATCTCTTGAGGGCATGATCCCTCTAAGAGACGACTATCCTACGAGAGCCTAAACAGATAATGCTCTAAGATAAGATAACTTCTCACACTAAGGGCTCCTTATATAGATGGAGACTCGCTACAAGACAGAATACTTTAAAAGACAATATATATTATTAATTACGAATACAAGATAATCCATAAAGGTCGTGTTATGGGCGCCAGCGTGACGGCGCCAGTTATCAGAGTTTATTTAGTATTGTCGTTTTTATTTCAAATATTAGTGTCGTTTTTATTTCCCATGTTGTCGTAAGCCCAAATGGGGGGCATGCTTTTTGTAAAACTATTTAAAGGGGCCTCTAGGCCATAGAATGGCAAGCAGGAAAAATAGAAGTAAATCCCTCTCTCTCTCTTTCCTCTTCGACAGAGCCCTAGCCGCAAGTCACGCGGAGTGCGCAGAATCGCACAGCCGCCCGCTTGCCGACTACCCCTCGCCGTCATAGCTCCTCCACCGGCGCACCCCCCTCCTTCTCGGCGGGTCACTCGATCTCAGGGAAGGGTTCCTAACAGCTTGGTATCAGAGCCACCGATCCCAGGTTTCCTCCCCGCCATCGCAGCCCCCGATCCGGTGCGACCATCCTTCGTCGGGTCCGATACGCACTCCTACACCCTCGCCGAGACCCAACGGCCCTGTTCCAGCCGAACTCCAGGGCAAACAACTTCGCCCCTCTGCGGTGTTCCGCCCGATCGCGACTCACAGGCGGCCCCCGATCGCGACGCTACTCCTTCGCCCGCGCCCGATCAGACCTCAGCTCCAGCCCCCGCCTCTTCCCACCTCACCATCAACCACGCGGGGCCTCCGAAGGCACCCGATCTCTTCTCTTCCCCAGCAGCCCCAGCCCAAGCTTCCCTCGCCGACACCGGTCTTCTTCCACAACCATTGCAGCTCAAACTCAATTTCGAAATGGCCGACGGCACCCCTTCTCTCGCTCAGATCATGGAACTCTTCCAATCCATGCTCGCAACGCAGACTTCCAAGATGGACGCCCTCAACGCACGCTTGGATGCCCTCCAGGGGGTGCCTTCTCCCTTGCCTGGGAACACGACCGATCACCCTTCGGCAAGTAGAGTGGACTCTGTTGCTCCGACAGGTGCCGACTTCCCCACCTACGCACGGACTGTCCGGATGGATTTTCCCATTTACGAGGGCCGCGAAGATCCTCTTCCTTGGCTAACTCGCTGCGACATTTTCTTCGCCACCCAACGCACGCCAGATGAGGAGCGCGTTGGCATCGCCTCTTTCCACTTACTGGGTCCGGCACAACTATGGTTCACTCAACTTCTGCGGGAACACCCGAACACGTCTTGGACAGAGTTCAGTACGGCCTGCACCCTGCGTTTTGGTCCAGCCCTGCAGGGCAACCCCCTCGGCGATTTGGTAAACCTCAAACAGGACGGCTCCACCGACACTTATATAGAACAATTCCAGATCCTCCTATCTCGCGCAACGACAGTCCTACCAGAGCAGCAAGTCCCATTCTTTACCGCCGGTCTTCATGAGCGGTTACGTTGGGACGTGGAATTCCTCCTTCCGCGCGATCTCAGCACAGCTATGAGCCTTGCCCGGGCTTGTGAACGGCGGCTGTTTTTAGATCATCCAACCCTCGGCCGCAGGGTCCATCAAGGAGCTTACTCTCTCGCCAGCCCGCCTGCTACGGCTCCAATCCGGGCCGACCCACCGGGGCTCCAACCCGGGCCAAGCCACCGCCGCCGTCTGACCCGCACCGAGATGCTCGAGCGCCGAGAGAAAGGCTTGTGCTTCAATTGTGACGACACATTCACGCCGGGACATCGATGCATGCGTTTATTTTGGCTCGAACTGGATGATCCTTCCTGGGATGACAAGATGGACGGAGAACCGACCGACATACCCTTCGATCCAGCTTGAGGACAAGCTGTCTTCGGACGGGGGTGGTGATGTTATGGGCGCCAGCGTGACGGCGCCAGTTATCAGAGTTTATTTAGTATTGTCGTTTTTATTTCAAATGTTAGTGTCGTTTTTATTTCCCATGTTGTCGTAAGCCCAAATGGGGGGCATGCTTTTTGTAAAACTATTTAAAGGGGCCTCTAGGCCATAGAATGGCAAGCAGGAAAAATAGAAGTAAATCCCTCTCTCTCTCTCTTTCCTCTTCGACAGAGCCCTAGCCGCAAGTCACGCGGAGTGCGCAGAATCGCACAGCCGCCCGCTTGCCGACTACCCCTCGCCGTCATAGCTCCTCCACCGGCGCACCCCCCTCCTTCTCGGCGGGTCACTCGATCGCCCAAGCGTGCATGTGACAGGTCGTCACATCTCTGAGAGAACTCTCGCGTAGTGAAGTCGATCGCCCAAGCGTGCATGTGACATGTTCACAAGACGTATACGTATCAGATTTGGCGGTGGATCTATTTTTTGAATTGTTATAAGAAAATTCTGCCCATGGAATAACTACATCCCATTGCTTTGTATTCCCCTACTAAACATCTATGGAAGTCTCATAAACTATGACTAACAACCTCAGTGCCCATCGACTAGGGATAATAGGCTTTATTAAATTCAAGTTTGGTTTCCAGTTTTCTCTATAAGGTTTTCAAGAATATCCATGAATCATTTTGATACGAAACTACTAGGGAAAACTAGAGAAAACGGAAACTAGTGAGGAAGAAGACGGCTAGGGTTTGAAAGAGAGAAAAATACCTGAAAGTAATATTGCATGCCTCCAAAAGAGGGGGGTTTGGGTATTTATATTAACCCCAACCCCCCTAGGGCCGGCCGGCCCCCATTGGGGCTGAACCCGTGTGGTTCAGCCCCCCTCCTCTTGTTTATTAGTTGCGGGCTGAACTGGATGGTTCAGCTCGGTCTTTTCCCGACGCTTCTTTTAGTCTTCTGGCGTATTTGAACCCTCGGAACCGTAGATCGTCCGGGGGCATAACATTCCCCTCCCCATCAAGAGGCAGCTTGTCCTCAAGCTGAAAGTCGGGGAAGAGTTCTCGGAACTCCAGTAAATCCACCCAGGTGTTGTGAGCCTCTGACTGATCCTTCCACTTGACGAGCACCTCCGAACGGTATTCCGTGCCACGTTTTTTTCATCTGGACAGCAGTATATCCTCGGGACTGGGGCGTAGCTCCCCGGTCGTAGTCCCCGCGGGGAGAAAGGGAGTCACCGTGACCGCCGCCCCCAGCTTCTTCTTCAGCAACGAGACATGAAAAGTGGGGTGAATGCGGGACCCTTCAGGAAGATCAAGAGTATAAGCGACCGGTCCCACCCTCTGAGTGATGCGAAACGGGCCATAGTACCGGGGGGCTAACTTCTGATTGGCCCGGCGAGCGACTGAAAGCTGTCTGTAAGGTTGGAGACGGAGAAAGACCTCCTCCCCTACCTGAAATGTCCGCTCTGTCCGGTGTTTGTCAGCTTGTAATTTCATCCGATCTTGGGCGGAACGGAGATTGTCCCGCAGGAGGACCAAGGTCTGATCCCGGTCCCGTAAAGCCCTATCCACTGCAGGAAGGGCTGTGCTACCCGGCTCGTAGGAACGTAGAGAAGGCGGCGGCCGCCCGTAGATGACTTCAAACGGTGTGATCCTGCTGGCCGTGTGATACGAAGTATTATAGCAATACTCCGCCCAATGTAACCATCGCGTCCAAGAGCGGGGTTCATCCATAACGAAGCAACGGAGGTATGTCTCAACCCCCCGATTGAGGACTTCTGTTTGGCCATCGGTCTGCGGATGATTCGCAGTGCTCATGCGTAACCTCGTGCCCTGTAGCCGGAAAAGTTCCTGCCAAAAGTTGCTGATAAAGACTGGATCGCGATCAGAGATGACCGAACTAGGGAGACCATGTAGGCGAACCACCTCCCGTGCAAAAAGATCGGCCACTGTCTCCGCGGAGTACGGATGGCTGAGAGCTAGAAAGTGGCCGTACTTGGACAGCTTGTCCACAATGACCAAGATCACCGACTTACCCTGCAATTGGGGCAAGCCATCAATGAAATCCATCGAGACCGTCTCCCACACCTGCTGAGGAATCTCCAAGGGCGTGAGCAGCCCTGCTGGTGAGGTCGTCTCATACTTCTGACGCTGACACACGTCACACTGCTGCACAAAACGCTGCGCGTCCCTGCGTAACCCCTTCCAAAAGACATTGGCCCGAAGTCGCTGTAGCGTACGAAGCACCCCGACATGGCCTCCGGCCGGCGACGAGTGGAACTCCTGTAACATGACCTCCTTCCAGGTGGAAGAGGCGGGAATGACCACCCTCCCTCGGTAGTACAGATGTCCTCCAATCAGCTGGTAACCCGGAGGAGTAGGTTGGCCCTGTAACAGGGCCTCAACAATAGGCTGGAGCTCCTGATCCGCGGCGATCTCCCTCTGAATGTCATCCAGGGACTCGATCAATGGTTCCGAAAGGTGGAAGATGGTGCTCTCCGGTAGGCGGGACAAGGCATCGACCACCAAATTTTCCTTGCCCTGCTTGTACACGATCTCATAATCATACCCCAGCAGCCTGGTCAGCCACTTCTGCTGGAGAGGGGATGCCAGCCTCTGATCCAGAAAGTGCTTTAGGCTCTGGTGATCGGTGCGAACTTTAAAATGGTGGCCCAACAGGTACGGGCGCCAAAGAGTCACGACATGTAAGATCGCCAGCATCTCCTTCTCGTACGTGGAGAGGCCCAACGTCTGAGGAGCCAAGGCCTTGCTGAAGTAAGCCAGTGGCCGCCCCTCCTGCATCAAAACCGCCCCAATGCCAACTCCCGAGGCATCAGTCTCCAACACGAACTCTTTACTGAAATCCGGTAGGGCGAGCACCGGCGTGGTCGTCATAGCCTCCTTGAGAGCGGAGAAGGCCTGCTCTGCTTCATCATGCCATGTAAAGGACTCCTTGTGGAGGAGCTGGGTAAGAGGTCGAGCCAGCTTACCATAGTCCTTTACAAATCTCCGATAGTATCCAGTAAGGCCCAGGAAGCCTCGTAGTGCCCGCACTGTAGTCGGTCGCGGCCACGACACCATGCTCTCTATCTTCTTTGGGTCCGCCCTGACCCCCTGAGCCGACACCAGATGGCCCAAGTACTCCACCTCTGGTTGTCCAAACGAGCACTTCGACAGCTTGGCGTAGAACTGATGCTGTCGCAGGATGGTAAAGACCCGTGCCACATGCTCAATATGCTCCTCCCAACTCCGACTGTATATCAGAATATCATCGAAGAAATGAGTATCGATCGCCGTAGGAGATGCCGAAAGGTCTCATTCATCACCGCCTGGAAGGTAGATGGGGCGTTGGATAGCCCAAAGGGCATCACCAATAACTCGTAATGCCATCATGCGTGCGAAACGCGGTCTTGTGGATGTCATCAGTCTTCATCTGTATCTGGTGGTAGCCGGACCGAAGGTCCAACTTGGTAAATAAGCTCGCCCCGTGCAACTCATCCAGTAGCTCCTCGATCATAGGAATCAGGAACTTGTCCTTGATTGTAGAATCGTTCAAGTTGCGGTAATCCACGCAGAAACGCCACGACCCGTCCTTCTTCACCAAGATAATAGGGGAGGAGAAGGCACTGGTGCTCGGCCGTATGATACCGGTCGCCAACATCTCCTTCACGCTCCTCTCGATCTCGGCCTTCTGGATGTACGGGTAGCGATAGGGCCTGACGTTTGGGGGTGCAACCCCCTCTTTCAACTGAATGACATGATCCCTGAACCTGGGCGGGGGAAGGCCCCGAGGTTCCTGAAACACATCCTCAAACTGGGACAGAAGTGCCTGAATTTCCATCGGAATGAGCGGAGGATCTGCGTCCGACGTCGCTACTCCCACCACCATAGCCATAGGAGAGCCCTCGACCTCCAACCGCTGCAGGCTCTGCAGAGATATTTCCTTCAGGGGGGAAGAGCGTATTCCCCGAAGGCAGTAATCCTTCCCCAACTGGGAGAACTCCATAGTAAGATGAACCCAATCTGTGGTGACCCATTGTAGCTGAAGCAGCCACTGAACCCCCAACACCATATCCGAACCCCTAATCGGAAGTAAATACAGGTCCGTGTTGCACACATAGCTCTGCATCCGGATTTCTGCTCCCTTCATCACCCCTTCGCACTTCAATTTGCTACCATCGGCCACCATGACTTGGAAAGCCGCATCCTTATCGATCGGTCGCCCCACCTTCAGGGCAATTGTCGGATTGATAAAATTGTGGGTACTCCCACTATCTATCAGGATGGTAACCCGCTCCCCGCCGATCAAACCTGTGAAACGGAGCGTCACCGGGGCTGATCCTCCCTGCATGGCTTGTATCGACACCCCAAACTCTGTGAGGTCGAGTGCCTCTGTGTCGACACTCTCCAGCGGGTCCTCTTCCTCATCCTCCTCTCTCAACATAAACACCTGAATCTTCTGGCAAGCGTGTCCCCGTGTGTACTTCTCATCACAATTAAAGCACATGCCCTTCTCTTTCCGAGCCTGCATCTCCGGCCAAGTCAACTTAGTCACTGTGGGCCGAATAGTAGAAGGTGGGTCCCTCCGTCCCGCTGTTGGAGCCGCGGGTGGCTTAGTCGCCGTTCGACTCCGTTGCCGTTTGAAACGCTCCTCCTGTATCCGGGCGATGCTAATGGCATGGCTCAGACTGCGCGGTAGGTAAGCATGGACCTCATCACGCAAATGGTTCTTCAGCCCTGAGATGAAACAGCTCAGCATCGTCTGCTCCCCCCAAGAAACACGGTTTGCCAGCTTTTCGAATTCCGTGCGATACTCGGTGACTGTGCCCTTCTGACGCAATTTCTGGAGGGTGGCCTCCACGTCCTCATACTCCAAAGGCCCAAACCTAGCCGAGAAAGCCTCTATGAACTCGGCCCAAGGGGCATAGATGCGCCCCCGCAGAAACCATTTCGTCCACTGATATGCGTCCTCCTCCAGATGGAAGGCTGCCAACTGCACCCACTGCACCTCGGGTACTTCCTGGTATCTGAAAAACAACTTGGCCTTTTGGATCCATTCGAGCGCGTCGCCTCCTCGGAATTTTGGAAAGTTCATTCGGGTTAGTTTGGGCTGCATGTGGGGCCGCTGATGTGCCCCGCCAAACACGTCTCCCTCCTGGCCCATCGGCCACTGTTGTTCCTGGACACCTTGTTGTCCTCCCGGATTCCACCCCTGCGGCCTCACCTGCCCCATATTGGCATTCCCGTACCCCATGCTCGGAGCGACTGCTGGTGGAGGGGGGAAAATTCCCGCTGCGTTCCCGTTTGGAGGGGGAAAAATTCCCGTTGCGCCTCCGAGTGGGACAACATTTGCTCCGGTTGGTCGAAACAGCCCAAACCCTTGATGTTGCGGTCTCCACGGTTTCCCTGGTTGCTGTCCGGGCCCAAACTGGGCTGCCGCTGCTTGCCCAATTCCTCCTCCCTGCCTCAGCAACCCTCCTGGCCCGAGGGAGGTTGGGTCGAGTCCCCAGGTGGCTGCCGGGACCCCATTAAAGCCGCTGGGGCCCTGCAGCAGGCCGCCGGTTCCGCCAGGCTACGGGAAAGCCCCGACGGCCTCCGTCCCCCTGCTGGGTCCCGTCCGGTGCCCCTCCGTCCCATCCCGTACCCAGTAGTGGCCGCCGAACGTGCTCCAGCCCTCCTGCATGCCGCCGGTGGAGGGAAGAGGCCGGGTTTGATTTCCGGCACCCCTATTGGCGTCGGGCTCTTCTCTGCCCCCGTTCCCAGTTCCGGAACCCCCTCCGGGCGAGAAATTTGATGCTTCGGCATCGGCGCCATCTCCTGTTGTCGCTTTCCCCTTCAGATTTTGCAAAAGGAGTGATTTTAACTCCTCCATCCGTGCTTCGAAGCGCTCTTCCAGATTTTGTTGGGAGTTCTTCACGCTCTCCTCGAACGCCGCCACCGAATCCGTCAAGGCGACGTAGTTCTCCTCGATGGTGGCCAACCTCGCCATCTCCGCCTCCGTACGCGTCACCATGGTCGCAGGAAGGCTGCTCTGATACCAAATGATATGAAACTACTAGGGAAAACTAGAGAAAACGGAAACTAGTGAGGAAGAAGACGACTAGGGTTTGAAAGAGAGAAAAATACCTGAAAGTAATATTGCATGCCTCCAAAAGAGGGGGGTTTGGGTATTTATATTAACCCCAACCCCCCTAGGGCCGGCCGGCCCCCATTGGGGCTGAACCCGTGTGGTTCAGCCCCCCTCCTCTTGTTTATTAGTTGCGGGCTGAACCGGATGGTTCGGTCTTTTCCCGGCGCTTCTTTTAGTCTTCTGGCGTATTTGAACCCTCGGAACCGTAGATCGTCCGGGGCCATAACACATTTATCTATATCAGATGCACAAGTCCTATGAATCCCATGTTGTCTCATAATTCCCCTAAAGAAAATATCAACAATGTGTGTGACATCAAAGGTTTTTCTACATGGAATTAAGTGCGCAATTTTTGAAAACATATCGACCAGTACACAAATCAAATTGACTTTTCTTTTGGTGGCATCAAAGATTTTTCTCTATCAAATGTACAAGTCCTATGGACCCTACATTATCTCACAATCTTCCTAAAAAAAGATCAGCAACTCTTGCAGCATCAGAGGTTTTATACACAGAATAAAGTGCCCAATTTTTGAAAACATATCGACGATTACAAAAATCGAATTGACTTTTCTTTTGGTAGCCTAACTACAAAATCAATCGATATTTTTTCCTATTGTTTCTCGGGATTGGATAAAGGACCGAAGAATCCTATATTTGTGCATGACCCTTATATAGCTGACATGTGACTTATTTCTTGACCAAATTACCATCGCTCTGTTTCATTTTGGGTCAATAGAAGTGAGTGCTAGCAAGATTTGAGGTTTGAACTGACCGTCATGTCCTCTTAAGCCATATCAACGAATCTCTTTCAACTGTCTCCCATAGACGTATAACATAGACACAGATGGGTCCTTGAATAAAATAACTTCACTTAAAATGAAATGCTTTGTAGACCTAGTTCCACTTGACTGACATGCGGTCCAGATCTCATAAAATAGGGTCTGTGGAATAGAGCTTTTTTATGAATCTAAGTCCAAGCTGTGCTGTTGCAAAGTAACTAAAAATGTGTTTGCCGGCTAAGTGCGCCAACTATCCGATTCGAAACATCCAGCTTGTGTTTCAAGTGAACCCCAAATTCCTGAAAGTAGGCAACCCACTTGGCATGCCATCTGGCTTCCTTTTGTAAATTTAGATGCCTTAAATCTTCATGTTCTTATTTAATATGAATTCACGCTAAACTATATAATGTAACCAATGCCTAAGAGCTTTGATGATGATGTAAACTCTATATTGTAGTGGAATATTGAGTTTTTGCTTCATTTAATTTCTCACTAAAGCGGGCAATGAGGCAACCCTCCCGATTCAAAGCGGCTTCTATGCCCACTATGGATGTGTCACAATCCACTTCAAATATCTTCTCAAAGTCATGGAGCCCTGGTATAAGGGCATTAATAAGTTTTCCTTTCACGAGAGTGAAAGCATGCTCATCTTCCTCGGTTTATATGAACTGACCCTTTTAGTAAAATCAATCACATAGGTGATAAGAGTACTGAAATTCCTAATAAATAATAGAAGTACTGAAATTCCTAATAAATAATAGAAAGAAACTGCTGGGAGAAATTCCTTTATGATTTAATGAACAGATTTTTGTGATTGTGATAAGTTATAAGAAAGCCCATATAAATCATTTCAATGTATTAGAAACTAGACTAGTGTTACATGTATTCTAGTTTTCTCAGTCTTGAGTTAGTCGTCGAGCTTCAGTAATTGAGCAGAGTTTTACAATTAAGCAGCTAAGCGAAGACTCAGAACAAAGAAACAATCGTCGTGCTGCTATTGTATTTTTGTCGAGCTATTCTCTTCAGTCACCGAACAATTGAGTTGATGAAATACATAAATATTATGAAAGCATTAATGACTGATAGTCGATCTTCGATCGTCGAGCATTTCAAGCTAAAGGAAATAAAAGTTAACAATTACCAAATAGTCGATCTTCAATCGTCGACCATCACATCAGTCCTCGACCTACTAGAAGAATACAGAATGAAGTTGAGACAATTACTGATAGCCGATCATGTACCCTCAATTGTTGATTATCCACATAATAGTCTATCAACCATCTGAAGTAAGAAGACTACTTAATTGTCGAGTGGATGAAATTCTCAATCGATGATTCGCGAGCTTCGGTTGATGATTAAAGAACCATTGAGGAATTAAATAGAGCCATTGCAGAAAATCTGACTGTTAGAGTAGGAAAGACAAAGGTATGCGACCTGCTATTCCTAAGCCAACTTATATAGGAATAAGACAAACTTATATTGTATTAAAGCTTTCTTCAATACAATATAAACAAATCTCTTCTCAAGATTTAATTTCAGAAAATAAAAGAGAAAACCTTCAATCTCCACCAGAAGGCAAAAGAAGAGATCTTTGAATCTCTAAGAAAGAAGAGAAGCAATCGATTAGGTGAATCTCTACGTCATTACCCACAACTTTCTTATCAAGGATTTCTAGCTCCATCAAAAATCTCATCTCTGTGAAAAACAAGAAACATCTTCAGCTAAAGAGTTCTAAGAGACTCTCTCAAAGGCTCTGTTTTAAAGAGTTTCAAGAGTCTTTCTGTTACGCACACCCATCCGCCCAAGCAAGGGACCATCAACGTTCGCATATGGAAGCCGCCGTGATACATTCATGGTGGAATATATTATTATTAATTAATTAGTATTAATTAATTAATAATAATATTAATTAAATAGTTAGCATTAATTAATATTAATTAATTAATATTAATTAAATAGTTCCCACGGATCCCCTACCATCGGCGCAGATCCCTCTTCGAGTGATGCCACTGCCAAGCTACAACAATACTTCTTTGCCGGGCTCAGATACTGACACGCACGATTCGACCCCATCCTCGTTGCTCGACTGACCATTGACTTCGTGTATCCAGGCCGTCACCTCTCCCATCGTTACCCATCCTGCCGGTGTTTTCTTTGCTCTAAGCCCGACGCTAGAACCAGAGCCACATGCTGTCCGACAAGATGTGTTACCGCACAAGCATGGATCTCCCATGCTCTTTGCAGCATCTAGTTCACAAGTTCCTTCTTGTCGTCGCCCGGATTCCGCTCTTCCTAAAGCTCTAGCCGGCGCTTCCGCAACCCAGTGATCGTATTTTTCTTGTTCGGCGTTATTTTCCATTCCTCCCCGCGCTTCTACATAGCAGGTCGACATGCTTTCAGCCTATTTCCATACCTCTTGCACCACACCTGATAAGAGCTACTTTTTTTCCACTTCTTCTCACCGCCAGCTGCCGCAATAAATATTTTTTTCCCACTAAAAGCCGAACCCAACTTTCTTCCCTCCCTCTCTCATCACACCCATTTTATTTACTTTTCTCAGTTGTATCCCCTTTACTTTCCCTAGCCGCCACCCCTATTGTCGTCTACTTTCTTTTCCAGAGCCTCTTTTCATGCATCCACTGTCTACACCAACGTGCATACACCACACTTCTTAATTTTTTTCCTACCAGCTGGCCCCAACCCATCCCTCCACATTTATTACCATCAACCTCAAAAGCTGCACCTCTTTTTTCTTTTTTTAAAACTTCTACCGACTCCCTTCCTCAGGGCCCCACCTAAATTATTAATTGCTTGGACCCACACCCATCCACCATTCCCTCCCCTTGAGACCATTATAATTGTTTTCTCACTAGTTGCCAAAAATTATTTTGGCCTCCACATTTCTTTATCCCCACCTTTTAGCTTCATTCCCTCACCCCCGCTAGCTGCCCACTATTTTTGTCATTACCCATTATTTATGTACGCAAATCCACCCACCTCAATGTTTGTTTCCTCGGGCCTACATCATCCTTATTCCGCCTCCATCGGCCATCGTTTCCTTTCGACCATACCCGCTAACAACATTCTCAAAGTCCCGACAAGATTCTGACACTCGACCTTGGGGGCAAGGTCGATTTTCAAGGGCGATGATATGTTATGCACACGCATTCGCTCAAGCAAGGGATCATCAACGCTCGCATATAGAAGCCACCGTGATACATTCATGGTGGAATATATTATTATTAATTAATTATTATCAATTAATTAATACTAATATTAATTAAATAGTTAGCATTAATTAATTAGTTAATATCGATTAAATTAATTAATATTACTTGTACTTGTTATTATGTGTGCCCTCCATTTATTAATTAATTAGTTAATATCGATTAATTATTATTAATCGATATTGATTAAATTAATTAATATTACTTGTACTTGTTATTATGTGTACCTGTATTTAGGTTGGGATTATCTTGGAATGACAAGGAATTGTTTACTTTTGCGGGAGGCGATCTTGTCTGCGAGTAGGGTGATGATGGCGGCGCCGAGATGATGTGTCTTGTGAGTGAGCCGCGCAGTGTCTCCAAATCATAAGGTGGGGTTGTCGTAGATATCATTGAGGATATAAATAATTAATTAATTACCGAGCACAGTAATTAATTAATTATATTTATATATATTAATGAACTAAGAAAGGCCCTAGCCCGTGAATAAGGCTGCAGCTTAATGGACTAGAGGAGGGAAGGGCTTGATGGGATGTCTGACACTGAAGAGAAAGCACGAGAAGGACTGCGACACTGGGCTCGAGTGAGTAGAAAGGCAGGCGATTCGAGGGGAGTAGAATTCGCGTGCGGCCTGAGGATCGAGGGGTTCGATGACGATGGGAAAGGTCACGTGTGCAGGGCGACGACACGGAGGTCGGAAGGGCGCTGCTGTAGCTGGGAACGAAGTTGCTGGAGAGGCGAGCAGGAGGATGGTATTGATGAAGGGCCGCCGAAGGCTGCTGGTGTCGATGAGGCAGCGAGAGGCTTGTGTCGACGGGGAAGAAGCGACGAGGACTTGTCAGGCAGATGGAAATCATCGCAGAAAGAGGAGAAGAAAATGTTGTGATGTTGCTAAGGAGCGTGACGCGGCGGAAGCTGAAGGAAAACAACGGATGCTTGTGTCGCAGAAGTGCGCAGGGTTGCTGGAATGAAAAGGACCGAGCGATGGAGGGTGGTAGAGGACCGATTAGCTCTGATACCAAGATGTTATGGGCCTACTCAGAAGAGTGGCTGGAGGCAGAGATGATGGTGGCGGGAGATACAACAAAGCCGGAACCGCATCTTCCTAAGCGGGTCATGCTCAAGAGAGAGAGAGAGCTCTTCCATGATCTCTTTAGGTTAGAGAAATAGACTTTTCTTCATTGATTGATTTTCATTACATGAGAAGGGGTTCATCCCCGCAATGACATAATTGTAAATACAACAATAGACACAAATAATAAAGTACTAAGACGCTAATAACTATGAATCGACTCATACACTCGACGCATACACTCGACTCGATACGACTCAACTCAATACATAAGACTCGACTAAAAATATATAATACTATTATAATAATAATATAATAAGATAACTGACGGTGAAACCATAACATTCCTCTGTATGAAATATCTTATCTGAATAATCATTCCATGATGAGTGAATTTTGTCTTTGTTGTTCCTCCTTTATGTGAGGTCCAAATTTTCTCTTTGGAGAGAGTCATTTGAACTTTGAAGAGTATCTAAAATCACTAAATACCGACTTCAGCTATTTCCTTACTATAGATCCCTTAAAAGCTCAACAAAATAGGAAATTTCATGTTAAAGCCCTGCATCTTCTGAGCATCTCACTTGATAATGATATACTTGAAAAAGTAATAGTGTCAAACAATGATGGAACTGAGGACACAACTACACAAGGTTGCAGAGATCACCTTAAAGGAAGACGGAGAAAGAAACAATAATGCAAAAGCATACACTGATGATGAACACCGGCAAAAGAAAAAAACAAGTTATAAATCTCTCTCAAGATACTCTTGGGACTTCAACTCTTGTTATAAAGAAGGAAGTAGTAAACCTCAGTGTGTGGTTCAATGATGCTGAGAGGAGAATCAAATCTCTCTTAGAAGAAAATGCAAAACTTGTTTCCTCAGTGACCCATCTCAAGGAGGGACTAGACAGCTATCTCTAAGATCATGGATCTTGAGAAAGAGCAAGTTAAGTATTCTACTAAAGATGAGTTAGAATCATGTCAGAGTAAAATTGAAAAGATTACTGAGGAGCTGAAGAGAACAAAAGTTTGTATTAATGTCATAAATGGAAAACTCTCCGAGTCTTCCACAATAGACATTAGTTCCTCTAAAAATACTATTGCGAAAAATGGTGTTGTTCCACCTAGGAAGCGGATCGCATCATACCATTAATGAGATTATGATAAGGTGGGAGAAAGAAGTCTAATTCTGAAGTGATGAGGGGGAGATATAACTACATTCTGTTTCCCCACTTCACTATAGTTCCTCTGAAGTAGAATGATGATGGCTATCCATCTATTCAGAAGAGGGAAAGAATACCAAATTATCCCAGTGGAAGGAATTTGTGAATGGACAAATTCAAAATCTTCATTTAAATTGTTGACCGACAATAGTTGACAGAAATATGGATTATCGACTACAGTCCGACAATCAATGATTATTGATCAACTATTTCCTCAGAAAATTAGGAAATAGTTGCATTCAGTCTATGACTCTAAATAGACATTTGAGTCATGACTTCTCGAACTTCCATCCTTCCGAGAAAATTAGGAATTTACAAAACAAACTTCCATGTTTTTGTTGTAGCAAGGTTGGACACATTGCCAAAAACTGTTGCATAATCATCATGCATATCTGTATGAAGGATATGTTCCAAGGAATGCATGAAACCATCCTAATTCTAACACTGGAGGGACTAACACCTGTTGGGTACAAAATTATCGGGTTCTTTTTTTCAGATAGTTTTGTTATTTCTTATAAAGAAATTTATAATGAATAAGGAGATTTTTTTATCTAGGGGAATTCTCAATAATACTCTGTTTGTTAACGGGCAGGAAACAACATTTTTTATTAGAATAATTTTCTTGGAATAGATCAAAGTGGTTGCCGAGCGGCGCCTATCAAGTCATCTAGTTCAGAGCATTTAATTATTATTTAACCTACGACTGAAGCTTATCTCAATCAGGAAATCTAGGGCTGATAAAGATGGTGTTTGATTCCTCACATTCGAAAGCTGCCCAACTTCTCTTCCAATATCATGAGATTGTCTACTTCATTTCTCTCAAAGAATATAGGAAATCATGCACAAGAAATTCAAATGAACATTCTCTTCACAGCAGGAAAGCTTCCGTCTCCCTGACACCACCCCAAAATGGCATACAAAAGCGATACCAACATTGAACTAGTATTTGAATCCTTTGAAGAAGCAGACACATGAATGAGGCACATAATGCAGATGTTAATAGATTTTGGTTTAGAAATCATGCTGTCAGACAAAATTAGGATTTATTAGAAAGATATAATAGAGTTCTGTAACTCCTGTGATACTGCCAACCCAGTGTATCTCATGGGGTCGGTTGGAGGCCCCACCTCAACATCTCAAGGGAAATGGCGACTAACTACTTTGGATTACTGATATTTGAAAATCCAGAAGAAATATCCTTCAAGAAACTCCTGGAAGGACTCAGACTTGTGGGATATACATGGGAAAAATCTTGGCCGTCCTCAGATAATACGACCTGTAGGAGTTGCCTATGCAATATTCAGATGATTTGTGACTCGACTTCATACACTTAAACATCGAAAAACTCCAAGACTTTCTCAGGATCCTACAACTTACCTTTATGGGTTAGAGGTAAGAGTGGGGGTAATAGTCGATCCTAGAGGACAAGCGATCACAACAACCTTAAGAATGGAGTTTGAAGTAGTCATCGAGGTAGGTATATTTGTAGAGCTATGTCATGAAGTCCTTTTTTGTAATGACTCTACTCTACGGGCTCTGTTAGATACTTCTACATCATGATAATTGTGCAGCTCAAGTTGGTCCCTAACAGATAATAAAGCTCATTTAAATAATCTGAATGGCAACTGGAAAAGAAATGCGTTTGTATATTCGTCCACAAATAGTTTATCCTGTCGGAGGTAATGGAACTTTTGAGGGTCTGTAAGCAGTCCGGGGTACGTCGCACTTTCGTTGATGCACCTTAAACTTGACCCATGCAATGTAGGCATCTCTAATTTAAAGCTCGTTCGCTCTAGCCAACCCCACTAGACTAATGCATGTCCCTTAAGACTAAGAGTGTTGTACTCGACTTGCCTGTTAGTAGATATTTATTTTCCGGACATGAATTGCTCCATATGATCATACCACTTTAAAGAACCCTGGGGTTCTAATCTACCCTTAAAATCTCTCACATCTAATTTGACTCCACTGTCCCAATTGTTTGATTTTGGATTTCAAGGTTCCGTATACGGGCTCTTGATACCTAGGATTTATATGTTCTTCTGGTTGTGGGTTATGTCTTTTTCTAGGTGTATAGTGGCCTCAATGTTATTGACTGAGGTACACATTTCATTCAAGACATATCTAATATCTCCTATATTTGTGGTGAGCTTTTCAATCAATTGCATTAAGTTTCTCATGTGTTGGTTTAGATCTTCTACGCCACTCTCTCGTCAGTTGACATGATTTTCCATGGCAAAAGTAAATTTTTATACTATTAAATTTTTATTCCAGATGGATTGACCAACTCCGGATAGGAATGAATTAATTTGGCTCTAATATCAAACTGATGTAACCTCAAAATTAAAACTTCATATTGAAGTGGGAATTCCAATTTGTTAATATCGTGAATCAATTCTTTCAGATAAGTGAATCGTAACTATTAACAAGAAATCTTTGTAGAATTATTTTATACTCTTAACAAAACAATAAAAGCAAATATTTGATTTTCCGCTAGAAAATTTAAATCTACAACAATGTTTTGAAAATTAACGACAACCAGGTACAAAAAACTAATAAGCAAGCTCAATTGTTTTTGATGATCAAATAATTCTTTGCATAAATTGTAGTTATTGAAAATGAGCAAGAAAGAGAATACCTCACTTGGAGATTGACCCAATATTATAACTTCAAGGAAGATGAGAACCCTTTCAGAAGTCTGCGACGGTAGTTGGGAACTTGGGTAGCAGTTATATGAAGGGAGCTGGGTCGTGGGAGATTTAGAGGTGTTAGATGATATATATATGTATGTAGCCCGGTTTAATGAAATGAATTCACTTTTCTCTCCGTAACATGGTATCAGAGGGCGATACGCTCCGCTAGGGTTCTCTCGACGCTCTCGCATCCGCCGCCGCTTCGCTCGCCCGTCTCGCATCAGGCGCCGCTCTCCGTCTCGCATCAGCCGCCGCATCCCCGTCTCGCATCAGCCGCCCGTCTCGCCCGCTCCGCTTCGCATCAGCCGCCCTGGTCCCTCCCGTGCCCTAGACGGAGGCGCATCGCGTGATGATGACGCCTGCCGTCGCTACTGTTGCCTGATGCCGATGACTACCACTGGTCGCCGATCCCTGCTGGACGCCGATCGCTGCCTGATGTCGAGCCTCGAGTGCTGCCCTGCTGCTGCCGATCTCCTCTGCCTGAAGCCGATCGCTGCCGATCGCTGCCGATCTCCTCTCCTCTGCTCTGCTGCACTGAGGTCGCCCGCTGTTGTGTGGCTGTCTTCAGGTTCGGTTTGTTGCCTCCTGCTGTTTATTGCAGGTTCCTGTCCAAGACCATGGGGGACTCGGATACAAGCACCACCCAGACACCTGTTCCCTCCGGGGAGTCTACCACCACTTTTCCTTCCAATGCAAGGTTGGCTACCACTATTCTTACCTCCTTCAACTTTCAGTTGTGGAAAAAGGGGGTTACTATGTCTCTAGCAGGCATCCGACGTACTCACCACCTTACTAGACTACCTACTCATGCCGTGGGCAGTGCCGAATACGACGATTGGTACAGTGATGATTGTCGTATCTTTGCGCTCCTTCTGAGTTCCATGGATCCATCAGTTCAGCAAATGTGCAAGAATTGTGATAGCACTAAGGAGCTGTGGGACACCCTGCATATGATGTTTTCTCAAGCTAACAACCTTTCTCGTCTTGGTGAACTCTTTCCCAAGATGGCTGAGCTACGCCAAGGAGCCCGTCCTGTCGCTGAATGGAAGGTTCTTGCCGATGAAATCCTGGATCTTTGGGAGATCCCCTCTACCCGTGAAGGACATCAGGCTCAACGTGAGCATCTGGTCCTCATCTGGCTTCTGAACGGACTTGATCCAAATTTTTCAACAACACGAACGGAAATGCTTGCGAGTCCTTCTACTTTGCAGACGGCTAGTGTGTTCCATCGTCTGACTAAAGCGGGCTCTGCCGCTTCTCCTGCTGCTCTACATGTTTCCTCCAGCGAGTCCATTGCGCTGGCCTCTCGAGGGGGAAGGGGCACTAGCAGCAGAGGTGGTCGGTCTGGTTCTGGACGTGGTCGGGAGACTGATACGTGACATTGTACTCATTGTGGACGTCGTGGTCACACAAGGGATACGTGTTGGCTCGTGCATGGGAAGCCAGACTGGGCGGCCAAAACCTCGTCAGCTTCACCTCGATCTGCTCACGTTGCCGACTCGACTCCGGCTCCTCCGGGTCACCTCACGGTCCAACTCTCTGAGGAAGATTATCGTCGCCTGCAGGCTCTTCCAGTTTCCTCTCCACCTCATAGTGCTGCTGTAGCCCAGACTATTCAGCCTGCCTGCACTTCCCAGACCACCCAGCGCCCAGTTCAGTGGCTGGCCGATTCTGGAGCTTCTGACCACCTGACTAGCTCTTCAGGTATCTTGCATTCGTATCATACCCATTGTGGGTCTTCCATTACTGTTGCAGATGGATCCACTGTTCCCATTGTTGGCTTTGGCAGCTGCAATGTGACACCGGATATGCCTCTATCCTCGGTTGCTCATGTTCCTCAATCTGCTTACAACCTATTGTCCATTAGTAAGCTTACTCGTGATTTAAACTGCACTGCTATCTTCACATCTTCTGGTTGCATTTTTCAGGAACAGTCGACGAGCCGTATTATTGGTAGAGGAAAGCTGCGTGGTGGTGTTTATGTTTTGGATGAAGTTTCCCACATTGCCTGTTCTGCTGCTTCGGCCAAACTCTTGGACCTCCACTACCGTCATGGTCATCCCTCTATGCAGGTCATGCGTCGTTTGTATCCTGAGTTTGGGAAAGTTTCCCATCTCAGCTGTGAGTCGTGTTTGTTTGCTAAACTCCATAGAGTTAGCTATGTTCCTCGTGTCGATGTTCGTGCTTCTGCACCTTTTGATTTACTTCATTCTGATGTCTGGGGACCGTGTCCTGTCCCTACTTTGTTAGGACACAGATATTATGTTACCTTTATTGATGATTTTTCTCGCATGACTTGGGTTTACTTAATGAAAAATCGCTCTGACTTACTATCTATTTTTCAACATTTGTGGAATGAAATTTTTACTCAATTTTCTGTTCGTCTGAAATGTCTTCGTACCGATAATGGGAGGGAATACATGTCCCAGGCCATGTCTAGCTTTCTTTCTGACAAGGGTATCATACACCAAACCAGTTGCCCTGATACCCCCCAACAAAACGGAGTTGCCGAAAGGAAAAATCGCCACCTTCTTGAGGTAACCCGGGCAATCCTTCATCATACGCATGTTCCCAAACACTTTTGGGGAGATGCTGTTCTTACCGCTGCCCATCTCATTAATCATCTTCCTACTCATATACTTCAGGGGGAGACACCTTATCACATCCTTTATCCGGACCACTCGGGGCCTCCTCTACCCTTCAAGGTCTTTGGGTGTGTTTGCTATGTCCGGGATGCTCGTCCCTCCGTTTCCAAACTTGACCCTCGCTCTTTGAAGTGTATCTTCCTTGGATACTCTCGGACTACCAAGGGATATCGCTGTTATTCTCCAGAACTCCACAAATACATCATTTCTTCAGATGTTGTCTTCCTCGAATCTGTCTCGTATCGTACCACTGGCTCTCCCCTTCCCACTTCATCTTCTGATCTCTCTCTTGATGAGATGCTAGTTCCTCGTCCTGATTCTGCCCTCGTCTCTCCGACTGACATATTGCGCCCCCTTTGGGGACAGGTCTACTCTCGTCGCACTTCTGACAGAACTGAAATACCACCATCTCAGCCGACCTCAACCATTGATGGCTCAACTACTGTTCCTCAGATTGCTCCTGCTAGTGAGGACCAGAACCAAACTGAAGTGCCTGCCGCTCCACCTCTGGCTAGTACCGAGCTTCCTATTGCTCTCCGCAAGGGCAGTCGGACTTGTCAGAATAGACCTCTCTTTGTGAGCTCTTATCAGGGGTTGTCTGCTTCTCATACCGCTCTTCACTTGATGTTGGATCAATACACCATTCCCTCAACGGTTGGGGAGGCCAAAACTCATCCTGGCTGGATGGCTGCTATGCAAGAGGAATTGACGGCACTTCAACTGAATAATACTTGGGAACTTGTGTCTTTGCCGCCTGGGAAGCGTGCTATTGGTTGCAAATGGATCTACTCTGTTAAAGCCAATGCTGATGGCTCTCTTGCTCGCTTGAAAGCCCGCCTCGTTGCCAAAGGTTATGCCCAAACTTATGGCGTGGATTATGAGGAAACATTTGCACCTGTTGCCAAGATGTCCTCTATTCGGATCATGATCTCTCTTGCAGCCACTCACCGGTGGCCTCTCCATCAGTTAGATATCAAGAATGCGTTCCTTCATGGGTCCTTGGAGGAAGAGGTGTATATGGAACAACCACCTGGGTTCGTTGCTGAGGGGGAGCGTAACAAGGTGTGTCGTCTCCTTGCCTCCTTATATGGGTTGAAACAATCCCCGCGCCAGTGGTTTGCTCGCTTTCGGTCTGTGGTCACCAAATTTGGACTTACCAAAAGTGTCAAAGACTCATCTCTCTTTTATCGGAACTCCTCTGCTGGTACTGTGCTCCTAATTGTGTATGTTGATGATATCGTCATCACTGGTAGTGATCCTAAAGGGATAGCCGATCTCAAAGCGTTCTTACACTCCAACTTCCAAACCAAAGATCTAGGGCTGTTGCGATACTTCCTTGGGATTGAAGTTACTGATCATGACGACTCTATCTTTGTCTCTCAACGTAAATATGCCCTTGATCTGTTATCTGATCTTGGAATGTCTGACTGCCGTCCTATGGATTCTCCCCTTGAACCAGGAGAAAAGGGTCTTCATGCCGAGAGCAAATCTTTTGATTCGCCAGAGAAGTATCGGAGAATAGTTGGAAGACTTAACTACCTTACTATGACTCGCCCAGATATTGCCTGTGCTGTGAGTAAGGTCAGTCAGTTCATGGCCACCCCAACTATCTCTCAATGGGACTCTGTTCTCCGCATTGTTAGGTACATAAAGAAGGATCCTGGTCTAGGAATATCATACAAGAATCGTGGTCATTCCAATATAGAGGCTTACTGTGACTCCGACTGGGCAGGTTGTTTAGCCACTCGGAAGTCCACCACAGGATTTACTATATTTATGGGAGGAAACCTTGTCTCCTGGAAGAGCAAGAAACAGACCACTGTCGCCAGATCCAGTGCCGAGGCAGAGTATCGGGCTATGTCGCACACTGTTGCTGAGATCATGTGGATCAGACAGACTCTTTGCGAAATCGGATACCCTGTTCATGACCCAACTCCGTTATGGTGTGATAATCAAGCTGCAATACAGATAACAACCAATCCTGTGTTTCATGAACGCACAAAGCACATCGAGGTTGACTGTCATTTCGTACGAGAGAAGTATGAAGAAGGTCTTATTTCCTTGAGCCATGTGAAGACTGGGGACCAAGTTGCTGATATTCTCACGAAAGGAGTTACCGGGGTCAGAATGAATTTCATATGTAACAAGTTAGGTCTGGAAAGTTCCCACGACCCAACTTGAGGGGGAGTGTTAGATGATATATATGTATGTAGCCCGGTTTAATGAAATGAATAAAGGCTGTGTGGGTAATGGATTGTGATCGACTGCGAAAGAAGTAAGCTTGGGAAGGCTCGCTGAAGAGGGTGGTGACTAAAAAGGAGGTTAGAGGAGGCTATATGCTACTGAAAATGGAGCTCAACAGTTTTTCGGTGCAGATAGAATGGTTACAAGTACTTGAGAAGTTGGGTTCAATGGAGGGGTTGTCAACATCAGTGGGGAAATACGAAAAGGGGGTCGCTGACCCTCTGCCTGGGTTCTGCCGACAATGAAGACAATTGGGTAAGTGTCGTCGAGCAGTTCCAAGGGGTATCAAACGGGGGCGTTTGTTATTTTTGATGGGGCGTCAAACATAGATGATTATGTCTCTGTTTGGACTAAGTTGGGCAGGCTTAACAAATGTTAATTGTCTTAATGGGATTTAATAGGAGTAGGAACCCAAGAGTCAAAGGTGATTTCAAGGAGTTGATTAACCTTTGGAATTCTCTATCAATTAAATAATTACGAAGTATGTTAAATAATAAAATATTTAATTAGTTTTAATTTTGAAATTAGTAATTTGATAATGAAATAATTAATTTTATTTTATTTTGGTATTTTACTTGCTTGCCTCTAGTGTCTACATCAAAAGACTTGTTCATTCAAGTTCTTATTGATTGGGTCAAACCAATAAGTTGTAAAATATTATAGTGCGCACGAAAATTGCAAAGTCAAATACAATTGCAAAAATGCGAAAAATAAAATATGCGACAATAAAATAAAAATTAAGGTGAGCATAAATCATGCTCCACATGGTGCATGCGTTTTTTCCCTTGCTTGTAACAATGAAAGAATCTGCTTTTGTTTTCTCAGTTGCATATTGCTATGGACCTCGGGCCTAACTCTTATTATCCTTTTATTGATTGTCTTTTATGTCGTATTTTAAAGTTAAGTCCAAGCGTTAGGACTTATTTATGTTTATGTTGCTTATTTACGTTTGTCACTTATTTATGTTTATGCCCGCTGTAAGTCTATTTAAATGACCCTTTGGGTCTTGGAATAGTATCTGTTGGAAAAAATCCCTATGGATTTAATAAGACAAAGTTAGTTGTTGATGTTGTAGAAACTCCTCAAAATGTTAGGTGATGCTATAACTTTAATTGCTCTAAGAAGGTCTCTCAAAGTGAAGCCTTAGTTGAAGAAACAATCTCCTAAGGAAGCTCTGCAATCAACGTTCGTTGACTGAAAATGACCGGTGATTGAAGTGCTCAACGATCAACGATCGTTGACCACCGACCACTGTCCCACGACCATGAAGCTCATAGATTGAAGACTGAAGAAGCTAGCTCAATGATCTACGATTGCAGACCACCGTTCATTGACCAGTGGCCCATACGTTCAACGGATAAAAAATTTTAAGATTAGCCAATGATCACCAATCTTTGACCAGCGTTCGCTGACTTTGCTTAACAATCGTCGACTGCTGACTCAAGTTCAAATGAAGCCTTTCTGAAGACTAAGAAGACTGATCACAGATTGTTGACTGAGAATCTGTGAACACTGACCGCAATGCCCTCCCAGTAAAGACCTCCACTTAACGATCGTCGACCGAAGCGCTCACTGATCGTTGACCGAGTTCTATCTAGTTCAAATATAGCCTTTGAAGATTCTGAGAAAGGAAAGTACAAGCTTTCTGCCGCGCATGCTTCTTTGGAACTTGTTCTAAAATGAAAAAAAGGCAATATTTAAAAGCTCTTTTATTCTCAAAAAACCCTAATCGTTTAGAATCAATTCTCAAGAAGTCATCACGAGCTATTCTTTCTTTTCTCTTTACTGTAAACTGAATTCTCCTCCAAAAAAACCGAATTTTCTTTCTTCTAGGATTCAACTAATCATCTTTACTCTGGTGATAAATCTGTTTGATCTAAAGCCTCCCAAAAACATCACAACTACTGTAAAGGGTTACCAGTCTGCCTTCAAAAAAGCTACACAGTGTTTGAAACTCCAGTGAAAAAGATTCATTGGGTTGGAATCTCCAGTGAAAAAGACTCGTTGCCTTGGGTAAGAGGCAATGATAGCTAGAGGTGTTCACGAACCGAATCGAATCGAATAGCTCTTCAATCGAACCCAAATTTGACATAGAATGTAGGTATTCAGATTCATTCGAATATTCGAAGTTGGATTCAGATTTGTCATGAAATGTTGGATTCGAATTTGAGTTCGAATTCAGATTAGAAATCAGATTTGAACATGAATTCGAATTCGAATTCAAATTTTATAAAGTTTAATTATATATAATGTTCAAATATAATTATATATAATATCTAATTACATATATGAATTTTATTTAACTATATATTATACTATTCACGAACTATTCGCGAATCCTTCGACCAGGAATAAAATTATTCGGATTCGGTTTTGAAAATTATTCGAATCCGAATTCGGATTCAAATTTGAAAAATACGAATTTTAATCGAATATTCACGAATTGAATCACGAATTAGTCACGAGCTATACTATTTGTGAACATCCCTAGTGCTAGCCCACAGAGATGTGGAAGAGAAGAGTACCCAGTTTTTAGGGAACCTCTATAACAATCTTCCGTGTCATCTGAACACTTATTGTTTTTTGTTCCTTGTTTTATTTCTATTTACTTATCTAATTCTGTGTTAATTGATCTATAACATCTAACATAATTTTAAAACTCTTCTGAAGACATTATAAGGAAAGAAACTGAAAAAAATGAATTAATTTGGATGACTTCTCTATTTGTCCAGAGAAGTATTCAGAGAGTCTATTCTGCACTTTTAATTTATATCAGAGATATGTTTACCGTTAAGGGTTAAAATCTTGGTGATATGTTTACTGTTAAGGGTTAAAATCATGGTGATATGTTTATATCAGAGATATGTTTTCCGTTACCAGTTAAATTCTTGGTGAAATAGAGTTGAAACTCTCAAGCCTATAGAACAATGGTCTGAAGAGGACAAGAAGATGAGGTCCTATAACAAGAAAGCCATCAACATCCTGGTCAACACCTTATTTGATGATCTATACCAGACCATCATTAACTGCACCTCGGCCAAAGAAATCTAGGATGGTCTTACTGTGATGGTTGATGAGAGTGACGATGTCAGAAAACAAGAACAATGATCTCATAAGCCAATACGAGAATTTCAAGATGAAGACATAAACCTGTGGTGGAGTGGTACAAAAACTACACCACTATCATCAATGACTTGAAGACCTTTGGAAGAGAGATCACTAATGAGGAGCAAAATGACAAGCTTCTCAAAAGCCTCACCAAAAAGTTTCTCTCATACTCTTGGGCAATTAAGGAGACAAGAAAGCTTAGGGAACTCACCCCTGATTCCTTGTATGGAAAGATTCAGTCTTTTGAGTTGACTACCTCTCAGACAAAGGAAGAGCAAGAGCCATCTACACCATTCAAGCCGACACCTGAGAAGACGGTGGCCTTGACAACCACTGAAACAAGAACTCCATCTTTCTCTGAGGAGGAGCTAAGCTTCATAGCAATGAAGTTACATGCATGGAAGAAGGGGAATACTCCTAAAGACAAGGATAGGAGAATAGACAAAAGCTCCAGGAGCCTCAGGAAAAAGATGAAGGATCAACTAAGATCCAAAGCGAAAGATGAGGAGAAGAAGTCCAACCGAAAGGAAAATTGGATAATTGCTCAAAGCTGGAGTGAATCATCATCCTCATTTGAGGATAGTTCAGACTCAGATGAAAAGGAAGGCTTTGAAGTTAGATGCCTGATGACACATGAAGAGGAAGATACATCTACTTCTCATGAGGTACTCAATTTAGATTCTTTTGATTTCACTTCCCCCGACTTAAAAATATTTTTGAAAACTTGCGTAATGATAACATAATTTTTGGAAGAAGAATAAAAGCTCTTGTTGAAAAGAATGAAGAACTCACCCAGTGCAATATTGCATTGCATGAGAATCTTAAATCTCAAGCTTCAACATAAGTCATTGATTGTGACTCCTGGGCTGAGGAGAAGAAAACTCTTGAAGAAGAGCTAAGAAAATCTCTTGAAGAAAAAAAGAGAATATTCTATGAATTTATTGAAATTCAAAGTGAACTTGACAATCAAAATTGCAGAAGTAATAAAATCTAAGACATCACCAAGAATCTACAAGTAAAATTCAATAAGTAGGGTGTTGCAGTTACTCATGTAGTTATAGTTGAGCAAGCCTCTGCTTCTGCAAGCAAGACACCTCCAATGTTTGTGTTTGTAGGTTTGGAAAATCAAAGGAAGGAGGTCTTTGGACAAAAGACCTTACAGGTAAAGAAGAACACTTCTAGATTTGTTAGGAAATTCAAACCACACACCATTCCTATGAAGACACAACCTGAAAGTGTCTATTGATTTATTCCCCCCTATGTTTCTAATTCACATAATACAAATCATTCGCCTTAAATTAAAGGGAAAGGAAAAGCAACAGATTTCTGCTTGCCTAACCATGGGGTCAACGATCGTTGACCGCTCGGTCGCCGAATGATGACCGCTTCAGTCATTGATCGTCTACCGATCGATCAATGATCAACGAAAATAGCTGACCTTGCTGCAACTAGTTGATTTCCAATCGCTGATCATCAAATGCAACTGCGCCCAACGATCGCCGACCGCAGTCGCGATCAACGACCGTCGACCTCATCATCAATCAACGATCGCTGACCGCTGTTCTTACCAGCAGTCAACGATCACTGATCGAAGACAGACTCTCAGGTCCTAGTGGACTTAGTCTGTGCAGATCTCCGCTGCCTTTTCTACCCTCCCTATGTCTCCAGAGAGGACAAGTAGATACAATAGATTTCCTTACTTATATTGTGGCAAAAGATGTCATTTCATGATTGATTGTTGGCACAACAACACAAACACCTTCCTAAGGAGCCATCCAGGGAAATAAAGGGTTTGTTACTCAAAGTAACACACTTGGTACTTGAACAGTGGATGCTCCTGGTACATGATTGGAGATAGAAGCTTGTCAACAAACTATTGCGCAAGTAAGGGATCCAAAGTAATCTTTGGAGACTCAGGTCTTGGCTTCACCAGAGGTTATGCTAACTTTTCCCTTGATAAACTAACCTTTACTGGTATGGCTTATGTGGAAGAGTTGCAACACAATCTGATTAGCATAAGTCAACTCTGTAATAAAGGCTATTTAGTTTCTTTTCAATATAATGTATGCTTTAATAGTTTCTTTTCAATATAATGATGGTATGACAGTTTATCTAAGGTATGATATTTGTACGACACAAGAGATTAGCTCATCTTAGCTTTAAAATCTTAGATAAACTCTGTGATAAAGGTTATTTGTATGCTTTAATAGGTCTTGCAGAGCTTGCCAACTTGGGAAGCAAACCAAAGTCTCACTTAAGAGCATAACAATTCATGATACCCCTAGGTGTCTCTCTCTACTTCATGTGGATTTCTTTGACCCAATTTCTATTACTAGTTTGGGAGGAAAAAATACTCTTTTGTAATTGTTGATGATTACTCTCGGTTCACATGAGTCTTCTTTCTGAGAAGCAAGTTTGATAGCTTTGGAATTCACACTACCTTTTTCAAGTAAATACAGAATGAGATGACTACTTCAGTTGTCGTGATCAGAAGTGATCATGAGTCTGAATTTAAATCTCATAGGATGAGTGAGTTTTGTGAATCTATGAGTATCAAACAAAGATTCTTCTCTCCTAGTACACAACAAAATGGAGTTGCATAGCGAAAGAACAGAACACTCATAGAGGAAGGTAGGACTTTACTAGCTGAAGCTAAGGTACTTATGCACTTTTAGGTAGAAGCTGTAAACACTGCTTGTCATGTGTTGAACATGTTTCTAATAAACAAATTGCATGCGAAGACTCCTTATGAACATCTATAAGGAAGGACTCCAAATATTGAACACTTTAGGGTATTTGGATGCATTTGTTTTCTTAAACAATGGTAATTCACATCTGACTAAGTTTGAAGCCAAAGCCGATGAAGGGATATCCATTGGATATTCCTCCACCAGCAAGACATATAGGTGTTATAACAAGAAATTTTTTGTGTAGAAGAGTTTATTCAAGTCACTTTTGATGAATCTAACATTCTTTATGAGGAAAAAAACCACTCTGACCTAGTCTTGCAAATGAAAAAGATATCCTCAAGAAAGAAAGTTGAAGGACAAGCTACTAAAGATAGTTGCCCAACAAAAGAAAGTGATGATGAAGAAATAACAATTCAAGTGGCAAAGGAGGATGAAATTTCTCATGAAGTTACTGTATAAGATACCTTAGCTCCAGAAGCTGAAGAAGTCGTTAAGATTGAAAATGTTGTAGAAGTTGTTGAAGGAAGAATTCAAGATAATTTCTTAATACAACTGCCTAGAGCCTAAAGGTATATCAAAGACCATACTCTATATCAAGTAATTAGGAACCTGCAGGATCCAGTTAAGACTAGAGCAGATACACCTAATAAAATACTATTTTGTAATTTCATTTCACAAGTTAAACCAAAGACATTTGAGGAAGTAATGACGATCCCCAATGGATCATTGCTATGCAAGAGGAGTTAGAGCAATTTGAAAGACAACATGTAAGTTGGTAGAAAAGCCAAAACATCATCCTGTGATATGTACCAAATGGGTCTTTAGGAACAAACTAGACACAAATGGCGTGGTCATAATGAACAAGAGTAGACTTGTGGCTAAAGGCTATAAGCAAGATGAAGAGATTGACCGTTACGATGCGAGACAAGATTGCATTAATTGAAACAAACACGAGATACAATCCGGAGCAAGCTCCGGCCAAGCTCAAGGAGGCTGGGTCCTCCAAGAATCTTCTCTCCAAATGAGAGCCCTAAAACCTAGAACATTCAAGATAATCCAACTAACATACGCCCTTCCCCTTATATAGACGAGGGAGGGCACACAAACTAAGAAAAGACAACTAACACTAATTAATTAAATTAATATTGATTAATAATAATTAATCAATATTTACCAATTAATTAACACTAACTATTTAATTAATAATATAATTAATTAATTACTACTAATTAATAATAATAAATTCCGTGATGAGTGTCTTAAGGAGGCTTTCAATTGCGCACTCCAGTGGTTCCGACGAGGAGTGGTCGCTCCGGCGAATGCGATAGGGTAACACTACACGGCCCTCGAAAATCGACCTTGTCCCCACGGTCGAGTGTTAATAATTTGGCGGGATCTGGGATGAGAGAAACTAGAGTGGGTGTGGGCTTGGGGGATGGTTCTAAACAGATATATAGAAATGATGGACTTCCACAGCTAGGGACACAAATTTATGGCAGTTTTGTGAAAAGGGAAAAAAATTAAAGAAGGGAACAAAAGCTGATGTGACAAGACATGGGAGGGAAGAGGATGCTTTTTGGCAGTTAATGAGAGGGGAAGGCAGCAGTCAACATGCGGTGGGGCAAAAGTGGAGCTTGGAAGCTAGGAAAAATAAAGAAAAGAAATGGGAGTAGGGGGATTGAATTTTAGTGGGGGAAAAAGAAAATGTTGGCATCTAGAGGGTTGCGTGTGGGAGAAAGGGTGGGTACAAGTAAGAGTTGGTGATAGGGAGGTTGGCGTGTAGCAGTGGTGAAAAGGATAAAAGGTGAAGTTGCAGATGGCGCAGGGAGAGCTTGGCAGAAGCATTACCGGTTCCAATGGAAATAAATGAGGGAGGGCGTGCGGATCAAGGGAAACAAGCTGCGAATCGAACATGAGCGTTCCACGCTCGGCAACGATGACATGCAGAAAAGCCTACAGACACGCTGGTGGGCGGCTGGACTGATCGACGAGAGCCTCTGGCGAGGTTTCCGACTCAGGGGATGACCGTAACTGGTCGGAGAGGGAGGAGCCTGAACTTTTAAGGCTTGCGAGCGTGTGTTGGGCCGGGTTGAGTATGCCCTCGACGGCGGGGGCCATAGAAACGCAGACCGGCACCAGGACTTGGTCACCGATGGTGTGGGAAGTGTGAAGTTCCCCGACGGCTGGTGGCGGAAGCTCCTGCATGCCACCATTACTTTCCGTCAGTGACGGCTTCGGAACTGCAACAAAATTAGCGGATGTGGCGTCCCGCAAATTTAGAGATGGAGGCAGCATCGTGGAGTGGTTAGTCGCACGAAGGTCCGGAATGTCCAATCGCTGGAGAAGTTTCTGCACAGAGGCCTTTAGGGAGGCTAAGGAGGTGGACTGTTTGTCTAGGCGGCGTTCAACTGTGTCGAGGCGACAGTCGATGGAGTCGAGGCGGGCGGTCGACGTGGCTTTGTGGGTGCTCGGCGGCGGTCCGGACGCAAGCGGGGCCGATGGAAGCCCGACGGACAGAATCCCGGCAGCTTGAAACAAGCAGACGAGGGAGTCTGGTCGGACCATTGTTACGACGTGAGACAAGATTGCATTAATTGAAACAAACACGGGATATAATCCGGAGCAAGCTCCGACCAAGCTCAATGAGGTTGGATCCTCCAAGAACCTTCTCTCCAAATGAGTGCCCTAAAAACTAGAACATTCAAGATAATCCAACTAACATACGCCATTCCCCTTATATAGACGAGGGAGGGCACACAAAATAAGAAAAGACAACTAACACCAATTAATTAAATTAATATTGATTAATAATAATAAATCATCATTAACAAATTAATTAATACTAACTATTTAATTAATAATATTATTAATTAATTACTACTAATTAATTAATAATAATAAATTCCGCTATGAGTGTCTTAAGGAGGCTTCCAATTACGCGCTCCAGTGGTCCCGACGAGGAGTGGTCGCTCCGACGATTGCGATAGGGTAACCTTGACTATGATCAAACATTTGTTCCTATAGCTAGACTTGAAGCCATAAGACTCTTCTTGGCCTATGCAACACATAATGGTATCAAGGTATATCAAATGGATGTGAATAGCGCATTCCTCAATGAAAAATTATAAGAGGAAGTGTATGTTGCACAACCTCTATGTTTTATCTCTTCAACTTATCCATATTTTGTCTATAAATTAGATAAAACCCTATATGTTCTCAAGCAAGTACCTAGAGCTTAAGACCCTATCCACTTCTCTTAGAGAACCTTTACCAGGAAACAAGTGGATAAGACTCTATTTAGTAGGAAACATAAAAAAAACTCCTAATAGTTAAAATTTATGTGGATGACATAATCTTTGGAAGCTTAAGTGATAAGTTTTGCACTAGATTTACCAATTTAATGCAAAACAAATATGAAATAAGCAACATGTGAATGAAACTTCTTACTAAGTCTTCAGGTAAAGCAATTTGATGAAGTCATCTTCATTAGCCAATCCAAATATACTAGGAAAATCCTAAAGAAATTTGGGACGAAGACTGTTTCCCCTCTTAAGATCCATGACAACTAATGTTGTTATTGATAATGATGAGAATGTTTAAGCTATAGATTCCAAACTCTATAGAGATATCATTGGTGCACTCGTTTATCTAACAACAAATATGCCGGATATTATGTTTTCTACTTGTGTATGTGTAAAATTTCAAGTCTCACACAAGGAATCTTGTTGGAAAAAAAACCCACCTCTTGATTTGATATATAGTTTGAAGAGTGATTAATTAGGATATTACCCATGTTGTATAGAGGGGTAATTTAAGTCATATGGACTTAGTATCTAAGATGTTGGAATGTATCCCGAGAAAGAAGCGGAAGAACTTGTGTTTAACGTCATGCACAAACAAAGGCTTTTTCAGGGTAGCGTCGAAAGGTATTCGACGCAACGTCGAAATGTAGTCGACGCAACGTCGAGAGTAACCGACGCAATGTCAGAGAAAACTCCAAGTGTTTTAGAACTCAGAGCCACGTCGACCTCTTCTCAAAGCGGCGTTGAATTATCTAAAGGCGTGCCAAATTCTCAAAAGTGCGTCGACTCCTCCAGCAATTCTGATGTCTCCTCCTATACTATTCAGAGTAAACGTCGAAAGGTCTCGGAGCAACAAAGCTTCAAAACAAGTATATCTCCTACCTCATCTTTCAGAGTAATGATGACAGGCTGGCCTTAGAAGGCCTCCAACGTTTATTTCTTGGAACTCATCACGGCAGAAATCATGGATGAAATGCTACAGTTACATTTTTATTTTAAGAAAGATGTCCATGCCTATGGTATGATTCATCGGAGCATTTAATGCTATAGTTTTGAAAAGGATTTCAAATGAAGAGGTATATAAGAGAAATCAGCAGATCAAAAACCAAGTGTGAAGAAAACAAGAAGCAGTGCGACAATGAGTGGTTATTAAGCACAGGAAGAGCAACTCTCTCTGTGCTTAGCACACATTCTGAAAGAGTGTTCCTCTCGGAAACTCTAACAGTTGATTAAGAAAAATCTTCAATACTATCAAAAGATTCATAAGAAGAGGCCCTTGTCTCAAAGGTCATTGCTGAAGATCAAGATTCAATTTCCTCATCCAGAATCTTGATCAAAAAGAAGAAGCCCGAATCCACAATGTTCAACGAATTAGTTCCTTCAGAGATTTGTTGCTGAAGGACATATTGTGGAAGCTTAAATCCCATCCACTGAAAGAGTTTTTGCATCTCTCTTTAAAAGATTCTAATTGGTTTTGGAGAGATTTTATCAACAACTCTTGGTTAAAGTGACCTTATCAAAAACTCAATTGGTTTTGGAGAGACCTTATCAACAACTCCTGGTTAGAGTAACCTTATCAAAGTTCAATTGGTTTTGGAGAGACCTTATCAACAACTCCTGGTTATAGTGACCTTATCAAAAGCTCATTTGGTTTGGAAAGACCTTATCAACTCCTGGTTTTAAGAGATCCTTACCAAAATTCTCACACTGAGATAGTGGAATCCTGCTTGCGAGCAGAAGAGTAGACGTACCCAAATTAATTGAGGAACTACTATAAAATCTGTGTCGTCTGTGTTGATTGCTTTTCTCTATGCTTCTCTTTTCCGCGCTTTTATTTACTTCAGATTGCTGTGAATAACTCTATGATTGTGATATAACCTGGGTTGTGCGTAAATTGTGAAAATAGTGAAACAAATTCTTTAAAATTTAATTACTATTCACCCCCTAGAGTATTTCTCAAGAAATTTCCTTCTCTTTCAAATCTCATCTCACTCAAAAAAAAAACCTCATCTCACTCATGTAAAGAGAATCATAAGGTACTTGAAATACACTCCAAGATTTGGATTATGATATCTTAGAGAGTCAGAGTTTGCACTAACAAAGTTTTCAGATGCAAACTATATAGGATGCATAATTGATTGGAAGAGCACATCAGGAACTTGTCAATTCCTGGGCTTAAGGCTAGTTTCATGGAGCAGTAAGAAGCAAAGTACTGTCACCACATCTACTCCTGAGGCTGAGTACATTGCTATTGGAAGTGCTCTGCATAACTACTGTGGATCAAAAACCAAATGCATGACTATGATTATGTTCTAACCAGAATTCCTATTTATTGTGCAAACACTAATGCTATTTCCATCTCATCTAATCTCGTGTTATACAGGAGAACACAAGACATTGAAATAAGACATCACTTCTTAGAGATCATGTTGAAAAGAAAATCTCAATGGAATTCATTCCAATTGAGAAGCAAATTGCTGGCATTCTCACAAAACCCTTTAGGGTCCGTTCGGCGCGCATGCAATGACATTCTGGAATTGGCTTTAGTTAGAAAACCAATATCTGCAGAAATTGGTTTTGTGCAGAAAACCAATTCTGCTGTTCGACTGCAGGATGGAATTCAGTGAACAGAATTTGAATTGATATTTGTAAGTTGTTCGGCTGCACGATGGAATTGGCTTTCTGGAATTGAAATTTTTAAATTTTATATTTTTTAAAATTGAAGCAGCAAATTAAAGTTCTAATAATAATTGAAGTTCAAAATTATAAATAAGTTTTACTGCATAACCATTGTCCATAAATAAAAATACAGAAATATCATATGAAATAGATAAAAGTCCATCGTCCATGGGAAAAGACACCAATCTAGCGATCAAGCTGCATTCGCAGCCATGTGCTCTTCAAATCTTCAGATAGCCTCATGAATATGTCACGTTTGACATTATCATGACGCAGTATATCCATCGCCCTGAGCAAATCACGATCGTGTAAATCAGTCACCCGAGTCAGTGCGACATATATGTCATCAACATTGCTAGCAAACTTGGTCCCCGCTGCTTTTTCTACGGAGTCAACCAATTTCTCTATGACGACCGCTACGACATCCGCTTCTACTGCTCGCTTTCTCCTCCTTCTACTTCTTCTCCTTCCACTCTAGTCTGTTCTTGTGTATTAGTTGTTTTCTCTGCCATAGATTCTGCATCTATCTCTTTTGTCATCTCTGTTGCGGTCGCGGCATGACTGTCAGTTGCTCTATCAGTCCCGCAGAGCACAACCAAATCAGATCAGTTGATGATAACTTTATCCTTATAATGTTTGATAGACAGACGAGCCTGTAATATTATAATTAATTTATCATTTTAATGAACCAACTAATTTAATAAAATTTATACCTTCACATAGTTAACCCACACTTCTTCACTATCCACCTTCACCATGTTTCTTTACCAATCCCATCCAAATCCGCTAGTGTCTAGCATCACGCTAACTTCTACGTAGTACTTCTAAATTTTTAGGCGAGCCATTAACTTCTCTTTGCTAGTTTCTACACCACAAATGTCTTTAAGTGCGGTCATAACTGCTGTAAAAGCAATTCTCTTCCAGTCGTTTGGAGTTTTATGCCCCAAATTATGTTGCTCCAACAATGCATTAAAAATGGTTGTCCATTTCTGATGTCCAGTTCATGTAGGGCCGCTCAGTCCTACCGCCCACCTTTCCCGATCTCTTATCCATGATATCTGCTGAAAATTTAATTAAACAATATTATAAGATTAAAAAATAGCATAAAGTTAAATAAAATTAAATAAAATCTGATAAGATTAAAAAAGATAGCATAAAGTTAAATAAAATTTCACATCTTAATAGCGCACAAACACCATCGGATAGAATTGTAGCTGACATTATACATAAGGATATTAATGCATATTTTGATATTCATTATTATACATAGAATTGTAGAATTGTAACTGTCAACTTTATAATAATATCCATCTTATGTTTATTTTGCAACTCTACGTGATCCATGACAGACCTAGGTCTACAAATCGTGGTTATTTTCAGTATCTTAACTAAATCATTATATTTATATAAGTTGAAGTAGCCCATTGAACATCATAGAAGAACCCCAAAAAAAGTCTGGACTAATGCATAACAAAAGGCATGCGAGTGAAGACAAGAAGGAAGGGGGCACAAAATGTAAAAGGCACGTGAGTGAAGACAAATGAATAACAGTTTGGACTAACATTGGCTGGAAATTGGGCAACAAGAGCAGTATCAACTACTCGTATTAACATAACTTTACCTAATTGAATAGAATATCTTCAATGAGAATGACATTTCGATTACAACAGAAAAACAAGTTCAGTTAAATGTGAAACTGTATCTTGAGCCAGAGTGTGTATCACAAGTGTTTCGCATTACTCGCATTCCAGGTTTTAAAAGAGAATTATTCAAGAGCATGTTTTCATGCTTAGTAATTCCACTTCTTTTCCTCAAAATGAGGAATGAAGGGCAAAGGAATAAGGGTTGCGGCGTACCACAAAAGAAAAGGAAAAAATGCTAGGAAGAGAAGCCAGATTGCATACTAACAATTTTATTTAGGTCTAAACTACTAAATGTGCATCTAGGATTATTAAATTAAGAAGGCGGTAGATATTAAGGAAGACTAACCATTCATATCCGGAGAAAAATATGTTTTTTTGGATGGACATTGCTTTGCGAATGTCTATTCTCCTTAGCTATTAATGGTGTTTAATGGTGTTAGTCCAGACAAGAAAGAAGGTAGCACATAACTATTCTCCTTAGCATATATAGCCACTGATCTCTACTAAGACTAGAAGGAAGGGAACACAGAATGTTGTCCACTAACAGTTTCTCCTTAGCATATATAGCATGTGAAGCTTTGATCCTTGGGAAGAAGTATGCTATGTGAAGCTTTGATCCTTGGGAAGAAGTATGCTATGTGAAGCTTTGATCCTTTGTAGCATTTATACGATGAGGAGGAGAGGCGGAGGAAGAAGAAGAGGAGGAGCAGGAGGACGCAGACGAAGAGGAAGAAGAAGAATAGGAGCAGGAGGAGGCGGATGAAGTGGGGGAAGAAGAAGAGGAAGAGGAGGAGGAAGTATACCTACGCCGCTCGGATCGGTGGACTGGTGCTCGCGATCGGGAGGAAAAAGCTTACGCTGGACTGTAGGGCGGCGATCGGGAGGAAGAAGACGCTGGACTGTCGGACTGCGATCGGGAAACAGGAAAACAACGAAAACTTACCTAAGGAGGTAAGAATTGGGGACGCACAGTTTTAGGGTAGCGCTGAAGCCGATGGTTTTGGGTTCAAAGTCATTTCTTGGCCATTTCCGTCCTGCCGAACGCAGGAATTTGCTTTATTGTTTCCCAAAGCCAATTCCAGAATACCATTGCCTGCGCGCCGAACGGACCCTCAATGAATTGAATATTTCATCAATCAGTTTGGGATGCTGAATATCATGGAATAAATGAAGTGACAATAGACCTAGTTCTTGTTCTTGAAACTTTGAAAAGTTCTGCATGCTAATTAGTTTTTAATTATATAGTATATATGAATAATATAAATCATATTGAATAAACAAGTTTTACCGTACTGCAATTAGGCTAGCAATGCTCTATGGTTCTGAGTGTTGGGCAGTGAATGGTGTACATGAGCAAAAAATGGGAGTTGCGGAGATGAGAATGCTTAGGTGGATGTGTGGTCACACGAGACTGGATAAAATTAGGAATGAATGTATCAGGGATAAGACAGGAGTTGCGCCAATTGTAGAGAAGATGCGAGAAGCTCGTTTAAGATGGTTCAGACATGTACATAGAGACCATTAGAGGCACTTGTTAGGCGTTGTGAGACCAAAAAAGACTTGGAATGAAACTATAAGGAAAGATATGATGTACTTAGGTATTAATGATGCTATGTTTAAAGATAGGGTGCAATGGCGACAAAGGATCTATATAGCCGACCCCACTATGGTGGGATAAAGACTTGAGTGTTGTTGTTGTTATTGTATATTGAATAAACAACCAACGGTAGAAAACACAATGAAAAGAATAATTTAAAGGATATCTTAGCAGAAAGATAATCTTCCCTTGGATTGAAACTTGATCCTATCCTTTCAACTCTCTAAAAATTCCCAATTTTCAATCTGTCATATTCGATCTACGATCGTTGATCGACTCAATCGACGATCGTTGACCGTCAATCGCTGCATGACTTAACGATCACTAATCGACTTCCTCATAGGCAACGCTAATCGCCGATCGTTGAGCGGCGCTAACTGATCACTGACTGGCCTCTACGATCGTTGATCACTGATCGAATTCTAGAAAAGCTTGACTCTTTAATTTCCCCTCTCAAGCGTTGATCGCTGATCGTCGATCAACGATTCTTCTTATTTCGAATAATGAAACTTCTTTCTTATTCCAAATTTACCCCCTTAACCCCACTCTACTTAAACTTTTTGTTGATTTGTGACCTAGTTGCACTCACAGAATTCTCTTGTCTTCCCTCTTGAAAATTTTCTGTGCTTTCTGCTCACTTTCACTGCAATGGAGTCTGTCAATTCTAGGTCAAGATTGACTTAACTTCATTCTCTTCAGTCGAAGCTAATTTCCAATCCATTGTGGACCTTGTTAAGGAAGCTGGTTTGGAGTTCCTTCTGCAGAAGAGAACCAAGATCTTTGTTGCAGAGTTGCCGCAACTCTATGCTTCTGCCCAAATTCGTGAGGCCACCCTCTTGTGCATCATCTCTGAGGTGGAGATTATTGTGACTCCATCCTCCCTTAGATCGACCTTCTAGCTAGGTGCTGATGAATAGGAATTTGAAGCTGTTAATGATGAGGATGTTGTTGTAGGATTATGACTGATGAGGTATGCATGAAACAAACCTGGCAATTTTAGGACCATGCACATTCTCCCAGAGGTCAAGTAGCTAGCTGGCATTCTAGAGAAGAGCTTTCTGAGCAATAGGTCGACATATGACTCAATTAGTAACAAATTGATGAAGTTGATGACTGTAGTGCTGTTGAGGAAGAAAATTGATTGGGATGTGCTCTTGTTTGCTCTTCTCTCTAACAAGTTAACGGAAAAGAGCTTTGGTAGGATTCTCTATCTCTTTATTGTTCACCCTTCTACCATCTCTTCTCGATGCCATGAATAGTGGCAAGGTTCTATCTGTTAGAATCTTGCAACTATGGCAGAAGATATTTTCCAAATCTTCTGCTGCCATGAGACATATTCCTTCTACCTCTACCCCCTGCCTCCACTTCTCAACCCAGAGATTCTCAACCTTCGGAGGTTTCCCCTCCCTCCTTTGAGCTTCTCATCCCCCCCCCCCCCCCCCCCCCTCCCCCATCAAGCTCTCCACCTCCATCACCTGCACCACTACCTCCATCACCTCTCCACTAACACCACCTCCACCTCCTCCATCTCCCACTACTGCTACATCCACATCCACCTCCTCCACTGACCATTCGTTCCAGCTATTTATCACCATCAGGGTTCTCTCTTTTGAGACCCAGGTTTCTGCCATCCTCCAGTCCAACCTGGCCATAAGGAAGGATTTGCAGGTGAACTTAGATCTCCTGCAAAGGGGGGAGAGGCCTTCTGTCCAGGATAGGGAGAGAACCATCATCCAAGAATATGCTGACATTCAGGGGAATCCCACCCCTCATGGGGAGAGTGTTTCAGCTCAGGGGAAGAGATCACCTATACAAGATCCTATTCCTTCTCCCATCCAATCCCCCATTCCATCTCATCCTTCTCCTACTCAATCCCATATTTCATCTCCACCACCCCATCTTGAAAAATCTCCTGCAAAATCTCCTTCTACTGCCAATTCTCCTTCACCTTCCAAGGAGCTCACTCCTAATCCCTCTGTGAATATGGTTATTGAAGGACCGCTCTCAGAGCTCCCCCTTGATCAAGAGCCTCCAGCTGATGAGATACAAGATAATGCAACCCCACCTGAAGCCCCAGAGAAGGCTCCCTCTCCAATGGAGGCTGGCAGTGAAGTACCCCCCTTTTGCCCTTGCAAAAGAATCTCTTCATCTTCCTCCTCCCCCAACCCTACTGAACTTTACCAAGAGGTCAATGATTGAGGGGGAGGCTCCTGAAATCCTGAAGAGCAGCCCAAGGCTCCACTTGAGCAAGAAGAACAAGAAAAATTAGTGGCTTTTGAAGATCCCATTCCCCCTCTTCAGGCTCTATCTCATGAAGAGTCAGCAATCCCTCTTGAGGAAACCTCGACTTTTTCCAAAAAGCTGAACCACCCAAGCCAACATAACCTCCCAAGTCAGGTCTTGAAGCCAAGAAAGACTTGTAGCAAGTTCCTATTCCTCCTCTGTCTCCACTTAAATTGAAGATCCCTCCTGTGATAAGGGATAAGAAGAGGCCCTGGCTAGGCCAAACTTCCCAAGAGAAGAAAAGATATAAGCAGGAGAAGAAGTTTAGAGATTTTGATATGCATCAAAAAGACAAATGAAGCTGAATGAAGAGAGGAAAGTTAGGGGTGAGGAAACCCTCGCAAAAAGATCCACCAGAATCATTAGGAAACTCCATGCGGAAGCCCATAAGAGGCAAGAAAAAGCCTAGGAGGCTGAGAAGGCTGCTGCCATGACCCCTCCGTTTTTGCTATCCCCCCTCCCTCCGGTGGAATGCTCTCCTCTAAAGTATCTTCCCTTTTTGACAAGGATAAATACTTGCAGAAGTATGCATCCTCTTTTATTCCACACCAGAGGCCCAAAGTCCAAAGCTCCTACCTGACCCTTGGTCCTCCTGCAATTCCTTTATCTGCCCATCATGAGACTTCTGCTCTACCTACAAAGAAATGAGACCAAATTCAGCTGACCTAAACCCCTCACAGATGTTAGACTTTGAAGGAGAGCTTTCTGGTGAAAATGAATTAAAGGAGCTACTCGAGAGTTAGCCATAAGGATCTCTATCTGCTAAGAAATATGTTATTAAGAAGAAAATTGATCTATGTAAAAAGTTCTTGTACTCTTGTAACTAGTGTTATTTTTGAGTAATACATATTTCAAGTTTGCAGGATCTCCTTCCGTGTGTATGAAATTTTTATTATATTCTTCTATGTTTTATGGTGAGACCCTTCCCCGAACCCTAGCTGCGTGGGGATGCTTTGTGCACCGAGCTGCCCTTTTATTCTTTTATGTCTTATGTATCTGTGAATGAATGCTCTGTGTTGTCAACATCCTTATGCATTTTATCGGTAAAACCTAGTCTATTGTTTAGGGGGAGTTACCTGAATATGACTTGGTTATATAAATGCTTAGTTGTAGAGCATATATTTCTTTATTTTCTCATCAACCATTGTAAATCTTTCTCTTCATTAAATATGTGGAGATTGTTGAGAAAAATCCCCATTGATTTAATGAGACAAAACTAGTTGTTGATGTTGTAGAAACTCCTCAAAATGTTAGGCAAGGATATAAATTTAATTGCTTTAAGAAGGTCTTTCTAAGTGAAGTCTAAGTTGAAGAAAAGATCTCCTAAGGAAGCTCTGCAATCAACGTTCATTGATTGACAATTATTGACCGGTGACCGGAGTGCTCAACGACCATTGATCTAAAGGAATGCTCAAAGATCAATGATCACTAAGCGCCGACCACTGTCTGGCGACCAGGAAGATCACAGATTGAAGACTGAAGAAGCTAGCTCAGCGATCTACGAGCGCTAACCGCCGTTCATTGACTGGTGACTCAGACGCTCAACGGATAGAAGACTAGTCCAACAATCACTGATCGTTGACCGGCGTCTGCTGACCTCACTCAACGATCGCCGACGTTGACTCAAATTCAAAGGAAGTCTTTCTGAAGACTAAGAAGGTCGATCACCGATTGTTGATCGAGAATTTGTGACTGCAGACCGCATTGCCCTCCCAGTGAAGACCTCCACTCAACGATCATCGACTGAAGCACTCATCGATCGTTGATTGAGTTCAATATAATTCAAATATAGTCGTTGAAGATTCTGAGAAAGGAAGGCGCCAGCTTTCTGCCGCGCATGCTTCTTTAGAACTTGTTCTAAATTGGAAAAGTGGACAATATTTAAAAAGCTCTCTTATTCTAAAAAAAACCTAATCGTACATAATCAATTCTCAAGAAGCTGTTAAGAGCTATTCTTTCTTTTTTCTCTTCTCTCTTATTCTAAACTGAATCCTCCTTCTAGGATTCAACTAATCACCTTCTCTCTGGTGATAAAATCTGTTTGATCTAAAGCCTCTCAAAAACAACAGAACTGCTGTGAAGGATTACCAGACAATCCCTTCAAACGAGCTACACAGGGTTTGAATCTCCAGTGGAAAAGATTCATTGGGTTGGAGTCTCCAGTGGAAAAGACTCGTCGCCTTGGGGAAGAGGCAGTGCTAACCCACTGATCTGTGGAAGACCTGAGTATCCATTTTATGGGGAACCTCTATAAAAATCTTCTGTATCATATGAATGCTTTATTGTTTTATGTTCCTTGTTTTGTTTTTGTTTACTTATCTGATTTTGTATTAATTGATCTATAACATATAACATAATTTTAAAACTTTTCTGAAAACATTATAAGAAAAGAAACTATAAAGAAATTTAATTTGGGTGGCTTCTCTATTCATCTTTCTCTAGAAAAGCATTCAGAGAGTCTATTCCACACTTTCAATATTCAAGAAGTTAATTCTATTTCTTTGTCTTCAAGAGATTGTAGTAACTCTCTCTCTTTCTCTGGGCACACCTCGCCTAGGTAGCCATGGTTCTGGCTCCCAAGTATCCTTCACCTCCGTCATCCCCGATACAACGAGCTATAACAACTTGGTATCAGAGCCATCCCCTCCTTCTCTCTTCTGCAACCTGCCGACCCATCGTTGATTCACTCTCCATTGATCGCTGCCCACGGATTTCCCACACTGTGCACAATCTACACCTCTGGTTTAATCCGTTTGGCTGGAGCGAGTGCTCGTACTGCCAGGAGCCGAGATCGACAACTGTGCATCGCTCTTTCTCCGCTTTGAGGATCTTCCTCTATCTGGAACCGGCTCTGTAGGACCAACGCCTCAGTGGATCTTCCTCTACGACGCTGGGAGCGCTCAGGCCGCAAATCCTGCGCCCATCTCCGTCGAGCGTAGAGTCGTCATCTTCCTCCCAGAGGAACGACTGTACACCGTCATCCAACGACTCTCAGCAACTTGCGGACTTCGTCGACATCACCCGACATCATCACCATCGTCGAGCAGTCCAACGTTGCCTGCATGCGTGCTTCACGACGCCTTCCTGCGCACCCGCATGCCACAGATCCGACGCCAGCAATTTCATTTCACCTGCAGATTCGAGCGCTTTTTTCAAGCCCTGAACTGTAAGACATATATTGGAGCATGCTGCTATCTTGAGCCCCATGCCGTTGTCCCGCGCGTTCTCTTTTGTCGAACCCAAGCAAGCAGGGGTGGAACTAGGATTTTGAAGGTGCACGGGCACAATTTAATTAATATATATTCGGGGGGTTCGGGGGGCAGTGCCCCCTGAAAGAGGGTTCGGGGGCTGTGCCCCCGAATATTTTTTTCCCATACATACTTATGTAAGCAAAATATTGAAATCAAAACCTAAATTGATTTCAGTCCTAAATTGAAATCAGAAGAAATCAGACATAAATAGAAATCCTAAATTGATTTCAGAAATATGTGAAATCTGTTCTCACAGATTTCAGAAATCTGTGAAATCTGTAAGAACAGATTTCTGTGAAATCTGTAAGAACAGATTTCTGAAGAAATCTGTAAGAACAGATTTCTGAAGAAATCTGTAAGAACAGATTTCTGAAGAAATCTGTAAGAACAGATTTCTGAAGAAATCTGTAAGAACAGATTTCTGAAGAAATCTGTTCTGTAAGAACAGATTTCTGAAGAAATCTGTATTCAGGATATAAGAGAAGAAGAAATCTGTATTCAGGATGTAAGAACAGATTTCTGAAGAAATCTGTATTCAGGATTTAAGAGTAGAATCAGATATAAGAGAAGAAGAAGAAGAAGAAGAAGAAGTTCAGTACCGCTCGATTTGCCGAAGAAGAAGTGCCGCTCCCGCTCGATTTGCCGAAGAAGAAGTGCCGCTCCCGCTCGATTTGCCGAAGAAGAAGTGCCGCTCCTTGCCCTAGCAGGTGCTTCACCGCTCGATTTGCCGAAGAAGAATGCCGAAGAAGAAGTGCCGCTCCTTGCCCTAGCAGGTGCTTTGCGAAATCGCCCGTGATACCTCACTGCGAGCCGCTCCCCAATTTCGATTTGCCGAAGAAAGCACTGTACCTAATACGCTTTCCGCGATTTTACGGTCGGGCACGTGCCCGAGCGTGTCCGGACCTGGGTCCGCCTGTGCAAGCAAGAGTCGTGACATCATAACCTGCTAGCCCCGCTTCTATATTTATTTAACCTGCCGCGTCCTACATCCCAGTTACTTATTTATTGTAAAAAAACAAATTAATTTGATTATTTCAATCAATTCACCACATGGGCGATTTCTCAGACAAACTCAGTCAGTTTATGGATCATATGAACATTCTTATGACATCCTATGCCGCCGCTGAAGCCCGACACCAAGAAGCGCAAGCCCGACATCTAGTCGCCCTTGCCGCTATCGCCAAAACTCATCCATTCTTGTGACTCTGATCTCTGCACATCCAACAAGCCCGATGATTGTTCAATTGCAACCCATGTCATCGCCGACTTCTGTGAGCCTCCTCCAGACACTACTGTCGCTTTCTACGCTCTGCATCTCATTAACTTTGAGCCCCGTGTCATTCGTTCTGCTAGCCACCTTCATCCAGTACTCTTTGCTCCTTCCACATCCTCTGTCGGCTCTGCGCTGCGCTCCAATTGCATGTACCACTACTGGCTTCACCACGTACGACCATCGTGGTCTCCATTCCATAGGATCAGTGGTCTGCCTCGCGCGTCCACAGCCGCCAGACAGTCATCATCCTGCGGCTATGAAGCTGGCCCACTCCTCGAAGCCCCTTTGACGGCAGTGTCATCTGCCGCGCCATCTGTGAGCACGACACGAGGTCTCATTCCGATGACACATATGCTCTGACCTTCCGCTACACGTAATTGTTTTGGCGCGAAGTTAAAGAACCTGAAGATCACACTGACTGGACAAGCTCGAGCTTGAGGGCAAGCTCGAGCTTGAGGGCAAGCTCGAGCTTGAGGGCAAGCTCGAGCTTGTGGGCAAGCTCGATTTCAAGGAGCGGTGGAATGTTATGGGCCTCGGGACTAGCTCTTATTATCCTTTTATTGATTGTCTTTTTTGTCGTATTTTTATGTAAGTCTAAGTGTTATGACTTGTTTACGTTTATGTCACTTATTTACATTTATGCCCTTTGTAAGTCTATTTAAAGGACCCATTGGGTCTTGGAATGGTATCCAAGAAGTTAATTCTACTTCTTTGTCTTCAAGAGATTGTGGTAGCGCTCTCTCCGAGCACACCCTACCTAGGCAGCAACGGTTCCGGCTTCACAGTATCCTTCGCCACCGTCATCCTTGCCTCCGGCCATCCTCCGGAAACTCTACCGACATGATACAACAAGCCTATAACACATATCTTGAATGTCGTGGGTTCCTTTAGCTGGTACTGTTGCTATTCAGTATTGAATTGAGTGTGGATTGTGGATTAATTTTAAATGCATGTATATTCGTGATGATGATTGAACTTAATTTCATTTCCTGAAAAACTAATATCTGACAAATAAAAATGCAAAACAATAAGTTGAATTTGTTTTTGTTGCTTTCTGATTGTGCCACAAAGCTATGATTCCCCCTTTATTTATAGAGTTTGGTATTTCACAAGATTTGCAGTAATTGTAATAATTATTATGATGTTTTCTGCAACCTTGCAGTATGTCACCACATCTCGTGAATTATTGGAGCAAATTGGAGCAGAGGCTGCAACTGATGGAATATCTGGGTGAGGTGTTATATTATCGTAAGATGATTGTCACTATTAATTGATTATCCTGTTTATTAATATTATGTTATTTAGACAATTAATAGGTCTTCAAATTTATTTCATTGGATCATAGCCGCACAATTGGACAAGAGTGGCTTTATATCCTCCGTATAGTGTTGACAATGGGAGACATTGAGGCCATTGAAGGAAAGAGGTGGACTAAGGTAGGTAATGGGTATACTGCCAATTGGGAGACCAACGAGATTGACAGAGATTGTGTTTATGGTAGTATTAAAGAGGATAATTGACTTTTACTAGCATAACAAGATAATTTGAAGGAGTTTTGGAGTTTGGTAAGGATTTCCTTCAAAATGTTGGAGTTATGATCAATAGCCTTACATGGGCTAGCCCATCATTACCAAAAAGGTGGTGGGAAACCTTTGGATTAAGTTGATTAATGCAAGTGAAATGACCATTAGCGCTTGCATTATCAAAAAAGCATGATATCCATCTTCTCAATGTAAAAGAATAAGGGAATAAATGGTAACCTTGTGATGTAGGATAAGGTAGTGAGGTGATTATGCCCTAATGAGACTCTAATGAATGAATGTGAGTGTAGTGATGAAGGGGAAACCTAGAATGATGGAATGTTCATGCAAGTATCCAATGAATAAAATAGGAATGAACTCCGTAGTAAACAAAGAAAGTTACAAACAATCACAATTAAAAGTAGTGAATTAGATAAACAAACAAATGTTAGTTGAATTAGAACAAATAGTGCTTCCAAAAATGCTCAGCAAATGTGCCTTTTGAATAGAAAAACAATTGGGCAAATTAGTACGAATTTAGATCCCTAACAATAAGTTTCTTCACCCAAATAAACAACAAAGAGAAAATTAACTTCAAATTAGAACTTTCACAAGCAATTAAGACCAAATAGAGAATTCTGCTGCTGTTTCAGGCTGATGCGAACTCGGCGGTGTAAGAGGAGGGGGATCGACCAGTTACGAGAAGGAGGTTGAGAGAGAGAGAGAGGGAAAGAGGAAGAGGGAGAGAGAGAGAATTAGGGTTAGGGAAAAAGAAGGGAAGATTACATTCATCCAACATGTCCTAAAATGAGTACAAGCAAAGCCCCTTATAGTAGAGGGGTGCGAATAAACTGCCCTAAAATAAAAGCTTGAATAACGTAAATGCTGAAAATAAAAGATACGATAGCGGCTAAGCCGCAACCTGCTCCGTGGCTCGGTGAGTCCATCCGGTATACGCGCCCGACACGTGTAGACTCGCCATGGAGGCTCGGTGCCGTGCAGCTCCGTGACAATGCCTCCGTCTGGGAAATGTGCCTTGTCCTCAAGGCAGTAGTTGGCGAACTGGCGGCGGAAGTCATCTCGGGGAAGCCATGACGCGTCCGAGTCGGGCCGGCCGGCCCAAGCTACAAGGACCTCTTCCGATGTATGGTCCCCCGGGGTGCGGCGTCTATGATCGAGGATCGAGGCGGGATAGTAGGGTGCCTCTCCTGTGAGGTCGAGGTCGGTCGGAATGTGATCCGTGGTGGTGTGCTCGCCCACCACGCGTCGAAGCTGCGAGACATGGAAGCTCGGATGGATGCGGCTCCCGGTTGGGTGGCGAAGGCGGTAGGCGGTAGGCGACCGCCCCTATGCGGGCGAGGATCTCAAAGGGCCCGAAGAATCGAGGCGCCTGTTTCAGACATTGTCTGCAGGCCACCGAAAGCTGTCGGTAGGGGTGGAGTTTGATGAAAACCTTCTCTCCTACCTCGAAGGTGAGGTCCATGCGTTTCCTGTTGGCGAAGGAAACCATCTTCTGTTGGGCCCGTCGTAGGTGGTGCTTCAAATGATCCAGAATGGTGTCCCTGTCGCGGAGAGCGGTGGCCAGACTCTCCACCTGGCATTCCCCTGGGAGGTGGCAGACAATAGACGGAGGAGGGCGGCCATAAACGGCCTCGAATAGGGTAGTGCCGACCGCCTGGTGGTAGGCGGTATTGTAAGAGTACTTGGCCCACCTGAGCCACTTGGCCCAGCTGCGAGGCTGCTCCCCCACGAAGCAGTGGAGGTACGTCTCCAGAAACCAGTTGAGGACCTCCGACTGGCCGTCGGTCTGCGGGTGGTATGTCGTGCTCATGCGGAGACGGGTGCCCTGTAAGCGGAACAGTGTATTCCAAAAGGTACTCAGGAAGAGCGGGTCGCGGTCACTCACGATCGATCGAGGGAACCCTTGGAGGCGCACGACCCCCTGGATGAAGCTGTCGACGACTGTGGCTGCAGTGTATGGGTGGCGGAGGGGAATGAAATAAGCATACTTCGAGAGCTGGTCCACCACGACCAGGATGCAGTCGTGTCCCTGTGATCGGGGCAGTCGTGTGATGAAATCCATGACGACGTTGTCCCAAACGCGGTCGGGAATCGGAAGAGGCTGAAGGAGGTTACTCGGAAACACGATTTCGTACTTGGCCTTTTGGCAGATGAGGCAGGCGACTACGAAGGCATTGACCTGCCGGAACATGTGAGGCCAATAGAGGGAGGATGCTAGCCGTTGGTACGTCCGGTAAGCACCGGCGTGTCCCCCCATCGGGGAAGCATGGAACTCGGCCAACAGCCGAGGAATGCTCGGGGAGGACGGGGCGAGTACGAGGCGGCCCTTGAAAAGGAGGCGACCGTCAACCAAGGTGGGCGGGCTGCGGCGTCCGCAAGGAGTGCTACCCGAATCCCGTTGAGCGCCGGGTCAGCTTCTACTTCCTGTTGGAGGGTATCCGTATCCTCCCAGACCGGGCGGGAGATGGCTGCAAGTATGGAGTTGCGAGAGAGGGCGTCGGCCGCGCGATTCGCCTTCCCAAACAAACAGAGCTTTAGGCTTGACCTAGCTGGTTTGTAATCGTGAATTTTTTGCCTTGTGATTTTTTTGTTTGTAAGGTTAGTATTTTATAAAAATTTTATATGATCACCGAAAAATCCCCAAAGCATTTGGTTGTTTTTCGAACAACGAAGCACTTGGAATCATCTTTCTAGCATTATAAAATTCAAGCTTTTGAAAACCGGACCGGACCGGCCGGTCCGACCGGTCAGACCGCCGACCGGACTCCCAGCCGGTCCGGCCCAGGTAAGAAACCCGTTTCATTCGCGGACCGCCTGGGAACCGCGGAACCGGGCGGGCTGACCGCAGACCGGCGAACCGGAGCGGGTTTTGGAAGCCCGCCCGGTTGAAATAACAACTTAATTTTTTTTAAATACTAATAAAATATTAGAATGCCAGGATTCGAACTGGGGACCTCCAACTTAAGAGAGAGAGCACAAACCAACAAGACAATGAATCATTTGTGATATGTTTTCAAATATGTTTTATTTATACATATTAACTGCGATATTTTATATATTTTTATTAAAAATAATTATATAAATATATGTATAATATATATATAACATATCGATAATGTTAACCGTCATTTTTGAACGCCCGATCTTCTCTAAGAAACTTCATCCACTTTTATGTTCAAAAGTAAAAAAAAAAAAACTAGTTTTATTTTCTTGATTGTTATCTTAACCGTTGGCATGCCAAACATCAATTAGTTTTGACACATTAGCTTTTGTCCAAACGCCACGCCGCGCCAAAAATGTCATGCCAAACGGAGTCTTAAAAATATACGAATATAGTGATAATGGATACATCATTTCTATTTGTATCACAATATAATGATAATAAATTACTAATTTATATGCAAATTTTTAATATAATGTTAATTGTTTTTATTTTCTAATGTATAATATATATATATAACGGTTCGACCCCGGTTGAACCGGTTGGACCGGTTGAACCTTGAACTTTTCTCTCCACCGGTTCGATGTCCGGTCCGGTTCTCAAAACCTTGATAAAATTAAGTAGGTTTTGCATAATTAAAGATAATCCATTACAGCGTAATATATATAGTTTTGTAACTAAAAACTGTTTAAAATGCAAATTTACTTGCTTTATGATTATCATAGTGTAATTGAAACTTCCCCTTTACTTTTGAACTATCCTCCATGCAATTTTCTTGTTCAAAAGTTTGTTTTGTTTCATAGAAATTGGGCATCCCTATAGTAGCGTCATAGGATATTTAAATATCATATGACAAAAGAGGGCCATAATGAACTATTTTAAAATATTCTTCAGATTAATTTTTGTCTTAGGGTCCGTTTGGCGCGGCGTTTTTGCTCTGATGAGTTTGGACAAAAACGCATCAGTAATAAAATATGTGTTTGGCATGACAACGGTTATGTCCGCCACCAAGGAAAATAAATAAATTTTGAACATAAAAGTAGATGTAGTTCCTTAGGTGAGGCCGGGCGTTCACGAACGGCAGTTCATAACCACCGCGTTAATGGCCGCCACCGCCGTGCCAAACGAAGCCTTAGTTAGTCCTTATAATTGAGGTTTCATGTGTTTAATTATTCTAAAGGTCCATTTGTTTGGACGGAATTGACTTTCTAGAATTGACTTTTCAACAAAAATCCATCACTAGATGTACATGATAGAACTTTTACATCATCCATCACTAGATGTACACATCCAAAAATACAGACACCACCGGACAGAACATAACTATGGCTAGTGACACCCAAAACCACCAAACCTAGACTTAGACTCCAATATCATGTTCCCAAAGACTCATCACATAACTAACTCGTCTATCCTAGAAGTAACATAATATCCTTGTGCTGACAGTTCTCGTCTCAACATGTTTCCCTATGCCATTCTATAACTTCGGACACAACTGCAATTAACCTACAACTTATATTTCTTCTCTAGTAGCATCTTCCTTCCCTCCTCCGATAGTCTACTAGAAACCTCTCTTTCCTTTACCTAAAATGATAAGGGATAAAACTCGTCAGTCACATCAACTAAGTGATTTTTGTACCTCTTAAACTGCTTACATACAATTTAAGAGATTAGTATCAATGTGCATATTCAAATGAATCAAAAGCATAAAATGTGATATGTATAAAAATTTAGAGAGCTATTGACTGTAATAAGAACCTAGCAAAACCAGAAACCAAAACAGTCACATGCATTTATTTAAAACTTTCTTCGTTTCTGTTTTTTATAGTTAACTGAAGACAAAATCAGGAAATCAAAACAGCCGCAGATCATTCCTGTAGGAGTTGTTTCGACCCATTATTTTTACTACAAACTTGAGGCAAAACCAGAGAATCAAAACATGAATACCATATTTGAAGGCAAGGAGGGAGAATATTAGGATTTATCATATTTTAAATGCCATAAGATCACAATACTTCATCCTAACACCCACTTCTTACAACAATTAAACAATTTCAGCAAGAGGAGATTGAATCCAGATGGAAGGATCAAGCAACCAAAACAAAACTTTTATTTTCGTAAAACCCTTACCTGCAGGTCAGGGTACAGGGAGAAATCAAAGACAAGCAAAGTCACAACACAGAAAGGAGGAACCAAAGAAAGAAAAATGAAAGAAAAAATGGTAATTGCCACATTTAAAGCCCATGTAATCATCCCAAGGCAGCAAGCATGAATTCCCCATTGGCCCCTTAATCCTCACCCTCCAATTTCATCACAAAGACCATATGAAGCAACCAATTTTCCACTCAAGGCAAAATTGGTAATAACCCATCCTCTATAACACAGTCCAAAGCCTCCCACGCGTGTAAAGCATTAACCCCAACTTCACATTTCATTCAGTTGCTATAGATAAGGAACATGGGCTTTAAAATAAAATAAAACTAGTCCATTAGTTAGGGCCCAATTAATTGCCTTAACCATGGATAAAACTAGTCACCAACCAAGAGGGAGATTCATTAGGGAAGATTCATACTTTATCTTAACCATGGAACCCACTCGCTCATAGGGCCCACTAATTGGAAGCCCAACAACACATGAGAATTTCATCATGTCATATAAAATTAGAATTAAGATAAGCACCTCAAATTGATCTACCTCTAAAATTCAAAAATCGTAAAAGCAAATTAAATTCGATGAAAAGATACTTATGAAAATTCCAAGTGAGAAAACCAACTCAAAATATATTTGGTACTCAACCATTGAATTGCATCATCACTAGGGAGTTTCATTTTTATTTGTTTCCTTATCTCACTTTTATCTTTAAGAGTAGTAAAAATCTTTAATGAAATTCAAGGCCTTACATCCTCCAAGCTCAACACCACATGGAAACCGCCTACAACCAAGGCTACTGTGATCTCTCCTTCGCCATCAATGATTGGGCATGGTTGAAACACCGCCCCTACCGCCAGACGTTGGCCTTCACGATTTCACCAACAAGCTGAGTCCTAAGTATTATGGTCCATTTTAAATAACCCAGCAGATCAGGGAAGTGACTTATCAGCTCCAGCTTCCACCAGATGCCCGCATCCAAGACGTCTTCCATCTGTCACAATTGAAGCCATTTGTAGGAACTCCTCCACTCGATCCATTGGTCGTCTTGCCTCCCCAGCCTGAGGACAAGCTGCATCTCAACGGGGACGGAGATGTTATGGATTCACGTTGGGGTTGTGCTTATCAGCATCGCGCGCATGCCACCAAGGAGTGATCACACATTATCCTTCTAATTTTCCTTGCGCATTGTAATTTTACATTTTATTATTTTTGTGTCTCACTTGCATTATGGCCCAAGTGAGGGGCTCTTGAACTGTTATGACACTCCATACTTAAGGGAGTGGGGCACTCACTTTTGGGGTATCAATGAATTAATATCCTCTCTCTCTCTTTTCCCGAACCCTATTTCTCTTATCCGACGGTCGCATGCAGCAGGAAACCCGTCGATCGACAGCCTCCTTGCTCGACAGTGTCGATCCCCCGCTTGTTCAATCACGCTGCCACCATAGCTCCTAGAGTTTCAGAGGGTGACAGGTCACCACTCGTTTACAAGTCTTTTAGAGTGTCTGGTCTTGAGAAGAACGAAGTGCTGATGAGCGCTTGCTGGAGCAGTCACCAAAGCAGAACTGACACGCGGGAAGCGCGTGTTGAGCGGGAGAATGAGTAGTGAGCCAAGTCTTTGCTAAAAAACCTTAGAGCTCTCTCCTCTTTTTTTGTCCCCGTAACTGAAGGCCAAGGCGCCTTTTTATAGTTTTTCAGGGGAGCGCATAGGTAATTGTGCCCTCTTGGAAATTGAACGGGCAGATAGGAACGCACGATTCCGATTACCCGGATCACGAATTTTAGGGATATGACGACCATGCCCATCGGGTGGCCAGGGCAGCTTGGGCTGCCCAGTCAGGCCCGCTGGGAGCGCGGCGGCGGCGGGAAAGGGCGGACGTGGAGGCGTGCTGCTTCATATCAACGCCCAGCTTGGGCGCTGCTTCATTTCAGCGCCCAGCTCAGCTGGGTGCTGACTAAGTCAGCGCCCAATTTGGGGCACTGAAATGAATCAGCATCCCTTGAGGTGCCATGTTGCACTTGTGTGCAGTGCGCGCACGACACTTGCGTTGGCGTGCGCATCGTGCGCTCGCGCTTTGCTTGGGCGTGGCGCGGCCTCCGCGCGGGAGCGCGCGGTCTTGTGTGCATGGACATTTTGCGTACCCGTGCGTTCCGACGTTCGTTTGAGAGATCAAACGGACTCGGAATTGCGCGAGAATGAGCCCGCTGGAATTGTATTGGCGAGCCGTCCGAGGTCGCGGTAAAAAAATCTCCGGCTCGACCATTTCCATTTCTGGGGAACCCCATCAATTATTATGGCAGTACATACAGTACGTTGGTTGACGTAACCATGATGGCTCGGTCTATGCACTGTGAAAGCAACACCTCACATCCACACACACTGCCCAAAGAAAAAGGGCATTCATGGGAGCATAGAACCCTTCCAGGCTTATCTAACATCCTACACTTACACCACGAGGCACTGCTCTTGGTGTCACCACATCCACTACTCGTAACCCTAGACCTGCTCATTCCTGTTATAAGGCATTGGCCTTGGCATTTCCCACCAAATGGTGTATCCAAGGGAGCACAACGATATCCATCCCCTAGACCATAGAACACTGCCCAAGGTGTAAACAATAATCCTTCTGTTATGGGTGTCGCACCTCATTATGATCGAGAGTCATATTATGTATTTCTTATCTCGTCGTATTATGTATTGTTAAGTGTTGGGTCTTTATTTATATCGAGTTTAGATATGTTATCTCATGTTGTGTCTGTCAAAAGGCAAGCTATCACCGGCTCACCGGGTGGTGACTGTAACTCAAGCGGTGGCTGAAAGAGAATAAATAGGGTTTCCATACTCTGAATCATTAGAACAGAAGAAACCTGAAGGTGCGTTCTCCTCTTCTAACATGGTATCAGAGAAGGTATATCCGTTGTTGACGTCGACCTGAAGGCTCGATCGATCTCTGCGTTCGCTCACCTGATCTCTGTGCTCAATCGATCGAGGCGCCTCTTCATCGGCGTTCTTCGGCTCGTTCTCGTCGCCCTTGTGCCGCAACTTCTCAATCGATCTCTGCATCAGTGGCTTCCTTTCGAGTCTGTGTCTTCCCCGTTCGATCCATGCTGCAGGCTTCCTCGTCGAGACTAGCATCCTCGGCGATCTCTTGATTATCTCTCGTTCGATCCCTGCTGCATCTCTCCCATCTCGTCGATCTCGACGATATCTTGTCTCGATGATATCGTCGATCCTGTGGTATCCCGTCTAATCGGTCTCGATGATATCCAACCTCCTGGTGTAATCGTTCCCTGTCTGGATTCGTCTCTTCTGCAGGCTTCTTTGTAGCTTCTGTTGCATATTTTCTGCTCCAAGTAGTTGTATCCCTTCGTCCCTTGCTTGCAAGCGCTGTCCGTTGACCTCCCAGGCTTTTCGGGAAGCAGTTTTTTTGGAAGTTCGCCGTCATCTTATCTTAATGGATGACAAACTGAAGGATGCGAATGTCCCTGAAAGGGCCGCTGATCTCCCTAGACATTATAGCGGAGGAAGTTCCAACATGGACTTCAATCATGGTGTGACACACATCAAACTGAATGGGAGAACCTATCTCCTATGGGCTCAGGCTATGCTTATATTTATTGGGAGTCGTCGAAGACTTGGGTTTATCACTGGATCCAAGCCGGCCCCAAACAAGACTGACCCCTTATACGAAGAATGGGAAGGTGAGAATCTTACTGTGATTAATTGACTTGTCAACTCTATGGAACCCAAGATTGCAAGTCAATTTCTTTTCTGTCAAATGACTAAAGAAATGTGAGATCAAATTGAACGGAATTACTCAAAAAGAAAAGACTTGAGAATATATCAACTCCAAACTCAACAGATACACATGGCAGGGATGAATGACTTCGAGGAGTAAACTGACTCACAAGTGGGCGGAAATTGATCAATGCTCTGCTATTCTAACCATTAAAGATTATAAGACGGAACTTATGCAGCGAAGGGTATTTGAAATGCTTTCTGGTCTTCCTTCAGAGCTTGAATTCCAAACGGTTAAGATGTTGGGGAGAGATTCCGTTCCTGATTTGGAGACTGTTGCCCACTATATTCGAGGGGAGGCGAGTCGTATAAACTCTCTTCGTACAAAGGTGCATGTTGGTCATGAGAGATTTGCTCTTGTTGCTGAACAGAAGAAGTGGCATTCCAGAGATTGATTATCTTCTGGCATGATGAAGTGTCCTCACTGTGGGAAGAAAGGACATGAAAAAGAGAAGTGTTGGGACTTGCATCCCAACTTGGTTCCTCCAGGTTGGATTCGTGGTACTGATGGTAAGTATGTGAGATCCCAAACTACTATGTATAGCAACTTGGAGAACACTGATTATCTTCTGGCAGAAAATGAAAGTTTGACTAGAGAACTCAAAGCTCTGAAAGCTAGTGTTGGGATACCTCTCACTACAAACCTATCTGATACTGCTGTCCATGTTCAAACTACCTCCTTATCTACTATGGAGTCATATTCTCTTTGGATAATTGACTCAGGAGCCTCCGACCATATGACAGGATCTTCTAAGGGTATTACGTCTATCTCTCCTGCATCTCGCAGTGTTAGACTTGCTGATGGATCTTCTGTTTCGGTGACTGGTAAAGGGATTATTCAACTTCTCCCTATATTTCCCTCAAGTCTGTTGTGGTCGTTCCGTCATTTCCTACAAACCTGCTTTATGTGAGCAGTTTAACCAAGCAGCTTAATTGTGCTATCACCTTTTTCTCTTCTCTTTGTGTGTTCCAGGATCTGGCGAGTGGGAAGATGATTGGTGGACATTAGTCAGGTGGTGTTTATGTTATTGACACTTGTCTTGCTTGTGGAGCTCAGAAGTCTTCAAGTGCTGATCGTTTGATGCTGTGACACAAGAGATTTGGACATGCCATCTTGAAGACCTTGAAGTTTATTTTCCTAAGTTTTTTTTTTATATTACTAAATCTAGTATTAGTTGTCAATCTTGTGAACTGGGAAAACATTGTAGAACTACCTGTGCTCCCAACAGGAGTCAGAGTGTGAGGTGTTTTGATTTGATACATTCTGATGTTGGGACATCTCCTGTCTATTCTGTTAATGGATTTCAGTATTTTGTTTCTTTCATTGATGGTTACTCACGCTTTACTTGAGTTTACCTTATGAAAAGAAAAAATGATGTTCATGAAATATTTCAGCTATTTTATCACTATGTGCAGACCCAGTTTGATGCTAAGATCAAAATATTTAGGAGTGATAATGGAGGTGAATACACAGGTGGGGAACTTCAAAGGTTCTTGGGAGATCATGGTATAATTTTCCAATCCACTCCTCAGCAAAATGGTGTGGCTGAAAGGAAGAACCATCACATCATTGAAACTACTCGTTGCTTATTACAAGAGATGCACGTCCCAAAGGGGTTATGGGATGAAGATGTTCTCACGTATGTCTACCTAATTAATCGGATGACCTCTGATACTTTGGGAGGAAAGTATCTCCTAAAACTCCTTTGTACAACTCTCCCTCTATTTAACCTTCCTCCTAAAACTTTTGGATGTGTTGCTTTTGTTCATATTGTGGGACCTCATAGAGATAAATTGGACCCACAAGCCATAAAATGCGTGTTTGTTGGATATGCCGCTAATCAGAAGGGGTATAAGTGCTACTCACCCTCTTCGTAGAAAGTTCATATATAAAGATGTTACGTTCTTCGAGCACATCCAATATTACTCTGATGAAGGAAAAACTGTTACTTATCAAGGAAAATCTGAAGAGGAGAGTGATATGGTGCTGCCTCTTCCTGCTCTTGTAGATGTTCTTCCTCCTACTAGCTTGAACACTCCGGTTGAATAGTTTGTTCCCACCAAGGATCTTCACGTCTATAAAAGAAGGAAGAACCTTCAAGTTTACCAGAGAAGTCCAAGCAGAACTATTGGGCAAGAATGTCATACTCATGCTCCACCGACCACCACCACTCCGCCAGATCCAAACACTGAGACCACATCTCCTCTCCAACTCCATAGTGGTCGTACTAGATACCATATTGATAAATATGTTGGGTATCACTCTATCTCCCATTCACTAAAATCTTATCTTGCTTCAGTTTCCTCCATTCCTATTCCTAACAATTTTTCAGAAGCTAGTTTAAATCCCCACTGGAGGACAAGCTATGAAGGAGGAGGTGAATGCTCTTCAACGTCAAAAGACTTGGGAAATTGTCCATATTCCGGATGAGCGTCATGCTGTCGGGTGCAAGTGGATATATACTATTAAATATCTTCAAGATGACACTCTTGATAGATACAAAACAAGATTGGTTGCTAAAGGCTTTACTCAGATTGATGGAATTGACTTCCAAGAGACGTTTGCTCCCGTTGCTAAACTGGACTCTGTTAGAATCTTGCTATCTATTGCGGCCCATAAGTCGTGGCTCCTGCACGAGCTTGATGTAAAAAATGCTTTCTCCACGGTGAATTGAAGGAGGAAATCTACATGACTCCTCCACCGGGTATGGATGTTCCTAAAGGACATGGGTGTCTACTTAAGAAGGCCTTGTATGACCTCAAACAGTCACCCCGGGCTTGGTTTGCAAAGTTAAGTGACAAACTCCAGGGTTTAGATTTTTCCCGTTGTACTTCTGATCACTCCGTCTTTGTCTACAAGAAAGAGAACGTTACCACTATTCTTATTGTATATGTTGATGACATCATTATTATAGGGACTGATGATTAACACATTACCCTTGTAAAGAGGGAACTGGCTTCCGCCTTTAAAATTAAAGATTTGGGTCTTCGTCGATATTTTCTTGGAATTGAGATCGCTCGATCTGTCGGAAAAATTATGATCTCACAACGGAAGTATGTATTAGATATTCTCCATGAAATTGGATTTTTGGGAGTTAAAGTTGTGGATAGTCCCGTTGATTCTAATTACGATATTCATAAGGAGAATTCCCCAGATCTTGAAAAAAAGTTAAAGACTTTCAACGCATTGTGGGAAGATTAATCTTTCTGACTATTACCAGACCCGATATCTCATTTGCACTTGGTTTTGTTAGCCAATTCATGCATTGCCCTAAAGTTCATTATTATCAGGTTGTACTTTGAATACTTAAGTACTTAAAAAAGGACCCCGAAAAAGGGATCATCTATCAAGACTATGGCCACCTTAAGGTTCACGGGTACTGTGATGCAGATTGGGCTGGTTCCTCCTCTGACAGAAGATCTACAAGTGGGTACTCTATCTTTGTTGGTGGCAATCCTGTTTCCTGGAGAAGTAAGAAACAAAATGTGGTTGTTCGTTCATCTATTGAAGCAAAATATTGTGCTATTGAAACAAAATAATGTGTATTGGTTTGGGTGAAATCTATCTTGCGAGAAATGGGCTTTCTAATTCTAGAGCCCATGTCCTTAGTCCTTTACACTGTGATAATCAAGTTGCTATCCATATTGCCAACAACCCCGTCTTCCATGAAAGAACGAAACACATTGAAATTGATTGTCACTTTGTGCGGGACAAAATGCAGGATCAAACAATTACTACAGTGTTTGTGTCATCTGGTGATCAACTTGCTGATATACTCACCAAGGTTATTTCTGGTAAATCTCTCCAAACATACTCTCTCAGGCTTGGAATGATGGATGCTTATGGTGTTAGCTTGAGGGAGGGGGATGTCAAAAGACAAGCTATCACTGGCTCATCGGGTGGTGACTATAACTCAAGCGGTGGCTGAAAGAGAATAAAAAGGTTTCCATACCCTGAATCGTTAGAACAGAAGAAACCTAAAGGTGCGTTCTCCTCTTCTAACAATGCAGTTATTATAATATTTCTTTATGTCGTGTCATGTCACATTTAGTCCGAGGTGTCATAATTACATTCATGCCCTCTTGTAGGCCTATATAAAGACATGTATGCTTGAGATCTGATATCAATGAAATAAAGCTTGTTTCCTCAATCCTAAAGAGATTTTGAAAGCTCTCTCTCTCTCTCTCTCTCTCTCTCTCTCGCATGCCCCGTTTAGGAAGTCGCGGTTCCGTCTCTGTTGTATCTCCCTCCACCGTCATCTCCATCTCCGACCACTCCTCTGAGTAGGCACACAACAAATTGGTATCAGATCCATCCTTCCTCCCCTTGCTCCTCTTCTTTCGCTGCGAATCACGGCCCCGTCAAGTTCCAGACGCGGCATCCTCTGTCGAAGAAGGCGATGTCCTCTGTGTCAAGTTCCAAACGACATCCTCTGTCGAAGCCGACAACGCCTGTTGTGTCGTCCTCCTTCGATCCTTGACCGACCGTGGCTATTTCCGCCAGGCGCAGGCTTCCTGCATCGTGCCGCTCCAGGCGCAAAATCTGACATGCCTCCTGTTCGTCCAGAAGCTGCTCTATCCCTTCTCCTCGAGCCACCCCACCCCTCTCGAGCAGACCAACCTCTCCCATCGAGCAGACATCCCCTTTCCAAGTCCTCGAACCGCACACTTTCCTTCCTCGATCCCCTCCAAAACCCAGCAGGCCGCACGCTTTAAAAAACCATTAATCCTCTCCAATTAATTGATTTTAATTAATTCTTAATTGAATTAATTTAGTAATCAATTCAGTAGGATGGACATGAAACTACATAACATAAAGCTCAGCGCCGCCAAGTCGGCTCTTTTCAGTTCTATGCATGCTACAATTCAAGCCTCCGTGTCTTGCCACGACGCCATCCTTGCTTGTCCGGTTCCACCACCGCCTCCAATTGCTCTGTTGGGTCCGCCGATAGCACCCGTCCTCCCTTATCACTACCGGACCCTCCCAGTCGCCTTCCGACGCTGCCTCTGACTCCACCGACATCATCGCCTCTTCTGCCAGTCCATTTTATACCGGTCACAACTATACTGGTCCCTCCGGATCCATTTTTCAGTTGACCGTTCCCAAGTTGACACCACCAATTTTGATCGCCACCAGGGTTTCTCCTACCGCGCTACCGTCACCTTCGACTGCCCGCAATGGCCGGGCACCCTCGTTCAACCCATTCATCGCCATCCCTTTTGCCATCGTGGACATCTCGCCGCTCGATGCAGCTCGGCTACAGCAACGCGATACCGAGAGTTGTTCTGGCGGAAAATCAAAGAGTCGGACAATCAAGCAGTGCAAGCCTCGTTCGAGCTTGAGGACAAGCCCGATTTGAAGGGCGGAGGAGATGTTATGGGCGTCGCTGTTATGGGCGTCGCGTCCCATTATGATCGAGTCGTATTATGTATTGTTAGGTGTCGGGTCTTTATTTATATCGAGTCTAGCATAGGTTATCTCGTGTTGTGTCGTTATTATATTATGTCTTTATGTTGCGTCATGTCACATTTAGTTCGAGGTGTCATAATTACTTTCATGCCCTCTTGTAAGCTTATATAAAAGCATATGTATGCTTGAGATCTAGTATTAATGAAAGAAAGTCTGTTTCCTCAACCCTAAAGAGATCTTGGAAGCTCTCTTTTGAGCACGCCCCACTTAGGCAGTCGCGGTTCCGGCCCCGTTGTATCTCCCGCCACTATCATCTTCTTTTCCGGCCACTCCTCCTAGTAGGCACATAACACCTTCGTCTTCAATTAATATTAGGCTGACCATACCACAAAATTGAAATAATTTCCATCACTTTCCTTGAGCATAACAAGACACCACTAAGATTCATATAAAAAATGCATGATTGCGACTATTTAAATTATCTCAGTGAAAAAAAATCATATCGAGCATTTAAAATCAAAAGCCATCTATCAAAAGCCATCCATCATATCAGAACATTTTTGCTTTGCACTTTGGACAGTTAGCAATAATTTTTCTGTGGACATCCGGAAATCTGTTTCATGTAGCTTGACATGGAAATTTTGAGTCATGGATACAAGATCCTTTACATGTAAGACCTATTGCTCATGCAATTTGGGATCCTCATTTTGGTCAACCTGCTGTAGAAGCCTTTACTAGAGGAGGCGCTATCGGTCCAATGAATAACGCTTATTTCTCTCTCTTTCTTAATTTTAGAGAATTGAAAAATAATTTGAACTTTTCATTGGATCCGTATTTATAGTAGCTTTCCAACGCAACTTTAAATTTTGAAATCAGACTCATAGAACTCTCAAAAAACACAAAAGCAGTTAAATTTCCCTTTACTGGGCTCTAGAGTTGAGCGATGTGGCCTCGGAGAACATCGCGTGTTCTTTGTGCGGGTTGTGCAACCTAGCGCATGTCGGGATTTTGATGTCCTTATTACAAATCCACTCTCGGTTTTTCCATATTTTCAATGGTTTTTCCAAATTATCAACAGTTTTTCCCAAAATTCCTTTTTCTTTGCACGAGCTCTGTTTTCAACAAACAAGAGTTCTGTAGTTGGTTTTGGGCGTGAGAATGCCGTTTACACTCTAAAATATGGTTGGCATGAGGCCGAACGCAGGACACCCCGAAAAATTCCTCCGCTAAATGGCCACCTACGCGATTGAGCTCCTGAGCTAAAAATGAAGCAATAGAAAAGCTCCCCCTCAAACGGAGGCTAAATGTCGTCTTCCTCTTGGGAAGACCATCCAACCTTGCTTTTGCTTAACCCAAGAAGGATTGAGATTTGTGAGGGCCTAATTCTAGAAAAGACCCCGCTTCTTATCAATTATACATCATGAAGAAGGGGATTGATAACAAGGGTAGAGTAAATAAACATGCTTAATTTGATTTGTGAGTTCTTTGTGTTGAGGACTTTTCTGCCCTCCAATTTCATAAAATTTACATTATTCTTCCGCAGATGATTGGAAATCCTGTGAATATTCTTCCCATGTGTTTATGATTTGTTAAAAAGAACTATGTAGAACTTTCGTTTGAATTTTGATAGTTTCTAGAAACATTTTAAGCATTCAAAAATTATCTCTATCTGCCTGACATCTCATCCCATTTATGATTTTCTCTTTGGGCTTGTTTCAGTATTTCAAAGGCAAAACTAAATGAATACTCGGAGAAAATTGAAGCCCTGGCTGCCAGATTATCAGTTCCTGAAGTAAGACTGGATGCTTTAAGGTTTATTTTGAATAGTATTATTAGGCTTCATCACCAATTTTAATTAGTAGATTGGAAAACTTACAGTTTTACTTTGTCAATTAAGCACTAATTTATCTGTTTTCTGAAGATTATAGATTGTTTGAAACATATGTTCTTGTTCTCTCTCTTTTAGAATAGTTCTGTTTTCATTTTGTTCTCTTTCAGTTAATTACTAGCTCAAAATTTCTATTAACTCGAGGGAGATATTTGCAATGTTTTACTAGATTGTACTTATTGTTTCGTTCTCTTCCATTTGTTATTTTACAATTAAGTTTGTAGTATCATTTCACATTGTCCATTGTTAGTTTATACTTTATATTAAACAACAACAACAACAACAACAGAACCCATATAGTCCCCAATCATTGGGGGTATGGGCGGGGGAAGATTGGAAACAGACCTAACCTTTGGCACTATGCACAAAGTGTCTTCTCTCAGAGGAGAAAGACCTAACCTTTGACAATAAATGCACAAAGTGGCTGCTCACAGAGTACCACTGAAATAGTGGCCCCCTATACAGTTGCGTTTGCTGCGGAATCGTGCCCTCAAATCAAAGCCAAAGACATCAGAGAGGGCAGACCCAAGAATCCATTTTGATTTATGTGCACATACCCATGCTTCCTTCATTCAGCATCCAGAGCATTGGTGAAGCACAATACTTTATATTAAACATAATATTAAAATATTCTACACATTATTAGTTAATAATTTTTATGGTTTTAACATAATTTTATTAAGCGTAATAGGACTTATTATCCATCAAGGACATTTAACTTTTAAATCTACTTTACTTATTATAAGATTGAGTATAATCTACATAAAATTATTTTATAATGTTAAATATATTTCACAGTTTATCTATTTATACTTATTTTGGATTCCTGTTAACAGTAGTCAGTGTAGTTCGTTACTAATATTGTGTTTTGGATACTCTTCGACTTTATCTTCGGATATATATAACTCATTACTTATCAACTTGCTATGCTATTTTTTAGTTTTAGAACATATAAGTACTTAATATCTTCAACATGTCTCCGATATTCGTCATCGAACATTTTGAAACTCAATCCGACATGACGCCCACATTCAATATTTGCAACCTCGATTTGAATTAATGCTAGCCGCTATTATTCCTTCAAATCTGCGTGTTTGGGTAGCTAGAACCAGTGGAGATTGTTGAAGAAACTTCCATGGAGGAAATTGTTCCCGTGCTGGAGAATACTGAAAGTCGCATATATCCTACTCAGATGTTGAGAAAGAGAAACGTGTATGTTGTTTCATTTTCATTTAATTTATTTATTGATTCTTTATATAGTTCTATACTAACGGTATGATTCTACAACCAACAGTTCTGCAACAAAAGTTGATGACAGGAATCATGAGTCCACAGAGAGGGACACTGGTGTAACTGTAAAATTGGATGCAGAAGCACATGCACATATTGAGAAGCACAGGTATCTTCCTACCCTTTTGCCTCGCTATTTTAACATGGATGATCTTAGTTTTCTTCTTCCTTTGCAAATATGCATACTTTCTTGATTTCTTGTTCGATTTCTTCTCTCTCTAATCTCTTTTTGTGCTGGGAGGCTCGTATTTTGAATTGTATCGGGAGAATAGTGAAATATTTTTAGTATACTGCATGCTTATCCCTGCTTCTTGATTATGTTTATTAAGGATCCATTTGTTCGGGCATTTTTTCTGTCCCTTTTTCAAAAAACACAAAAGCTAGTTTTTTTGGCTGTTTGAATAGCCACAATTACCGAATCTGACTAAATCGAGCTGAACTGCTCAAACCGAACCGACATTTAAACCGCTCGGTTCGGTTTTCCTTAGCTTGAAACCGAGAAACACCGACTTCATTTTATGCCTAAATTAAATATAATCATTTATATAAGCAAGAAAATGTAATATTTTTTGTAAATGTGTTACAGCTAAAATAAATAAACATAATGGCAATACATACTATCCAGTATATTTTGAGGCAAATATTTAATCATTTAATAGCCAGTGTCATTCATGTAATTGACTTCATTTGTCTAAGGTACTAACTTTTAATGCTTGATACATCAATTATGATAATAAACAAATAATTGTATAAAACATAATAAACTATTATTTTAAGATTTAAATTATGATTGCAATTAAATATTATACGATAATATAAGCAACACCTGATTAATGCATTGTATTCAAAATTTTCTACAACCTTTAAACATTTAATCGCTCATGTATAGTAAAAACCGCCAAACCAAACCAATAAAAACGACTTAAAACAGAACTGTGGTAAAACCGATCGATTCGGTTTAGGTCCAAACCGAACTGCTTACACACCTCCCAAAACGCTGTTTTATGCATGATCCCAATAACAAAGAGGGAGTTTGTTACGGATCCACCATCAGTTATCTTGCCTTATTATTATTATTATTTAAATGTGGAGTCGGGTTATATCGAGTTGGTTGTATCGAGTCGTGTCGCGGCGTTAAGTGTTTTAATATTTGTTTGTGTTATTTACAATTATGCCATCGGCGCCTATATATAGGTAGCCGTGCACATAAAGCCTGGCAGGCCCAGTTTAGGTCTGGGTCTGCCAGGCCCAGGCTTTTTACGCCCAGGCCCAGGCCTAGGCCTGACAATAGCCAGGCCCAGACCCAGGCTCAGGCCCCCTGTATAAATGGGGACTAGTTAGGCCTTTTCGGCCAGGCCTAGGCCAGGCCCAGGCAGGCCTAACCAGGCCCAGGCCCACTCAAGGCTGATTTTTTCAAAAAAAAAATTATTTTTATATAAAAAATACTTAATATAAATATATTATGTAAGACATATATATTAAAATTTTAAATATTTAATAAGATAAAATGTTATATTTTATTTCTATTAAAAAATATTACAACACACACAAACGGGTCGGCCGCCAACCCCGAGAAAAACTACCCGAACTTACAAAACGCACAAAATCTCACAACTCTCAACCTACCCACCCACAATAAGTAAGGTGTCAAAGCACCGTATGGCGGCCAACCCAAAAAAAAAAATACATCACCAATACTCAATCTTCATCGGCCAAGTTTAACGAACTCAGTTCTTCTTCTACTGACGAGGAGCTGTCTTCGATGGAAGTAATATGTTGCTCTCTATTCGCCGCGTCCAAATAATCTTTATAGCAAATACAAATCTCCAACGACTCTTCGTTAAGTCGACTCCGTCGTTCATTCAAAACCCTGCCACTCAAAGGCAAAGCCTAGGACCGGGCCTAGCCTGGGCCTGGCCCGGGCCAGGCACCGGGCCAGGCAATTTATTAATTTGAAGGTCTTTTTAGGCCTCTTAGGACCGGCCTGGGCCTGGACCAGTCTTACCCGGGCCCAGACCTAACCAGGCTTTTGCCAGGCCGGGCCCAATCGGGCTTTCCAGACCCAGTTTTTTTGTGCACGTCTATATATAGGGTCTTTGGGGTCTTGTAATGGGCATGGAAGAAATATAGTGATTCTCCATCTCTCTCTAATTTCCCCTCTCTCTCTCTCTAGCCGTCTCCTCCTCCCTTCTAGGGTTTCCTCTCTCCCATACTCCGCTGGCCCTTCCCCTTGCCGGATTCCTCCTTAAATTTATCCGTGATCGTAACAATTGGTCCGACCTGCCGCGCCGCCTGCCATCTTGCCGCCGGTGTTGAGATTGTATTTCTACAGCCAGCCCCGTCCGCCCGAATCGCAATTTCCCAGCCTCGCCAGATCCGTCGCGTGAGTCTTCGGCCTCGCAAGCCTTCTGCCGCGTAAGGCCTTCCGCAGCGTGCGTCTAGTGCTCGTTCCTTCCACATCGTCTCCACCAGCCCGCCTCGTCCAGCTTCTGGGCCGCCGCTCCGCTGCGTCAGGGAGTTCGCTGCTTCCTGCGTTTGGGCGTCCGCCGGCCCGCTGTTTTTGGCCCGATCCGCCAGTTGAGTCGCTGGTCTCTGCTTCACCGGAATCCCAGCCCCATCTGCTGGACTTCTGCAAGTGTCGGGGCCCTCCCTCTGGTTGCCAGCCGATTCCTTCGGCTACATCGTTTCCAGGCTGCTCCGCCGCTCGCATCTCATCAGCCACCACCCCCTACTCCTGCCCTGCCTCCTGTCAACATCCCTCGCACCATGGTCGCCGCCCAATCTACCGCTTCAGGGCCGCTATTCTTGCCGTCGTCGGACACCAGCCCCCGACTATATTTCTCTGCCCTAGCTGCACAAATCCTGGCCATATGCGTCTCTCTCCACACCAAAGTCGATCGTCTCCTCGCTTTCGACAGATGGGCCTTCGCAACCTCCCACGGGGCCCCCTGCCCTAAGTCGTCTCCACCACGGCTGCCTCCTGCACCATGCGACACCAACCGGCCCCTCCGCCCCGCAGCCGTCCCTCCCGTCAAAAGCGCACCAACCGCGGATGTACCACCTCTATCCACGGCGGTCGTCCCTCCACCGCTTCCGCCACCTCTCCAGTCACCCGCGCCACCGCCTCCGGTAAATTCACCGCCTCCTTTACCGACTTTACTCCTTTGGCCCCGGTCTTGCCGCCCCCTCCGGCCATTTCACCGCCTCCTCTCCCGGCTCTTACTCCGCTGGCCCTTGCCTTGCCGCTTCCACCGGCCGCATCGTCGCCTCTTCTGCCTCCCCGTGCCCCGCTGCCCCCGACTGATCCGTTCCTGCCGCCGGCCGTCGCGTCTCTGACATCCTTGTGGCTGCTGCTCACCACCGCCCCACCGACCTTGCGAAAGCCTTTACTTTCGCCGCCTGTCCTTCCGATGGCGCTGTCACTACTCGCCAACACCGCCGCCGCTGCTACGCGCTACCTGGCCTTGTTCTGGCGGGAGGTCAAGTTACCAGATGATCCGGCCACCCGCGTGGTACACGAGCTTGAGGGCAAGCTCGTTTTGAAGGACAGATGGAGTGTTACGGATCCGCCACCAGTTATCTTGCAGTGGATCCACCATCAGATATCTTGCATTATTATTATTATTATTTAAATGTGGAGTCGGGTTATATCGAGTCGGTTGTATCGAGTCGTGTCGTAGCGTTAAGTGTTTTAATATTTGTTTGTGTTATTTACAATTATGCCATCGGCGCCTATATATAGGGCTTTTGGGGTCTTGTAATGGGCATGGAAGAAATATAGTGAAATTTTCTATCTCTCTCTAATTTCCCCTCTCTCTCTAGCCCTCTCCTCCTCCCTTCTAGGGTTCCCTCTCTCCCTTACTCCGCCGGCCCTTCCCCTTGCCGGATTCCTTCTGAAATTTATCCGTTATCGTAACAGAGTTCCATTCAAGAACATTATATTATGTTAGTCTCCAACCTCCACCACCCACCCAAACAAACCCTAAGTTTCTTGTACTTCAGTGATATCTAAAACGCTTTTTTCCCGTAGAAAATTGAGAGGGGGATAGCATCATTATGTGGGTTTTCAGGGATTGATGTTTCCTAGAAAGAATTGAGGATTTATAGCAGTTCAATATGACGAACAACATCTCAATATGCTCAAGTTTTGAAGTTGAAGTTAGGATGATGAAAGGACTGATTGATTTTGATGGTGATGATAGAAGAGGCTCATGTGTTAAGGAATTTTTAAGCAGAAAATATGAATTATCACAGCAATGGATACAATTAGGCCTGTTGAATCTTTTCCTTGATGTTATGTGAAATATTCTATTTTTGAGTTGTATTTACTCACCCTAAATATCATAAACCCTATGAATGTGTATTCCTGAATAATCTAATTTTTCAATTATTCAACCATTTCATTTTACCAAAGGTTAGGTCTGTTTCCAATTTTTCCCCGCCCATACCCCCAATGATTGGGGACTATGGGTTCTGTTGTTGTTGTGTTCATTTTACCAAGCTCCACATTAGCCAGATCAGTCAACATACATGTTTCGATGCAACAACAAGATTTTGTTTTTCACAAATAATTTGGTTAGTTAGTTAATTGTTCATATTTTCATCTTGAAATGAGCTCGATTGGTATTATTCTTCATGTACTCTGAGCTCGATTGGTATTATTCTTGATGTACTCCCAGTTACGACTCAACTTTATTTATTTATTTAGAATCTTGTAGTCCATGAGCAAATTCATTGTATAAGTATCCGAAATTAATTTCATTGCAGACATTCAGAGATTCTAATCATGGATTTGAATCATGATTCTTTTTTCTTGTAGAAAACTTCAAGATGGTTTAACAGATGAGATGGTTACATTGGCAAAACAACTAAAAGAAAGCAGTCTAGTGATGAATAAATCCTTGAGGGAAACCGAAAAGGTAACTTATCTAAGTGCACGTGGCGGCTACATGAGTTTCCCGATATACAACTAATTTCTCGAAATTCAAATAGCCAACCACGCATTATTGATGTATGCACAGATATTGGATTCGACCGAGAAGGCTGTTGAGCACAGCTTGGCGAGCACCGGCCGTGCCAACACCCGTGCCGTCAAAATATACTCAGAGAGCTCGAAGACTTCATGCTTCACTTGGCTCATCATGTTTGCTATGATGTGCATATTCATTATGGTGGTTCTTCTCATACGCATAACTTAGATCTTCATGCATGTTTTGTAATCAAACGACAAAATTGGAGGTCACCAAGGAATGTGCAATATTAATTGTTTTTTCTTTACTTTGATTATGTTGGAGTTCCTTTCCTTGAATTACATTCGGAAATGTGCTATTTGTAAAAAAAATTGTACTTTTGAAGGGCCTAATTTAGGCTGTTTGTTTTGGCGTTTGTGTTCCATTTCTTGTGGGAGAAGAATGTCATTGCTCAAATAAATCATCTGGTAAGCCTCATTCTCATCGCCATCACTCAAAAATGACATTTTTGGCCTATTTGAGACAGCACCCCCCCCCCCCCCCCCCCCCCCCCCCCCCCCCTCCAATCTCCCACTGCTCCATTCACATCACTCTTATTTTCACCACCCAAACAAACATACCCTAGTCCATGGTTTTGAAAACCGGACCGGACCGGAAGGTTAAACCGGTCGGACCGCCAACCGGTGGACTATGCGGTTCGGACAGGGGTCTAAAACCGCTCCTATCCAGAACCGGCGAACCGGCCGGTCCACCCGTAAAACTGCGAACCGGAACATGTTTAGCTCAACCGGGCGGGTCTTGGGCCGGCGGATTAAAATATTTTTTATTTTTATTTTAAAACTCTAAAATTAATAGAGGTGGAGAAAGATACAACTTGTGTGGTGGTGCTCTGTCTTTTATAGGGATGTGATTGCCTATATTCAATCATGTGATGGGGACTAATATAAGGACTAGATTTATAAAAAGAAATTAATACTAGGTTTCGAATCGGTATCCTCCAACAAGATACAAAATTTTTAACCACTACACCGACATATTTAATTTGTTTTCTTTGAATTATATTATATATATACAAATAAGATTCGTATTAATTAACAGATAATATTATTATTATTCATATTTGTTAATGTAATAAATTTATTCTTTTTAACATAACCTTTGATCTCACCGATTCGTTCTCCGGTCTGGTTTTCAAAACCTTGCCCTAGTCTTAACAAATAAGTGAGAATCCTCTTGGAGTTCGTAGTTACGTTCACTCTGTCCTCTTTATTGTTGCTCCTTGATTATTATTAAAAAGCAGATTCACTCCCTTTGAACAACCATGCAAGGAATTATTAGCTGATTCACTCATTTGGGTAGATAAAATTTTAAGGTCCAACAAATCCTTGTTAAAAGCAGTCGACCACTTCCTCTTAGCAATGTGCAAATCCTTCAACCATCGATTTTCTTGTAAATTGCCTCTAGTGATCATCTCGTACCAATTTCTGTCAAACTCAATTTCCCCATCGCACTTTGACATACAGTGATAAAAAAATGCACTAATAGTACTGTCATTGTTAAAGCTAGGAACTTTAGAAGACGCATTTTTGGAGATGTGTCATTGACACAACCGACGTCTAGTCTTAGTGAACACTCGATCAATTGCAGCAGACATAGCTTGATCCTGATCGGTAAAAATTGATATTGGTTCTTTTTTATCAACGCACTTCCGTAATGACTCAAAAACCCAAATAAATGACTCAATTGTTTCTTCAGCAATGAAAGCTCCGTCTACGAATATATTCTGCCAATGATGATTCACGACAATGAAAGGCGCACATGCAAGATTGTACTTATTCATTCGATATGTTGTATCGAAAATCAAAACATCACCAAAACAGTCGTAATCTACTTTGCTATTGCCATCCATCTAGAAGAATCCCGTTAACCTGTTCAGCTCATCTGTTCGGACATGATATGAAAATATGTTATCCTTCGATTGCTTATCCTGTAATATCTCTAGCAAGGCAGTAGCGTCACTGCTTTCAATTAATGTTGTTCTTTCACGCTGAATGTAATTAAAAGCATCTGTCTTTGTAAAACCAATATTTTTATGACCTCCAGCTTCGTCTAACATAAAGTTGTATGCCGCAACAGGTTTAATACCTGCGCCCGTCATGTTTTTCAGCAGATTACCCTGCATTTCAGATATCGAACGACGAGATCTCAATAAATGACTCTCTTTCTCTGTTGCGAGGGGGTGATTGTGTTCCTCAAAAAACTTTGTTATTGCCCAATTTCTGTCATCTGCATCAGCATGAAAGTGAATACAAGCAAGACAACCAGTACGTGTATCTAATTTGCGAAACTTCTTCGGAGATGGATTTATTCGCTTATTTCCGGCATTTGAACAACTATACTTTCTAGTTTTGATTGTTCTTGTATGCGTCCAATACATAATGTGTTATTTGCGCACACTAAAACCAATTTGGTGTGCATAATCACAGTACATTTTATAAGCTTCTTCCTCCGAATGCACGACGGGGAACACAACGGGATCCTTTTAAAGAAATAAAATAAATTAAATTTCAAGTACAATTAAAATTACAGGTACAACAATAATTAAGTTACAGTTAAAATATGAATTATAGTTACACCAATTACAGTTGGAGTTACAGTTAAAATATGAATTATAGTTACAGTTGAAGTTACAGTTAAATTATGAATTATAGTTACAGTTACAGTTGGACTTACTGTTGAAACCAGCAACTGGTCTCTTGAGTTCGGACCCACTGGGGGTGTAGGCGATGCTTATTTCTCCCTCACTAGACTCTCTTGACGGTGGATGCTGGAAACGGAATAGACCCAAGGCTGAAGCGAGGAGGTCCCACCACACACCCGGAAGATCTTAGAGAGCTTCCCCTCCCAAACCAAAGCTCAACCGGGCACCTTGGAGGGCACTGGCTGCCAACCAAAACTAGCCTGGAGGAGAGGATTCTCTAAAATCGGATCTCCTCCAAGGTGCCCTTAAGGGTCTATTTATAGTTTTCCTAGGCTGGTCTGTAAATAGCCTGAATCCGCCTTTTAATTTTACTAACCGCACCCCCAAATTGGTCTGCTAATAGCCTAACTCCGCTGTTCCGAAGGGCTATTTGCAGCCCACCAGGGGTATTATGGTCATTTTCCCCTCACACTCATTTGGGCGAATGGTCCGTGAGGGCACCATTCGCTGGGCACCCGCCTGGCTGGGCGAATGCCTACGCGTCTGGGCGAGTGGTCCGTGAGGGCACCACTCGCCTAGCGCCTTCTCGCCTACAGCCTACCCCCACCAACCTGGGGGCATTTTTACCTTCCTTAGCCTGGGCGAGTGACCCGGCGAATGATCCGGACGACTCAGGTTTCGCCAGTTGGCTGGGGGGGGGCCCACTCGGCGAATACGGGTTGTACACAATCCCCGCTCTTTACGAGCGGTTCCTACGGTCGTAAAGAACAGTCCAACCCTGTATTCGATGAGTGCCTGCTGACTGGATCCATAAGATTCCGTGGGTCCCACCGCCACCTTATATATATACCCTCATGTCAGGTTTCTCTGGACCACTCTCTCATCTTGGCTCGGAGTTTTCCCACTTCCTAATGTCTTTCCACAAACCTTCTGCGAAACCCCTCTCGCGAGAGATGATCGACTGCCTAGCTGCGGCCCAAGCTGCGACTGCCCCCAGGGCATCCAAATTTGCTCCCTGGCTAATGTCTAAACGGGATCCGAGTGCCCCCTATGTCTCGCGTCGAGCCAAGACGATTCGGCTGAATCGTCAGAGAGGCGAGACTGCTTCGGAGTCTCCGGCGGATACTCCACCGGCGAATACGCTGGCGGATGCCCTTCCGGACCCCGCGGTGCTGGTATGAGGATTCTTCCTGTCTCCATTTAGTTCCTGTCCCTTACCCTGCACTTATTCCGACCATTCGCAGGGGGCTTTGGTACTTGAGGATGGCCATGGGGCCGTTCTGAGCAGTGTGGTGGTGCCACCTCCCGCGGACGAGATACCTCCTCCCGATTCGGATCTTGCTCCTCCGCCTCCTCCTGGGGAGACTGTACCCCAATCCCGTGAGCTGTGAACCTTCTCGCTTTTTTCTTTTTATGTTGTCGGCTACTAACCACTATCTTTTCGCAGCCCTCAACACTAGCGTCCCGTTGCGGGACTCCATTCCTCCCAGTTCCCCTGCTCAGGTGAACCTCTCTGTCACCGCGAATGAACGGAGGGTCTCCCCTGAGCGAGAGCTGGATCAGCATCTCTGTGCTGATGACCGTGCGGAGGCTCCGGCTCCTTCTTCACAGCCTTACCGTCCAGGAAAGGGAAAGGTCTTACCTCCCGCCTGGCTGTTTGGGACGCACCCCCATTCGTCTCGTCCTTCGGGTCACCCGGACCCCACCCCGGGTCAGTTCACTCTCCCGCCTCTATTGTACTCGCGTGTTTTATCACCTCTAACCTAGTTGTGATTCCGCAGGCTATCGCGAAGCCTCCCCCTTCGACTCCTACTATGAGGGAGGAGAGGGAATGCTCTCGCCTCTTCCCTCCCCTGGGGACCTTGCTGACTTCCTGGGTGATCCCTCGGATCACGCGACCCTGAAGGATCGGATCTCGGAGGTCTTGGGGAAGCTCATCCACGTCCAGCAGAACGTCGCCGGTCAGGTGGATGAGGTGCGGCTGAGGGTCGCGCGTGAGTTGAAGGACCTTCGGCGAAGTCACTCGCATCTTCTCGCGGAGGTGGAGCGGCTAGGGGGTGAGGGAGGGGAGTTGTCTCCCGGAACATACGCCGCGCGAGCCCGGGACCAACTCCAACTGGCTTCTCGTGAGATCACCAATATACTCGCTTATTACCGCCCGCGAATGCCCATGGAAGCTGGGTCGCGAAAGCGAGGTCGGTGGATCTGGGAGGAGATCTGACCTACCCAACGTCCATCCCTCTTGTTGTTTTCTTTTCTTACCTTATGCTGCGAATGTTGAACGTTGTTTTTATCTGTAATAATTTTTCTATGCTTTGCGAATGCTTCTTTATTCATTTTTCGTATCTCATAACTCTGCTTGGGTTTTGCCGAGTGATAACTTATAGCCGGATGCTCTTCCAACTTCGTTGCGTAGCCGCGGAATGAATAGACATAGGGCATTTGCCATTAATGGGCGAGAGGGACCGGCTCGGGCTTCGAGGTGTCGGGAGGGCGCGATGGCTATCCGCACACCCGAGGTCTCGAAAGTCCAAACGCCGTTTAGTCCCTCTATAAATAGGTCTTTCAACCACCGTATTAAATACCTAACCATCCGCTTTCTTTCCCTGCGCTAGCACTCGCGCTTCTTCCTCATCTGTTGCTCCTCTTTTCTTCTTTACTCGCAAAAATGGGTGGCGATGCGGAAGGCAGAGCCAAGTGCGCCAGCGCATTCGCCAACCACGTCTTTGATTCCTGCGACCTCTCTGAGGAGGCCTACCTGACTGCCGTCGCCGACTATGTCCCGCCGGGTTTCGAGGCGCGAAAGCCCAGGCCGGATGAGCGCCTGAATTCCATCTCGCCTTGTGCTCTCGCGATCCCGCTAGAGCACTTCGAGGTGGGGTTTCGCCTCCCGATCTGGCCGGAACTCCGCCAGACCTTCAGGTACTACGGGGTCGTGCCTGGCCAGCTCAACCCCAACTCCATCGCTATGCTGGTTGGGTACGCGAGCTACCTGCGAGAGGAGGGAATCGAGTTCTCGTTGCCCGTCTTCCGCAAGCTCTATACCTTCCGCTGCACCCATGGTATCTCGTTCTTCTCGGGACAGAGCCCCCTAAAGCACTACGGGCTCCCGAACAAGAACCATGACTGGGTTCGCCGCTTTATTTTCGTAAGCGGGAACCTGGGGAACACTCTTCTCGCGCCGGTGCAGGAGGAGGAGTCAACCTTCCGCCCCCCGACCCTAGGGGGGCACGAGGCCAAACTTCACCAATACATCCTGGAGCACGGGATGGATCTCGTCCACCTCCGGCGAAACGTCAACTCGCTTCCACCCATTCCGCAGGGCGAGGGTAAGTGTTCGAGACTTCATTATCTTTCGCTTTGTGATTTTGACATCATTCGCTAGAACCGTTTGTTATATTATGCAGGTGTGCGTCATTTCCCTCTTCATCCGCCGCGTCCTTCCGGATCTACCCTCTCTTTCGCACAGGCCGCCGCGGATGCCTGCCGGGAGGAACCTTCTTCCTCCAAGCCTGGCGGAAAGAAGCGCAAGCCAGCGGCGCCGACCCCTTCCACCTCCAAGAAATCCAAAAACCCCCCCTTCCGCCAAGGGGAAGGGGGTCCTGGGCGAGACCCTCGCGGCGAGTGCTCAGATCCAAGCACTGGGGACGAGTGCGCCAGGAGAGACCACCCCTCGCGCGGGACCGTCGTTGCCGCCGCCCCCACTTCCCAGGGACCATCGGAACTTCCCCAGCGGCGAGAAGTACATGGACCCCTCGGGGGCTCCCTTGGTTAAGTGGGACAGGAATGCGAACCGGGTCTCGCTCTCCACCCTCCATCCGCCGTGGATAGAGAGCGATCTTGCTAGCGGGGAGGCTTACGCCATCGCGTATGCCCTCTATGGCCGAGAAGACGCCGAAGTATACGATGCCGAGACGACCCAGATTCTCGCCCACGAGAGTGCCAGGGCCATGCTGCGGGCGCTCGAGCTCGCGCACATGTCTTCGCGCCGGAGCATCAAACTGGCGCGGGACTTGGCGGCGGTTGAGGAGTCCCGGTCCGTTGCCTCTACTGAGGCGATGGAGCTTAGGACCAAGCTGACGGCTGCGGAGACCCTTCTCGCCAACCGCCCTGTCGCAGGGGTATGCGTTTTCTCCTTTCGCGAATGACCTGTTGCCGATTGACGAACTTTATTCTTACCACCTTTGTTATTATTTTCAGGATACCATGGTCGCTGAGATGCTCCGCGCTCGGGTGGCCGGCCTTGAGGATGAAATCCGTCTGGCCAAAGCCGAGGTCCATCGATTGCGAGAGGCGGGTGCGTCAGCACTCGACCCGGGGAGTGGGGGCCATTTTTATCCCCACCACGAGTTGGAGCAGCTGATGCAAGAGAACGCGCAAAATGCCGTCAAGCACGCGCTGCAGGTGCTGCGGCGAGCGGGATACCTGAAGGCGGAGGCCGAACGCCTTTCCGCTCGTCAAGTCGTCCCCGAGCTTTACATCCCAATTCCCTTTCCCGAGGATGACCACATCGAGCCGCGAGAAGACGCCCTCGTTCCAGACTCTGACGAGAGCGGCGGATCTTCAAGCGAGAAGTCTGTTGATCCTTGAGAAGGGCTTCTTGTATTTCCTCTTTTTGCGTTTATACTTTTGATTGTAATCTTGAACCGGCGAGTGCTTGTAAAAGATGTACTTCATTGATTACAATTTGCATTATTCTCAGCTTTTTTCTCAATCGCCGCCATACCTCGTTAGGCTCATTAGGACGCCGATTCTTCTCATTCGCCGCCACACCTCGCTAGGCTCATTAGGACGTTGGGTCGTGATGCGACTGTCTTGGCCACTCCGCGAATGCTCGAAGATGACTTAGGTCGGTCGTTCCCCTTCGATCTCTCGCTACCAAGTGAACCTTCCCATTCGCGTATCACGGGGTTTCGCTTAAGTAGTCAAGAGTGTGGGGTGTGATCCTCTTTCCAGCGCGTGGTCTATGCAAATGCTCTTGAGATCATCTCTTCAGAACTTAGAACCTGCCATCGAGTGAGCCTTCGGACCTGCCAGCTAGATGAGAGCCTGGACAGCGGGTCTGCTCGGGGCCAACCTCTTGAACATAGAACCTGCCACCGAGTGAGCCTTCGGACCTGCCAGCTAGATGAGAGCCTGGACAACGGGTCTGCTCGGGGCCAACCTCTTGAACATAGAACCTGCCACCGAGTGAGCCTTCGGACCTGCCAGCTAGATGAGAGCCTGGACAGCGGGTCTGCTCGGGGCCAACCTCTTGAACATAGAACCTGCCACCGAGTGAGCCTTCAGACCTGCCAGCTAGATGAGAGCCTGGACAGCGAGTCTGCTCGGGGCCAACCTCTTGAACATAGAACCTGCCACCGAGTGAGCCTTCGGACCTGCCAGCTAGATGAGAGCCTGGACAGCGGGTCTGCTCGGGGCCAACCTCTTGAACATAGAACCTGCCACCGAGTGAGCCTTCGGACCTGCCAGCTAGATGAGAGCCTGGACAGCGGGTCTGCTCGGGGCCAACCTCTTGAACATAGAACCTGCCACCGAGTGAGCCTTCGGACCTGCCAGCTAGATGAGAGCCTGTACAGCGGGTCTGCTAGGGGCCAACCTCTTGAACATAGAACCTGCCACCGAGTGAGCCTTCGGACCTGCCAGCTAGATGAGAGCCTGGACAGCGGGTCTGCTCGGGGCCAACCTCTTGAACATAGAACCTGCCACCGAGTGAGCCTTCAGACCTGCCAGCTAGATGAGAGCCTGGATAGCGGGTCTGCTCGGGGCCAACCTCTTGAACATAGAACCTGCCACCGAGTGAGCCTTCGGACCTGCCAGCTAGATGAGAGCCTGGACAGCGGGTCTGCTCGGGGCCAACCTCTTGAACATAGAACCTGCCACCGAGTGAGCCTTCGGACCTGCCAGCTAGATGAGAGCCTGGACAGCGGGTCTGCTCGGGGCCAACCTCTTGAACATAGAACCTTCCACCGAGTGAGCCTTCGGACCTGCCAGCTAGATGAGAGCCTGGACAGCGGGTCTGCTCGGGGCCAACCTTTTGAACATAGAACCTGCCACCGAGTGAGCCTTCGGACCTGCCAGCTAGATGAGAGCCTGGACAGCGGGTCTACTCGGGGCCAACCTCTTGAACATAGAACCTGCCACCGAGTGAGCCTTCGGACCTGCCAGCTAGATGAGAGCCTGGACAGCGGGTCTGCTCGGGGCCAACCTCTTGAACATAGAACCTGCCACCGAGTGAGCCTTCGGACCTGCCAGCTAGATGAGAGCCTGGACAGCGGGTCTGCTCGGGGCCAACCTCTTGAACATCCAAGGTCTCTCCTGCGAGCGGTAGCATCATTTTCATACACATAGTTTAAACAAAATGCTTTCATTCAAAAAAAAACATCATTATTACATGGTACTAAGGATAAAAGCGTTTAAGGTCGTCGCCACTCCATGTGTGGCTGAGGAGTTGGCCCTCCACATTCTGAAGGCGATACCCCCCAGACTTTAGTGCTTCTTCCACGACATAGGGGCCTTCCCAGTTGGGGTTAAGTTTTCCCACCGCGGCGGATCTCCCCGCCGCGTCGACCTTCTTGAGTACCAGATCTCCCTTCTCGAACTGCTTGATCCTGACGTGCCTGTCAAAATACTTGGCCATCCGCCGCTTGACCTCTTCTTGATGGATGGCTGCTCGATCCCGAGCTTCTTCGATGAGGTCGAGGGAGAGCCGCAACTCCTCCTCGTTCTCGGCTCTCCAATATTCCTCTCCATTTGCGGCGACCGTTACCCGTGGTGTCATAATCTCGAACTCTATGGGGATGACCGCCTCGCAGCCGTGAGAGAGCTTGAAAGGGGTCTCTCCTGTGGCGGTGTTGGGGGTGGTTCTTAAAGCCCATAGGACCGAGGGGAGCTGCTCCACCCAATTGCCTTTGAGATTTTCCACCTTCTTCTTGAGCAAGTTCACGATGACCTTGTTCGCCGCCTCTACCTGCCCGTTGCTCCTGGGATGGTGGACGGACGCAAACCTAAGGTCTATCCCCAACTGGCCACAGAAGCTGATGAATTCCTCGCTTGCGAACTGCGGTCCATTATCCGTGACTATGGCCTGCGGAAGCCCATGTCGACAAATGATCTCCCCCCATACGAAGTTGCGGATTACCTGGGAGGTGACCTTAGCCAACGCCTTGACCTCCAACCACTTTGTGAAGTAGTCAATCATGACTAGGAGAAATCTCCTCTGCCCACTAGCCTGGGGGAAGGGTCCTACCAGATCCATTCCCCATATGGCAAATGGCCAGGGCGCCGTGATACTCTTCAGCCTCTGAGCTGGCATGAGCTGAAGCGGGGCGAACATTTGGCACTTCTGGCATCTCTTGGCGAAGGCTGTCGCGTCTTTACTTAGGGTTGGCCAGAAGTACCCCTGCCTCACTATTCTTGCCTCCAACATCCTGCTCCCCGAGTGGCTGCCGCACTCGCCGGAGTGGACTTCTTCCAAGATCCTTGGGACCTCTTCCTCCGAGATGCATCGGGCCAGGAGGCCCGAGAGGGTCTTCCGATACAAGTCACCCTCATGGAGCACGTAGTAGGCAGACTTATACCGAAAGCGCCTCTGGTCCGGAACTTCTTCCGGAAATCTTCCCGTTGCAAGGAAGGTGATGAAGGGATCCTTCCAGGAGGGCCGCTGTTCTACTTCCATGAGCTCTCCCTCTTCAATCGAAGGACGGAATAGGTCCGTCAGGGTCCCTCCGGCTCGAGGACCAGATTTTGCCAACCGATCTGCCGGGGTGCTCTCCTCTCGAGGGACATGCCGGATGGAGAAAGTTTTGAACGTCCCCACGAGACCTTTGACTTTTGCTAAGTACTTCATGAGCACAGGTTCCCTTGTTTCGAACTCTCCCCTTATCTGAGAAGCTATTATCATGGAATCAGTGAGGACCTCCACGTCATGGACCCCGAGCTCCCGGGCCAACCGCAGGCCGGCGATTACAGCCTCATACTCCGCCTGGTTGTTGGTGATTGGGAAGTGTATCACTAGCGTCTGCTCTATCTTTACTCCGTGGGGACTCTCCAGCACCACCCCTCCTCCGAGAGAATTCTTGCCCGAAGCCCCGTCCACCAGCAGCTTCCACGGAATGTGACGAGGGGCTCCGTCTTCTTTCATCTCGGCCACGAAATCTGTCATGAAATCAGCCACCACCTGCGCCTTCATAGATAATCGAGGGACAAAGGTAATGTTGAATTCACTTAGCTCGATTGACCATTTTGCGAGTCTTCCTGAGTGCTCCACTCCTTCGAAGATCTGGCGGAGAGGATGGTCCGTCACTACTTGGATCGAATGGGCCTGGAAGTATGGCCTGAGCTTCCTCGCTGCGATGACCAGGGCAAAGGCCAACTTCTCTAAAATTGGGTACCTGAGCTCCGTTTCCCTCAGGACCCTGCTTACGTAGTAGACTGGCAGCTGCTTCTTGCCTTCTTCCCGAACCAGGACGGAGCTTACGACCTCCGCCCCGACCCCGAGATATAGATGTAGATCCTCCCCCTCTTTGGGACTTTGCAGTAGTGGAGCCTTGGTGAGTTGGCTCTTCAAGGCCTGAAAGGCCTCCTCGCATTCTCTCGTCCACTCAAACTTCTGATTGCCTCGTAGCGCTTTGAAGAAGGGGGAGCATTTTTCCCCTGCCCGGGAGAGAAACCTGTTCAGCCCGGCGAGTCTTCCGGTCAAGCGCTGAACTTCCTTGGCGTTCCGTGGCGACCCCAGCTCCATTATAGCCCTAACCTTGTCCGGGTTAGGTTCTACCCCCCAGGGGGTGAGAAGGTGCCCCAGGAACTTCCCTTTGCTGGCCCCGAACGCACACTTCAGGGGGTTTAGGCGCATCTTGTACTTGCGTAGGGTGGCGAAGGTCTCCTCGAGGTCCCGGATGTGAGAGCTCACACACTTGCTCTTTATCATAAGGTCATCCACGTAGACCTCCAGGTTCCTTGCCCTTTGCTTCTTAAATACCCGATCCATCATTTTCTGGTAGGTTGCTCCTGCATTTTTCAGCCCGAAGGGCATCATCTTATAGCAGTAGCATCCCTCCCTGGTGATGAACGAGACATCTCTGACGTCCGGGGGGTGCATTCTTATTTGGTGATAACCTGAAAAAGCATCCAAAAAACTCATCACAGAAAAACCGACGGCTGAGTCAACCAGCGCGTCGATCCGAGGCAAGGGATAACAATCCTTAGGGCAGGCCTTATTTAACAATGAAAAGTCCACACACATACGCCAGCGGCCATCGGCCTTTTTTACCATTACGACATTGGAGACCCAGCCTGGGTACTGGATCTCCGTTACAAAACCTGCTTCGAGGAGTTTTGCCACCTCCTCGCGGATCGGTCCTTCGAGCTTGTCAGCTATAGTCCTTCTCTTCTGCCGGATGGGGCGGGCTTCTGGATCGAGGTTGAGACGATGGCAAGCCACGTCCGCCTCGATGCCCGGCATGTCCGCTGCGCTCCATGCGAAGATGTCCACGTTCTTCTGGATGCACTCCAGCATCCTTCTCCGGTCCTCCGGGCCGAGGCCCCCGCTGATCCGCACCTTCTCCACCCTTCCTGCCTGGGTGGTAACCTCCATCTCTATCACCTCTTCTGCCGCCTCGAGCCGGGCTGGCTCTTCCCACTGGCCCTTTGCTTCTCGCCCCTCCTCCCGGGCCTTTTCCCCTGCAGCTTCTTCCGCCTCCATCGGCTCGACCTCCTGCTCCTCACGAGCAACCTCCATCAACTCCTCTCGGGCATCGCCCTCTCCCCCTACTTCTCTCTTCTCCACTTCCTCTCCTGGCCCCTCCGACCTCACCATCTCTTCATCCATCTTTTCGGCATCCTCCATCCATGAAATGGTGTTGACGGCAGTCACGTAGCACTGCCTCGCCACCTTAGCATCTCCTCGAACGCGGATCTGGACTCCTCCACTATGGAGCTTTAGGCACTGATGGTATGATGAGGGCACGCACCGGAAGGCGCTGATGAGGGGTCGTCCGAAGATGGCGTAGCTGCTCGGAGCGTCCATGTACTTGGCCAGGGATTCCCCCTCCCTCTGTCTGATCTTGAAGAGAGCCTCTGCATCCTTCTTCCTCTTCTTTGACGTCGAGAAACGCAGTCGGAAGCTTCGGCGCAGATCATCGAACGCATAGATGGAACCTGTGGGAAGCTGGTGGAACCAGTCCCTTGCTTTCTCCTTCAGGGTGGTCGCGAAGAGTCGGCATTGGAAAGAATCCGACATGGGAAGGATTGAAGTCATGTCCTCGAACCACTGCAGGTGCACAACTGGATCCTCCTTGCCGGTGTAGTAGGACATCTCCGGCCCACGAAACCCTTCTGGCACTGGGGCCGAGAGGATCATCTCGCAAAAGGGGCTCCCTTCCCCTGTTCGGCGAGTGGTCCTCTCGCGCGGGACCAACTCACACACCTCAGCACTCGCCGGACTGCTGAATAGCTGCCGTCCGGGAAGATCTCGCGCACTTCCTTCTGCTGGCACCTCCTTCCCCGGCCGCTGCCCCGGTGCGTTCTCGCCGATCTGCAAAGGCGGGACCACTGGGACCGCCGGGGTCTCGCACTCGTTCCTTGCCGCGAGAACTGTCTGCAGAACCTCTCGCTTGAACTTCTCAAACATCTCCAACCACTCCCCTGCCGCGGGTGGCTGCGAGTGACCTGAGTCAGAACCATTTCCTCCATCTCCCGTCATCGAAACTGGCTTGGGATTTTCTTTCACCGGCTACGGTCCACGCTCACCGCACCAAAAAATGTTGAAACCAGCAACTGGTCTCTTGAGTTCGGACCCACTGGGGGTGTAGCCGATGCTTATTTCTCCCTCACTAGACTCTCTTGACGGTGGATGCTGGAAACGGAATAGACCCAAGGCTGAAGCGAGGAGGTCCCACCACACACCCGGAAGATCTTAGAGAGCTTCCCCTCCCAAACCAAAGCTCAACCGGGCACCTTGGAGGGCACTGGCTGCCAACCAAAACTAGCTTGGAGGAGAGGATTCTCTAAAATCGGATCTCCTCCAAGGTGCCCTTAAGGGTCTATTTATAGTTTTCCTAGGCTGGTCTGTAAATAGCCTGAATCCGCCTTTTAATTTTACTAACCGCACCCCAAATTGGTCTGCTAATAGCCTAACTCCGCTGTTCCGAAGGGCTATTTGCAGCCCACCAGGGGTATTATGGTCATTTTCCCCTCACACTCATTTGGGCGAATGGTCCGTGAGGGCACCATTCGCTGGGCACCCGCCTGGCTGGGCGAATGCCTACGCGTCTGGGCGAGTGGTCCGTGAGGGCACCACTCGCCTAGCGCCTTCTCGCCTACAGCCTACCCCCACCAACCTGGGGGCATTTTTACCTTCCTTAGCCTGGGCGAGTGACCCGGCGAATGATCCGGACGACCCAGGTTTCGCCAGTTGGCTGGGGGGCCCACTCGGCGAATACGGGTTGTACACAATCCCCGCTCTTTACGAGCGGTTCCTACGGTCGTAAAGAACAGTCCAACCCTGTATTCGATGAGTGCCTGCTGACTGGATCCATAAGATTCCGTGGGTCCCACCGCCACCTTATATATATACCCTCATGTCAGGTTTCTCTGGACCACTCTCTCATCTTGGCTCGGAGTTTTCCCACTTCCTAATGTCTTTCCACAAACCTTCTGCGAAACCCCTCTCGCGAGAGATGATCGACCGCCTAGCTGCGGCCCAAGCTGCGACTGCCCCCAGGGCATCCAAATTTGCTCCCTGGCTAATGTCTAAACGGGATCCGAGTGCCCCCTATGTCTCGCGTCGAGCCAAGACGATTCGGTTGAATCGTCAGAGAGGCGAGACTGCTTCGGAGTCTCCGGCGGATACTCCACCGGCGAATACGCTGGCGGATGCCCTTCCGGACTCTGCGGTGCTGGTATGAGGATTCTTCCTGTCTCCATTTAGTTCCTGTCCCTTACCCTGCACTTATTCCGACCATTCGCAGGGGGCTTTGGTACCTGAGGACGGCCATGGGGCCGTTCTGAGCAGTGTGGTGGTGCCACCTCCCGCGGACGAGATACCTCCTCCCGATTCGGATCTTGCTCCTCCGCCTCCTCCTGGGGAGACTGTACCCCAATCCCGTGAGTTGTGAACCTTCTCGCTTTTTTCTTTTTATGTTGTCGGCTACTAACCACTATCTTTTCGCAGCCCTCAACACTAGCGTCCCGCTGCGGGACTCCATTCCTCCCAGTCCCCCTGCGGGACACTTATAATTACAGTTGAACTTACACTTGAACACTTATAATTACAGTTGGGCTTACATTTGGACCTTGTGGTTGGACTGTAATTTCTTAATTTGTTAACTGATGAACTTAACAGTTGGACTGTAAAAAGTTAAGTTCATCAGTTCATCAGTAAACAAAATACAGTTGGATTCACATGTCCTTAACAAAATTACAGTTCAAAAGACACTTATAATTACAGTTGGACTTACAGTTGAACACTTATAATTATAGTTGGGCTTACATTTAGAATTACAGTTGTAATGTAATTTGTTAATTTGTTAACTGGTCAACTTAACTGATGAACTTAACAGTTGGAATGTATAAAGTTAAGTTCATCAGTTCATCAATAAACAAATTACATTTGGATTAAAATGCCCTTAACAAAATTACAGTTCAAAAGACACTTATAAGTACAGTTGAACTTACAGTTAAACACTTATAATTACAGTTTGACTTACAGTTCTAAACATAATCGCAATTACACTTGGACTTACAGTTGTACTTACAGTTGGACTGTAATTTCTTAATTTGTTAAATGATGAACTGTACTGATGAATTACACTTGGATTCACATGCCCTAATTATAGTTCACATGCCGCTAATTTGTTAACTGATGAACTAATGGGTTAAATAATGAATTACAGTTCAAAAATACTTACAGTTCTTTCTGAATCCATGAGGAATAGAAGGTGTTGAGTGCGAAAGGACAGACACGGCTGGAACCTCTTTGAAAGTCGCCGGCGTAAGAATGATGGCGACTCTCCCTATACCCAAAGAATGTTGCACCTGGTAGTGTAGGAGATGATTATTGAGACCGGAATCGGCAGGAAGCGACCGCCATTAGACAATAAGGAAGCTTCCCGTCGACCGATGAAGGTGAGGCCGGCTAGGTTTTCCGGTGGAGCGAAATGCCGATGTGAGCTAATAAGCGGGAAAGGGAGATAAAAATTTACCGGGCCTTTCCGACGATAAATCTACTCCAGCGGCCGGCAAATAAGTGGGGAGTTAAACACCGAAGTGAGCAAATAAGCGGGAAAAGGGAGAGAAAAATAAAGCGTGCCCCGCTATTTATTTAAGGACGTTCCTATTGTACGTTAAGCGTACACAACATTTTCTCGGGCGGAAAATACCGTAGCATTGTTTACCAAATTGATATTTTGGTAAAAATGCTATCATTGGCATCTTGGTGCATTCATCATTCATGCCTTGGGTTACGTGTTTGCTATCAAAAATTCCCTTCTCACAGTTTGCTATTTATTTGCGGTCTCTTGAGTGCCTGTAGTTTCCTCCTTGTACGTGGGGCAGACGGTTCTCTATGTGCGGGAGAAAATTTGACAGTTAAAATAATGCAAGCACAATTTTTCATGAGGCAAATTTGACTGGAATTTGGATCGAATTAAATTTTTCGATTGGAAAAATCTGACTGAAATTTCTGATGGATTTCAACCGTCAAATTATAGATTTTTGCGATCAAATTTTCCCCGCACATAGAAGATCGTGCGCGGCAAAAAAAATCCTCTAGCAATGAGCACAAAAATAACGTTTTGTCACCAAAATACTTCCCTGGAATATTCAAATGACGGTGAGCTTCAACTGCTCATTTTTTCATTGTGATTTCGTACTTCTCGTTTTTTCATTGTGATTGTTGAGTTGGTTTGATTTTTCAAACTCAAATGATTCACATTTCTCACATACCGGCCGCAAATGAAGACTTTTCCTCTAGCCGTCCATGTGCTATGAATGAGTGCATACATGAGAAGCTTTTAGGAAAGAGACCACAACATGTGTTTCATGTCCTATTGTTATTGAATTTTGGCTCTATAAAAGAAGACGGAAGCAAAGCTATGTTGACACACCAAAAGCCAAACCAAAGAGAGACAAAGTCTTGAAAAGGAGAGTGACAGTGCACGGCTGAAGACGACGGTGGGCATCGACATCCAATTGTGGGTTGCATCGGCAACAAAAAGCGAAAGCGTGTGGGTAGTGGCAAGGCCTCAGATACGCAGGCTGCGGCAAGGTGCGCGGTGCACAGTGGTTGCATGCTCGTAGGTCGTGGTGATTGCGCACAAGTGGCAATACTGGCGGGCTGCGCGTTCGCGACAAGGTCAAATTCTGACTTGGATCTCTTCTCGGTGGTGGTGGTGGTGGCAGCGGTTGGTCATCTGACGACGTCAAAGGTTCGTTCTGGTATGAATCTTGTGCGTCCGTTTTACGTATTACAGTCAGGTTCATATTACTCATGTGAATTTTTGTAGTCTGTTCTTCTACAGTATATTTTCGGACGTGTATCTCTTAATTTGAGTACTTATTAATTTTATTGTACTAATAAAATTGTGGAAAATACGTATTTTCTTGTGATTCTGTATTTAGTTGTTCCTCGGGATTGCGCTTCCGCGGCCGGAAATCCCAATAGTGATTTTCATATTACATTGCTCAAAGTGTAAGCTTTATGGCCTGTTTGGGGCAAAATCATTGGGGACAGCTACAACTCGTCCCCAAATCTGGGGATTGCTTGTGCCTACATTTTTTAGGGCAGATATCCCAAACGAGATTTTTTGCTCAATCAGACGAGCGAAAAGGACATGTGTCACAATCTAGACGTCCATGTCCTCCAATCCAGCTATTGGAGATTTAGCAGTTGAAGATAGAATGCAACAAAACTTTTAAACGTGCCCCCTTCATGGGCTAAGGGGGGAGTAAAGTGCGGGGTGCACTTTACGATAAAGTGCGGGGTGGGACACATCTAAAAGTGATTTGAGATGTGTGCAAGCATCCACACAAATCGTTAGATATCCGCAAATTACTGTAAAGTGCATCACCCGCACTTTGTCACCCCTTACCCCCTTCATGCAACTGGAATTAGGCAAAACATAAAGTTTTTAAGAGTCCGTTGTTCCAAAAATATGTTACCCAAATGGGAAAAAAATAAATGGAAACCCGGTTGAATTCAGCCACATGATATTGGAATTTGAAATTGGAATTGGGGAATTAGTAATTCAATTTCTGTGTTTGGATTGATGGAATTGGCTCGAAATTAGAATTGTGTCAATTCCATGGGTTTTCAAATAAAGCTAAGACCAATTCTTATCCCTTCTCCTTAGTTTTTGGTATTTGTTAACCTAAGTCTAATTCTTCATTTTCTCTTGCCAACCCCAGAACCCGACCCCCCATGATACCACTTGCAACCCCATCGCTCCCGTGCATGGAGCTCAAACTCGCCGTCGTTGCTCCTCCTCCGGCCCCTATTCTTCTTCTCCGACAATGGGAAAAGAAATGGAAACCCGTGTATGGTAGAAAATATAGCTCTCAGAGTTAGAGAAAAAATAATAAGCTTTTAGTGTTCTTAGAATCTCCAAGGTGGGCTGAAGAGTGATTGAGGGTTTCACGAGCGGTTGATCAGAAAAAAAGGGCGAGGCTAAGGTTTCATGAGAGGCCAATTGGAAAGAGGAGCATCTGAGGAATCACGAGCAACTGATCAAAAAGAAGGGTAATGTTAGGGTTTCATTGGGATTCTCCACGGAGTGAGGGCGAGGTAACTCCACGCAGACTAGAGGAACTGATCAACAGGACAGGTTCAGAATCCTCCAACTGTGGAAGCGAAGGTCGTCTCCCCTCTCTCGTTGAAGATAGAGACATCAATTCTCCCTGATGTAATCGGTCTCCTTGTTGCAGTTCTGATTTCCGGGAACCTTGATGTGGGGTTCCCCCGTTCTGGCTACCAGGGTTCTCTAGACTTTGTCTTCAGGTTAGGTGATCCTCTCTGCTTTTGCTTTATTGATGGTGAGTGTTGTGAAGAACATCTTAATTTGGTATATCAGATTAAATAAGTGATTTTGGATTATCTTATGAAATGTATAGAAAGGCTATAAATATAATGTGTAAAGTTTGACAGCTGTCATAATGGAAGGCATGAGAGAAAGGAAAAATGATGAATGAAAGCTCTGTACGTTGAGATGTATTCGACGTTCGTCGAAAAACTAAGACAGTTTACGTCGAGTTCTCTGAAACTTAACATATGAAGTCGATGTTAAGAATAAGAGAATTTAACGTAGGTTAATTTCTTATATACTAAGAAATCAATGAACATCGAGAAGTAATTAACATTTTTATAAGCCTACGTTGAATTCTCCAAGATGTCGGTTAAAGGAAGTTGAGCAGATTGAGGCCGTGATTGTATTTCAAATCCAGTCGTTGATGCTTCATTTAAAGAAATAGAATCCAACGCATTAGAGAAGAAAAGGAAAGTATTGAATTTGATAGTCTTCTATATATACAGATGATTCAAATTGAAAAATGTTAATCGATTGATACAAGGAATTGAAATTGAAAGATCATGTCTTCTTCTCTTCTCTCTCACGATCCAAGAAAGGCTCATCTTCTTTCGGAGTCTCATTCTCCTTCCTCTTCTCTTTCTCTCGATATGAAAAGGGTTGTTCTTCTATAATCCCCAAGAATAGAAAAGAAGACTGTTGATTGGTGTTCTGTATCTTCCTCCTCCTCAAGAATAGTCGATCAAAGTCATATCAGTATCCACATTGATTATTAAATTCAAAGGTTCTTTCAGAGCTTGTTGAAGAAAGAATCTTAATGTGTAAAATTCTGCTACATCCATTCATTCAGAAAAAGTGTTCGAATAATCTCTCATCAAAAGATTCAGTGAAGAGTTTTAAGAATCACTCTTTAAGTGATTCAGTGATATGGTTCTTATAATCTCTCTTGATAAGATTCAGTGATAGAGTTTTAAGAATCTCTCTTTAGAGGATTCAGTGATAGTGTTTTATGAACCCCCCCCCCCCCCCCCCCCCCCCCCCCCCCCCCCCCTTTAAATGGTTTATTGATAGAATTTTAAGAATTTCTCTTTAAAGGATTTTGCGGTTCTAAGAGTCTCCTTATCAAAATAAACAATATTGTTTAGTGATTTCCTACCAAGTGGTAGAAGAAAGGACGTACCAAGATTTTGGGAACCTCTTTAAAACATTTTTGTCGCCTGGATGATCTGCTCTATAGATTAGATTTATTTTACTGCATAATCTTCATTATTGTTTATTTAATTTGAGGCATATACTGTGATTGATTGTGTTAAAAGATTTTAAATCTCTATTCACCTCATCTATAGTAATTCTTAGTTAGCATTCCACACTTTCAATTGGTATCAAAGCTAGGTTAATCAGAAAAGGGTTAACACCTTGATTAATTAAGATCTTGATATTTGAGAACTAGTTCTTAAACAATCTTATACAACCATGAGTTTTACACATACTAGGGATTATGTCATATCCAAACCTCTAATGTGTAATTTAGATAAATCTTCATTATGGAAATCTAGAATAAAATTGAATATGAATTCTATTGATGAAGATATCTTTGATTATATGCTCACAGGTCCATATATTCCTATAAAGTTGAATATTAATGGATAACAGTGACAAATCCAAAAGCTGAATGGAGTGAAGGAGAAACGATGGCTAGTTCTTGAACTGCCAAGGTCATGAACATTCTAATCTCCATAATGAGTGTTTAAATTTACCAGAGAGTGGTAGAATGTCAATCTACAAAAGAGATTTGGGAATCTATAGTCAAATTTACAAAAGTGACAAATCCAAAAGTTCATATGAAAGAGGATAAAAGGTCTCTCTTGATCTCTCAACATGTGAATTTTAAGAAGAATCAAGAAGAGAGTTTCTTATAAGAACAAGCTTCTCATGTGCTTTCCTAGCTCACATGACTCTAGAATCTGGATATAAGAGAGTCTAGATGTCACAAGAAGACCAACACAGATGCACTCCATGGCAAGCTAAAGTCATATGAGATGCACCTCAAAACAAGAGGTGAAAGTGAGCAAAAGGACAATGTTGCATCTACTCCAAAAGATAAGTCCACTGCACCGAAGGCTGCTGATGATGAGGGCTCATCTCTTGATGATGAGTTGATGAGCCTAGTGGCCAAAAGATTCAGGAAATGGATTAAAAATGAAGACTTCAAGAAGAGAAATAACAATTCCAGAGGCAAACAAAGGTATGATAAAACTTCATCTAATGAGATTGTGTATTATACTTGCAGAAAATCTTGACATATTGATCTAGAATGCCCAGGGAATAATAAAGAGAAATCTATGAAGGAGCATAGAGTCAAAATTGACTCTAGAAGCAAAGGAAAGAAAAAAGAAAAAAACTTCATTGCTACAACCTGGAGTGAGATAAATTCTGAATCTAATTCCAGCTCAGATAGTGAAGCTGAAGAAAGTGAAAGCAAATGCATATTGACATTTGATCTTCCTATTCGAAAGATGAGGTACTAAATTTAGATGATTTTGATTTCCCTATGAAGATTTTAAGTGTACTTTTAAGGTTTTCTGCAAGGATCAATTGGCCGTAGAAAGAAAAATTAAAATTCATTTCGAAGAAAATGCTTCCCTTTTAAATAAAAATATTATGCTAAAAGAAAAGACAACATCTATAAATCAAATTGAAGATAATATATATCGGCTTAAAGTTGAGAGTGTTTCTCAAAAGAGACTCTGATAGAGTTAAAATGAAAATAAAAAACTAAAAGAAGAATTAATTAAGGCTTCATTTGGTTGAGCGGTTGCGGTTGTAAAAGGAGTTGTTATAAATGCAGGTTTGTAAATGGAGCCGTTGGAAACTTGTTGCTGGAAATGAAGTTCTGTTTGGTTACTCTGTGTTTGCAGAGCTGTTCAAAACAGAGATCCGTTTAGCAAAACTGCGGTGGCGTTTCGTAAATTTTTTTTTATTATAAATTTTTTTATTAAAGATTTTTTTAAATTATATTCGAAGACTATATGTAGATAAATTTTTTGGAAATAATTTTTTGGAAATAATTTAACGGAATAATTTTTTTATAATTAACTGCCGGTGGTGGCTGTGATCGTGAGGCTCAAACACATACAGGAACTCAAAAAACTCCAAAATACTTGTAAAACTCAAAATATTGAAAACTCGAAATCTCCGACGAGCGACTATGCAGATACTGCCAACACGTTCAATCTCGGTGTAGTTGATCGGCAATGGAGTCACGCAATGCCACCATCTCATCCACCCCTACTCGAATCCCTCTAACATGGTCTCCCCTTGAGCTTTCATTACTCTGTCATGTTCTTCTCTGAAGGCCCGCCGGGTAAATGAAATGCTCGTCTTCATCACAAGCACAAAAATGAGTGTCTGAGTGGGATTGGTGTCTGCGAATATAATTATGTAAAGTAATTGTTGCTATCACAATGTCTCATTGCTTTGTCAAACTGTATGATGACATATCTCTAAGTATTTTCCACTTCTTCTTTCATACTCTGAATGAACGTTCTATGATGCTGCGCAAGGACGAGTGAGCCTAGTTGAATATTTCTTGGCGCCCTTGTATAGGCCTATTGCCCCTTCTAAAATCTGGTAAATGATACTGTGTACCTGAATTCGGTTTTAGAAAACTGCATTGTAGTGGATATCCGGCATCTACTACATAATATTTGCCTGCAAAATTATACATTGCAATCTACGTGTGAGTAATAACGATCATAACTAATAATCTTACAAATTTCTTTATAAAAGGGGTCTCAATAGGTAAAAGGCTCACCAGGTGGCGGATACGGGAAATTGTAACTGGCGTCTATAAGAGCACGCTGAAATATACGGCTATCATAAGTAGAACCCTCCCAACCTGCTAATGCGAAAGTGAAACACATGTTGAAATCACAAACTGCCATAACATTCTGTGTTGTTGTGTCATGCCGACCAATGTAGGAAGCTTGATGATCAGCAGGAACTCGAGCATCCACATGTGTTCCATCAATAGCTCCAATACCGTCTTTAAAGAACGGCATGTATCGAACATCATTGAGTATTGGGGGGGATATCATTGAAAAGGTGATCTACAGGGGTGATGACATCAGAAGATAACCTCTTAATAACAGTGATATCTTTTGCAAAAAATCTACTTATAGTTTCTGTGGAGTGTTGGAATCATTCGCCTGCAATTTGCATTGGTATATTATGACCTAAAATATGCAATGTAACTACAAGTAATCTTTTTGTAGAGTTCTCCTGGATCTTTGCAATCCATACTGTTGTGTGAGGAGTGTTAACAAATCTACAAATATAAGCTTCGACATTCTAAAAGAACTGAAAAATCTATGAGGGTGTCCATCGAGAAGTTCACCCACCTATCTAGACCATGTTTGACTTGATGTCATGCAAGGTATATTTGATAATCCACTGGCACCGAATAACTGAAAATCCACTGATGCTAGATATTGTTGCCCCATGAGTGCTCTATTACGGTAAAACCAGCCAGCTACTTGTTCCTGAGTCTCCTCATTAGAACTGTCAGTTCCATCCGAGAGAGACACTGTAAATCTGCGGGCATTTTAAAATTATACAATATATTAACAATAGATTATCAATTACCAACAAGCAGTGCAAACATATAATAAAACATGAAGTTTCACGATTACAACATAACGATCACATAAAACATAAAGTGCAATCACATAACATATAAAGTCCATCCGAGAATAAAACATAAACATAGTCACATAACAACTACTCCGATCATTTTCATAACGAGCTTGCAGCCATCTGAGTCGTCGATCCTTTTGAATGCTCATAAAGGTTTCTCAGTTATGTTTCTCTCTCAGAAACATGGTGCAGTAGTCATAGAAGTCATAGTTTGAATTAGACATGACCTCTGTCAAAGATTCAAGTTCTGCAATAGCATCAGGAATACTGTACAAGGATGAAGAAATCTGAATGTGAGGCGGCTCCGCCATGCAACGCCCAATAATGCGCAATGTTTCAGCTACCTCATCCATCGTCGAACTCCGGGCCCTCTTGTTTGCCATCTTACCTTTTCTCATCGGTTTTCTCCTTGCCTCAGCAAAATTTGGTAACTCATTCATGTTTTGCGTCTCTTCTCCATCAGACAAGTCATGTTCGTCAATTGATTCATGCTCAAAATTTCTAGAATTTGGAGCCCATGCAAGATGTCCAGTTGCTACAACCTAGCTAAACATCATATCCAGCTTCTCTTCTAACTCAGGGGATATATCAGAAAACTGAAACTTTCTTGCATTCGGATGAACCTGTCATTGAAATGAAAATGTATTAGCACAACAATATAGTAAAATGGCCAATCTTTAGAAAAAATACATACATTTAGGCGTTCTTTCCACCAATCTTCTGAAGCAGCAATAGTTTTGCGAATTGGATCCCAGCCCAAACCCGTTTCACGGCCCTTAAGCTCTCGTCATAACTTACAATCTTTGTTAAGTTGATCCCACTTGTTCTTCATTTGATTCGATCATACATCTTTCCCGTGCGAGCAAAGTAATTTGTTGTTAGGTTGACCCACCCATCCCTGCTAAAGTGTGTGGTTGGGCGATTATCCAACTCAATTTCTTTCAAGCACAAGTCACAAAAAATCAAAACATCGTTGGCCTCCCAATTTGCGCTAACACCACCTTCTTTATGTTTACCAATAATATATAAACTGTATATAAAGAGACATAAAACCAAATATAAATAATCACATACATGTCAACACTCATACACTTTAATAAATCAACACATACACATAAATAATCACATACACACACCACTCAACTACACACACACACACACACTCATACACATAAATACTCACATACACACTCACACATACAACAAAACATAAATAATCACATACAAAATCACATACACCGAATCACATATTCACATACACAAGCAACACACATACACACTCAACTACACATACACATCAACACACATACAACCAAACATAAATAATCACATACACATCAACACACAAACACACTCATACGCACTCAACTACACATACACATAGAAAATCACATACACATCAACACACACACACACACACACTCATCTACACATAAACATAAAAAATCACGTACACATCAACACACACACAAACCCACTCGCACTCAACTACACACACACACACTTATACACAAAAATAATCACATACACACACTCACCCATACAACCAAACATAAATAATCACATACACAATCACATACACCTAAACACATATTCACATACACAAGAAACACACATACACACTCAACTACACATACACATCAACACACATACAACCAAACATAAATAATCACAAACACATCAACACACACACACACACACACACACACACTCATACACACTCAACTACACATACACATAAAAAATCACATACAAATCAACACACACACACTCACACTCAACTACACACACACAATCATATACCCATAAGCCTACACAAATCTGCACAAACATATACAAAAAATCAACACATTCAGATCCACGCATTCCTCACTCACATATTCACACAATGCAAATCTCAATAATACCTTTGAGAGGGGAATAAAATATACCTCTAATGACTGCTGCTGCTGCAGATCAGAGATGAAGTGGTGTTTTTGGCTCTCTGTTAAATTGGGGATGAGGACTGCAGGGATCTGAGATCTCTGTAAAAAATAAAGAAGAAAAGCATTGTAAAAAATAGAGAAGAAAAGCATTGCAGGGATCTGAGATCTGAGAAATCTGTAAAAAAAATATACCTCTAATGACTATAGATCCCGAAAATTGTCTGCATAATTGAGCTTGTTTGCATGACAGGGAAGAGGCGAGTATGGTTTTACCTGCCGTCATCTATGTAGATCCCGGAAGAAGGAGGCTAGGGAATCTTGCAGCCGCGGATGCCGTCGGAGAAGACGAGCCCTAGATGTTGCGGAGAAGATGTTGCCTTGGATGTCATCGGGGATGCCAAATCTTTCACTAGAGCGAATCGCAGGATGATGTTGCCTTGGATGTCGATGGGAGAGACGTCGGACTGGAGCGAATCACAGGATGATCTTCCTCCTCCTCGCCAAAACGCGACAAACTGGAGTGAATCGGCGGGTTTGAGGACGCCAAATCTTTCACGCCGTAGGCTTTCACGCTCGATTCTAAAAGGAGGCGGAAAACCAAACAGAAAATGAGCTGGCGGTGCATTTTGATTAAACGCGCTGGCGTGAAACGTCAAACCAAATGAACCCTAAAGCAAAGCAATTTAAGGACATACCACAGAAAATGATTCTAACAACATTCCAACTTGGAAGAATCTAGTTTTTTTCATTAGTGAAAAAGGGAAAGAAAAATTTGATTATACAAATGTTGTTTCTACCACACAAAGTACTAAGTTGAATATGAAAAATAAAAGAAGAAGAAATTACGAAAAGACACCCATGGACATTCCTTCATAAAAAGGAATTCTGGGAAAATCTCTAGTGATAAAGAAGAATACACAGAATTTTACTCTTGATAACATTCAACGAACGTCGAATACTAATCGACGAACGACTGAATATACGTCGAAAACTAATCGATGAATGACTGAATATGCGTCGAAAACTAATCGATGCACGCCACAATATGAGTCAGATTCAATTCAACGCATAGCTGACAGAGAAGATTTTGTTTCTATAAATAGAATTAATCCATATTCAAACCAGCCTATTCCAATAAAAAGGAAAGGTGCATACAATATATTGAAATGCAATTATTGCCATAAGGCTGGACATTTTATGAAGGATTGTTGATACAATCAACCAACAATACCAAGTTTTGCTTCAAATTCTGAAAATTTGATTTATTGGTTAAATTCCTTCTATCAACAAAATTTCAAACCTTGGTCTCACTGTGTTCCCTAATAAATGAATAATTAACAAGAAAGTCCAAATTCAATTATAACTAAAACACTCATTACTGAACAATAGATATCTTAAAACTTATTAAGAATAACTCTGAAATTAATTAAATGTCAAAAAGGTTAATAATGAGATAAATCAACTAGATTGAATGTTGAGTCCTAACTCCAATTCTTCAAAACTTCAAAAACCTAAAAGCTATAATAAAATAAAAAATTGAATTTATTCATTCAAATATAATCTAAAATCTTATTGATTTGTTTCTCGGCGAACGTCGATATCCATTCGGCATTTGACAGTATAATGAGTCATTTCTAAAATAACTAATTAAATGTCATTTACACTTCATCTAAACAAGCCTAGTTAAATCTGAATAGACAAATCAAGAAAATATATATCACTACCTCTTCCTATAGAAGACGCATTTTTGTTCTCCAGTTATTCTTCTTTCTCTTGTGTTCCTGAAGCTACCAAAGTTTTTTTTTCACAATAAAATATGATGATGTCCAAAATCAATATGGGGTTCTGGGTTGATCTAGGATCTTTCAAAAAACATAGTGAGAAGTAACATAAGATTATTAAGCTCTTAAGAAATAATCATCTTGAGCATTTGATTTCCTTGACGGAAAGGTTATATAGAGAAGAGGTAATTCAATTATATATGAGCGTTATACTACAAGACATCTCGAGCATTACATCAATAGTATAAAATACCCAAAATCATCGTAGAAGCCTCAACTATCTCTCAGTTATTTGGTTTTCCAGAGCTCAATAGTCTGGTAGAGGTTAATGAAGCAGAGATGAAAGAAGCCCTTACCTTAATGGGATGTCATGGGAAGCAGGTAATTGATATAATTAAATCAGATTTGCCAGAAGAATTTGGATCTCACTGACGTGGTAGGATAGGTGATTATGTGCAAGATGGAGATACATAACACCATTAGTGAATATCAGTTGAAGCTTATGGTAGTCATCGTGATGGGGAAGGACTACGACTGGGGTAAGTTGAGAAGCTTAATAAAAAAGATAGGATTTGCAACAATCCACTTCAGTAGAATTCTGAGCATTATTTTATCTTGATCCTTTTCTCATTTGTTCATCTCGAATGGGGTGGACTTACCTATGAGAAAATGCTTCTCATATCCCCTCTCTTCAATGAGAAAGAGGAAATTCCTTCCTTCAAACCCCACTTCTACAATATTTTTACCGTCTTAGTCATCATCCTCAGAAGACAAAAATTCCCGAGGCTCCTCCACAAAACACAACATCCACTTCATCATCATATCCTTCTCTATCTAAATCACATCCAAATCCTAAAGATAATATTACTGGTTCTGATGAAAATTCATGTTTGCTGAAGGAAGTTTAAGACAAGATCAATGAACTATTTGAATTTGTTAATAACAAGTTCAATGATCTTCATAAACAAATTGATGATTTATCAACCTCGGTTCAGACTCATATTCAAAGGAATTCTTAACTTCATTGGTTAATGAAATCAAGAATGGGAGAATATCAGTGAGTCTGAAGGAGAGAGTCTTCTAGGAGGAAGGTCATGGAAGGAAGGGGACAAAAGACAAGTAAGAAGGTAAATCTCTCAAGAAAAAGTCTAAGGAAGGGACTGATACTTTCAGAAGGAGAAGAAGGTAAAAGGTATAACAAGATTTCCAGATTTCTAGGGGGGAGATATTTTGTCTTTTTGATAGATAGAATACGTTCTTGATGATTTTTTTGAATACCTTATGGATAATTTTATCTTTTGGACAATATTATTAAACTCTAATGAATGATATGGGTACTTATATATAGTATACCATCATGCTATCTAAATTTCTCTATTTGGTATTATAACATCATTATCTATCAACTTCTTCGAAACTAACAAATTCTAGAACAACTGTTACTCATCTAATACATCCTTTTAAAAATGGTATTTGCTATCTATGACTCTCTGGTGAATGTTAATGAAGAAGAGCTGAATTAATATAGTGTCTGATTGTATGAAGAAATGAAATAAAAAGTTATACAGAGGGGTACTTTTGTGAAGAGATTAAATGAATGTCATACTATGTAATTTTTCTTGTTTCTTTCTTCTCTTTCTTCTATGTAAAACCACTTATTAAAAATATTAAATATGCTAACCAAATAGGGAGAGATTATTGGGAAGAACCTCTTGATTTGGTATATCAAATTAATTAAGTGACCTATGAAATGTATAAAAAGACTATAAATGTAAAGTGTAAAGTAGGAAAGCTGTCAAAAATGAAGGCATGAAAGTCAAAGGAAAAATGCAGAATGAAAGCTCCGTACATAGATAAGTATTCAACGTACGTTGAAGAGCTAAGACATCTTACGTCGAGTTATCTAAAACTTAACAGATGAAGTCGACGTTTAGAATAAGAGAATTCAGTTTACACCAATTTCTTATATACTAAGAAATCGAAAAACGTCGAGATGTAATCGATGTTTTTATAAGCTTACGTCGAATTCTCCAGGATTTCAGTTAAATGTACTTGAGCTAATTGATGTTGTGATTGTAATTAAAATCTAGTTGTTGATGCTCCATTTAAAGAAAAAGAATACAATGTATTAGAGAAGAAAAGGAAAGCATTGAATCAGATGGTCTCCTCTATATACAAATGATTCAAACTGAGAAAGGTTAATCAATTGATTAAATGAATTGAAATTGAAAGATCATGTCTTCTTCTCTTCTCTCTAACAATCCAAGAAAGTCTCATCTTCTCTCTGAGTCTCGTTCTCCTTCCTCTTCTCTCTCGATTGGAAAAAAGGATATTATGTTGCAAGCCACGAGAATAGAAAAGAAGATTGTTGATTGTTGTTTTATCTTCTTCTCCTCAAGAACAATCAATCAAAGTCATATCAGTATCCATACAGATTATCAAATTCAAAAATTCTTTTGGAGCTTATTAAAGAAAGAATCTAATTGTGGAAAAGTCTACTACATCCATCCATTCAACAAAAGAGTTCTAAGAATCCCTCTTCAAAAGATTCAGTGATAGAGTAATATGAATCTCTCTTTAAAGGATCCAGTGATAAAGTTTTAAGAATTCCTCTTTAAAAGATTCAGCAATATTATGTCTAAAGAGGTTGATGATTTCAACGTACCTTTAATCGAAAAAATTGAGTCCAACAATTAGGTTCTTGATGAAGTTGGTAAGACTTGGAATACCACCTTGGTGAGGAAATATTTTGGTTCTATGATTCAACCATCCAATGTGGGTCACACTCCCTAGCCCATCAATGGAGGACTACACATAAATTTCAAGTGATTGTGCTTGTGAATGGGTTTTTTGTGTTCAGCTTTGAGAATGCCTCTGACCGAGAACGAGTTAAAATTGGTGGAGCTTTGGTAGTGGCAGGTCAGCTCCTCCCTTTGGATGACTAGAAACCCTTCTTTTATCTATCACCAGACTTTTTCCCTGTCATTGTTATCTGGATTAGACTGCCGAAATTGCCTATGGAGCTTTGGAATAGATCAACATTGATCCCTATTAATAGTGCCGCAAGAACTCTTATTTGGTTGTACATCATCACCGAGGGGGTGGAGCGCCAATCATTTACTCCCGTCTGCATTCACATTGATTTGAGCCAACCCCATGTGTCGGGTATCTCTATTGGGAAAGAGGGAGGGAAGAAGTTGGTGGAGTTTTGGTAGGTTCATTTATGAAAATATGCCACTCGTGTCCATCAATTGTGGGCACATGTTAGAATCTTGTGGTCAAGAAGTAGTCAAGAGATTAATCTCTCTGCCAACGTAATACGAACCTACAAGGTCACACATAAGAACATGCAAAAAAATGGAGTGTTTGATCATGTTGGTTTATGAAACCAAGTTATGAATGAGCATATATGATATGATGTACTGTATGAAAGGAAGGAAATCTCTTGAGAAGTACTCTAGAGAGAGTGGGGTGAATAGAGTAATTAAATTTTAAGGAGATTTTATTTTATTGTTTTCTCGGTTTCAAGCAATACCCTAATTATATCAAAATCACAACAATCTAAAGTAAATAAAAGTGCGGAAAAGAAAAGCACGGAGAAAAGAAAATCAACACAATTAACACAATAATTTATAGTAGTTTTCCAATTAATCTGGGTACGTCTACTCTTCTGCTCGCAAGCAGGATTCCACTATCTCAGTGTGGGGATTTTGATAAGGATCCCTTAGAACTAGGAGTTGTTAATATGGTCTCTCCAAATCAAATGAGCTTTTGATAAGGTCACTCTAACTGAGAGTTGTTGACAAGGTCTATCCAAAACCAATAGCTATTGATAAGGTCACTCTATAAAGGTGGGATTGTGATAAGGTCACTCTAACCAAGAGTTGTTGATAATATCTCTCCAAAACCAATTAAAATCTTTTATAGATATATTCAAAAACATTTCAGCAGGTTGGATGTTAGTTTCCACAATATGTCCTTCAACAACAAAATCTCCGAAGGAACTAGTTCATTGCAGTACGGTGTGGATTCATTCTAGAATGAGCAGCAGCTTCTTTGAGAGCAGAAGAGAAGTTTGATCCTCAAGATAAATGAGAATATTCTAATTATCCTCTGACGGTAGATAATTTCTTGATTGCTTGCTTACTTCAGTTGTTCTTCAGGAATGAAGAATATCCAAGAGAAGGAGAAGAGAGTATGAAGCACATTTAAATGATTCTTCTTCAATCTATATATGTGTCTCTATCTATTCTTCTGTATATTTGTCTAGAGAAAACTTCTTCTTTTTATGTCTACTGCTCGTCACTTTTCAAATTCCTAATTTTGGAAGATATTCAAAATCTTTCCCTTTGCCTTCTTCTAAATAATTAATGTTGATGGCTTCCTCAAATCAAGTTCCAAATATAAGAAAGTCAATTCTTCCTTGAAATAGGTTATAACGGATAGGAGATATCTTTTCTGATGATGATGTTCCTTTCTTGGAACCAACTATAATGGTCGAAAGATAACTTGCCTGATGGGGGCGAGAGAATCCTGGAAAAGTTTGCTCTTGACTTTGGATAGAATTCAACGCAACTCTGAGAAGTGGAGAAGAAGTCAGAGCAACTTGCATTTTTGAATGGATGTCACTTTGAGTTGTTGAGGGAAGAGAATTTAAGTATCTTTAAGAAGAAATCGACGTGACTCTGATTCATGTTGAAGTAGAGGTGAATTCATAGTGACTTTGAGAAGATGTGTCGCTTACTCTTGATGTTGTGTAGAATACTATTCGACGCTACTTTAAAAAGTCTTGTGACTTAGAAATTTTTTGCTAATGACTTTCTATCTTTCTAAGGACTCTAACCAACATAATTAGACAGTCTTTTCTATACATCATTAAGGCTTATCCTAAAATCACTTTAATCCTAATCTATTTTATCAAATCAGATGTTTTTCCCAACAATCTCCCATATTTGATAGAACATATTTCACAAGAAATCTAAGTGATTTTCAACAAATCTAGAAAGAAACATATGGTAATAAGAAAGTGATAAACACACACAATTCATTAAGCCATTCATATGTATAAAATGGGAGTAAATAAATAAAACAGGTAAGACTAAGTCATAAGAGTAATATATAAGTCTTTAGATCGATTGTACCATACATAGAGTCTATTCACGTTTCTTCAGAAATATCTGTAGAAGAGCAATGAGCTTGTTTTGAGTGGTCTTGATGTAATTGAAACACCAATCTTCGACTTGAGATGGATCATCCTCAATATCTCTTCTAACTACTGTGATCTTCCTGATTTCATCTTCAGCTGGAGGATAGATTTCCTTTAATGTAAATCCTTTCTGGATTACTATAGCTGTCATCTTCTTTATTGACTCAAGTTCCTGTCGTGGAGGAATGGGCTTTAGAAATTCAGGCACTTCAGCTGGAGAGAAGGTATTATACTAGCTTGAGTTGGAGCTTCATCAGGTTTTTTATAAGTTACATGCATTCTTCCAACAGTATAGCCTAGCCCTAGTTGGGGGGGGGGGGGGGTCTCATGGAGACCTCTGGAACTTGAGTTGTATGGTGAAGAGAAGTGTATAAATTTAGATCAAGCTTCTTTGATGAGATTTTGATAATACCCTTAGTAATGACAATGGTTCCTTCTGCTCTTTTATGTATAGACAAGTAACTTTTTCTTTAGTAGAAGTAAATTCTGTAGGTGACAGATATTCTTGTATGTCTTCAAGTAGAGGAAGCTCATTCCAGGTTTTGAGAGTGTTTAGTTCATCATTTAATGGAGAGCTCTCCATTGAACTAGGAATACCCAGCAAATTAGGAGTGATCCCCTCTAAGAAGTAGCATTGTCTTCATATATACTTGCAAAATCAGAATCATCATGCACTGAAGTTTCTTCAGACATTTTATCATATTCTTCTGAAGTGTATCCATATAACCTGCCCATATTGGACCTAGTGAGAGGACCATATTCAGGGGGAGAAGAAATCCCCTGCCCATCTTTTTCTCTTCCTTGATTTAGGAATAACAGTAGCTAAGGGAGGTATAGGAATATCAGAAGGAGGTACTAAATAATTCTTAGGAGCATCAGTTTCCTTCATAAGGATTATGGTAGTGGTTTCAGTAACCTCAATACCAGCAGCCTCGACATCAACAACTAACTCTTCTGTATCAAGAGTGTTCCCTAGTGTTTTATCTTTGTCAACCTTATAAATATCCTCATCAGACTCAGAGAAGCCCTCAATATTATCAAATTCTGAAAAACTTTCATCATTGTCAGTGTTGTTGGCCGCAGCTATGCCTTCAATTACTTTGCCAATAGCTTCACTGGCCTTCTATGTAATAACCTCTTCTTGAACATCCTTTAGAATCACCTGCTCAGGAGCAATCACTTCAGTAATAACATTCTCTAAACCAACTTCTGGAGTCACCTCAGAAGAAATAACATTTTCAGAAACAATTGTCTCAGAAGCAATGACATATAGAACAACATCTCCAACATGATCATTAGGAACAACATCTAGAATAATTTCATCAGTAGTAGCATCTGGAGCAACCTCTAGAGCAGCTTCAGCCTGAGAAGGCTCATCAGAATCAGCATTCCCAACCTGAACAAGATATTCAATATTTTGGTCATCATCTATATTCATTGGCTCACTCTCATATGCAGTTGAATCTCTAGCATAAGTACTAGGAGTTAAGGAGGGAGATGATGAAGAAGAATTTCCTAGAGGGATACTTCTATCATTGCAGTTCTCCCCCTTCTTTACATCTTGTAAAATGGATGTCAAGACAGATAGAGTGAGAGCAGGGTCACTCACAGATTGTTTAATAGAGGAAAAAGAAGACTTGATATCTGAGATCTCATGCTGGATATTGTCGATTTTTATGGAGAGGTTGGAGATAGTGGTAGAGAATTGAGAGAAGAAAGCTGCAAAGGCATATGCAACCTCATTGTGGATGATTGACTTAATGGTGATGGGTGGAGCTGAGATGGAGGAGGATAGCCTTTGATAAAATCCATGGATAGGAATTGATGGTGTGGATGGCGACGTGGGTATATGGAGTGTGAGTGGAGGTAATGTTGTAGAGGGAATTAAAATGGATGTATCAATATGTGGTGTATGTATTGGAGAAGAGACATGAATGTCTAGTGAGGGAATTTGTGGAGATGATGGAGGTGAGATGTAAGTAGAGAATGAAGGAGTAATCGACACTTATGGAGTGAGTAGTGGAACTGATTGTGAAGAGGAGGGAATAAAAGATGTAGTTAGAATTATTTAAATAGAGGTAGATGGGATGGTGGAGGTATTTGGAGATTGAGGTGGGGAAATTTCGTCCCGTTTAAGTGGACTGGATATAAGGGCCAAGGCTTTTGGGATGTGCATTGCCCATTTGTAGAACAATGTACTTGTCAATCTCTTTCCATGGGGAATGCGCACCCCTTTGCTTAGGCAGATTTCTGAATAGCAGTTCTTCAGAATATTAGTCATAATTCTATCATAGTCAATTTTTCCATTTTGAGCCTTATATTTGATTAGCCTTAGTAGGCATATCCCCCAATTAATCCATTTCTTCAAAACAAGGGTGCCTATCAAGTTCAGTTGGGTCCTTGGTATTGCAATGTCTACTGTTGATTTGCACATTATTACTTTTCCAACAATATTAGCCAAAAACTGACATTCCTCATCAAAGTTAATTTTCTTGATATTTATCGGCTTCTCCTTTGTGAACTGCATTCTTACTAGAGCATCATTAACTTCAATCTTAGTTAAATTTTCATCACCATCTCCGTCTGGAAGATTAAACGTCAAGCAGATTTCCATCTTGGAGGTAACTACAACAGTCCTATTGATTGTTCCCAAGATACTGTCATCATCTGGATGATGAATACTTCTATAAAATGATTGTAGCTCCTGTTCAAGTATCCCATCTCTGCTCAAGATTAATTTAGTGAGGCATTGTTCTTCGAACAGATTCAATATCATTTTAAACTTATCTTCAATTGTTTGAAAACCACTGAGATCGGTATTAGACCTGGAGTTGATTTTAGGTGGATCTATGTGTACCTGTAAAAGAGAAAATGAGAGCAGTGAGGAGAAAGATAAATGGAGGGAAACTGGAAGAAGATGAAGAGTTTGAAGGCGTAGAAGACGATAAAGAAGGTATCTTCTATTTAAAGTCAACATCTAAGACAAGGGCTAGTAATTAATGCGGCGTCAAGATTATTCGACGCAACTCCTTCAAACATTTCGACGTAATGTCGAATAGTTATGCTTAAAGTATATAAACTTACAGGGGGAACTTTTGATGGGTGCGTCGACGCTGATTTTGACACGGCGTTGAATAGTCATCCATAGACAAGAAAACTACTTTATTTGAAGGTTTTGGCTAGACTTTTCAATTCAGTTATTATAAGTGAGATTTCAACTTGCATCATCTAGCATTCCTAGACAATTTATGAAGTGTTTATGCTTAATCTCATCTAGGGGCTTGGTGAAGATGCCTTTCGCTCATCTGTATGGATATACTCTAAGGCAACTATGCATTTTCTATATTATCCCTAATGAAATGATGCCTAATCTTAATATGCTTAGTCCTGCTGTGAAGAACATGATTAGAGGCTATTGAGATTGCGCTAGAGCTGTCACAATAAATTATTGAATTTTCTATTTTAAAATTATAGTCTAGCAATTGATTTTGCATCCATAATAGTTGTGAGCTACAACTTCCAGCAGTTATGTACTCAGCTTCTGTTGTGGATATAGAAACAGTGGGTTGCTTCTTATTAAATCAAGAAATAAGACATGCTCCAAGGAATTGGCAAGTCCCTGAAGTATTTTTCCTGTCTAACCTACACCCAGCATAATCTGAGTTTGAATATCCAGATAATTCAAACCCTGATTCTACAGGATACCACATCCCTAATTCAGGTGTTCCCTTTAGATATCTTAGAATTCTTTTCACAGAAGTCAGATGTGACTCCTTAGGTTTAATTTGAAATCTAGCACAAACACATATAACAAACATGATGTCTGGTCTACTGGTTGTTAGATAAAGAAGGGAACCAATTATTGATCTGTAGAATTTTTGATCCACAGCTTTTCCTTTCTCATCCTTATCTATGCCAACATTTGTAGCTATGAGAGTTTTCATAGTGGAGGCATTCTCCATATATTTTTTTTTATAAGTTCTTTGGTATATTTTGACTGAGAAATGAAAATGACTTCACTATATTGCTTTACCTAGAGACCAAGGAAGTAAGAGAGCTCTCCCATGCTACTCATTTCAAACTTTGATTGCATGAGTTTAACAAACCTCTTACATAATTTGCTATCAGTAGATCCAAATATTATGTCATCTACATAAATTTGTACTAGCAGTAGTTTACCCTTATTATGTTCTAGTGAATACAGTTTTATCTATCTTTCCTCTTTCAAAGGAGTTTTCAAGAAGGAAGATAGAAAGGGTCTCATACCAAGCTTTATGTTCTTGCTTGAGACCATACAATGCTTTATTTAATTTAAATACATAAGAAGGTGAGTTAGGATTGATAAATCCTGGGGGTTGTTCTGCATATACTTCCTCTTGTAGAACACCATTTAGGAATGCACTCTTGATAACCATTTGATAAACTTTAAATTTGTTGTGTGCTACAAAGGCTAGAACTATCCTTATTGCTTCAATCCTTACAACAGGTGTAAAGTTCTGGTCATAGTTTATCCCTTCTTCTTGTATGTATCCTTGAGCAACCAGCCTTGCCTTATTTCTTTTACAACACCATGTGCATCTAACTTATTCCTGAACACCTATTTGGTTCTGTTGGGAAAAATATCCTCTTAATTTATCTTACAAATTACATAAAAGTGATTTCATCCTCTAAGATTTATTACACATGTTATATAGTGAGGGTAATATGGTATTTAAATGTCCTAGGATGACATACTCATAAAAGAGTGTCAAAGTCTAGTCAAAAGGAGTGCAAAATCTAGTTAAGTTAATTCCGCGTCGAAAAGAAGTCGACGCAGCTTCGTTTGAAAGTCGAAGTAACTTCAAAAGAAGTAAAGATAACTCAAATTAGCATTTGATGCATCATTGGAAGTCGACGCAATATCGAATTATATTCAATGCAGAAGCCAGAGTCAGTCGACGCATCATTGGAAGTCGACGCAACTTCGAATTGTATTCGACACAAAAGTCAGAGTTTTAAAGTCTACATCTTCATCTCGATGGATACGTTGATAAGGAATCGACGCAACGTCGATAGCAGAGTTCAACTCAAAGCTGGGGAAGATTTTGAAGCTGCTTCTAGTAGAACTCAGAGGTGCGTCGATAAGAAGTCAGAAGCTATTCGATGCAATGTCGAATACAGTAACAGTTTTGTAAAACTTCCTGGAAAAGATTCTGATGCTTACTCAGAATTTATATATGGAAGATATTTGAATCATAATGGAACACACATAAACAAGAAGAGAAAGAATAATTCTAGAGATTCAATAATGATGAAATTGGAAATTATACAAAGAATTTTGATGGGCTATCAACACAAATAGAAAGAGAGCAATAATTTCTCTTGGACATTCCAACTAGGGAAAGATCAGAAGAGGAAAGTCATTCATCTCCATTTTGACAGAAGAATAATACATACAGAATTCAAAAGAAATGAGATAATACAATAATTATTCTTCTTCTCCTGCTCTCTCTCCTACAATATACACGATAGATCTCTGTACAGTAAATTCTCACATAGAAGGCTTCTTCTTCTTCCTCACTCTCTCTGAAAGAAGCATACAAAATATACAGAGATCAACAACTGGATCAGGGCTATCATAATCCTTACATCTTCCTCAAGCAAGGATTCATTCTCTGAAGAAGGATTCAGAAAAAACTTAGTGCCTGCAATCATCATTGATCACTGAAAGTGGATTCATTTCAGAATAAAAATCTTCATCTTCTTCTTACTCCATTTCTTATTTTCTGTAAATTGAGTAAAGAGTCCTAAGAATCCCTCTTCAAATGATTCATCCTGGTTCAAGATTTCCTTAACAAAAGTTCTAGTTTGGTTCAAGATCTCCTTATCAAAAGATCTAGTTTGGTTCTAAAAGTCTCCTTAACAAAAGTCTTAGTTCCTGGTTCTAAGAGTCTCCTTATCAAAAGACGCAGACACTGTGATAATGTATTTGCACCAATGTGGTAGAAGAGTGGAGTACTCAGATTTTGGGGAACCACTATAGCTTTTATCTCCTTTGTGTTGTGATAATTTTTTGTGATGTCTCTTAGTTAGTTTTATTATTCTGTGATTAATTTATTCTGGTTGAAATTCTGGATGCTCGGTAATTAAAACAGTTATTTTTCTATGCACATTTTATTGAAAAGTTTTAAATCTCTATTCACCCCCTCTAGAGAATACTAAGGGGAGTCACTGTGCAATTTCTAGTTCCAATAGCTGGGTAGTTCTTTGGTCCAGGAACAAGTGTCCATACTTGGCTTATTTCAAATTGTGCAAGTTCTTCTTGCATGACCATGATCTAGTGAGGATCATTGTTGGCTTCTTCAAATTTTGTTGGTTCTAGCTGAGATAAGAATCATTGGAGAACCAATCCACTTGAAAATTACCTTCTTGTTTGAACTCCAGTTTTTATGTCACCAGTGAATTGAGAAAGATGATGATTCCTCAATGTCATTATCTCTATATAGAGATGGGTGCATCAACTTGCATTTCTTCTTGCTGAAGCTCCTGAAATTCTGGCAGATTTTATTCAGCAGCAGTGGTCTGAGTTTGCTGAAGTGAACAATCCATTGTTTAGACTAATTATTCTTCACTACCTTCATCCCTGTGTTGGTTGTTATCCTTTTGCAATTCAACATTAGCATGAAGAATTGAAGAGTCTTGAGATTCTTCATTTACATTCAATTCTCTGAATTTGGTGGACAATTTTTCTTCCTGCAATGTACTAGAAGATAGGTTTTTCCCTGTATTCAACATGTTAGTCTCATCAAAAATAATATGCATGGATCCTTCTATCCTTGTGGACTTTTTATTCTAGCATATATATGCTTTGCTTGATGATGAGCATCCCAATAATATACCATCATCAACTTTCTTATCAAACTTTCCTAGATGTAATTTACCATTGTTATGAATGTAGCAAGTACTTCTAAAATTTTTAAAGTATGAGATGTTTGGTGCCTTGCCTTTTAACAGTTCGTAAGGAGTATTATTCTTGTTCTTATGAATGAGACTTCTATTAAGAACAAAATTAGTTGAACCTCGGTCCAAACTTAGGCAAATTAGCCTTAGCTAGTAATATTCTACTTGCTTTACTATGGTTCTATTCTTCTTTTCAGGTTACCCATTTTGTTGAGGAGTTCTAGGAGAAGAGAAGTTATGCCTGATTCCTTCGTTCTCACAGACCTCACACATCCTATGAGATTGAAACTCAGTGTCATGATCACTTTGATCATAGAAACTGAAGTGTTCAGTTCATTTTGGATCTATTTTAAGTATCTTGAGAGAATCTTGAAGGTGTCAGACTTATTTCTCATGAATAACACCCAAGAGAATCTAGAAAAGTCATCCACAATTACAGGAGTATAAGACTTGCCTCCTAAGCTGTGAATAACAATATGACCAAACAAGTCCATGTGGAGCAGATATAGGATTCTTGGGGAATTATTTTTGGAAACACTTAAAATGAGGTTTTTATTTGTTTGCCTAGTTGGCATGCTCTACAATGTCTCTCCTTTGTGTATTTACCTATGGGATGGCCTCTCACAAGATTGTGCTTATAGATCTTAGAGAAGGTCTTAAGATTCAAGTGACCTAATGTAACATCCCCCAAACAGCTAGACCCCCCAGGTGAATTTGTCGTGACAAGGTCATGACAAAGCCCTGGTAGTGTAGAAATCCCTTTAACTTAGGCAAAATTAGGGTCGAAAGCGCCTTGGTCTGCAAATAGTAAATTGCAGATACCCTACCTAGGGTTTGACCTAGGGGCCTTAACTTGACCCAGTGACCCCACCACAACATCCCTAGACCATTTAGGAGCTCAGGGGGACATTCAGAATCCATTGGGGCCAGTCAAACAGGTCAAGTTGACCAAAGTCAACCCTAACCCTAATTAGGTCAAAAGGGTCATTTTCCCACTAATTGACCTAACTGACCATCACCATGTGGACTTGACTTCACTTCTAGGCCTAAAACATCATAGGAGGCCTAGTAGACCAAAAAGCCCCACCCTAGGGCCTCCACAAGGCCAAATGACCAAAATACTCCTGTAGACTAGATCCGCCGTCACTTGCTTTTGTTTTTACCCCTTGAATGTCCTCCGCTTCCTCCTCTCCATACGGTGCCTAGGAGTCATTGGGGGAGGGGTGGGGAATTGGCTGAGTCTAGTTTGACTGACATTCGGTGGACCATATCATTTTAGGGGTTCGAGGAGATGCGGCAACACCAGAGACCGGTGCAGACGGAGGCGGGACAATGCAGTACAGGAGCTCAGGATTCAGGTCCAGTGAGTGATTAGGAGTTAGCTTCCGCGAGTGATATTGTAGTGAGGATATGATGTACAGGGCATGAGCCCTTATTTATTGTACCTTTGTAATCTTTTATTCAGTTATTATCTTGTGGACATTCAAATATATATATATAGCATGTGATTGTGGACTTGAGCTTCTTATTTATTTATGTGTACCTTCTTCTTCGTGATCGAATTGGCCGGCAGGATCGGCGTTTTGTAGTGGCGACCTTCCCAAGCGAAGGTGTCACCGCAAAGCGGCGGTTCTGGGCCTAAGACCCGGTGTCTGAAAAGAAAAAAAAATGGGGTCTTACAAGTGGTATCAGAGGAAACCTCGATCCGAAGAAAAGAAGTCCACAAACCCTGGGCCACCCCGCGCGAGCTTAGTTTGAGGACAAACTAGCAGCAGAAGCAGTGGTGTGCCCGTATGGGAATCACATTGAAAAAGTCCGCTTTTAGCTGAATCTTCTTAGTTAGTTTCCCTTACGAGTGTCAAGTTTTCTCTTGTAGCCTACGGCGAACCCTGCCCCCAGCAGGGAATACCTCCGGCTGCAAAGATCTCTTTAGATAGTCCTTTAGTCAATGAGTTAGACTCAACCCCAGTAGGACACGTAACTTACTTTGACAATTTATACCATGACCTAGTCTGAAATAGACCGTAAGTATAACTTTTGGTGAGGGTACGAGGATACCCAAAAGAGGCCAGAGAAAGAAAGATAGACACCTAAGTAGAATGGTATGAGACTCATAAACTCAATCCTCGTATATGTGTCATGGCTACATTAAGACAACCACCACGACAAACACCGAGGGTCGGATGAGAATTGAAGTGCAGAAGAGACCAGTTTGAAATTGGGTGACATGTTGACCCTGATAAGGTGGTAGTAGAGGATACCTAGAAGAGTCTAAGGTGTGGAGTATACCAATGAGCCTCAAGATAGAACCCTAAGTCTAAGGATTTGCGCCCTAAGAATTGTTTGCATACTTGGGACGAATATAACTTGGTGATATTGAAGATACTCAGCCCAAAATAGATAGTGACTTATCTTTTGTTTATTGGGGCTTATCTTTTGTTTATTGGGGCTTATCTTTTGTATATTGGGGCTTGTCTTTTGTTAATTGGGGCGTACCTTTTGTTTATTGGGCAAATTAATGACGGACTTGGATTTCCCTTAGACTTAAGTTAGAAATTTTTGTGTCATGAACACTATGATTTTGAAGTCGATCTTACTCAATGTTACTTGGAAGAAGATGAGATGGTGTAACAGTATGCTCAGAATAATGATCTGAAGTATTACTAGGACAATGGATAAACATCGTTGATCAAATAACAACTTGACCTTAGTTGAATCATCGGAAATGTAAAGTCGTCAGGATTAATCACTCAGAAATCTTAGGCGATAACTTATTGGATTTAGAATATAGTGTTTGAGTTTTCTATGACAGAAATGACCTAAGGTTATCTTACTTTTGACCATTCGAAAGTGATCGAGATTAGCATATGTGAAAGTGATAGGAATTTGGTGAAATAAACGTGAAGATACTTTCTTGATGAAATTAACTTGTGAAGAACCTTAGGGTTTCAAAAGATTTTACCCGTATACCTTATGAATCAAACTCCATGTAGAAAATGATCGGGAGTCATCTTACCATTATGATTGGTTAGCATATACTCGTAAAGGTTCACAAGTGCACCCCCATTAAAATTTAAGGATGATTGGGACGCTAGACGATTTGATTAGTTCCATCAATAGTAAGAACTGGAAAAGTTGTAGAGTAGAGATGGTTGATTACTCAGATGTACCTGAAGGAGTAAGAATTTGAACGTGTGAAAGAAAACTTTAGAGGCATAAGAATCTGCCCAGGTTAGAGTGGAAGTTCGAGGATATAATTATGGATTTCATACACAGGTTACACATCCCCACTCCGGGCACAAGTCTATTTGTAACATCGAGGATAGATCGACCAAGGTAGCTAGGTCACCCCGGTCAGGATAAATGATACGACGGTGCGAGTCTTGCAGCGCAAGAAGGTTCCATAGATAAAGTCAGGTGGTAAAATTATGGTCAGGAGGAGCACACCTTGGGGCCACTAGAGCTAGTGTGGCAGAGATAGTCGGTGCTCTTCGAGCCAGGAATAGCTTCCATTCTTAGGGGATGTTACGTTCAAGCACTTGCGGTAGAAGCCTCGCAGACCTAACCTGAATTTCGGGGACGAAATTATTTTTTTTGTTTATTGGGATTTGTAACATCCCCCAAACAGCTAGACCCCCCAGGTGAATTTATCGTGACAAGGTCATGACAAAGCCCTGGTAGTGTAGAAATCCCTTTAACTTAGGCAAAATTAGGGTCGAAAGTGCCTTGGTCTGCAAATAGTAAATTGCTGATACCCTACCTAGGGTTTGACCTAGGGGCCTTAACTTGACCCAGTGACCCCACCACAACATCCCTAGACCATTTAGGAGCTCAGGGGGACATTCAGAATCCATTGGGGCTAGTCAAACAGGTCAAGTTGACCAAAGTCAACCCTAACCCTAATTAGGTCAAAAGGGTCATTTTCCCACTAATTGACCTAACTGACCATCACCATGTGGACTTGACTTCACTTCTAGGCCTAAAACATCATAGGAGGCCTAGTAGACCAAAAAGCCCCACCCTAGGGCCTCCACAAGGCCAAATGACCAAAATACTCCTGTAGATTAGATCCGTCGTCACCTGCTTTTGTTTTTACCCCTTGAATGTCCTCCGCTTCCTCCTCTCCATACGGTGCCTAGGAGCCATTGGGGGAGGGGTGGGGAATTGGCTGAGTCTAGTTTGACTGACGGTCGGTGGACCATATCATTTTAGGGGTTCGGGGAGATGCGGCAACACCAGAGACCGGTGCAGACGGAGGCGGGACAATGCAGTACAGGAGCTCAGGATTCAGGTCCAGTGAGTGATTAGGAGTTAGCTTCCGCGAGTGATCTTGTAGTGAGGATATGATGTACAGGGCATGAGCCCTTATTTATTGTACCTTTGTAATCTTTTATTCAGTTATTATCTTGTGGACATTCAAATATATATATATAGCATGTGATTGTGGACTTGAGCTTCTTATTTGTTCATGTGTACCTTCTTCTTCGTGATCGAATTGGCCGGCAGGATCAGCGTTTTGTAGTGGTGACCTTCCCGAGCGAAGGTGTCACCGCAAAGCGGCGGTTCTGGGCCTAAGTCCCGGTGTCTGAAAAGAAAAAAAATGGGGTCTTACACCCAATCTCTTATGCCATAATTAACTATTGCTAGCATTAATATTAAATAAACATATTTCAGTATTGACCGAAGAGAAATTTACTAAGTAAATGTTACCTTTCCTAGTTCTCTTAAGACTTATATTACCTGAATTATTTCACACAATCTGGTATTCACTTTGAGTGAAGATCACTTTGTATCTTCCATCACACAATTGACTGATGTTGATCAAATTGTGATTGAACCCTTCTACATAAGCTACCTTTTAAAATGTTATATATCCTACTCTAATCTTCCCATATCCTTTGTTCTGATCACATTTAGAGTCACCAAAGATAACATTAGGGCCTATCTTTTCTTTGAATTCTTCCAACAATCTAATGTCCCCAGTCATATTTGATGTTGAAGGAACATCTTCGGATAAAGGAATTTGGGATTTGCCATTTGTCTTAATAAAATTCATTGGGTTTATCCAGGCAGGTGTGTTGGAGGTGCCCTGAGCAGCTAAGGCATTGGCACCCAAGCCCAAATGTTTGAATCTCATATTGAGATTTTCAGTTATATCCTTAAGCTTGATGTTGCTGCCATTGAGGCAATCCTCAAATTCTTTTACCTTTCTACGACACTCCTAAAGGTTGGCATTCTCTGCCTTCAAGGCAACTATAAATTTATTTAGGGTGATTATTTCACCTCTTAATTTATAATTTTCTGATTTAGACATATCTTGGTTTAGAGCATTATTCTCTTTCTTTACAGATTTAATCTCTTTCTCATCATTTTCTAGTTCAAGGCATACTTCTTTGAAGAATAGTTTAAACTCATTTGAACTCTAATCAACTTCATCAACTAAAATTACCTCTTCTTCCTCTTGAGGAAGTTCTATATCAGAATCTTCTAAGACCATGAGGGCCATCATCCTAGCTCCTTCTTCTTCTTCATCTTCTGAGCTTGACGAGTTGTCTTCTTCAGAATTGCTACAGGCTTCAGCCATGAAACTTCTTCCTTTCTTCACATGTTTCTTCTTAGGATCATAACCTTTCTTTTTATCCTTTCCCTTTATGCAGCCCTTTGCATTCTCTGGACATTCTGGGGCAATGTGTTCATCTTTCCTGCAGGTGTAGTAAATAATTTCTTTAGTTGGTGTTTTGTCAAACCTAGGTTTTTAGTGCTCCATTTCTCTTCTTCTCAAACCTACAGCTTTAACCCATTTTTTGAATTTCCTGGACATGAAGCTCATGACCTCATCATCCGTTGATGAGCCTTCTTCTTCTTCTTCTTCTTCTTCTTCTGATTTTAGAGTGATTGATTTATCCTTGAATGGAGGAGTCTTCACTTTCATAGTTTCTTCTGCTCTTATTTTTAGTAATACCTTATATGATTTGAGCATGTCCAAGAGAGCATCAGTGGTGATCTCATTTTGACATTGAGCTTCTTTTATAGCCCATAATATACTGTCCCATGAACTAGGTAGGCACATCATCAACTTATCATTGAACTCAGTAACTGAGATCTCCTTATCTATGCATTTTAGTTCACTTACTATAATGATACATCTGGTGTACATATCAACTATAGTTTCATCAGCTCCTTTCTTAAAGTTTTCATATTGCAAGATGAGAGAGTATCTCTTATCTCTCTTTTCATCAGAGGATCCCTCTACCATTTTTGTGAGGGAATCCCATATAGACTTAGCAGATTAACAATCTACAACCTTCTGAGAGATGTTATCAGATATTATGGTGACAAGGTTCATAGCTTTGGCATTGTTGGATCTATCCTTTTTGTCATTCTCTGACCACTCTGCCTTAGGGACATGCACAATCCTTCCATCAGTATCTATCCTAGATGGAATTACAAAACCTGTCAAGATAGAGTCAAATATTTCTTCATCAATAGAGTTAATATATAATTTAATTCTAGACTTCCATAAAGAAAATTTATTTATATTGTATATATGGGGTCTTGTGGTTGCATATTCTCTGGCTTTTGATGTGCTCATATTCGTGATATAAACTTTTCTCAAGTGATTAGTTATCAAAGGATTTTGTTAATCAAGATGTTAGCCTTTTCTGATTATCTGACTCTGATACCAATTGAAAAAGAAGGAAATCTCTTGAGAAGTACTATAGAGAGGGGTGAATAGAGTCATTAAATTTTAAGTAGATTTTGTTTTGTTGTTTTCTCAATTTCAAGCAATACCCTGATTATATCAAAATCATAGCAATCTAAAGTAAATAAAAGTGTGGAAATGAAAAGCACAGAGAACATGCACTCAACACAGGCGACATATGAATTTATAGTAGTTCCCCAATTAATCTGGGTACATCTTCTCATTTGCTCACAAGAAGGATTCCATTATCTCAGTGTGGGGATTTCGATAAGGATCCCTTAGAATCAGGAGTTGTTGATAATGTCTCTCCAAACTAAATGAGCTTTTGATAAGGTCACTATAACCGGGAGTTATTGACATGTTCTCTCCAAAACCAAGAACTTTTAATAAGGTAACTCTAACTGGGTGTGCTTTTGATAAGGTCACTCTAACCAAGAGGTTTTGATAAGGAATCTCCAAAATCAACTGGAATCTTTTAAAGAGAGATTCAAAAAACTCTTTCAGCAGGTTGTATGTTAGTTTCCACAGTATGTCCTTCGGCAACAAAATCTCTGAAAGAATTGGTTCATTGCAGCACAGTGTGGATTCAGTTTAGAATGAGCATCAACTTCCTTAAGAGGAGAAGAGAAGTTTGATCATCAACATAAGTGAGAATATTCTAATTATCCTCTGAGTGTAGAGAATTTCTTGCTTGCTTCACTTGTTATTCAGGAATGAGAATAGAAGAATATCCAAGAGAAGGAGAAGAGAGTGTGTAAAGCACTATTGAATGATTCTTCTTCATTCAATATATGTATCACTATCTATTCTTCTATATATTTTTCTAGAGAAAGCTTCTTCTTTTTATGTCTCCAACTCATCACTTTTCAAATTCCCAGTTTTGGAAGAAATTCAAAAAATTTCCCTTTGTCTTCTTCTGAATAATTAATGTTGACGACTTCCTCAAATCAAATTCCAAAAATGAAAAAATCAATTCTTCCTTGAAACAAGTTATAACGGATAGGATATATCTTTTCTAATGATGATGTTCCTTTCTTGGAACCAGCTGTAACAATCAGAAGATAACTTGCATGATGGGGCTGAGAGAATCCTGAAAAAGTTTGTTCTTAACTTTGGATAGAACTCAACGCAGCTCTGAGAAGTGGAGAAGAAGTCGGAGCAACTTGGATTTCTAAATGGCTATCACTTTGAGTTGCTGAGGGAAGAGAAATCTAAGTAACTTTGAGAAGAAAACAACGTGAGTGTGATTCATGTTGAAGTAGAGGAAAATTTAGAGTGACTTTGAGAAGATGTGTCGCTTACTCTTGTTGTTGCATAAAATACTATTCGATGCTACTTTGAAAAGTCTTGTGACTTAGAAAAAATCTGCTTATGACTTTCTATCTTTCTAAGGACTCTAACCAACGGAATTAGACATAGCCTTTTTTATACATCATTAAAGCTTATCCAAAAATCACTTTAGCCCTAATCTATTTTATCAAATCAGAGGTTTTTTCCAACATGGTATTTTAGTCTCATGGCCTGAGGCACACACCTATATTCCAATGTTGTGTGTGCTTAAAATGGCGGTATAACGACTGGCAGCACTTCTAGACCAAAAGGTGTGATTTTCGCAGGCACACGCCCATGTGCCAAGGGCTTGCGTGCGGTTTTTCTTTCTAGAGTCATGAGGAGGCGTGTCTACATGAACTGACACGACTCTTGGGACACATGCCTGAGGCACATGCCCATGTGCCAAGGGCATGTTCACCACAAATTCTTGTACGGATTCATGCCTATAAAGAGGACAACTTATCATGAAGAACGAATGTCATTCTTGGAGTTCTTCATACCGTAAACACCACCAAGAACACATCTCTACAAAATCGGAACTAGCATTTTGGAGGAGAGAAAACATGATCATCTTCCAGCCCCAAGTTTGTTGGACAAACTGCGTGGTGTTTCTGACGTTCGTGTGGATACCTCTAGAGACGCGAATATTATTCTGCATTTGGACTAAAACGCCAGTTATTCTTCTCGAAATCTGATTTTGACGCATGCATTTACTTCTTTCTTGATTTAGTGTGTTTCACATGGATCTTGTTGAGGTTTTCATATATTTTTGTTGTACATTTGATGCCCTTGAAACCCAATAGTGGTATTAGAGCAGACTGTGAAACCACTCTTTCAGAAATTATTTCCCCCTTTTCGCAGTAACCGTCTATCTATGTATAGATTTGTTCACAGTTACGTACACAGATAGTGAGCATGTCTACTATTTATAGGAAGATGGATTTGAAATATTTGTTAGTGTAAATCTAATGGTTTAGAATGGTTCTGAAACATCAAATTTAGTCCTAGAACATCGAATGTTGATGAATTTTCTATGAGAAAATGGTGGTGATTTTCAAAAATTGGTCGGGGCTTTGACCCTTGACCACCGCCAGGGGCGCTGCCCCTTGGTCCCCGGTAGGGCCTCTGCCCCTAAGACCCTGCCATGGGCGCAGCCCATGGAACCCCGTCAGGAGTGCCTTAAATTTTGATTTGATTGTTTGTATATTTGTGATGTATCTGCAATGTGAATGGTGTAAATTTTTATTGTCTTATTTAAATGGTTTAAATGGGCACTTGATTAAGCGTTAATCATGTACAATATATTTAAATGGTTTAAATGAAAGTATGATTAAATGTTAATCGTCTATTTTGTTTAAAAGGTTTAACTGTATGCACGATTAAATGTTAATCGTATTTTATAAAAATTCCTTAAAAGAATATTAAGTTTTCAGATGCCTTTCAATGGATGACACTCTTCCTTCCATGATCGATGAAGTGTGGGCTTGCCAATGCAAGATGCACCAATCTATCTTGGTGGGGTGCGAGCGAATATTTATGATATCCCGTTGTCGATATAGGGTCTAACTTAACTAGGTGACCTCAATGGTTGAGTGCCTAGATGTATATGGTTGGCATGAACCATAAGATATTTGTGAATAATAATTATTAACCAATCATACAAGAGTTGTATGATGATGTAATTTACAACAATTTTCTACCTAAATAGCCACGGTTGTGGGTGATCTGCCAAATCTGACCCATGATTTGGGTGAAATACGAATCTTGTCTCACTAGATTGACGCTCGCTTAAACTATCTGAATTAATATTGAGGGTTATTAATTTGATGAAAAAAGTGAGAGTATTTTAACAAAATACTTATTAAAATAAAAAAAAATATTTACTAAAATAAAATTTGCATACTCTTATAGATTATCCATTTCCAAGTAATACACATCACGCTTTGTCCCTATGATCGGTCCTTGAGAAGGACAAACTCAATGGGATAAACTTTCTGGACATGTACAGGAGTTTGAGGATTGTCCTCAAACAAGAGTATAAGCTCTATGTCTTAGAGAAAGACCCCTTGAATATCCACTTGGATCTGCCTCTCATGCAGATAAATATGCTTATAAGAAGTATCAAGATGACTCCATGGATGTTGAATGCCTCATGCTCGCATCCATGAACTCTGAGCTTCAGAAGCAACATGAGAGCATGTGTGGTTATGTGATAGTCAAACACCTCAAGAAAATGTTTCAGGGGTAGGCTCGACAGGAGAGGAATGATTTGTCAATGGGATTGTTTCTATGTAAGATGGGAACTCGTGACCCAGTGGGAACTCATGCACTCAAAATGATTGGATATATAGAAAACCTACAACGATTGGGTTTTCCTATGTGTCAAGAGTAGGCCACTGGCTTGATCCTGTAATCATTGTCAAACAGTTAGGAGCAATTTGTCTTGAATTGCAATATGAATGAAATTGACAAATCGCTACCCATGCTCCTAGGCATGTTGAGAACTGTTGAAATCAATATGAAGAAGACCAAGCCTACTAACCCCATATTGATGATGCATAAAAGTAATGATAAGGCTAAGGGATTTAAGAAGGCTAAGATTGGATCTAAGTATAACTCTTATCCCACATCTTCTACACTGAAAAAGGAAAGGACTTGCTAAGGATGCAAATTGCAACCATTGTGGAAATGCAGGGCATTGGAGGAGGAATTTTCCTATTTACATTGAAGATATGATAAAAGAAGAAAGTAAGTTTGACTACCACTTCAGGTATCTTTATTGTAGAAGTCAATATTTCTACTTCTTCATCTTGGGTATTGGAAACCGGACGTGGTTCACACATTTGTGTAAATGTGCAGGAACTGAGAAGGAGAAGAATGTTGGTTAATCACGAGGTAGGCCTACGAGTTGGAAATGGAGTAAGAGTTGTTGTTGTTGTTGTAGGGACTTATCATCTATCTTTAGCCATTGGGCTTGTAATAGAGTTAAAGAACTGCTATTATGTACACGTTATTAACAAAAATATTATATCAATTTCTTGTTTGGACATGAAAGGATTTTCATTCATTATTAAGAACAATTATTACTCAATGTACTTGAATGATATATATTTTGGAATGGAAAATGTTTAAATGTCTTTATGTTTTGAACCTAAACCAGCTCATCTATAATATTAATGATACCAAAATATTAAAAATAAATGACTTTAATCCTATGTACCATTGACATTGTCGTTTGAGCCATATAAATGAGAAATGCATCTCCAAACTCCATAAAGATGGACTGTTGGATTCATTTTATTATGAATCATATGGGAGATATGAATCTTATTTGATAAGAAAAATGACTAAAGCCCCTTTCACTGGTCATACCTAGAGGGCAGATGATCTTTTGGGTATAATACATAGTGATGTATGTGGATGCAGGTTTTATGGCTAGAGGTGAGTTTTACTACTCCATTACATTTAGTATTGATTTCAATAGATATAGATATGTGCATCTTATGAAGTACAAATCCAAATCACTATGATCGGATCGAGGTGGTGAATACTTGAGTCAGGAGTTTCAAGACTATCTTAGAGAGCATGATATTGTATCACAATTCACTTCACCTAGGACACCACAACATAATGTGTTTCTGAGAGGAGAAATTATACCTTGTTATACATTGTGCAATCTATGATGAGTCATGCAGTTATGCCTATTTCCTTTTGGGGATACACTATAGAGACAGTTGCTCTTACACTAAACCGTGTTCCTACTAAAATGGTTCAAAAGACACTATATGAGATATGGACTGGGAAACGTCCTAGTATGTATTTCATAAAGATTTGAGGTTGTGAGACATACGTACGACAAACTTGATGCCAAATCTGACAACTATTATCTTGTAGGGTATCCTAAGGAAACTAAATGATACCATTTCTATACAAACTCTGAGGACAAAGTGTTTGTCACAAGGAGTAGTATTTTTCAAGTGAAGGAGTTCATATATTGATAGACCACTAAGATAGAACTTGAAGAAGTTCAAGAACCATAAGCAATGAATGAATCTGAGATGAAACCTAAGAAAGGACTACAAATTATTGTATATAGAAATCCTACTCAAGAAAGACAAGTCCAACGTAGATCTGATAAACCACAATTTTAGCATGAGAGATATGGATTTCTCATGACTCAAATTGGCAATGTGTTGCTAATGGATCATGATGATGAGTTTTCAACCTATCAAGATGCTATAAGTGGACCAGACTCTGAGAAATGGCTTGAGGCCAAGAAATCTGAAATGCACTCTATGTATATAAATCATGTTTGGACCTTGGTGGAACCGCCTGAAATGGTACAACCCATTGGTTGCATGTGAGTTTTCAAGAAGAAGAGCGACATGGATGGGAATGTACAAACATTCAAAGGTCGATTAGTGGTTCTTAGAACACAAAAGCATATTGGCGGTTAAACCCTTTTTAACCACACTTTATGGTCAGCGCGGTTAGGCAGATCTAACCTCAACACTTGTGCCTTGTGATGATCATGATGGAGATGTGCTAACCACAAGCTTTGATGATGGAAACAGAAAGCACAATACAGAAAGCACACAAAGTTTTATAGTGGTAGGAGTGCTTAAAGGTTTCTTAGGAAATCTGAGCTGTATGAGTGCTTGCACTCTGAGGTAGGGTTGTTGCTGGTACTTGAGGTAGGATTCCAGAAGGGAATCTAAGGTAGGGGACTTCCTGAGTTCCTGAGTTGTAATATATGATAGATCTGAGTTATTGGAGGAGTGGACCGAGTTTAGCACACTGCTAGATAGATGAAGTGGGATAGTGCAGTACCCATCATCTGGGAACCACTATACAACTTTGTGTGCTTTCTATGTTATGCTTTCTGTCACGCGTCATTGTTAATTTCTGTTAAGTTATTTCCAAGTTCTCATATGGAAACAAAGATCACAATGATCCTTTGGTTGTTAATTATGTCAGCACTGATCTCCTTATCTGTGGTCTTCGGTTTCTTAACCGCCTGCCCTCCTTCGATCCGCCCTCTGCTTATTTTGTGCATTAAAGTGCACAATGAGTCCTCTGAGTATTCTCTAGAGAGGGTAAATAGACTTTAAAACTTTTTTCTATTTATTATTCACGAACGACGTTTCATAACCACCACGTTCATGGCCGCTGCCGCTGCGACAAACGGAGCCTAAATTTGTCGTTGTTCATCTTCTAGTGATCATTCTCCTTGAATTTTATATTTTATATACAAAGTTTTTTCCAATTTCGCATTCTTGGCATACAATGCATATGATTGATTGTAACTAAATAAATAAAATTTAGAAATTGATGACACGGGATTCACTCATTTTAGTTACTTCTCTTTTCTTTTGCAGCTCTAGGAATCAGCGTGTTGCTCTCGAAAAAGAACATGATTTAGTAGAATTGGGGTCAAGTTTCTCTTCTTCCTCTCCCATCCTTTTTTTGGTGTGTATTTTCTTTTTCTTCTTCAATCATAATACTTCATTTTGTCTAGTTATACTTGAGCTTGGTCGATCCATATGAGTGCACACCAACATCTTTCTAATTATATATGCTTGATTAATTAGGATTTGATTATGTTTGGTTCATCATGATTTGATTATGATTCGTTCACTAGTTTCAACAATTGTATTATTAATTGACTTCCCAATTTTCCCAAATGACATCACCGATTCCTTCACCCTCAACAATACAAATATGATTAGGGTCCATTCGGCGTGCATGTAATAACATTCTGGAATTGGCTTTGGGAAACAGTAAAGTCAATTCGGACGGAAATGGCTTTCAACCCAAAACCATCGGCTTTAGCACTACCCTAAAACCATGCATGCCCAATTCTTACCTCCTCACCTAAGTTTTTGATGTTTTCCTTTTTCCCGATCGCAGCCCGACAGTCCAGAGACGGAACCTTCTTCCTCCCGATCGCGAGCGCCTGTCCACCAAGCCGAGCGACATAGGTATACTTCCTCCTCTTCTTCTTCCGCCTCTTCTCTTCTTCTTCCCGTTCTTCATCCGCCTCCTCTTGCTCTTCTTCTTCCTATTCTTCCTCCTCTTCTCTTCTTCCTCCTCCTTTTCTTCCTCCGCCCATTCATGTCTTTTTACTTCTCATTTTATTTCCCCTAAAAAATTTTCAAATATGAATTTTCTTCCTGATTTATGCTTAATGTAGGATCTAACTTGGATATTCCTGAAATTTCTATTGGATCTAACTTGGATTTGCAGTAGGAGAAGAAAGAGAGCAGTAGGAGCTGACGTCGTAGCACTGGCCATAGAGAAATTGGCTGACTCCTTAGAAAAAGCAGTGGGGAGCAAGTCTGCTAGCAATGTTGATGACATATATGTTGCGCTGACTCAGATGACTTATTTACACGATCGTGATTTTTCTCAGGGCGATGAATGTACTGTGTCATGATAGTGTCAAACGTGACATATTCATGAGGCTACTTGAAGACTTGCAGGGCACATGACTGCGAATGCAGTTTAATCGCTAAATTGGTATCTTTTCCTATGGACGATGGATTTTTATCTATTTCATATGAACTTATTTATAATTTTAACTTCAATTATTATTGGAACTTTAATTTGCTTCTTCAATTTTAAAAAATATAAATTTTAAAAATTTCAATTCCAGAAAGCTAATTCCATCGTGCTGCCGAACTGTACAACCCCGATATTCGCCAGGAGAGGAGCAGAGATTGAGAGGTCAGCAGGCAAGAGGAGTAATAAGGGGGAGCCAAGGGCAAAGGCCCGCTCGCAGGAAGCGGGCGAGCGAGGTCCTCAGCATCCGCTCGCAGGAAGCGAGCGAGCAGTGCCCCCGATAGATGCTCGCAGGAAGTAGGCGAGCCAGGCTCTCACCAGCCGCTCGCGTGAAGGCGAGCGAGCTGAGTCTTACAGTTTGCGAGAGGTACCCTCGGGTGTTGCTCGCCCAGCAAGGGTCCAGGGATGTTTTTACCCAAAAGCCCCTGATGGTCTGCATTTAGCCCCTCCAAACAACGGAGTTTGGCTGTTGGCAGACCATTTTGGGATGCGTATAGTAATAATGTAAGGCGGGATTCCGCTATTGGCAGACCAAACTTAAAAAACTATAAATAGGCCTTGAAGGGCACCTTTGGAGATGATTCCAATCAAAGCATTCTGAACTTCCTTCTCCCTAAGTTTCCTTAGTTTAGCTCTCTAGCTCTCCCAGGTGCTCAGTCTCAGCTTTGTCTTGGGAGTGGAAGCGCTCAAAGATCTTCCGGGTTTGTGGTGGGACCTCCTCGCTGGGACTAAGGTCTAAGTCTAGTTCTGAATCTCCAGTCCCCTCCTTCCGAGGGATCAGTAAGGGCTAGCTTCCCCTCAACTTGTTGAGGGCCCGAGCTTCACAAGAGACCAAGAAATTGGTTTCAACACGAACAACTTATAGATATCAATTCAATTTCTGTTCATTGAATTTCATCCTGCAGTCGAACATCAGAATTGGTTTTCTGCACAAACCCAATTCCTGCTGGTATCGGTTTTCTGACCAAAGCAATTCCAGAAAGTCAATGCATGCGCGCCGAACGGACCTTTAATAGTGATTTTCTTGCAAGTATTTTCATTGTTGGAGGTACTGTTGCGGCCGCATGAGGGGCTCCGACAACTTTTCTAGTGTTTTATTACTTTTGCGGATATCACATATTTCAATATTTATAGTCGATGTTGTGTCCCCGAAGCAATCGATAATGGGAGAAACCTATGCACCCCAAAGCAGTCGCACACATGCAAAGCTCGTGCACCTTCAAATTTCGCAATGCATAAACGTTGCTCATGTCATGCCCCCTAATTAGGCATGTGCGTAAAAAACCGAAACCGCTCGAACCGAGCCAAACCGATTCAACTGAATCGACTTTTGAACCGAACCGATCGGTTCGGTTCGGGTTCGGTTTGTGGTGGCTGAAAACCGACCCATAATCGGTTCGGTCCGATTTTCACCATGGAAAAACTGATTGAACCGAACCGAACCGACCAACAACGTAACATATAAATCAATTTTATTATTTTAAGAACCCATTTATTTCCGACCAGCAGGCAACAGCGTAATAGAGTGGATGGTTGGGCGCACCGAGAATTCGGCCTATTTTAATGTAACATCCCCCAAGCTGCTAGGCCCCTAGAAAATTTTTGTCATGACAAGTCATGACAAAAATAGGATAAGGTGACATAGGGTACTAGGATGACAAGTTGAGTAGATGAAAAACCCATGGTGTGCACTAAGCTACCATGGGCCACCCCAAGGTAGGGAGAACTCAAAGGGGCTAAAACATTCCATGCATCACTCTTAACCATGGGAATTTCACTAAGATGGGTTAATGTGCACAAGATGGGCCAAAAAGGCCCCATGAACCTAAGGGAAGGTGTTGAATTGCACATTGGGGTGCATTTAGTAAATCTTGGTTTCTTAACCTGAGAGTGGCCAAAAGACTTCAATAAGCCAAATTAACCTCACCCAGACTATATGATCATCCAAGAATAGAAAACTGAGTAGTCCAAATAATTGAGAAGAAATTCGTCGAGAAGAAAACTGAGTTCGTCGATCTGAAGATAAAATCTGTTGAACTGACTGGAGAACTGAAATCGTCGAGCTGGAGAGCAAGTTCGTCGAACTGAAGCATGACGTTCGTCAAACGCATGATGGATTTCGTCGAACAGAAGATAAAATATGTGGAACTGACTGGAGAACTGAAATCGTTGAGCTGGAGAGCAAGTTCATCGAACTGAAGCATGACGTTCGTCGAACGCAGGACGGATTTCGTCGAACTGAAGATTAAATCTGTTGAACTGACTGGAGAACTGAAATCGTCGAGCTGGAGAGAAAGATCATCGAACTGAAGCATGACGTTCGTCGAATGCAGAATGGATTTCGTCGAACGCAGATTGAAGTTCGTCGAACACAGAGCTGAGTTCGTCGATCTCAAACTGGAGTTCATCGAACTGAAGATAAAATATGTTGAACTGACTAGAAAATTGAAATCGTCGAGCTGGAGAGCAAGTTCTTCGAACTGAAGCATGACGTTCGTCGAACGCAGAATGGATTTCGTCGAACGCAGATTGAAGTTCGTCGAACACAGAAACTTGGAATATTTCCTAAGTTCTAGCCACTGAGACACACTTAGACCTTGACCCTTAGACTATACAATGGGGTCAACTTGAGTCCTAGTCACAGATAGTGATCCTAGCCCAAATCACTAATAGGGTTGTTCCAACACACATTAAGTGGTGTGAGCTTGAGTCAAGCCCAAACCCAAAAAAAAATCCCCAATTTGGCCTATTTGGGTCAAGTGAGCCCAAAACTCAAATCAAGTGGTTTTAGCCCAATCCCATGGCTCAAGTGGTCAGCTCACATGGTGACCAGACCATAGGCATGCTGGAAAATTCGAAATTGGGGAAAAGGAGGCTTTGTCCAAGTGTCAAAAATGGAGGAAGAAGACAAGGAAACAAGGAGGAGGAATTGATGGGATGGGTGCTAAATGACACCCCTTTTGCATTCCCTAAGCTCTCCTCTGAGCTGGGAGAGTAATTGCCCTCAGTTTGGGGCAGTGGGGAGGGAGTTCCATTGGTTAGGATGGGCGGCCAAGGAGCTGGCCGAAAATACAATAATGGCTCAAGGCCATATACTCCCCCTCCCTTTGATTGCTCCCTCTCACCACCTTCAGCGCACTCCAAGGAGATGAGCCCACCTTTCCAGCAACGATTTCGAGCCCAGCCACGCCGGAGTAGCCATGGACGCCAGAAACAATACTCGGGTCTTCCTCCGCCACAACCCCCGCCGCCAAGGCCGCATTCAGGCAACGTTCCTTTCCCCCTCCTCCCGTGATAGTCCTCTAATCCTTCCCCTTTCAAAATTATCAAGGAAATGGTGATCCACCATTTCATATTTTTACTGTTCTTAGCCGAAAAAATGCACATGCCAGAGAGCACCTCCGGCCAGCTCCGGCCAAACGGCCACCGCCAAACGGAAGCCCTATGTCGAGTGAAGGTGGGGGCTTGGGCATTTGGCCGGAGACGGCCTCAGATGGCCGGAAAACTGCCCGCAAAACGGACCAGTCGCGGCGAATCTGAGCCCTTGGATCATCGGGGAAGACGATCCCTGGGCCGTTGGATCTGGTGGGCTGCGCTAATCGCAGACCATATATGATTTAATTCCATGATATTATAATATATGTCACACTTTTACCCCCGATTTTGTAAGCTGAATTTGAGGCCCTTAGATGCCATATTATGAAAAATGTCCAGAGATAAGTATTGTAGATCTGGAGGTCTACTTTCATTTGGACGTTGAATCAGACCATTTGGATCACTATAGGACTCACAACACTCATTTTAGTGAGGCCGGTCAAAGTAGAAACTCGAAATTATTTGGTGTATATATTTTAAAATATAAGTCAGATGGACTTGAGATTTTGGCCATGCATGAATGTGACATATATCTACCTTGCACCCAAAAATCGGATTTTTAGGTGTTGATTTTTTTAAGGTTTTAGCTAAAATATGAAAAATCAAATAAGTGACATTTTTCGATGTATATAACTCCAACTGACCTCAAATTTGGGTGTCATACCCATCTAGTCAATATTAGTCTATGATCAAAATTTGAGACCAAATGGATCCCATTGCATGTAGGGTAAATTCCCATTGCATGTCTCTACTTAAAAGGGAAATTGGGGTGCTAATAGCCATTTTTGGTTTAATGAAGTTTTAGATGGGATTGAGGGTGAAAATCACCTTGCATGTGACTAAAGCCCTGGCCATGCAAGTGGGGTGACATAGCCATCCAAACCCTAGAGTTTGGAGGCCTTTGGAGCTAGATACATTTGGTTTATCTAATTAATTTTAAATTATCACACTTGTAAATTAATGAAATTTTTGAGGTTAAATCAACTAGGAAAAATATGAAACTTAGGTCTTGGTATTTTTAGGTCAATACTATGCTCTACTGATTTTTCCAGAATTTATTGATGTCATAATATATTACTTGATGTATAACTCCTTATTTGCATACCTTGAGTATTAATTGGATATTATGATTATAATCTCCCTGGAATATTATGAAACTTAGGAATTGGTATTTTTAGGTCAATACTATACTCTACTGATTTTTCCAGAATTTATTGAGGTCATAATATAATACTTGATGTATAACTCCTTATTTGCACACCTTGAGCATTAATTGGATATTATGATTATAATCTCCCTGGAATATTATGAAACTTAGGACTTGGTATTTTTAGGTCAATACTATGCTCTACTGATTTTTCCAGAATTTATTGAGGTCATAATATAGTACTTGATGTATAACTCCTTATTTGCACTCCTTGAGTATTAATTGGATATTATGATTATAATCTCCCTGGAATATTATGAAACTTAGGACTTGGTATTTTTAGGTCAATACTATGCTCTACAGATTTTTCCAGAATTTATTGAGGTCATAATATAGTACTTGATGTATAACACCTTATTTGCACCTCATTCATGTTAAATAGAAAATCATGGTTAAATAATCCCTGGAAAATGTGAAACTTAAGGTTTTAGGTTTTTAGACCAATATTATGCCATTGTGAATTTATCAGAATTTATAGAGATCTCTAGTTGATACTTGATGTACAAAACCCTATTTGCACACCATCCATTTTAAATAGAAATTATGAGTAAATATCCCCTAAAAATTTATGAAATTTAAGATTTGAGGTTTGTAGATCGTTACTCATTGTGAACCTATGGTAAGAACTTGGAACTCAATAGGACATGATAGGGTCAAGGTTGCGTCTTAAGAGTCAAACCTAGTTCAATCCCACCTTGGCCTGCGAACAGTAGAAACTGAAAATATAGATTCAGACCCCTTCCTTATGGTCACCCCCCCCCCCCCCCCCCCCCCCTCGAGTTATTAACTCTAAGAGATTTGTAGATGCCCAATTAGGTTGAAGGATTAATCACCAAAGGCAGTCAATGGAAGTGAAGGCGGGGGTGTGTTGAGTAAAACTATCAATTCGGGAATTTGACAAGGACCTATTAGGGGAGGTGAAGGATGACTTAGCAAGAAGTGAAAATTGTGATTGAGAGATAACACAAGGAAATAGTCGGTCACTAGGAATGACATGGTTCGGTGTTCAATAGGACACCGACGCATGTCTGCCCGAGTCAAATGGTAATCCACCCTAGGATTTTAGGGCAATTGGAGACCAAATGGGCATATAAGAATGGGTAGGAACCAATAAGAGCAAATATCCTGGAAAGGGGAACTTGGGCTTCAGTCACCATCGTATTCCCTAGTACCGTTGTGAGCCCTTCACCGGATAATCTACGGGAAGTCCAGGATTCACTCCAAGCCTCTGAGATCAACTAATAACATACAAGAGTAGTAAGTAGGAGAACTGGAAAGATAATCTCCCTCCCAAACTTGGGAGGGAAAGGAATAAAGACTGGGATAGTCCTGCGCGGTAGGCTCGAGTTAAAAGGAATAAGGATTGGGATAGTCATGCGAGCGGTAGGCTCGAGTTGAAAGGAATAAGAACTGAGATAGTCCTGCGAGCGGTAGGCTCGGGTTGAAAGGAATAAGGACTGGGATAGTCCTGCGAGCGGTAGGCTCGGGTTGAATGGAATAAGGACTGAGATAGTCCTGCGAGCGGTAGGCTCAGGTTAAAAGGAATAAGGACTGAGTTAGTCCTGCGAGCGGTAGGCTCGGGTTATACGGAAGGACTGTGATAGTCCTGCGAGCGGTAGGCTCGGGTTATAAGGAAGGACTGGGATAGTCCTGCGAGCGGGAGGCTCGGGTTATAAGGAAGGACTGGGATAGTCCTGCGAGAGGGAGGCTCGGGTTATAAGAAAGCACTGTGATAGTTCTGCGAGCAGTAGGCTCGGGTTATAAGGAAGGATTGGGATTGTCCTGCGAGCGGTTGACTCGATTTTTATAAATGTTGGTTTAGCTTTATGAGTTGAAGGCTCAGTGGTACGAGATAATACATAATTGCATGTGCATAAGATGTGGTGGGTCTTCGGTTCTGGCTTAGTTATCACACCGACAACAGTTCGTTGACTCGGCAGTGCTAGTGGTTTGATTAGGGGCCAGGTTGTTTTACTGCGCGTCTGACTTGACGGATTCCCTAAACCCTGCCTGGCCAATTCAGTTTAGTACGCATGAGCTCGTGAGTATCAGGTACCACAACGTACGTTAGGGCCTAGGACTGGTAGTGTGGCTTACCCACCTAGGTGAGGAGACGCCCGCTCCTCTACCACTATTTGACCACGACGGGAGGTGCCCGAGAGGTTAGCTACCTCCGAAAAGTGGGAGCTAAAGGTCTGTACGTACAAAGTCGTGTGCGTGAGTTGCACCATTGCATTGCATTGCATATCATAACCTAACATTCTTGCATAAAATAGAGACCTTATCATATAAATTAGTATGAAATCTTTTATACGATAAGTTTACCTTAGTGCCAGATCCCTTAGCTTATGTGCTTTTGTGTGTGCATATAAGTTAAGATTACATTCGTAGCTGCTCTTATTTACTTATACCTGCCCTTTTACTTATACTGTCTCTTATTTGTTACCGTCACACTTACTTTTGCTAGTATAGATTTGTAAGCTATTATTATTAGTACTTTTATACCCTTTTAGTCTAGACCTCTGTCACCTGCTTGATTCATTACCCTTTTGATGTCCTCCGCTTCCTCCTCCCACTCGGTGCCTAGGAGTCGCGGGTGAAGGCGGCGAGTAATGTGTCGAGTCTTATAGACTGACGGTCGGTGGACCTCATTATTACAGGAGAACCAGGAAGGCCAGGACACCCACCAGAGGGAGGCACCTGAGACAGTGGCTCGGGCAGGGCTTGGACTTTCTGCTGCCGCAGGAAGGGCACCGGTGAGCAAACCATCTCACATTCCTACTCTTCATATATATCCGGGGCAGAGTGAGGAGCTCTACCGTCTTGAGGGTGTCCGTCCGTGTGGATGTTTAGATTGTTTCATTTTCGCCAAGCGAGATGCAAAGAAAAAAAATATGATGTAAAAGGGCTTAAGCCCTTCTCTTCCGCACTTTGATTTTCTAGTGCTCTATTTCTAGTATTTCATCTTCTATGTATCTCATTTGGACATGCTTTTTAACGTTACGTGATATGTTGTGGACTAACGTTATGTCTTTTATACTTCTCTTATGCTGCGGTGAAACGGTTGGTCTGGATGATGAATAGCCGGCAGGATCAGCGTCACGTGGTGGCGACCTTCATGTTTGGAGGTGTCACCGCAGGGCGGTAAGACCCGGTTTAAAAGCAAAAAAAAAGGAGGGTCTTACATTTAAATCATCTTTATTATTTAAAGCACTCATTTAAATCATCTTTATTATTTAAACCACCCATTTATTTCCACTAAAGTTAGGCCCCGATAAAACATAAAACCCTATTTTCAATCCCTCGCCAGCCGCCAGGTACATGCGGTTCTTCCACAGAGGTTTCGGCCTTGCCATTTCCGTCACGCCATTTCCACAGAGGTTAGTGAAAATTAAATATGTTGTACTTTTTGTTTCCCATTTCAAATGTTAATAGTTCTAAAAAATTTTGGTGCACTAGTTAATCTAAATCACTAAGGCTTCGTTTGGCGCCGGTGCGGGAGCAACCGCCACCGCACGGCGGAAAAACAAATGTCGTGCGGCGGCGTTTGCGGCGTTTGCTCCCGCAGCGCTTGGAAAAAGGCCGCCGCCCGCTCCGTCTCCAAAACCCGCCCCCACCTCCGTCTCCAACACCCGCCCCACCTCCGTCTCTAACACCCGCCCTGCTTCCTCCCGCTCCGTCTCCCGCCACCTTACCAAACGAAGTCTAAATGTTGTTCTTATAGTTCAAAAATCTCATAAAATTTTATGATAGAACGCATGTATCTACAAAAATACTAAACAACTTCGAATCAAATGTAGAAAACCGAACCGACGGGTAAAAAATCGAAACGCACCGAACCGAAAGAATTGGATTTGGTTTGGTTTCTGTTTTGGGTGTGCAAAAACCAAGACTATTCGGCTCGATTTCGATTTTACATAAAACCGAACCAAACCGCTTGCAGGCCTACCCCTAACGGCATCAATATTTTATATACATTCACTGTATCTATAATCAAGCCCGTACACCCTGCCCCAAAGCAATTGCGCCAATTCAAAGCTTTCGCACATGGTCGGAACACATAAGGACTGACCTTGTTTTGACCATTAGATCGGTCGGATAAATGGAGGGGTCTATTTCAAAGTCCTAATTGATTATTATTTATTTAGGAGCGCACAATATATTATCTATATGTATATACAAAAAATTATTTAACTCCAAATTTAAACCATATGAATTAAATAATATCTATTCACCTCCAAATCTATACGAAGAGGAACCCAATTCTGGAAATTGAAGAGCGGACGAAATGGGCAACAAGCTGTGCAAGGCTCCGTTTGGCGCTGCGTTTTTGCTTCGACGAGTTTGGACAAAAACACGACTATCATAAAATGTATGTTTTACATGACAACGATTGTGACCGCCACCAAGAAAAGATAACTAGCTTTAAGCATAAAATTAGATGAAGTTCCTTAGGTGAACATCTGACCATCCACTTAGAAAAAATACGGCTGTATTTGTATTCAAAAATCAAGATCATATTTTCGTGCAGATTTTCACCGTAAAATAACGAATTGTGCCGATGAAGGCTTCGTTTGGCGCTGCTTATTTGCTCCGGTGAGTTTGGACAAAAACATAATTATCATAGAATGTATATTTAACATGACATGGTTATAACCACTACTAAGAAAATAAACTAGTTTTGAGCATAAAATACATGAAATTTTTGGGAATTTATATAGGCAGCCCTGCGTTTGGCTACCGGCAACCCAAAAAATAGGGAAAAATAACTTAAAATTTACCCAAAGCCCTTCTAATAGCAGCCCTAAATTTATCTCCCGTGCTTTCCTCTCTCCCGAAACTCTTCTGCTCGCGACTAGCACAACGCCTCGCCTCCCGCTCGGAAGGGGCGAATCGCCGCCGCCGACCGCCGACTACCGCTGGAGAAGAAGGCCAGACAGCCAGCTTTTGGCTCCACACAGTTGGAGTTGGGGCAGGATCACAACGAACTAGAAGCTGAATTAAGGAAGATGGCGCCCCTGAATTGAGGAATTATTCACTATAATGCGTTTACTTTTATTGTGGAGGAGGTTCATTTTGTGGGTGGGACTAAGGAGTTCACAATTTGGTTCAGATCATGCATGTTTTTCTCTCTCTGGATAGAGAGAGAATGGAAACCGCATGCAATGATAACCGCTTGAGTCCAATGGAGTAATTGCATGGGAGTTTCTCTCAAATGGAGTAATTGCATGAGAGTTTCTTGAGAGAACTGTAACCTTCATTCCCATAAATGGGATTGCCGTAACCCCTCCATTAATCCCATAAATGGGATTGCTGTAACCGCCCAAGTCAAGTAGCAGTCATCTCTCTCTCTTCCTATGGCTATATATCTCCTTATTCGTGTGATGGAGATCAGCCCACTTCCTCCCTCCCTCTCTATTCGGTCTTGCTCGTGTCCTCTTGTTGGAGAGTCTCATCGCCGGTCTTGGAGGAGATAGACGCCGGCGTCGGTGAGAGGCAAAGCGAAGAAGGAGGTGTTGCCGTGGAGAGAAGCGGATTTAGATCCGGTGGTGGCGTTGGTCTCCGGTGGTGGTTACGGTTGGACGTCGGACTTGACGTCGAAGGTTCCGACGAACCTTATGCGTCCGCTAGGCGGATTGCAGTCCATATTTTCTACTTTTTTGCGGATCGTGCGCGTCCGGCGCATCCGTGGCGTTTTGTACCGGACTTCCTTGTATTTTGATATTCTCGTTATTATTAAAATTATGCTAATATTTTTCTTTGCAATTTTGTCCGGCGCCGATTTTCCAACAAGTGGTATCAAAGCTAGGTTCGAGTAGACGACCGTGATTGGTCGTTTTAGGAAGGGTTTGACTGCGGTGGTGAACGACTAGGTCCTCCTCCCACTCTTTCAGATCCGACCTTTGAACTAATCAGGTCTTCTAGTTTGCCGGGGACAGTCATGGCAGGGAAGAGCGCAATTTTGGAGAGATATTCAGTGGAGAGGTTCGATGGCAGTGAGAATTTTAGCTTATGACAGATTTGAGTCAAGGATATGTTGGTTCAACAAGGTTTGATTCAAGTCTTGCGGGGGCGCGACACATTAACCACGGAGGTAAAAGATGAGGAATGGAATGATCTTGATGAAAAAGCCACGAGCACAATCAGGATGTGTGTTGCTGACCAGGTGCTCTTCAACATCGGGGATGAAGAGACGGCAGTCGGGCTTTGGGAGAAGCTGGAGCGACTGTACTTGGCAAAATCAGTGACTACAAGATTGTTGCTGAAGCAGCGCCTCTACGCGCTAAAGATGCAGGAAGGTGGCAACCTGCAGGAATACTTTAATGTGTTCAACGGTCTTCTGAGCCAATTGCATATGGTTGGTTCGAAGGTGGAGGAAGAAGACAAGGCCCTCTTGCTTCTTACCTCGCTCCCGACGTCATACAATCACATGGTGACTACGCTCCTGTATGGTAAGGATACGGTGGGGCTGGAAGAAGTCACGTCGGCGCTGTTATCCAGTCAGATGCTAAAGGACCCCACTCCTAGAGGTGATCAGATCTTAGTAGCGCATGGACGCGGGAGGAATTTTGACAAAGGATCGAGCAGTGCACGAGCTCGGTCGGCGTCAAAGAAGGCAGTGACGTGTTACCACTGCAGACAGGTTGGTCACATTAGGAGAAATTGTCCGTAGCGTGCAGGAAGTTCTGGAACTTCGAAGGATATCCAAGACGCGGGCTTAGTGACATTGGACCTGGAAGGAGACGTTATCTGAGCCGACTGGAGCAAGTCGGCTGACGCCTCAGTTTTTGGGGTGGTGCTTCGTGCAGGTTGTTGCTCCGCGCAGTATTGCTTCGTGCAGTCGGTGCTTTATGCAATGTTGCCTTGTGCAGTCAGAAGTGCTTCGTGCAGGTGGTGGCTTCGAATCCCGAACCAAGGTGGTGAATTTATGTATTTGGTTCAGATCATGCATGTTTTTCTCTCTCTGAATAGAGAGAGAATGGAAATCGCATGCAATGATAACCGCTTGATACCAATGGAGTAATTGCATGTGAGTTTCTCTCAAATGGAGTAATTGCAAGGGAGTTTCTTGAGAGAACTGTAACCTTCATTCCCATAAATGGGATTGCCGTAACCCCTCCATTAATCCCATAAATGGGATTGCTGTAACCGCCCAAGTCAAGTAGCAGCCATCTCTCTCTCTCTTCCTATGGCTATATATCTCCTTATTCGTGTGATGGAGATCAGCCCACTTCCTCCCTCCCTCTCTATTCGGTCTTGCTCGTGCTCTCTTGTTGGAGAGTCTCATCGCCAGTCTTGGAGGAGATAGACGCCGGCGTCGGTGAGAGGCGAAGCGAAGAAGGAGGTGTTGTCGTGGAGAGGAGAAGCGGATTTAGATCCGGCTTGGATTTTTCTCTCCGGTGGTGGCGTTGGTCTTCGGTGGTGGTTACGGTTGGACGTCGGACTTGACGTCGAAGGTTCCGACGAACCTTATGCGTCCGCTAGGCGGATTGCAGTCCAGATTTTCTACTTTTCTGCGGATCGTGCGCGTCCGGCGCATCCGTGGCGTTTTGTATCGGATTTCCTTGTATTTTGATATTCTCGTTATTATTAAAATTGCGCTAATATTTTTCTTTGCAATTTTGTCCAGCGCCGATTTCCCAACAGGGGCAGGATCACAACGAACTAGAAGCTGAATTGAGGAAGATGGCGCCCCTGAATTGAGGAATATTCACTATAATGCGTTTACTTTTATTGTGGAGGAGGTTCATTTTGTGGGTGGGACTAAGGAGTTCACAATTTGGTTATGCTTCGTTACTAGTTCTTATTATATTCTCATTTTCGGTATTTGTATAAGAACAATGGACTGCTTATTTTTATTTTTAATGGTTATTTTTTGGTTTAATGAACTGTTTATTTTGAGCTACATACTAGTCTTTATTAATGGACTGCTTACTTTGTATAAGAACAATGGACTGCAAACATGTTTAATGACTTTTTTAACTTTGGGCTGCCAATAGCGGTAGTGACAATGAGGCTGCAAATAGCGCTTTATCGGACTGCTATTATCTTCGAGTTGCCAATTGCCAAACGCGGGCTGGGGCTGCCTAGATAAATTCCCAAAATTTTTAGGCGTTCCCGATAGCCACATTCCGCACGGGGGTGCGTTACACGTGCCTAAAATTAAGGAAAATTTTTTTGGTGGCCTGAGGACACGATGCTCTACGTGCCTCAATAAATAACCTTTTTTTTACCCGGGCCCACCCCCTTATTTTTCCGAAAAATGAAAAGTTTTTCTCGCGCCCTGTCTTTTCCTCTTCCCCATCCTCCCGAAGTTTCTTCATTCCAGTTATTTAGGTTTTGAAATTATGCCGACACTGAACTTCCGGCGGCGACTCTTGACATTGCAGGGGGAGTCGTCTGTGGGGGAAGAAGGAAGGACTCCATCCGGAACAGTTTCATTCGTTTTGAAACCATATGCTAGGTTACGGTTGTAAAATTTTAGCATATGCTAGGTTACGGTTGTAAAATTTCAGCAATGAGTACATTACTACTGTAAAGTATTGATTTGTATACTCTGTTATAACCGTATTCTAAGTTTCTGTTTTTTTGTGCATTTCTACTCAAGTTAAGGTCGTAAAAAGACCGTAAATACTAAATTACGACTGTAATTACTGTATTAAATGTAGTAATTTGTTGTATGTTACTGTAAGTTACAGACGTAACAGTAAGTTCCGGCATTTTACAACTGTAATGAGCTGCATTGTTTGGTAGCTGTATACTACGTTACAACTGTAACTGCGATTGAGATCACTGGGAGATATTTCATCATCTGCCATAGTAGTTGCAGGTCTTTGATCCGGAACAGTTCGAACAATTCTTGCTGTTATCGCGCTTGAAAAGTGGCGAAAATGGAAGAAAACAGGTATTCGAAAACCTGGATTCAACCGACGGATCAAAACTTCGGGGACCTCGACGTCCTGTACGCCCGTAAAATTTTGAAACCCTAATAGAAGGTTTAGGCGGGGAAAGAGGAAGATGAAACCGGCGGGAGGGGAGAAACTTTTCGTTTTTCGGAAAAATGAGGGGTAGGCTCAGGTTTTGAAAATGCTATTTATTGAAGCACTTAGAGCATCGTATCCTCAGACCACCAAATTTTTTTTCAAAATTAAGCCGCCAAACAAAGCCCAAATAGGCAACTTGGACAAATCGAACCACACCTTGATTAAAAAGATTATAACACGGCATTGATGCCCGTCAAAATGGGAGGAGAGATGCCCTTCAGTCTCTCCTCATTTCTTAACTGTTTCCGTGTTGCACACCAAAAGTCATCTCGTCGGCGTTCGCTAGTCATCGTCCGAGGGAACATCGGACATGGACGGCGGGCGTGGCGGCGTAGGTGGCGGCGGAGGAGGGAATTTATCGAGGAGGAGCAGCATGTCGTCGGTCGCTTCGCCGGGGAGGAAGAAGGTATCCGAGAATGGGACCATTGACGGCGGCCGAAGGACCTCAATATCGCGTCCACCGTACGAATTTCTTTTTCGCCTCGATGACTTCTTTTGCTTTTTATTATAGTGGAAATCTTCTTCTGGGAACTTCTTTTGCCTGCTTTTTTGTTGCGCGCATTAGAGCTTGATGCTTCCTGTAGAAACGAACTGTTCAGATTGTTATATGCTTATTTCCTTCCTTTTTAAAACTATTTTTTCGAATTAGGATGGGATCTGCTATAATGTTTTGATTCATGCACTCTTGTGGTCTGGATTTGAAGTGGTACGTCAAGGCAAGCGTGTTTTCGGCTATAGGGAAGAACTATGTTGGCAAGAATTTTAAGCCTTTAGTTTGATGAAATATATAAAATTAGGAAAAACTGAAGGCTAGTTTTCCAGGGTCTTATTAGAGAAACCAAAATTTGTAGATGCTTAATACGATTCAGTTGTTTGAGGGTCGGAACTTGAAGTCAATTTCTTTTCGGAAAGGATAAATTTGAATCTTCTGTAGAGATTATGTGAAAATAAAACCTGAGTCTCCCTTAACGTACATGCTATGAATTTAGATGCCTTCCCATGGCATTGTGAATTTTTAAGAATCAAGACGTTTGAGGGAAAATGTTACATCCACCTTCAAGGGTCCAAATTATTTCAATATATCCAATGCACCAGATTATTTCCAATATATCCAACGCACCAGATTATTTCCAATATATCCAACGCACCAGATTATTTCCAATATATCCAACGCACCAGATTATTTCCAATATATCCAACGCACCAGATTATTTCCAATATATCCAACGCACCAGATTATTTCCAATATATCCAACGCACCAGATTATTTCCAATATATCCAACGCACCAGATTATTTCCAATATATCCAACGCACCAGATTATTTCCAATATATCCAACGCACCAGATTATTTCCAATATATCCACCGCACCAGATTATTTCCAATATATCCAACGCACCAGATTATTTTCAATATATCCAACGCATCAGATTATTTCCAATATATCCAACGCACCAGATTATTTCCAATATATCCAACGCACCAAATTATTTTCAGTGCATTCAACACACCAGATTTTACCACATGTCAAGAGATAAGCTGATTTCAGAAATAACCAAACGCCATGATCTAAACTTAAAACGAGCGGACAGGATCAAAAGCTCATTTTCCAGCACATGAACACAGGCGGATCTAGCTTACGCGTGTCATCCCTTTTGTACCGCTGTATTAATAAAACAACTAGTTTTATGAATGTATAAATACCTGTAATCGTTTTTGTAATAGGGATTATGAAAGTTATTAATAAGAGTTTAATTGCTCTTCTTCCTTCTGTTGGAACCGAGATTCGGCCCAACGAGGAGTTCTGACCCCTGAAAGGGTGCAGCTAGCACCTACTGATCCCGCAGAGGAAGCTGACCGGAGACTTAGAACTAAATATCGACCCTTGACAGCAGCGTGGAGGTCCCACCACACACCCGGAAGATCTTTAGAGCGCTTCCTCTCCTAAGTCAAAGCTGAAGCCGGGCACCTTGGAGAGCCTGAGGAGCTAACCAAAGATGTCCTAAGGAGGAAGAAGCCAAAGAAGTGGATCCCTCCAAAGGTGCCCTTCAAGGTCTATATATAGTTTTTCTCTTCTGGTCTGCAAATAGCGTAACTCCGTCTTTTGGTTCTACTAATCGCACCCCGAACTGGTCTGCTAACAGCCAAACTCCGCTGTTCTGGGGGGCTATTGGCAGCCCACCAAGGGTATTTGGGTAAACTGACCCCTAGACCTATGCTGGGCAAGTGGCCCATGAAGGCGCCACTCGCCAGCCCTCAAGCGAGCGGGCCTCGCGAGATCTTCTCATGCGAGCGGTCCGTGAGGGCGCCACTTGCTCGCCCCCTGGTTTTATAAATATCGATCGTGCTGCTTGCGCGAGGCGGCGAGCCCTCACTCGCCAAACCATTGCTAAATGCACCCCAAAGTGGCGAGCATACACTTGCCTCGCCCTCGCATCATTTTCCTCACAGGGAGATAAGACTGGCTCGCCTTCCCCTCACCTTCGCGGCTCGCTTGTCGCGGGGCGGCACCCCCCTGCTTGCTTCGCCTGTTCTTCGCTCGCTCTTTTTACCCTTCGGCGAACACGGGGTTGTACACCTTCCACCTCTTCGTCTCGCCTAACTCCGACCGCCCTCTCAGACCTTCTTCTAGTAGATTTAGGAAATTCAGTAGCTTGAACGCTACAATTTGGTGCTCTCGTTGAGAGAATCCCCACTCGCTGCCATGCACGAAGGTACCAGATCGAAAGATGGCAACTCGCGGAAATAAAGAATACTCTTCAGGATAAACAACATTCTCGCAATTCACAATACAAAGAACTCAATCAGAAATTCAGTATCGAGCTACAAACAACAACAAATTTCCTGGCCCAGCAGATTATTGACACATGGGAACAAGCCGCAGAGCAAATCTCCAGTCTCAGATAGGAGATAATGACCCAGTTTGACAATCTACAACGATCAATGGAAACAGGTTGTACTGACAGCTTGGATCGCTTTTAAGAATATGGGGTGGCATAATCTTCAAATGGGATTCTTGGTCCAACCTCGCATTCCCCAACAACTCAGGCTGTAGCTACACAACCTGTTAGTTTAGTTCATATACAATGTCCCAGGTTCTCGGAAGGAGACCCAACATATTGGCTTTACGAATTGCGACTTTATTATGAATACAATAACGTTAGACCTCATGACTATCTTATTCTTGCCGTTTTACATTTAGATAGACCCGCATCTAGATGATACCAAGATACCTTGAGAGGCCACCCAACACTCTCATTTAACTTCTTTGTAGATGCTATTAAGAAAATGTTTGGACCATCCTTATATGACGATCCTGCCAGAGCCTTAACCAAACTACATACCACAACAGTACTAGCATACAAAAAAGAGTTTGAAGATCTCACAATTCGACTACCAGGCCTTTCCCCATAGTTTCTTACTAGCATGTTTGTTTCAAGATTAAAACCTCACATTACACGATCAATGTTAACCCAAAGACACGTCGAGTTACACGATGCACATTCATTAGTAAGAATGTACGAAGATCAAAGCTTAGATGATCCCAGGAACCGAACTAGTTACCCAAGAACCATTCCTGGAACATCATAAACACCACCAAATTCATTTAATAACGAAAACAACTCAAGATTCCCGCCCATCAAATGCTTATAGTCAGCTGAACTTCAATCAAGAAGGGAAAACGGGTTGTGTTATAATTATGACGAGAAGTTCCATGCTGGGCATCGTTACAAAGGTAAGAGAGTGTTAATGTATTTCCAAGGGACAAAGGAGGACTAGTATGATGAGAACAGTCCAAAACAACCCGACTTAGATGATGAATATCCTAACACCATCGTTAGTTTACAAGCTCTCACCGGAACACCCTCAGACCATGGGTTATGTTTTACCTTTTATATATCCAATCAGCCTCTAAAAACATTCATACACGGCGATAGCTCACGTAACTTTATATCAAGTCGTATGACCACACTCTTGCAATTGTCGATCCATGTAATTACAAAATTCCCGGTTTATATGGGTAATAGAACTACTTCCAACTGCAATGGTAAATGTAAAGATATCACTCTGGCCATCCAAACCAACCCTTTCATCATACATTTATATGTATTAGATATAGAAGTACATAGTTTTAGGAATCAGCTCCAAACCCTCGACCTAGTCACAACAGATTATAGTAATCTTACTATGTCATATTCGGGAGCTCATGGACCGATGACTCTCATTGGGCAAAAAAATGCTCCGGTTGACAAGATTTCATCACCGCAGTTATATCGTATGATAGCCTTAAAACCCTCGACAATGTGTCTACTAATCTAAACACAGGTTCCAATACCCATATAAACAGAATTCAACATTAATGGATCAATTAAAAATCTTCCAAAAAAAAAAAGTAAAATGCTGGAATGTTACTCCTCATTATTCCAGGAACCCACCCACAAATTTACTTCCAACTCGAGCCATCGATCATAAGATAGATCTGATACCTGGGGCAGTAATATTAAACATTTAGGTATCCCGTATAATAAAAAAATGAAATAAAATGCCTTATATGAAATGCTACAAGCAGGGCAAATAAGTCCGAGCACTTCACGTTTCAGTTCCCCGGTAATACCAGTTAGGAAAAAAGATGGGACCTGGAGGTTCTGTGAGATTACTGGGCACTAAATAAACTCACTATTAAAGATAAATTTTCAATTTCAACTATAGATGAATTATTGGATGAGCTGTATGGGGCCTGATATTTCTCCAAATTAGACTTACTATCCGGATATCATCAAATAAGGATGGCTGAAGGTGACATTGATAAGAATGCTTTTAAAACCCACTAGGAACATTATGAATTTATTGTTATGCCCTTCGGATTCTCTAATGCACCATCAACTTTTCAGGCCTTAATGAACAACATCATTCAGCCATACCTCAGGAAGTTCATAGTCATATCTTTTGATGATATACTAATCTTACTTCCAATGTAAGAGTATCAAAAGATGTTCATTAATGTCTGAAAAGTTGAGGGTGCATTAGACAGTCCGAAGGGCATAACAATAAATTCATAATGACCCTGGTGGGTTCTAAAAGCAGTCTTATGAATGTCGCCTTTAAACATCCTTATTTGATGATATCCGGATCGTAAGTCCAATTTGGAGAAATATCGGGTCTCATACAGATCAGCTAATAATTCATCTATAGTTAGAATTGGAAATTTATCTTTACAATGAGTTTATTCAGTGCCTGGTAATCTGCACAGAATCTCCAGGTCCCATCTTTTTCCTAACTAGTATTACCTGGGAACTGTAACTTGAAGTACTCGGCCTTATCTGCATTGCTTGTGGCATTTCATATATAAAGCGTTCTATTTCATTTTTTGATGATACGAATACCTAAATGGCTTAATATTAGGGGTTACTTTATCTAATCATCAATGGCTCGGGTGGGAGGTAACTCTGTGGGTTCCTGGAATAATGAGTAACATTTGGGCATTTACTAAATTTTTCTGGAAGGTTTTTAATTGGTTCATTAATGCTGGATTCTGTTTCTATAAGTATTGGAACCCATGTTGAGATTAATAGACACATTACCGAGAGTTTTAAGGCTATCATACGATATTACAACGATGATAAAATCTTGCCAACCAGAGCATTTTTATGCCTAATGAGAGTCACCGGTCCCTGAGCTCCTGAATATGACATAGTAAGATTGGTATAATCTGTTATAACTGGGCCGAGGGTTTGGAGTCATCCGATTCCTATGACTATGTCCGCGCCTTCTATATCTAATACATATAAATGTATGATGAATGGGTTGGCTTGGATGAGCAGAGTGATATCCTTACATTTACCCTTGCAATTGGAAGTAGTTCCATTACCCATATAAACCGGGAATTTTGTAATTATATGGATTGACAACCACAAGAATGTGCTCATACGACTTGATATAAAGTTATGTAGTTACAACCATCTATGAATATTTCTAGAGGCTGATTGGATATATAAGCAATAAAATGTAGCCTATGGTCTGGGGATTTTTCGGTGAGAGCCTGTAAACTAACGATAGTGTTAGGATATTCATCATCTAAGTCTAGTTGTTTCGGATTGTTCTCATCATACTCGTCCTCCTTTGTCCCTTGAAAATACAGTAACGCTCCCCTACCTTTGAAACAGTGTCCTACATGGAACTTCTCGTCACAAGTATAACACAACCCTTTTCTCCTTCTTGATTGAAGTTCAGTTAGCGACAAGCATTTGATGGGTGAGAATTATGAGTTGTTTTCGAATGGTTCTTGATTAACTAGTTCGGTTCCTAGGATCATCTAAGCTTTGATCTTCGTACATTCTTACTAATGAATATGCATTGTGTAACTCGACGGGCTTTGCGTTAACAGTTAACACTGATCGTGTAACGTGAGGTTTTAGTCCTGAAACAAACATGCTAGTAAGAAACTATGGGGCAAGGCCTGGTACTCTGGTCGTGAGATCTTCAAACTCTTTTTGATAGTTAGTACCGTTATGGTATAATGTAGTTTGGTTAAGGTTCCGACAAGATCTTCATATGTGGATGGTCCAAACCTTTTCTTAATAACATCTACAAAGAACTTGAATGAGCGTGCTGGGTGGTCTCTGAAGGTAGCTTGGTACCATCTAGATGCAGGTCTATCCATAGTTATTAAGGTGCGCGCCTAGGCGCGCCTGAGGCGCCGGGCGCACTAGGCGCACCGGCCCTCGCCTATGCAAGGCAGAGGAGGGTGAGGTGTCCCAGGCGCACCTGGGCCTTTCAAAGTGTTTTCTTCAACCTGTTTTTTTGGAAGGTGGGCAAAAACATGATCTCAGACGCACCCGAGGCACACCTGGGCGCACTTGGGCATCTAATTCACCGATTTTCAGTGAATTTGGTGCCCAATTCACTCAAAATCAGTGAATTGAATGCCAAATACGCTGATTTTTAGTGAATTGCGCACCAAATTCACTGAAAATCAGCGAATTGAATGCCAAATTCGCAGATTCTTAGTGAATTGGACACCAAATTCACCGATTTTCAGTGAATTGGACACCAAATTCATTTTTGCGCCTCACGTGTCTCTGGCGCGAGCTTGCGCCTAGGCTCCAGGACCCCTTTGCGCATCGATGTGCCTTGCGCTTTTAATAACTTAGGGTCTATCTAAATGTAAAGCCAATCAGTTGGGTCTCTTTTGGGGAACTTGAGACATTGTATATGAACTAAATTAACAGGTCATATAGTTACAACCCGAGTTGCTGGCGAATGTGGGGTTGGACCAAGAATCCCATTTGAAGACTGCACCATCCCGGGTTTTTGAAAACGATTTAGGCGGTGAGTACTACCTGCTTCCATTGATCGCTTTAGATTGCCAAACTGGGTCATTATCTCTTATCTGAGGCTGACGATTAGTTCTGCGGATTGTTCCCGTGTGTCAATAATCTACTGGACTAGGAAAATTTGTTTTGTCTGTAGCTCTATACTGAATTTCTGATTGCGTTTTTCATATTGCGAATTGCGGGAATGTTCTTCTTAAAAAGCACGCTTTATTTCCGCGAATTGCCCATCTTTCGATCTAGTACCTTCGCACATGGCAGTGAGTGTGTATTCTCTCAACTAGAGCACGAAATTGTAGCGTTCAAGCTATTGAATTTCCTAAATCTACTGGAAGAAGGCTTGAGAGGGCGACCAGAGTTAAGCGAGACGCAGAGGTGGAAGAAAGAAGAACAATTAAACTCTTATTAATAACTTTAATAATCCCTTTTACAAAAACGATTGTAGATATTTATACATTCATAAAACTAGCAGTTTTAAAACTACCAGTTTTATTAATACAACAATACAAAGGGGATGACACGTGTAAGCTAGTTCCACCTTTGTTCATGTGCTGGAAAATGAGCTTTTGACCTTGTACGCTTGTTTTAATTTGGATCATGGCGCTTGGTTAATTTTGGAATCAACTTATCTCTTGACATGTGGAAAAATCTGGTGTGTTGGATACACTAGAAATAATTTGGTGCGTTGGATATACTGAAAATAATCTGGACCCTTGAACGTTGGCGTAACAGTTGCAGTCATAAATCTGTGCAACTTGCTCTAAAATATGTGCTTCCCACCATCATTATGATTGTCTTCATCATTGTTCCAGCCAGGGCTTCACGATGTGTTGGTAGGAATCTCTCCTCCTTACCGAAGATGCTAGGACTTTTTCGGGCTCGAAATGAAGGCAGCGCTGAGGACAGTGCTTTTTGTAGAGGAATGGTATAAACCTTGCATATACTTCTTGAATCATATAATTACATGTATGAGTACAAATATATAGGAAGAGAAGGATGCAAGCCACTCCAATCTCAAGATGTGGGACTAAATAAGAAATAAAGAAAAGCTACACAATGGGCCCCTACATGGGCTCTTTACATGGGCTTTTTACATCTCTTCTCTAACACTCCCCCGCAAGCTGGAGCATACAAATCGTAGGCACCCAGCTTGGATAAGAACTGAAGATACAGTGGCCGAGGAAGTGCTTTTGTCAGGATGTCAGCAGTCTGTCTAGCAGCAGGAACATGCTCCAACTCTATCTTCTTTGATTGCACCTTTTCCCTGATGAAATGACAATCAACCTCAATATGCTTTGTTCGCTCATGAAAAATAGGATTATTGGCGATATGGATTGCAGCCTGACTGTCACACCGAAGAGTTGCCGGAGAAGAAAGTCTAACACCCAAGTCACCTAGAAGACTCTCAAGCCAGGTTAATTCTGACACAACAGCAGCCATAGCCCTGTATTCTGACTCAGCCGAGGAGCGAGCAACCACAGACTGTTTCTTGCTCCGCCAGGTTATGAGGTGTCCACCAAAGTAAGTGCAAAAGCCAGTCGTGGAACGCCTATCATCAGGAGCCCCGGCATAGTCAGCGTCCGAGTAGACAAGAAGAGATGGTGAGTTGGATGGTTTGTAGATAAGGCCTTGTCCCGGAGCGGTCTTTAGATATCGGAGAATACGCTCAACAACTTGAAGGTGAGAAGTGCGCGGAGCATGCATGAAGCGACTTACAACACCAACAGCAAACGAGATATCAGGTCTAGTAACCGTTAGGTAGATCAGCTTCCCAACCAATCGTCGGTAGTATTCTGGATTCTCAAGTAGTTGATCAGAATCAGAACCAGCAGCACATAACTTTTGATTAGCATCCATAGGAGTATCCGCAGGTTTGCACCCGGAGTATCCTGCTTCATGAAGTAAGTCGATGCAGTATTTCCGTTGGGACATAACCAATCCATCTGGTCGTCGAGCAACTTCAATCCCGAGGAAGTATCTAAGATTGCCAAGGTCCTTGGTCTGGAAAGCCGAGCTCAGATGTTTCTTGAGCTGTTGTATCCCAGAGAGATCATCGCCGGTGATTAGGATATCATCAACGTACACAAGAAGGATCACAGTGCCAGTTGGGCCATGCTTGGTGAATAGAGAGAAGTCGGCGGAGCTTCGAGTAAAGCCGAGAGCCAAGAGAACCTTGCAGAACTTATCAAACCAAGCTCACGGAGATTGTTTGAGACCATAAAGAGCCCTGAGAAGGCGGCAGACACGAACTGGACGAGACTCCCCCGTGGTCTCAAACCCGGGAGGTTGGATCATATAGACAAGTTCCTTCAGATCACCGTTGAGAAATGCATTCTTAATATCCAGCTGAATAAGAGGCCAGTGCCGGTGCACAACGACGGAGATAACAACACGAACAATGTTCAGTTTGGCTACTGGAGAGAAGGTTTCCTCATAATCCAACCCTTGTTGTTGAGTGAAGCCCCGGGCCACGAGACGAGCCTTGAGGCGATCGACCGTCCCGTCGGCATTCTGCTTGACTGTGAAGACCCATTTGCAACTAACACAATGTTGACCAGGAGGAAGCGGGAGCAGTTCCCAAGTCTGATTAGCCCAGAGGGCATTCATCTCCTCTTCCATAGCCGCCCGCCACCCTGGGTGCTGAAGTGCCTCCTGCACAGAGTTAGGAATAGAAATGGAGGAAAGAGAAGTATCAAATTGGCGAAAATCCGGAGAGAGGCGGTGAAGAGAGACAGAGTGTGCCATTGGATGTGCAGTAGAGGAAGAAGTCGGATCAGCAGGCCGCGAGTCATCATCAGAGGAGGGCACCTCCCATAGGGCAGTGGAGGACAGAGGACGACGAGCGTACACACGAGTGATAGGTGGTTTCTGGGAGGGAGGTAGAAGAGGGACGGGAGAGACTGGTATGGAGGAGACGGGCGGGGAGGAAACGGGCGTTGGAGAGAGTGGAGGAAGGGGTGAAGTAACCGGAATAACAGGCCGCGAAAGAGGAGGTAGCGGAAGAGGACAGTCCGCCGGTTGGGAAAAATAGGGTTGATCTTCGAGGAAGGTAACATCAGCAGTCGTAAGAAGCTTGCGATCCTGGGGAGAGAAGCAGAGATAGCCCTTCTGAGTCCGGGAGTAACCAACAAACATACATTTGGTGGCACGAGGAGCAAGTTTGTCAGAGGACGGACCAAGGCGATGAGCGTAGCATACGCAGCCAAAAACGCGAGGAGCGAGGGAGAACGGAGTCATAGAAGGAAAAAGGAGACTGAAGGGGGATGCAAAGTTGAGACGAGAAGAAGGCATGCGGTTGATGAGAGTACAGGCGGTAGAGACCGCGAAATTCCAATATTGTTTGGGGACGTTCATTTGGAGCATGAGAGAGCGGGTGACCTCAAGCAGGTGACGATTCTTGCGTTCAGCAACGCCATTCTGTTGGGGGGTATATGGACACGAGGTTTGATGAATTATCCCAAACTCAGCACATAAGTGAGTGACTGTATGACCAGTATATTCGCGGGCTTTGTCGGTACGGAGAGTTTTAAGAGTAGTAGAAAATTGGTTGCGAGTTTCGGTGATGAAGTTCCGAAGAACACCTGACAACTCAGAGCGGTCACGAAGGAGGTACAACCATGTTATCCGTGAGTAGTCATCAACGAAGGTAACAAAGTAACGATAGCCAAAAACACTGGCGATTTTGTAGGGACCCCAAATATCAGAGTGAACCAAATCAAGGGAGCAGCACTTCGAGTGGATGGGGGGTGAACGTAGAACGATGGTGTTTGGCATAGATACACGACTCACAGGTAAACTCATGGAGAGAGACGTCGGGAAGAGCTTTGCGGAGTATTTGTAGAGGAGCGTGACCAAGACGGCGGTGCCACTCAATAGTGCTGATAGAGGAGAGAAGAACGGTGGGAGAGGTATCGAGGAGATAGAGTCCGTTCGAGAGATGCCCTTTGCAGATGATGCGCCGCGTCTGTCGATCCTGCACAATACAAGAAGTAGAGGTGAATGAGACACAACAATCCAAATCTTGGGTGAGACGGCTAATAGATAAGAGATTGAAGGAGGAGCCCGGAACATGAAGAACCGAACGAAGAGTAAGTGAGGGTGACGGAGTGAGATCGGCAGAGCCAGCAACAGGAGTAGAAGCACCATTTGCCACATTAATGAACGGAGGATGTTCGGAGGCCAAGTATTGTGAAGGTGCTTGCGAAGTAATGTGGTGGCTGGCCCCGGAATCCAGAATCCACGAAGAGCTATGAAGGAGGCAGGAGATGCCACCACCAGAAATAGACACAACCAAGCCGGGGGACCGGGAAGGAGACAAAGCCATGGAGAAACAAGCTATGAAGGATGCAACTCGCACTGCTGGTAGGAGACCGCTACTGTTCGACTAGAACAGCGAGTAGAAAGCAGAAAGAAGACTGCGAGCACTGCTGGTAGGAGATCGCTGGCGAGCTGCGTCGAGGAAGCAGAAATAAGACCGCTGGCGAGCTGGGAGACCACGGCTAGAGAGGCCGTAGGGAGAGCAGCGAGTAGGAGACCGCTGCGAGATCGCAGAGGAGAGATCGCTGTTGGAGAGATCGCTGTTGGCGGGCTGAGAGATCGCAGAGGAGGGCTCGGGCGGTCTGCGAGATCTCCAGAGGAAAGCTCGGGCAGCAGCTGGCAGACGGAAGGAGGTCGCACGAGCTGGAGGCCGCTTGGACTGGAGACAGACCGCAGGAGGGCAGACCGTGCGAGAGAGAGCGGCGATCTCACTGAAAACCGCGGGAGGAGGGCGCAGAGAGAGATCGCAGAGGAAGCTGCCGAGCGCCGCACGATCGCAGAGGAAGCCGCGTGAAGATGGGGGGGGGGGGGGGGGGAACTCGCACGAGACCGCGGGAGGAGGCCGCGCCGGTGACCACCAGGTCGCAGGAGGAGCGCGATCTGTATAGGAAGAGGCCGCGGGATGCGAGAGAGCAGAAATGGGCGGGGCCCACTTGACAGCGAGAATGGCTATAAAGGAGCCGGAGTGGGAGGAGTCTGGAGGGGGACGTCGCACGGGATGAGCTCGCAGAGGAGCTGCGGACACCAAAAAAAGAGACCGCACAAGGTCGGTCGGGCGGGCAGATTGTGAGGGTTAGGACCTTTGGTGACCGGAAAAAAAATTGAACCTATAGCTCTGATACCATGTAGAGGAATGGTATAAACCTTGCATATACTTCTTGAATCATATAATTACATGTATGGGTACAAATATATAGGAAGAGAAGGAGGCAAGCCACTCCAATCTCAAGATGTGGGATTAAATAAGAAGTAAAGGAAAGCTACACAATGGGCCCCTACATGGGCTCTTTACATGGGCTTTTTACATCTCTTCTCTAACACTTTTAAAAGCAGGGTAATGTTACACCCACCTTCAAGCGTCCAGATTATTTCCAGTATATCCAATGCACTAGATTATTTCCAGTATATCCAATGCACTAGATTATTTCCAGTATATCCAATTCACTGGATTATTTCCAGTGTATCCAACACACCAAATTTTGCTACATGTCAAGAGATAAGCTGATTCCAGAATTAACCAAGCGCCAGGATCTAATCTTAAAACTAGGGGCATGATCAAAAGATCATTTTCCAGCCCATGTACAAAGGCGGATCTAGCTTACGCTAGTCATCCCCTTTGTACTGTTGTATTAATAAAACGGCTAGTTTTATGAATGTATAAATATCTATAATCGTTTTTGTAACAGTGATTATGAAAGTTATTAATAAGAGTTTAATTGTTCTTCTTCCTTCCACCTCTTCGTCGTGCTTAACTCCGGCCTCCCTCAGGCCTTCTTCTAGTAGATTTAGGAAATTCAGTAGCTTGACTGCTACAAAAAGGATCGTGATAAAAGACGCTTAGATATCTTATATTCAATAAAAAACATCATGTATATATGATAGAAGTATACTTATTGTGAAATGAAATTTAAGATGATAATCTATGAAAAGAAATTCGAGAGTTATAGTAGACATTTTTAATAAAACTACTAAAAAAGCTAATTACACTAGCAATTTTAATTGCTGAAAGCGTGCTAACTCTGTTCTGCAACTTCAAGTGGACGCAAAATATGCCAACTTGAGTTTGACTATAGCTGATAGAGATGTTTGCATGCCCACTTTAGTTTAAAGTTATGAGTGATGTAGATGTTTGCATGTCAAGTTGAATTTGCTGCTGTAACTAATAAAAATGATAGGGTCATGGTTAGCACATATCGCTGGCTAAGAACACGAGTCTCTAAATCTGGAAGTAGTGAGGTTTCTCCTTCTAAGAGTGAAGTTTTATTACCAAAATTTAGCTGTCTAAGTGATGGTCAATAACTAGAGAGTCGGTGCACAACATAAGAGAGATTAGTAACCTGGAAAAATAGTGACTTTAAAGCAGGTTCAACATCTTGAGAGAAATGTTATCCAATGTGGTAGTATGTTTGACAAACTGAATTTAGGTTCCATAACCCGAGAGTATCTTCAATAACCAAAGGTCATCTTTAGTAACCAGAGAGCTGAACATACAATTTAAGAGAGTTTAAAAATGTGGGATAAATATTTTATAGCCAAAAAGAAAGGTTGGCATCCTGAGAAAAAAATGTTATGGAACCTGATATTAGGTTTGACAAATTGAGTATAGGTTTTATAACCTGAGAGTAGGTTCATCAAAATAGGATAAATGCTCGGTAATGTAAGAGTAGGTTTGACAACCTGAGAGGAGCCAAAATTACAATGACAAGATCCAAGTCAACCAGAGACCTTTTCAACATTCTAGCTAGATACTATTATATAGGAAAGTCATATGAGATGTAGATGGCTTCAATGTGTTAATTAACATTCCCCTGCAAACTCAAGTGGGAGCAAGACCAACTTGAGACTGAAATTGAAAGTAGAGTGATCAATAAACTTCAATTAGTGAAGGAGTACAAGATAGAGGTTGGTAGCTGATGGTTGAAAAACAACAAAAAACTAGAGCCAACCACAATATAATGCCAATAATTAGTGGCAGTAGGTTTCAATGAACCGATTCATTGGAGGTGAGCTTGGATTATTAGACACGAGCTGGTCAATATAATTCAAACATGACAGAGGGATCACTAATGACATGTTCGATGGAGAAGAAACATTAACACCACAATTGATGTAGCAACTGCGAACACAGAGATGCTGCTTCTGGGAATCGAGTTGAGGATTGCGGCTGGAGGCATAGAGGGGGTTAGGCCTGTTGGGTATTGTGCCTTCAATGTCTCTAGATTTGAAGAAGTAACACAAGTATAGATAAGCTAGTTTGTCTTTGATGTTGTGTTTAAGTTCATTTTATGACAGATGCATCAAAGCTACATCATCAGCATGTAGTCGATAAAAGTAATGAAAATTAACTAAGTAAAATATCGTCACAAGACTTAACAGAAGAATCGTGGAGAAAAATATCATATCGTCGAAATAGTTTCGACGATATCGTCTTGATGAAGACACATCGACTTGAAGATTGTAGAAAGCTTGTCGTAGAAAAAGCTAAGTTCAGATATCGACGACATCGTCTTGAAGAAAGCTTATCGTGGAGAAAGCTAAGTTCAAATATCGACGACACCGTCTTGAAGAAAGCTTATCGCGGATAAAGCTAAGATGTCTCTACGATATCGTCTTGAAGAAGAAGTTCAACCTTGAAGGCTAAAAAGATATAACTCCTTACTTCATAAAGAAAGGTTCATATGAACAAACATCGACTTGAGGACCTTATATCGTCTAGAAGATCAAGACGATATCGTCTTAAAGAAAGACAGTCAGCCTAAAGAATAAGTTTAAGTTCAAATGAAAGTAACATCTCGACGATGTCGTCTAGAAGAAGTGATATCATTCTGATATTAAGTAGAGCCGTGAAGAAGGAAGAATATCGACGATATCGTCATGAAGTATATATGTCGTATACACGGATCAAGACGATATTGTCTTGAAGGATTAACATCGTCTTGACAGATTACAAAGCAACATTTAATGCGCAGACTTTCTTGGAAATTGATATTCAGGGAATGTGCACGTCGTCTATCTTGCGCACAAATCAAGGAGCAGTAAATGATATATTCTCTACAGAATATAGCCGTTACACAGTATTTAAGAAAGAGATTTCTAATTTCTATATTCTGCAAGTTCCAAGAAAGACTAGTAATTATAATAAAGAATTGCCAATTCTGCAATACGATTTCAAACGGGAAATTGATTATGGAATAATCAATAAGAGGTTTTATGCAAAATTGCAGAGCATATAAAAGAAGATAATTTTATCTACAGTAAGAGACTTGCTCAATAATTCTCTCAAGCTTTATTCTCACACATATTTCCTGAAGAGAGAATGAAAAGAATCAACAAAAATAAGAAGTCTTCATTGCTGTTGTGCTGTGAAGATCTATAAAAGATTATAAAGAAAAGTTCATTGATCCACAAGATCTTTGGGCTTACTGCTACAAGAAGAAGAAGATCTGTGATTCAAGCCTTCATTTCTGAAGTCTTCTCTTCTACAACAACATCTCTGTATTACTTTGTAGGGCTCTTTGTCAGTCTGAGCTGTAGGATCTAGTGATAGATCTGAGTTGGTAGGGTTCTTGGTGAACCTGAGTTTCGTAGGATCTTGCTGAAGATCCGAGTTTGTAGGACTTGTAAAGTCTGAGCTTTGTAAGGTTATGCGAGAACCTGAGTTGTAAGATCTGATTTTAGTGAAAAGATCTAAGTTGGAGAAGTTGCCTAGTCTAGCACACTGCTAAATAGGTGGGAGGGACAGTGGACTACCTCTAGACACATTGTCTAGTTGAGAACCACTATAAATCATTGTGTGTTTTCTGTGATGCTTGTGTGCTGTGATTGATAAACTATTAAAAAGCAAAGAAATTTGAAAACACCTAATCACCCCCCTCTAGGTGTAGTTTATAGTCAACCCATAATCTTTCAATTGATATCAGAGATAGGTTGAGTTCAAAGGCTTAACAACTTAGAATAAAATCAACAAATCTAGTGGGTTGTGATAAACAAATGGCTGGTGAGCATCATAAGGAGATGAGCTCAATGAAGCTGCCCATCTGCACCAAGGAGAACTTTGCCATCTGGAAGCAAAGAATTAGGTTGTACATGGAAGCCTCAGACCCTAGAGCCTATTTGGTAGTAGAAGAAGGACCCTATATTCCCATGAATATTCCTGTGGATCCAACAGTTGTTCCTACACCTAAGAAATTATCTGATTTCACCAAGGATGAAGTTGCCTTGGTCACCATGGACAAAAGGGCTAAGAACATCATTGTGAATGCAATTGATGATTCAACTTTTCAAAATCTAATTCATTGCAAAACAGTTAAGGAAATGTGAGACTCCTTAGTTGTCTACATGGAAGGAACTGAGGAAGTCAGGGATGATAGGAAATCCCTCCTGAATCAGCAGTATGAATCCTTCAGACAAGATAAGAAGGATGACATAACTACCTGCTATGACTTATGAGAAGCTCTTCAGGATTGTCAATGGACTCAGAACTTATGAAAGAGAGTTCACCAACTATGAATTAAATGATAAGTTCCTGAGATCCCTGAACAAAGAATGGGACATAAAGCTGTGTGCAATAAGAGAAGTTGGCAATCTGGGAGCTATAGAGCCTAGACAGTTGTATGACAAACTCTTATCATATGAGCTATAGCTGAATACCAGAAAGGTTGAGGAGGAAAACTCCAAGGCTTACTCCAGAGAAAAGGTAGTGGCCTTTAAAGCTGAAGCTTCCAGGAAGCACAAGACAATGGAGCCTTTCTATGTTTCAGAGGAAGAGACCTCAAACAACTCCACCTCAGAACTCTCTGATGAAGATCTCTCACTGTTCACCAGGCAGTTTAAAAAACAGCTGAGAAACAGAAAAAGAGGGAACAGAAGATATGATGCTTCACCCTCTAACTCCAAGAGAGATGACAAGCCTAGAAGAAAACACAAATCAGACATGTATGATTCCAAAACTGGTAAACATAATTCTTCTAACATTATTTGTTACAACTGCAACAAGCTTGAACATGTCATTGCTGAATGTCCATCCAAAAGACAAGAGAAGAGTGAAGATAGAAAACACTCAAAGAACAGGAAGTCAGAGAAAAGCTTTGTGGCAAAGAAAGTGAAGACACACAGTGATAGTGACACTAATTGCTCCTCATCAGAATTAGATAGCCACATAGCAGCCATGACTCTCTCAAATGAATAATGCTGTGATGAAACTCATCACAAACAGGTATGTCCAAAAACCACCAAGACTCCTGTGTGGTACTTGGACAGTGAATGTTCCAGGCATATGACTGGAACAAGAAGCCTATTGAAGGAGTTTGCACCTGTAGAAGATGGACCCAAAGTTAAATTTGGAGGATCTGACAGAGGTGTAGTCAAAGGCTTTGGTAAGATCACAAATGACAATGTCACTATCACAAGAGTAGCTTATGTGGAAGGGTTACAACATAATCTTATAAACATAAGTCAGCTGTGTGACCTGGGATATGCTGTTTCTTTCCACAAGGATAAGTGTCTGATTAAGGATTGTGAGAATGAATCCATTCTAACAGGCACTAGGAGTGAAAATATTTATTCTCTAAATTTCATTTGCATTAGGAAAAATGAGCTTGTATGTCTTGTAGCAAATGATTGAGTGTCTGCTTGTGTAAAGTGACATAAAAGACTAACCCACATCAACTACAAGTCTCTCAAAAAATTAATGACAGAGAACTTGGTAAGAGATGCTCCTAAGCCGGATTGCTTAGAGATGAGTTCTTGTCATGCATGTCAAATGGGCAAGCAAACATGAACTTCATTTAGAAGCATACAGGACAAAGAATCCACTAGGTGCTTATACCTACTGCACATGGACCTATTTGGTCCTATGACAGTGCACAGCCTAGGAGGTATGACTTATACATTAGTTATTGTTGATGATCATTCTAGATTTGCCTGGGTGTTCTTTTTGAAATATTAGTCTGATACCCTAAGTACATTCAAGAATTTTGTCAAACAAATTCAGAATGAAGTAAACAGCTCTGTGGTCAAAATCAAAAGTGATCATAAAACTGAATTTCAGTCTGGGTCAATGACCAAATTCTGTGAGGAAGAAGGTATCCTACAAGAGTTTTCTTCTCCCAGAACTCCCCAACAGGATGGGGTGTCTGAGATGAAAAAATAGAACACTTATTGAAGCTGGGAGAACCATGCTAAGTGACTCCTCACTCCCAGAATACCTTTGGGCTGAAACAGTTAACACTGCATGTCATGTGCAAAATAGAGCACTCATCAATAAAAACCATAATAAGACTCCTATGAGCTAATTAAGGGTAAGAAGCCAACACTAGCTTACTTCAAAATCTTTGGAAGTAAATGCTATGTGCTGAAAAATAATAAGCACTATATTACCAAATTCTCTGAAAAGAGCTATGAAGGTATCTTTGTAGGATATATCAAGCATAGCAAGGCCTACAAAGTCTTCAATAAGAATGCTCTTACAATTGAGGAATCTATTCACATTATTTTTGATGAGAGCAGCATGCTGCATAATCCCTCCTCCAGTTCATCCAATGCAGGAATTGAAGAAAGATTAGAGAACCTTAAAATCAGAGAAGAACCAGTTGAGAAGAATAAGTCCGCCACAATGGAATCCATTCTAGAATCAGTAGAAGAGTCTACTGAAGAGCAAAATCCCCCAAATAAGATCCAAGAAGTAGTAGCTGAAGAAGTTGCTGAAACAAGAGAACCAGCAAGAGATTGCCTATTGCTATGAGACATCATAGAAATCATCCAGCAAATCAGATAATTGGTGAGCTCACTGATGGAGTAAGAACCAGAAGAAATGCATTAAATGAAAACTTGCATCTTAGTTTTCTGTCCCAACTTGAGCCCAAGAAATTTGAGGAGGCCAACAGAGACCAATTATGGGTTATGACTATGCAAGAAGAGCTAAATCAGTTCAAAAGGTGCAAGATATGAAAACTTGTCCCAAAGCCACAAGAGCATTGGGACAAAGTGGGTCTACAGAAATAAAATGGATGAAGTTGGATTGATTGTAAAGAACAAGGCAAGGCTGGTAGCTCAAGGATACAGACAGGAGGAAGACATAGACTTTGATCAGACATTTGCACTTGTTGCTAAATTGGAGACCATCCGACTCTTTCTAGCCTATGCTGCATACAAAAGGTTCAAAGTCTATCAAATGGATGTCAAATCAGCATTCCTAAATGGAAATCTAAAAGAGGAAGTCTATGTACCTCAACCACCAAGTTTTATCTCTCCAAACTTTCCTGATCATGTATATTTCCTCAAGAAAGCCTTATATGGGCTAAAACAAGCTCCAAGGGCCTGGTATGAGACACTGTCTACCTTTCTCCTTGAAAACAAGTTCTCAAGAGGGAAAATAGATAAGACTCTTTTCTTGAGAGAGTTGAAGGGCCAGATCCTTTTGGTCCAGATATATGTTGATGACATTATATTTGGATAAACATATGAGAGTCTTTGCAAAAAGTTTGCTAAAATTATGCAAAGTAAATTTGAAATGAGCAGTATGAGAGAGCTGAAGTATTTCTTAGGTCTCCAAGTAAAGCAATCTGAGGAAGGATTTTTTATTTCTCAGACCAAATGTACCTTGGATATCATAAAGAAATTTGGTATGGAGAACTCTACCCTTATGAGAACTTCTATGGGGTCAACTGTGTCTCTAGACAAGGATGAAAAAGGGAAACCTTATAATGAGTCCATGTATAGAAGCATAATTGGCTCATTGCTCTACCTCACTGCTAGTAGGCCAGACATCATGTTTGCTACATGTGTCTGTGCAAGATATCAAGTGAACCCCAAAGAATCTCATTACTCAACTGTGAAAAGAATTCTGAGATATCTGAAGGGTACTCCAAATCTGGGGCTCTGGTATCCTAAGTGAGATGATTTTGAGCTATGTGGATATTCTAATGCAGACTTTGCTGGGTGCAAAGAGGACAGGAAAAACACTTCAGGAACTTGTCAGTTCCAGGGGAGAAGACTTGTATCATGGAGTAGTAAAAAGCAAAACAACATTGCTATCTCCACAGCTGAATCAGAATACATTTCTGCTGGCAGTTGCTGTGCACAACTCATGTGGATTCAACACCAATTAGAGGATTACAATCTGCACATCAAGAGAACACCTCGCTTTTGTGATTCCTCAAGTGCCATTTCCATTGCCAAAAACCCTGTGGCACACAGCAGAACAAAGCATATTGAAATTAAATATCATTTCATTAGGGAGCATATAGAAAAGGAGGACATCTGCCTTGAGTATGCTAATACAGAGGGGCAGATAGCTGACATTTTCACTAAGCCCCTTGATGAGTCTAAGTTAAATCAATTCAAAATTGAATTGGGCATGTTAAGTTCTTGAAATTGGGTATGTTGAATCCATTATATTCCCTTTTAGTAAGTATGAAATATTTTGATGGGCTGGATCTCACACAAGGTCCACCCTAAAGTGATCTGATAATCTTAGATGTTGAAGACAGGAACACCAGAAGGCATAACTTTAAGTCCTCTAGAGCAAAACAGCCTCTCAAAGAATATCATCTTAATTGATCACGGCGACATTGATGAAGTCTCGACGACAACATCCACGTATCGACGACAAGAGTAAAGACCTTTCGACGACACACTCGACGACAAAGCTCAATCCAGACCGAGACAATGACATCACAGGACACGACACTGTCATGATTGCGCCACAATTACGAGATTTTCAAAACGATACAGGAGGATTTGAATCGGTACACGCCTCTTTGCCTTCCGAATGCATTACTCTATATATTAGGCATTGTGTAAGCATAGAAATCACGCACACACAAAACCCTAGAATCCTTCTTTCTTCTTCCTCCTTACGACAACCCTCTGCTAACGAAATGACGCCGAAGAAGAATGATGAGAAAATCCCTTCCGGAGGAGAACTTCTGAAAGGAGGGTTTGAGAAGTCAGAGGAAGACCTGGATATGGTCATCACCCTACTATACGCATCTGAATTAGAATACCTCCTCACAGAGCCAATCCGTATCTACCATTCCGCCGTCTCAACATTCTTTGAAAACGCCGAATTTCACAAATTAGAAAGGGAAATTCGAACCGTTGTGGCTGGGCAACACATTCAAATGACTGCTGAAAGTCTATCCAAAATTCTACAACTTACTACCTTTGAAAAGGATGAGACAGAAGAAGACATCAAAAATGCAGATGTCTATGAAGGATTGAAATGGTGCGGTTTTGAAACCAAACCCTATGACAGCTTGCAGAGAATGCAGATGAACAGGCAAGACAAACTACTGACAGACATCATCGAAAAGGTACTGCTTTGTAAGACAGGCTCGCATGATCTAGTCTCAAAAGGGATGTTTGAAATAATGGTCAGAGTAATCTTAAAACAAAAGGACTGATTGAGGAAAGTTAATGTTCGACATGATTACAGAAAACATCAACTCTCCAAAATTTGGAAGAATTCTATCTTTATATCTCTCGAATACCATCCCTCGTCTCCTTAAAATTTCAGAATCATTCCTCTCCACTATCTCAAGAAGATAGATTTCAGAAGAGTGAGCAGGTGGGAGAAAAGGTTCACAAAGAAAGATGCAGGTGAACCTTCTACTCAAGGCTCAAAGACCCCTGTCACAACACCTCAAGTTCCTCAAGAACCCTTGACTCCAGTTGAGGGGGAGCCTGTGAGAGAAGAAACCCCTAGAATGGATTGTTCTCCTACACCTCAAGAGGAAGTGGATCCAGCTCATCTGGAGCTGCCTGAAAGAGAACCAAGTGGTAATGCAGATGTTGAAGAACATGATCACTCTGACAGATCTCTAAATGATTTTCTCAATAATGACATACATACATTCTCAGAAGGAGAAGAACATGACCACCACTCAGAAACCCCTGCACCAATGGAGGGGGAGCATACAGGTCATTCAACAATGCTGCCTTCACCTCCAAGAACAGAAGCTGAACCACATCCTCTACCCAACACAGCTACCACAGTTCCATCACCCGACTTTTTGTCACATATGGAAAGTCTATTGGATAGACAAAAAGAAAGATTTGAAGCCTATGTAAATCAGGCTATCACTGTCTGCAGAAATGATCTCTCTGCCAAGATAGATGCCCTCCAAGAAGATATCAACCACATAAACCATCAAAACTCCAATGTATATCAAACTACTGCAATTGCTGTGGAAAATACTGGGACTGAAATAACCAATATAAATTAAGCTACCCATCTAATTGGACAACAACTAAACATTGTGCTTGATAGATTGTCTACCATAAGTGATGAAGGATGCATCGTGGATGGAACAAACGCGACAGGAGGAACTCCCGGCGAGACCAGAATCGCTTGGCTTGAGAAGATCGACCCGCTTTGGAAGCCTCAGGCTGTTTAAGTATTTTCTTAGCATGTGCGAATTTTTATTTGTATTTGCATGTTTATTTTTGCACTCTTTGCTTGGTGTGCTATTAGCGGGTGTGCTAATAGTTGTGGCTCCCCCCTCGTAGTATAAGAGGTGGGATAACTTATGTTGTATTCAGTTTTTGTTAATTAAGAATCAATCAAGTTGCCCTAGCCGCCTCTCCTCTCCTCTCCGTGTGAGAGAAGTTCGTCCGGAAGGACTCCGCAGCCGCTCCTTCCCCGCCGCACTCGCCGTTCCCTTGAGGAAGGCCACTGGCCGGAAGGTCGACCCCCACCTCCTCCGGCGTTCCTACGCCAGTTGGTATCAGAGGGTGGTTGTCGACTTCTACGCTCGACGCTGCTTCCTCCCGCTCGCGCGTCCAACGACGCTGCTTCCTTCCGCTCGCTCGACGCTGCATCCTCCCGCTCGCGCGTGACACTCAACCGCGTGGGGTTTTCCTGTCCTGCAGATGGGCGACAACCCGCGTGCCGACGCCGACTTATGGGCGTCCATCAATGGCATCACCACCCAACTTGCCACCCTCACCGCCGCCCTCAGCAACCTGCCATAACCAGCATCCGCCTCCCGTCGTCGCCAACGCTCCAGCTGATCACTTCTTTGGGCGGCAATACCGCCGTGGCCGCGTGCCTCCGGCTGCCCCACCCCTCAATCCAACCCTTTCCGAATCCAGCTCCGACGAGGATCTCCCCGACGGCAGCAATCCTCCTCGCGGGGGTGACCAGCAGCCTCATTACCAACCGGGTTACCGACTGCGCGCGGACATTCCCCATTTTCATGGCAACCTGGGCATCGAGGACTTCCTCGATTGGATTTCGGAAGTCGAACGTTTCTTTGAAATGACCGAGATCGACGACCGCCGCCAAGTGAAGATGGTCGCTTACCGCCTTAAATCCGGCGCGGCGGTTTGGTGGGACCAACTTCAACTCAACCGCAACCGCCAAGGCAAGGCCCCCGTTCGCACGTGGCTGAAGATGAAGAAGTTGTTGCGGAATAGGTTCCTCCCACCCGACTACGACCAGCACTTGTTTCAGTTCTACCAGAGTTGTTCGCAAGGAACTCGTACGGTGAGGGAGTACCTGGCGGAGATAAGCCGACTCGCGGACCGCAACGGCCTAATCGAGACGGATGGCCAACGTGTTACTCGTTTCCTACATGGGCTACGTCCCTCCCTACGGGAGAAGATTGGATTGCATGTTTTGCGCACGGTGGATGAGGCTTACAACATGGCCCTCAAGGCTGAACAAATGGAGAAGGCAGCAGTACCGCCACACCGCGCGGCCTCGCGCCGCCCTTGGACGGATTCTTCGGGTTCTAGCAGCCGGGACACTACCGGTAAGGAGATTGCAGATCGGGTGCCGGCCTCCTCTTCCGCACCAAAGGGTCGGGCACCTGACCGCGCACCGGCGGGCACGTGTTTCAAATGTCAACAACCCTGCCATTTCGCCTCCCGTTGCCCCCTGCTTCGCCAGCCCGTCCACACTGTAGCTCCGGACGAGGAGAGGGAGGACGACATAGGGGAGGCCGATGAAGTCATTGATGGGTATGACGAGGAGGGCGATTTCGCCGCTTGCGTGGTTCATCGTCTACTTCTTACACCCCGGCTGGATGAACACGTCCAACGTAGCAACATTTTTCGGAGCTACTGCAACATCAAAGGGAAGATCTGTGATGTCCTGATTGACAATGGCAGTTGCGAGAACTTTGTTGCGAACCGGTTGGTCTCCTACCTGCAGCTAACGACCGAGCCTCACCCACACCCCTATTCCATCGGATGGATCCAGCGCGGCCCGTCAGTACGGGTCACCCACCGCTCTCACGTTCCTGTTGCCATTGGGAAGCACTACCGGGCCGACGTTTGGTGCGACATCGTAGAGATGGACGCGAGCCACCTACTATTGGGGCGGCCGTGGCAATATGACACGGATGTTTCGTATAAGGGCCGCGAGAATGTATACTCCTTCACTTGGGCCGACAAGAAGATACAGATTATTGCACGGGTCGGAGGGAAACCCGAAGCCAGTCCACCTTCAGATAAGGAGCGTAGTCTGTTGGTGATGCACGAAGACTCCTCTCTGTTTGAGCGAGACGCTGCGGAGGCCAAGGAAGTGGTGTCCCTCGTCTCCTACGGGTTGTACGCCACTAGCGGGCAGGAGGCGGAAGCCGCACCCCCGGATGTGCGAGCACTGCTGCACGAGTTCCGAGCCATCACGACGGAGGACTTACCCGACCATCCCCCTCCTATTCGGGATATACAACACCAGATCGACCTCATTCCGGGAGCTAGCCTCCCGAACTTGCCTCACTACCGCATGAGTCCCAAGGAGCATGACATCTTGCGTGAGAAGGTGGAAGAATTGTTGAAGAAGGGCATCATCTCTTAGAGCCTCAGCCCCTGTGGGGTCCCTGCGCTCTTGGTCCCCAAAAAGGACGGTTCCTGGCGAATGTGCGTCGACAGTCGCGCGATCAACCGGATCACCATCAAGTACTCATTTCCCATTCCTCGTCTTGATGACATGTTGGACATGTTAGATGGTTCCCAGTTCTTCTCAAAGATAGACCTACGCAGCGGGTACTACCAAATCCGCATCAAGCCGGGTGACGAATGGAAGACCACTTTCAAAACGCCGGACGACCTCTTCGAGTGGAAGGTAATGCCTTTTGGATTATCTAACGCTCCAAGTACGTTTATGCGCCTCATGACACAAGTACTGCGACCATTTCTGGGAAAGTCTGTTGTCGTCTATTTTGACGACATATTGATCTTCAGCAAGAGCAGAGCGGATCATCTGTCGCATCTTCGTGCTGTATTGGAGGTGTTGGTGGAGCACAAACTGTTTATTCACCTCAAAAAGTGTACCTTTCTCGCTCCGCGGCTGAACTTTTTGGGCTTCGTTGTGGGCGCGGACGGCATCCGGGTTGACGAGGAGAAGATCCAGGCGATTCGAGATTAGCCGGCTCCAACAACGCTTTCGGAGTTTCGTTCCATAGTTTGGCCACATTCTACCGGCGGTTCATCCGTGACTTCGGCACCCTTACAGCGCCGATGACCGATTGTTTGAAGAAGGGGCGGTTCCTATGGGGAGAAGAGGCCAGTCGCTCATTCGACTTGATCAAACAGAAGCTTAGCTCGACCCCGGTCTTGGTGCTACCCAGTTTTGATAAGCTCTTTGAGGTGCAGAGTGATGCTAGTGGCATTGGTATAGGAGCGGTCCTCTCCCAAGACAAGCGGCCAGTTGCGTTTTTCAGCGAGAAACTAAGTGACGCCAGGCAAAAATGGGCCGCTTATGATCAAGAGTTTTATGCCGTCGTCCGGGCTCTCAAGCATTGGGAGCACTACTTGCTGCACAAGGAGTTCATCTTGTACACAAATCATCAAGCTCTCAAGTTCATCAACAGTCAGAAGCGCATGAATGGAATGCACCTTCGTTGGACCACGTATCTCCAGCGGTTTCCATATATTATCCATCACAAGCCGGGGACTACCAATGTCGTCGCCGACGCACTTAGCCGGCGGAGTTGTTTGTTAACGACTATGTACCACGAGATCGTCGGTTTTGATACCCTCGTCGACTTGTATGCTGACGACATTGAGTTTCACGAGGTTTGGCGCGCCTGTTCGTTGGGCGGATCATATGGTGGTTTCCTCTTACTTGATGGGTTCTTGCTTAAAGACAACCGCCTGTGTATTCCCCGCACTTCCTTGCGGGAGAAGCTCATTCGTGATTTGCATGGTGGCGGGTTGAGTGGCCACCTGGGCCGAGACAAAACACTCGCCAGTTTACAAGAGCGCTATTTCTGGCCGCAGCTGACAAAGGACGCGGGGAACTTCGTTCGAAAGTGTTATGTGTGCCAACAGTACAAGGGCCATGCAGACAACACTGGGCTCGATACACCCCTCCCGGTCCCCTCCGGCGTTTGGGAGGATCTTTCCATGGATTTCGTCTTGGGCCTTCCGCGCACGCAACGTGGGGTGTGTTTGTCGTGGTGGATCGTTTCTCGAAGATGGCACATTTTCTACCTTGCCGCAAGACGTCCGATGCTTCTCACATTGCGCGTCTTTTCTTCCGGGAAGTGGTTCGTTTGCATGGCGTGCCGACCACTATCACGTCCGACCGTGACCCCAAGTTTCTCGGCCACTTTTGGAAGTTGTTGTGGAAGATGTTTGATACCTCTCTCCAGTTTAGTAGCTCCGCCCATCCTCAAACTGACGGCCAAACCGAAGTCGTGAACAAGACCTTGGGAAACCTTGTTCGTTGCATCTGCCAGGATCGCTCGAAGCAATGGGATCACGCCCTCGCGCAAGCTGAATTTGCTTATAACAATGCGGTGCACAACTCTACCGGTCGCACACCTTTCTCTATCGCTTACACTAAGGTTCCTCGATATGCGCTTGATCTAGCCCGCCTACCGGCGACACCTCCTTCAACAACACAGCTAGCGGAAGAGACCCGCGACATCCAAGCCGACACCCGACTCAAATTGCTCGAGTCTAATGCCAAATACAAGGCCATGGCCGACAAGCACCGTCGCGGGAGGATTTTTGAGGTGGGAGACTTAGTGATGGTCTGCCTCCGCAAGGAGCGGCTTCCAACGGGACACCATCACAAATTCATGCCGAAGAAGTACGGCCCTTTCCCCATCACCCGCAAGATCAATGACAACGCTTATGTGGTCGACCTCCCGCCGAACCTCAACATCTCCAAGACCTTCAACGTGAGCGACTTGTCTCCTTCCTACCCGGACGTCCCGCTTTACCCCGAGCACTCGAGGTCGAGTGCCTCCCAAGGGGAGGCGAATGATGAAGGATGCATCGTGGACGGAACAAACACGACAAGAGGAACTCCCGGCGAGACCGGAATCGCTTGGCTTGAGAAGATCGACCCGCTTTGGAAGCCTCGGGCTGTTTAAGTATTTTCTTAGCATGTGCGGATTTCTATTTGTATTTGCATGTTTATTTTTGCACTCTTTGCTTGGTGTGCTATTAGCGGGTGTGCTAATAGTTGTGGCTCCCCCCTCGTAGTATAAGAGGTGGGATAACTTATGTTGTATTCGGTTTTTGTTAATTAAGAATCAATCAAGTTGCCCTAGCCGCCTCTCCTCTCCTCTCCGTGCGAGAGAAGTTCGTCCGGAAGGACTCCGCAGCCGCTCCTTCCCCGCCGCACCCGCCGTTCCCGTGAGGAAGGCCCCTGGCCGGAAGGTCGACCCCCACCTCCTTCGGCATTCCTACGCCAATAAAGGACAATCAGCAGTCCATCATCCAGAACCAAGATGTGACTTTCAATGATTTTGAAGATGACATCAACACTTTTCTTCAAAGAATATCGTCCTCTGCTCAAGTAACTCAGGAGCTTGTGGACAATGTAGGTGAAACATTGCTGCACCAGTTTCAAGTAACCCAAGATCATCTGTCAAATTCTTTCCATCAAACTGTTAGGGCATCTCAGGGAACCCTTATGGATGCCATTGGTAATCTGAACAACCTTCTGGACAGACAACTTCAGGCTTGTCAAGCATCCCTCTCTAAAGAAGTAATTTCAGAAGCCAGAAAGGGGGAGATAATGTCAAGTCACCATGCCATGTGGCTGGCAAAATGAAGTAAGATTCTCCTTGGATTTGACACCAATTGACTATGGGATAACCTACCAACATCCAATTCCTGAAGGCAATCTCCATGTAGAATCATCTCAGAATGTAATGCCTGAAGCCCCTGCAGAACAGTATCAAGAGCTTGAAAGCTATCAAGAGTATTTTGTTGATGTGCCTGCAAGTGGAAGTAGACAAATCAGGAAAGGTAAAAGACACTATGTTGACCTGGAAGAGCAAGAAGCTAAGAGGAGGAGAATGAAGGAAGTTAAGAAAAATCCTAACTTTGAAGAGTGGAGCCCTTGCTCAAGGGATATCATTCTGAAAACTTGGAATCAATACCAGCAGGGAAAGCATGATAAGGGCACCTTCTACAACTCAGAGGAATGACAAAAATATGAAATCTGTGAAGCTGGTAGAAGGGATTACTGGAACAAGATTAAAATGGGAGAAACCTCAGTGCCTGCACATGCACCTCTTAGATATCACCCCAAGCCCTATAACTACTTTGAGAGACAAAAGTAGAAACAGGCTGAGGCTGAGCAATCAAAGAAGGCAGGATCTTCTGGTAAAGGCAAAGATGTTCAAAAGGATTGAAAAGAAGAAGGATTCTAGAAATTACTTGCACACTTCTATGCTTTACATTTTTTTATCTGATATATAATGTTAATGTATTGGATTGTTATTAATATATGCAGTGATCAAATGCCTAATTTATTGTCAATCATTATATTTGAATAGTAAAGCCTATCTACACTTATAAGTTCTGGCTTCTTCAAATAGGAGGAGATTGTTGGGTATTGTGCCTTCAATGTCTTTAGATTTGAAGATGGAACACAAGTATAGATAAGCTAGTTTGTCTTTGATGTTGTGTTTAAGTTCATTTTATGACAGATGCATCAAAGCTACATCATCAGTATGTAGTCGATAAAAGTGATGAAAATTAACTAAGTAAAATATCGTCACAAGACTTAACAGAAGAATTGTGGAGAAAAATATCATATCGTCGAAATAGTTTCGATGATATCGTCTTGATGATGACACATCGTCTTGAAGATTGCAGAAAGCTTGTCGTAGAAAAAGCTAAGTTCAGATATCGACGACATCGTCTTGAAGAAAGCTTATCGTGGAGAAAGCTAAGTTCAAATATCGACGACACCGTCTTGAAGAAAGCTTATCGCGGATAAAGCTAAGATGTCTCTACGATATCGTCTTGAAGAAGAAGTTCAACCTTGAAGGCTAAAAAGATATAACTCCTTACTTCATAAAGAAAGGTTCATATGAACAAACATCGACTTGAAGACCTTATATCGTCTAGAAGATCAAGACGATATCGTCTTAAAGAAAGACAGTCAGCCTAAAGAATAAGTTTAAGTTCAAATGAAAGTAACATCTGGACGATGTCGTCTAGAAGAAGTGATATCATTCTGATATTAAGTAGAGCCGCGAAGAATGAAGAATATCGACGATATCGTCATGAAGTATATATGTCGTATACACGGATCAAGACGATATCGTCTTGAAGGGTTAACATCGTCTTGACAGATTACAAAGCAACATTTAATGCGCAGACTTTCTTGGAAATAGATATTCAGGGAATGTGCACGGCGTCTATCTTGCGCACAAATCAAGGAGCAGTAAATGATATATTCTCTACAGAATATAGCCGTTACACAGTATTTAAGAAAGAGATTTCTAATTTCTATATTCTGCAAGTTCCAAGAAAGGCTAGTAATTATAATAAAGAATTGCCAATTCTGCAATACGATTTCAAACGGGAAATTGATTATGGAATAATCAATAAGGGGTTTTATGCAAAATTGCAGAACATATAAAAGAAGATAATTTTATCTACAGTAAGACACTTGCTCAGTAATTCTCTCAAGCTTTATTCTCACACATATTTCCTGAAGAGTGAAAGAAAAGAATCAACAAAAATAAGAAGTCTTCATTGCTGTTGTGCTGTGAAGATCTACAGAAGATTCTAAAGAAAGGTTCATTGATCCACAAGATCTTTGGGCTTACTGCTACAAGAAGAAGAAGAAGATCTGTGATTCAATCCTTCATTTCTGAAGTCTTCTCTTCTACAACATCTCTGTATTACTTTGTAGGACTCTTTGTGAATCTGAGCTGTAGGATCTAGTGATAGATCTGAGTTGGTAGGGTTCTTGGTGAACCTGAGTTTTGGTAGGATCTTGCTGAAGATCTGAGTTTGTAGGACTTGTAAAGTCTGAGCTTTGTAAAGTTCTGTGAGAACCTGAGTTGTAAGATCCGATTATAGTGAAAAGATCTAAGTTGGAGAAGTTGCCTAGTCTAGCACACTGCTAGATAGGTGGGAGGGACAGTGGACTACCTCTAGACACATTGTCTAGTTGAAAACCACTATAAATCATTGTGTTTTCTGTGATGCTTGTGTGTTGTGATTGATAAACTATTAAAAAACAAAGAAATCTGAAAACACCTATTCACCCCCCTCTAGGTGTAGTTTATAGTCAACCCATAATCTTTCAAGGTCCGCACAAACTAACCCTTGATGTTGCGATGCATTCATATTTTGTTTTGATAGGATTAGTACAGATGTAATTTTAAAAGCTAAAGAACACGAGACTATGCATCATAAGTCAAGTAAAGATTAATTGCGAATAAAAGTAAATAAGCTAATTCGATTTTTAAGTACAACACAATCCAACGATGAGAAACTTGCAATAGTAAGTAGTCATAGATAATATGGACTCAAATGCCCAAGAAAATAACTCAATTATAGTAAAGAAGTGGTATAACCGTACAACCATTGAAAAATCCTGTAGAATGTAATTTAGGACCGACTAGGACTAACTAGACTAAACGACGAAGCAAGGGTGGCTGTAAAAACATCAGCTGTTTGAGTATTTTTTTATATTTGAAAATAAAGATGCATAAAAATATAATTATAATGATCATGCTTTATGGATATGATTGTTGGTTGAGAAAAAATCATGGTTAGCCAAATTAAATGTGGTGCAAATGTGGAGGTTATGTTTGAATTGGAATTGAAATCAATTCCAATTTTGTTGTTCGGCTAAATGCAGGAATTCTGTCACTAGAATTGGTAATTCCGCTGTTCGGCTGTATGCAGATTTCAATGGACGAAATTGAAATTTTAAATTTATAACATTAAATTTAAACAGAATTGAAATATCATGATTAAAACATAAGTCCACATTATAAACACATAAGTCCACAAACATAAATTCTCCGACATAAATAAAGTCCATAAAATAAAAACATAAGTATACAACATAAGTAAAGTTCGCAACATACAAAATATAAGTCCACATAAAATTAACCGAGTAAATGTAAGTGGAGCCAGGTCCTCCTGATTGGCACCGACAAAAATCATTAAGCACTTAGAACCACACACAAACTCAAACACAAACACACATACACATACAACCACACACACAAGCACACATATAACGACACAAATTCAAACACAAACACATACACATACAATCACACAGACACACACACATAGAACCACAATCTCAAACACACATATACAACAAGAACCCTTTACCAGGATTTTCTCCCCTCACTCAGCCTTCCAACGAAGGCAACAGGTAAAGAAATCAAAATCTGCCGGCTAAATGAGTTCATACATTCCCATTTAAAATAAATGAGATTTTAATTGTCATACAAACGAATTTTTTTCCTCTTATGAGTATAGAACAGAGGTCATCAGGATACCAAACATGATTAAATAGGATGGCATGATTAACTAGGATGACATGATTAACTAGGATGACATGATTAACTAGTATTACAGCAAGAACCCTTTACCAAATCAACTCCCCCAGTCGCACTTCCCAACATAAGTAGAAACTGATTTCATAAAAAAAAATGGAAAAGAGAGGAACTTGAGGAGGAAGAAGTGTTCAGTCAGAGAAGGATCCAATTGGATGGATTGGAGGTGGGAAGTAGGCCAGAGAAGGCTCCAATTAACTAGAAGAAAACCTGGAAGTAAAAATGGAAGAAAAAAATGAAAACAGGAAGAAAACCTGATGCATGAATGGAACAAAATCTGCCGGCTCAATGGAAGATAAACTGGAAGAAAACATGGGAAAAATCTAGATCTACAACTACCTCAATATCTATGGCAAAACCGAAGAAAGAAAAACGTATTTTACCTGCTGCCGGACAGAGACAATCGATGGAGAGGGAGGAGTTGCACGCCGTGTATGGAGGGCTCGCCGGAGAAGAGGTGCCGAGAGGGAAGTCGCGAGCGTGAGATGAGTCGCGAGCGTGAGAGGATTCGTGGTGGAGGAGGGTGCAGATCGGCGGATCGCGAGCTAGGAAATCGGGTTCACTCATCTACGCTAAAAAGAATTCTTATGGGAATTCAATGGAATTCCGATTCCCACTAAGTTTCTGGGCTGCCGAACAATGGAATTGGATTTGGCAATTGAATTCCAATTCCAAACCTCCAATTCCGACCAATGAACGGAGCAGTTGAGTTTATAATTTATTGTGCAAAAAGATTCATTAAAATATTCAGTTGAAATCACTACTAATAGGTTAAAAAGTTACATAATTTAATCTCCAAATATTTTATTAAATATTTCTTTTCTTTCATACATTCTCTTGCTTACTTTCTTGTAACATGCAATGGCACAAGAATTGACTTACTGACTGACTCATAATCTCCAATTTTCCATGTAGGACTCTTAGTGGTGAAAGAACAGTAAAGAGGCTGCGGATGTCTAAAGCATTAACAATACCAGAAAGTACAACTGTCCATGAGGCTTGTCGCAGGATGGCTGCTCGTCGGGTTGATGCTGTTTTACTGACAGATTCAAGTGCTTTACTTTGTGGGATTTTAACAGACAAGGTTTACAATAAATTATATTCATAGTTTTCGACAATTTTTTTTGTTTAATTGCCACAAGAAATAAATAAAAAGCCCATGTATTTAGGCCCTTAAGGCCCCTCCTCTCTAGCTCCTCCTTTAGTCCCACATCTTGAGTTTACATTATGCTCTCTCTCCCTCTTTCTATAAAAGGAGACCCTTTGTACATTGATATAGAAAGAAAATGATTTTATGAGAATAATAAAATATTGACATTTTTATTCTCAATTTCTACATGGTATCAGAGCTAGGTTCCGATCTTGGGACCTGTGGGCCATAGATAGATTTCTTCAAATGACAGATAAGAGGCTCCCCCGTGGTTGTATAACCAGGAGGTTGTGCATATACACAGTCTCCACAAGATCGCCGTGAAGGAAGACATTTTTAATGTCAAGCTGATGGAGAGGCCAATGACGATGAACGACAAGAGAGAGTAGGACACATACGGTGTTGAGTTTTGCCACTAGAGAAAATGTCTTTTCGTTATCAAGAACGCGTTGTTGAGTAAAACCTCTGGCAACAAGACGAGCCTTGAGGCGATCAACAGTCCCATTCGGATGACGCTTCACAGTGAATATCCAATTGCAGCTCACGATATGTTGATTAGGTGGAAGAGGAACTAGGTCCCAAGTATGATTGTCCCAAAGAGCAGTCATTTTCTCATCCATTGCTGCGTGCCACCCCGGATGCTGAAGGGCTTCCTGCACAAAAGAGGGAGTGGTAGTTGACGATAAAGAGGTCACAAACCTGTGCAAATCAGAGGAGAGACGATGCAGAGAGACATAATTGGAAAGAGGATGCGCGGTGTAGGGTGGCATCGAATTAGAAACCGGCGAAATATAATTAGTAGATGGGGGATGTTGCTGGGCACCAGACCGAGGATAGCGGCGAGAGTAGACACAAAGAGGAGGAGCCGAGGCAGGCGGTACTGTTGGTAGTAAAGGTGGTAAAGGAGAATTGGTAGGAACAAGAGGACGAGGGAGATCAGGAGGTGGCATTGACGTGGTGACGAATTGATGGAAAGGCTAATTTTCCATTGAAGTGACATCAACAAACGTGATCAAATTTTGAGTGGAGGGAGAGTAACAGACATAGCCCTTCCGGGTGTAAGAATACCCAACGAACATGCAACACGTGACACGAGGGTCTGTTTGTCAATAGGAGGACCAAGATGGTGAGCGTAGCAGCCGCATCCAAAGACCCGTGGGGTCAAGGGGAAGGGAGGGCGTTCAGGAAATAGGAGAGAGATGGGGGTCACAAATTGGAGGATGGATGAGGGCATGCGGTTGATAAGGTAGCAAGCAGTGGAGATGGCGAAATTTCAATAGGTAGTGGCGACCTGCATCTGGAATAAGAGAGACCGTGCAACTTCGAGATGATGGCGGTTCTTCTGGCGTGTACACACAAGAGGTTTGGTGGATGATACCCAACGAGGTGCAAAATTCCTGGAAAGCACGCCTAGTGTATTCGTGCGCATCATCAGTGCGAAGAAACTTGATATCATGGGTAAATTGCGTATGGGTTTCTGTAGTGAAGTAGCGAAAAGTGGACAAAAGCTCAGAGCGATCACACATCATATATAACCAAGTCATGCGTGAATAATCATCAATAAACGTAACAAAGTAGCGATAAGGAGGGAAATCAGAGCGATGTTGTTTCCCATAAATACATCATTCACAGTTAAAAGGGGAAAAGAAACATCAGGAAGAGTCTTTTGGAGAATGGGAAAAGGAGCATGATCGAGACGCCGATTGCAATCGACAGAGTTGACAGAGAAGAGAGTGGAGGAAGGAAGATTCGGAATGTATAACCCATTGCACTGCCGCCCTGTACCAATGATATTTCGCATCTGCCGATCGTGCACAACAAAAGAAGAGAAATAAAAGGTAATTAGGCAATCATGATCATGAGTGAGGCGGCTGACAGAGAGCAGATTGAATTGAGAGCCAGAGACATGAAGAACAGAGCAGAGAGATAGAGAAGGGGTGAGCAACATATCGCCATAGCCAGCAACGAGAGTGGTGTCGCCTTTTTTTACTGTAATGAACTTCGGATACAGAGAGTCCAAGTACCGATGGGGCTATTGTGGAGACTGTGTACATGCAACAACCCCATGGTTATACAATCACGTGGGAGTCCCTTGTCTGTCATTTGAAGAAATCTCTCTAGGGCCTGAAACAGTCTCCACGAGCATGGTTTGAGAAGTTTAGTCAGGTGGTTTGTGAGTTTGGCTTCACCCAGAGCTCGATATATTTCTCCTTTTTTATTCTACAACGATCATCTGACTTAGTGATTCTTCTAGTTTACATGGATGACACCCAAATCAACCAACATCCTGCCTCTCATTTTCAAACTAAGGATTTGGGACGATTCCGCTACTTCTTGGGGATTGAGGTAGCCCGATGACCTGATGGTCTTGTCTTGTCTCAGCGGAAGTATTGTCTCGATCTACTTCATGATGCAGGCTACTCCGGATGTAAGCCTGTAGATACACCGATGGATGCAAATCATCAGCTCCGCGCCCATTGCTCATACTCTAATCAACTTCTCCCTAATCCGGAGTATTATCATCACCTTGTTGGCAAACTAATCTATCCCACTGTCACATGACCTGGCATTTCCTTTGCGGTCGGCGTGGTCAGTCGCTTCATGCATACCCCTTGGGTCTCTCATCTTCAGGCCGTTGAGCGTATTCTTCGATACTTGAAGAATGCTCCGGGACAAGGGATGGTATACAAGCCCTCTACTTTTCTGTCTATCATTGCATATTGTGATGTTAATTACACTGGGTCCCTAGACGATCGACGATCCACGAACGGCTACTGCACATATTTTGGTGGGTTACTTGGCGAAGCAAGAAGCAGACTGTGGTTGCTCGGTCTTCAGCTAAAGCAGAGTATCACTCCATGGCTGCCGCCGTCTCAGAACTCACATGGCTAGAAAGTCTCCTCACTGATTTAGGTGCCAAACTTCTGTCACCAGTTGTTCTCTTTTGTGATAGTCAAGCTGCTATTCACATCGCCGAGAACCCTGTGTTTCATGAGAGTACAAAACATATTGAAGTTGATTGTCATTGTCCGGGAAAAGGTTCAACTTCGGAAACTGATTCTACGACATGTGCGGACTGCCGATTAAATTTTCAATATTTTCACTAAGGCCTTGTCTCGCCCGCTATATCAACAATTCCTCTCCAAGCTTGGCGCCTACGACTTGTACGGCCCATCTCGCGTGGGAGTGTTACAAGAAATAAATAAAAAGCCCATGTATTTAGGCCCATAAGGCCCCTCCTCTCTATCCTCTCATTTAGTCCCACATCTTGAGTTTACATTTTGCTCTCTCTCCCTCTTTCTATAAAAGGAGCCCTTTGTACATCGTAATAGATAGAAAGAAAATGATTTTATGAGAATAATGAAATATTGGTCTTTTTATTCTCAATTTCTACATTAATGAAGAAGATTATGTTTTATAATATTCTTGTATTGAAGGACATAGCAACAAGAGTGATTGCACATGAACTAAAGCTCGAAGAAGTGCCTGTGTCCAAAGTTATGACGAGAAATCCAGTTTTTGTTCTTTCCGACACATTGGCTGTGGAAGCATTGCAGAAGATGGTGCAGGGTACATATGTTTACATATTTCCTTTTCCTTATTTTTTATATGTGAAGCTTGACGATATCTCAATAATTTTGTTGTTTTCAGGAAAGTTTAGACATTTGCCTGTGGTTGAAAATGGTGAAGTTATTGCTTTACTAGATATTGCTAAGTGTTTATATGATGCCATTGCTCGGGTGGAGAGAGCTGCTGAGAAAGGAAAGGCCATTGCTGCAGCTGTGGAGGGGGTGGAAAAGCACTGGGGCACCTCAATTTCGGGTAGGGTAGTTGGTTCATAGGAGGGAGGTTGTAAACTATGTCTATTCACATTGTCTTCATGTTATCTGTGTTATTTAGGCTCCGTTTGGGAGAGTAGTTCCGAGCTCCCGTGAGAAATGGAGTTCCCACCTTTTGGTGGTAAATAGAGCCAAAATGGAGTTTTTGGACTGTCACCGCACCAGAGCTCCAAAGTGGAGGTTTACCAAACACATCAATCTCTCCGATGGTGTTTTTATCCCACCGAAGTGGAGTTAAAATGCCCAACTAAAAGGAACCTTAATTTATTAAAGACGCCAAATTTTGCTTTTTAGTCTTTTATTGTTATATGTTGTCTAGAAGCTTCTTCAGTTGTCCAAGTTGCAGATTATTTGCATATATCTGAGTAAGAATGCAGTTTTATTGGATACCCTTTTGATTATCTACCAGGCCCCAATTCGTTCATTGAAACACTCCGAGAAAGAATGTTTAAACCGTCCTTGTCCACAATCATACCAGAGAATTCAAAGTAGGTAATATTCATAAGTTAGTACTTTTACTGGGATTCTTGCAAATGGTCTTCTGTAGCCTAATAGAGCTGTCATTTATTAGGGTTGTGAAAGTTTCACCAAGTGATTCCGTATTAACTGCTACAAAAATGATGCTTGAACTAAAAACGAGTTCCGCAGTGGTAGTTGTGGAAGATAAGCCTCAAGGAATATTAACGTGAGTGCTTATCATTTCTTGAATATTTTCTTTCAAGAGAAATGTTTTCTTCATAATACTCATTAACACATGACTTCTTTTGCATATCAGCTCAAGGGATATTCTAATGCGCTTAATTGCCCAAAATCTTAATCCAGAATCAACCCCTGTAGAGAAGGTTAACCTTTTTCACAATGGCTTATGGGTTATAATTTCTTCTTGAATTATATACCAAATCTTTACTTTTGTTTCTGACCGTTGGGTTTGCTTGATCTTGGTACTCAGTATTTTATGATCTGACTGGTTCTTATTTTCTTTTTGACATCAAGTTGCCAAGCTAATCATCCTAATCTAACATATCAAATATTTCTACTTGCTAACTAGCTTATTGTTTAACTCTTCATGATTTATATTGTAGAATAGGTATGAAAGAGAAAGGATGTTTAATAGTGTTTAGATGAGAAAAATTATCTAGATATTTTGATCAAATTTGGTTATTTGAGGGTGAAGATTAAGTGATCCTACTTAAATATGAAAATAATATTGGAGAAATTTTTGTAGGCAAATTTAACAGTAACATAATTTAGAATTGCATTATTATCGTCATCACCATCAATATTCATCCGGACTATTTGGTGTTCGTTATATGAATCCTTATTTTAGAATTGCATAATGAACATAATTGGCAGCAGAAAACTAGTAAAGATAGATTTAAAAATGTTTATATTAGCGAACTAATGAGAGTGTCATTGATTGAAGATAAGATAATATAAAATAAACTTAGGAGGTTTGGATTTTTGCACAATGAATGTTAGAATATACACCAGGTAGACAAGTTGATAGAGTTAATATCAAATAATTATGTAGGAGAAGGGGTAAACCCAAAAGTTAATATGGATGAGTTGTAGATGGTTTGCGTAGTTCAATTTAACATTTATGAAAACATTCATTGGGAATGATGGAAATTAGAATTCATAAATTTGACTCAAAATAGCTGAGATAAGGTTGTGGAGGATGAAAGCTAGGGCACAAGCGAGGAACAATGGGTTGCCCGCTCTCTTTCTTTTCTCATTCAACTAAGGATAGATCCTGTAGAGAAATGGTATAAACCTTGTAGTATATTCACTTTAGGGAAAAATACAAGTATGAGTACAAATATATAGGAAGAGAGAGGAGGAAGAAATCCTATACAGGAGATGTGGGACTAAAAGAGGGAAAGATAAATGGGCCTAATATATGGGCCTTTACATGGGTTTTCCTATATTCTTTAACACTCCCCCGCAAGCTGGAGCGTACAAGTCGTAGGCACCCAGCTTGGATAAGAACTGGTGGTATAATGGCCGTGGAAGAGCTTTAGTCATGATGTCAGCAACTTGTTTTGCAGCTGGGACATGTTCCAATTCTATCTTCTTTGACTGAACCTTTTCCCCGATGAAATGACAATCAACTTCAATATGCTTTGTCCGCTCATGAAACACAGGATTCTTGGCAATATGAATAGCAGCCTGACTGTCACAAAGAAGAGTTGCCGGAGAGGAGAGTTTGACACCTAAATCTCCCAAAAGTCCTTCAAGCCAGGTTAATTCAGATGTGACAGCAGCCATAGCTCTATATTCAGCCTCAGCCGAGGAGCGAGCAACCACAACCTGTTTCTTGCTACGCCATGTTATAAGATGTCCACCAAAGTACGTACAAAAACCAGTCGTGGAATGCCTGTCATCTGGAGAGCCAGCATGGTCAGCATCTGAGTAAGCAAGAAGAGATGGCGAGGTGGATGGTTTGTAGACAAGGCCTTGTCCAGGAGAAGTTTTCAAGTATCGGAGAATGCGCTCAACAGCTTGGAGATGAGAAGTCCTCGGAGTGTGCATGAAGCGACTTACAACGCTGACGGCAAACGAAATATCTGGTCGAGTAACTGTAAGATAAATCAGCTTCCCAACCAAACGACGGTAGTACTCTGGATTCTCAAGGAGTTGATCAGTCGCAGAACCAACATCACATAACTTTTGGTTTGAATCCATAGGGGTATCTGCAGGTTTACAGCCAGAGAAACCTGCCTCTTGAAGCAAGTCAATGCAGTATTTCCGTTGGGACAGGACTAACCCATCGGATCGACGAGCAACTTCAATTCCGAGGAAGTATCTAAGATTGCCAAGATCCTTCGTTTGAAACGCTGAGTTCAGATGCTCCTTGAGTTGTTGTATCCCAGAGATGTCGTCCCCAGTGATCAGGATATCATCAACATACACAAGGAGGATCACAGTTCCCGTGGGTCCTTCTTTGATGAATAGTGAGAAATCAACAGAGCTTCGTCGAAAACCAAGTGCCAGTAGGACTTTGCAGAATTTATCAAACCAAGCTCTCGGAGATTGTTTGAGGCCATAGAGAGCTTTAAGAAGACGACAAACATAGGCGGCACGAGACTCCCCCGTGGTCTCAAACCCGGGAGGTTGGTACATATACACTTGCTCCTGTAGATCACCGTTCAAGAAGGCGTTCTTGATATCTAACTGAAGAAGAGGCCAACGACGGTGGACAGCGATGGAGATCACCACACGAACAGTGTTTAACTTGGCGACAGGGGAGAAGGTTTCATCGTAGTCCAAGCCTTATTGTTGAGTGAAACCGCGTGCGACGAGACGGGCCTTTAAGCGGTCAAGGGTCCCATCAGCATTTTGTTTGACAGCGAAGACCCATTTGCAGCTGACGCAGTGTTGGCCAGGAGGAAGAGGTACCATCTCCCATGTGTGATTGGTTCGGAGAGCGATCATCTCTTCTTCCATCGCAGCACGCCACCCCGGTTGCTGTAGCGCTTCCTGCACAGAGTTAGGGAGGGAAATGGAAGAGAGAGAGGTGGCAAACCGATGAAGAGGTGGAGATAGCCGGTGGAGTGATACGTAGTTTGCCATCGGATGAGCTGTAGAGGCGGAGGCCGGATCAACCGCAGAGGGAGAGGCATCGGTAGCCGAGGGCGGCTGACGGGGACCATCCTTAGATTTACGACGACGAGAGTATACTTGAATAATGAGAGGAGGTTGTTCAATAGATGGAGATAGTGAAGGTACCGTAGGGGGCGGAGATGGGGAGGTAGTAGTGTCCGTCGGAACAAAAGGACGAACAGTAGTGGAAGGTAATGTGCTTGGAACAGAGGGAGAGTGGAATGATTGGTCTTCACAGAACGTTACATCAGGTGAGACAATGGTTTTGCCGGTGGTTGGAGAGTAGCACACGTAGACTTTTTGAGTCCGAGAATAGCCGACAAATATATACTTGGCAGCTCGTGGGGCAAGTTTATCAATAGGCGGACCGAGAAGGTGGACGTAGCAGACGCAACCGAAAATGCGAGGTGGAATAAGAAAGAGAGGAGTGGAGGGGAAGAGGAGTGTCATGGGAGTGGCAAAGTTAAGAACGGAGGAGGGCATGCGGTTAATGAGATGACAAGCAGTGGAGACGGCAAAGTTCCAGTATTCCGTAGGAACCCGCATTTGAACCATGAGTGCCCGAGCAACATCCAGAAGGTGACGATTTTTCCGTTCGGCAACGCCGTTTTGTTGGGGGGGTATAAGCACAAGACGTTTGGTGAATTATACCAAACTCTGTACAGATAGTAGAAAAGGAGCGGCCAGTGTACTCGCGAGCGTTGTCAGTTCGAATGATTTTAAGTGTAGTGGAGAATTGTGTCCGTGATTCAGTCACAAAGGCACGAAATACAGATGGTAACTCAGAGCGATCATGAAGTAAATATAACCAGGTAACACGTGAATAATCATCAATAAAAGTTACAAAATAACGATAGCCATAAATACTTGGGACCTTATAAGGGCCCCATACATCAGAATGTACTAAAGATAATGGAGTCGTGCTCCGGGTACATGAAGGGGAAAAAGAAGAACGATGTTGCTTGCCATAGATGCAAGCTTCACAGGTAATCAGGGAGAGCTTTGCGGAGGACTGGAAGAGGAGCATGCCCAAGTCGGCGATGCCAGTCATCTGTGGAGACAGTCAGGAGAGTGGTAGGTGGGAGATCCAAGAGATAGAACCCATTCATCAGCCGACTGCTACCAATGATACTCCGTGTGCGGCGATCCTGAAAAACAAAAGAAGAGGGAGAGAAGGTTACACAGCAATCAAGATCCTGTATCAAACGACTCACAGAGAGTAAGTTGAAAGGAGAGCCCGGAACATGAAGAACCGAGGAGAGCTTTATAGTGGGAGTGAGGTGCAGATCAGCAGCACCAGCAACCGGAGTAGTAGCACCATTTGCAACAACAATAGACGGAGGGTGAGACGTCTGTATATACTGAGGTGGTTTCTGGGAGGTGATGTGATGCGTTGCTCCAGAATCTACGATCCAATGAGAACAGTGAGATAGGCAGGTTATACCTTCAGTAGAAAAAGAAGCAACGGAGCCAGGAGAACGGCCAAGACTGCCTTGAAGCTGTTGGAACTGAGAGCGTAGGTCATCATATTCCTGTCGGGTAGGACCAAGCTGATCGGCTGGTGAAGATGCAGCAGGAGGTGCCGAAGTAGCAGCAAGGTGAGGAGGGAGACTATGCTTTCGGTAGCAGGTTGTTTCATGATGACCGTCACGGCCACAGTAAGTACACTTTAAAGGAGGTCGGCCACCACGTCCTTGTCCCCGAGACGGGGGACGGCCACCTCGAGCAGATGAACCAAGGGTAGGTGTTGGAAGGAGCGGCTGTTGGAGAAGAGCCGGAGAAGAACTGTGCGGGGCCTCAGATGGAGGTGTAACCTTGATAAGCATGGAGCAGACAGCAGACAGAGACGGTGTGGTAGTAGAGGAGAGTATCTGAGCGCGAACGCTATGTAGATGAGGAGGTACGCTAGAGAGTAGCATAGCAATGGTCACTGCCTCTTTCTGTGATCGCTGAATAGCGAGATCTGGAGTGGGAGGCTGATGCTGAAGCCAAGCCTCATGAAGAGTCTTTGCCTTGGCGACATGAGAGAGCATGTCATCGGGCGCACCGGGCTTAAGGTTCTGAAGATCAGATATGATGTCGTACAGATGTTGGAGACTGTTCTGCCCAGAGTAGAAGGCATGAAGTTCATCCCACATGGCTTTGGCGGTGTCATGATACATAGCCATCCTATACGGCTCCGAGTCCATGGAGTTGAGAAGCCACGTTTGGACATGACCATCATCCTTAAGCCAGTCAACAGTAGGCTCAGTAGTACCCTGGGTTAAGTGAGGAAGGAGCCCTTTGGTCTGTAAGACTCGACGTACCGAGTGCACCCATTCCACAAAATTACGCTTCCCGGTAAGTGAGATGGTGGTAATTCGAAGTTCATCACGAACATCGTTGATCGGAGCAGCAGTCGGAGCAGGCGACGGAAGGGTAGTGGAGGAAGAATCGTCGAGAGCCATTGGAAGAGAAGCCGGCCAGAAGGAGCAGCGGTCTGGAGAGGCTGGAGGCAGATCGCTGCTGACGAACAGGGCAGAGACCGCAGCTGGCGAGCACGTCTCGAGGTAGGCGAGCACGGCAAAGACCGCAGCTGACGAACAGGAGAGCTTGCAGAGACCGCAGAGATCGCACGAGATCGGCAGAGACTGCAGCTGGCGAGCAGGAGAGCTTGCAGAGACCGACGCTGAGCTCGCAGAGATCGGCAGAGACCGGCGCTGTGGAGATCCACAGAGATCGCAGCGAGCAGAGATAGGATGCGCGCTGGCAGAATGGCGGAGATCGTTAGCAGAGATCGGGCGAGCAGAGATTGGGCAGAGAGCGGGCGAGCAAGAGCGGAGATCGCAGCGAGCGAGCGGTAGCAGAGATCGCAGCTTAAGACCGCAGGGCTTGAGACCTTACGAGCCTTGGCAGAGCAGAAGCGGTAAGGAGAAGGAGGTGGGTCCCACGGAAGCAGGCTATAAAATCCAGGAAGAGAAGAGGAAGCTTGGGGGGGGGGGGGGGCAAAGCTGGACGCAGAGGAGATCGCAGCAAGGGAGCGGTCTCAAAAAAAGGAGACCGCGAAATTTCAGCAGGGGGGGGTGCGGTCAGAAAATTGGAGACCTCAGATTTTGGACCGAGTGCTCTGATACCATGTAGAGAAATGATATAAACCTTGTAGTATATTCACTTTAGGGAAAAATACAAGTATGAGTACAAATATATAAGAAGAGAGAGGAGGAAGAAATCCTATACAGGAGATGTGGGACTAAAAGAGGGAAAGATAAATGGGCCTAATATATGAGCCTTTACATGGGTTTTCCTATATTCTCTAACAGATCCAATAGATGATTACAATATTTGGTCTCCTCCTTTATATACTAGGAGGGCTTTCCATTAACACATAACAAGAAATAAAGTGCGACATAATAATTACGAGAATTTGAAATATAAATAATTATTATTCTCAAAAATTAAAAATTTACATAGGAACTTCCCTATCTATATAGATTAGAGTTGGAGGAAGAATTCTATTGGAGATGTGAGACTAAATACAAGAAAGAGGAAAATATACAATGGACTCCCTTTTATGCTTTTTACAAATGAGCTTTGTTGGGAAAAACTCCTTGTGATTTAACTTAACAAATTACTTATAAGTGATTTTACCTTCTAGGTTTATTACCCTATTGTATAGAAAGGGTAAACTGGTCATTAGATGTCTTATGATGTCACACTCAACCTAGAGTGTCAGGGCCAAGTCAAAACAATCACAAAACAAGTTGAGTTAAGACTTGCGTCGAATAAAAGTCGACGCAACTTCGATCAGATATCGACGTAACTCTGACTTAAAGTCGGAGCAGATCATTCAGTCTGTCAAAATATAAAGTCAAGTCGACGCAACGTCGAAAGGATCTCGACGCAGGAGGAAGAGCCCGTCGAAGCTATCTGAGAAGTCGACGCAACGTCGACTATAATTCGACGCAGAAGTTAAGAGATCAAGTCCAAGGCTTCAACTCGACGGGTACGTCAATAAGTAATCGACGTAACGTCGACATCTGAGTTCAACCAAAGCTATGAAGAAATTCGAAGCTACGTCGATAAGAACTCAGAGATGCGTCGACATGAAGATTGATGAATTCGACGCAGCGTTGAATATAGCTTGAAAAAGAAAGTCTTTCCAACTGTCTCTCTAACACCTTTTCAGAAGGACCACAAGATTGAAGACAGTTCTCCAACGGCTCGTTTGTTGCCAAGAAAAGAATGAAGCATTCCAGAAGGGCAAAAACATTCTTGGAATGTTTTTTAAATATGATGGACGGGTCGGGAACAAAAGAAGAAAGAAGAATTAATGTACCCAATCAGAATTCTTTCTCAGGATTGTCCAAAATTAGAAAGAAATTCAAAACTCAATGATGAACAATAAGTAAGCAGAGAAGAAAACAAATAACATTCATTAACAAAAAGCTGGGCTGTCGATTAGGGTTGCTTCTTCTTCTTCCTCCTTCAACCCTAAGAGATACAAACAGAAATCTAGTGCTCTCTTTGCACAGGAAATATACAGGGCTGCTTCTTATTCAACATCTTACAGCATCCAGATCACAAGAAGCTTAAGCTTCAGAGAAAATGATCTGAGAAACATAACCCTTGCAAATTATCAAAATCATAAGCAAGGGTTCATCATCAGCAGATCCTGTGAAAGGAAACAGAAGCTGAACTTGAGAAAAACTTCTAAAGAATTCTGAGAACAGAATTCTTTATCTTCTACTTCCTTCTTTCTTCTTACACTATTCTACTACTGTAACAGAGTTTTAAGAATCCCTCTTCCAAAAGATTCAGTGGTTCAAGATCTTCTTATCAAAAGATCTGAGTGGTTCAAGATCTCCTTATCAAAAGATCTTTGGTTCTAAGAGTCTCCTTATCAAAAGACTCAGACACAGGTTTTGCAATCCTATCAGGGAGGTAGGAGAGAGGACTACCCACATTTTGGGGAACCTTTATAAAATCTTGTGTCTTCTAGTTCATTTTCTGTGCTGTCCCTCTTATAGCCTTAGTTATTAAAGGCGCAAGGCGCACCAAAGCGCAAATGGATCTTGGAGCCTAGGCGCAAGGCTCAAGGCCTAGGCGCGCGCCTGACGAAGGCAAGACGCAACTATATTCGGTTTAAATAATCTGCATCAAACATCACTTCATCTTCTTAATCAGATTTTTTATCTATTCTACTAATTAATAATTCATTACTATCATTTATATCTCTTAAAAAATAGAATCAATGTGATCACTTGCATCATATCTAAGAAAATATTTAGTTCTTACATTATTTCTTTCTTTATTTTGAAAAAAAATTACAATAGAAATTGTACCTAGACGTGTCTTTTATGCTTCAAAGGCGCAAAAAAGACGCACAAAGGCGCAAACCTCTGAGCCTGATGAGCCTTGAGCTTTAGGCGCGCCTTTAACAACTAGGCTTATAGCTTACTGCTTTTCTGTTCTTATATTTACTGCACTTAATTTATTATGCACCTTGGTGTTGCTGAAGCATAATCCCTTAGTATTTTTATTGTATGCTCAGTTAGGATATAAAAAATTTTAAATTTCTATTCACCCCCCTCTAGAGAACTCTCAGAGGCACACTGTGCACTTTCAAGCTTTAATACTCCACCTCAAGCTGGGGCATAACATCGACCATTCCCAGCTTTGCACAAATATTAGAAAAAAATGAAATTGGTCTGGTGAAAATGTCGACCAACACTTTATATGAAGTTACAAATGGAGTGCATATTCGTTTGTTGATAATTTTCTATCTGATGAAGTGACAATCTTCTTTTATATATTTTATTTTTTCATGGAACATGTGATTTTTAGATATGTAGATTGATAGATTTATTGCCCCAGAACATTTGTATATGATAGTTGTAAGTTTTACCAAAATCTTCCAGAAGTGCCATATAAACTACCAAAATCTTCCGATTGACAATTGAAAAGAGTACCCAGATAGTACTGATACGGGCAACTTGAGAGAATATGTCAAAAAATCAACACCATAGGTCTGAGTGAACTCCTTGGCAAGATGAGCTTTTTAACTATCCATAGTGTTGTCAAGGAGAAAATTGATGACAAAAATCCACCGACAACCAACAATATCGTCTGCAGATGGGGTAAGAACAAGAGTCCAAGTACTCCAAGATGCCAAGACAGAGATCTCTCATCCATAACCACCTTCGAGTAAGGTATACGAAGAGCTTCATGATATGTAGTAGGGACCATAGTGGTAGATATTGCCAAGAAAAACTGGCTGTAAAAAGGATTGGGATTTGCATAAGACATAACATTAATAATATGATGTTGTGTACTCCCCCATACTCCCTTTCGTAGAGCAATGCAGACATCCTGATCTAAGTTTGCAGGCGTGATGGAATCGTCTGAAGAGAAGAGAGTTGGCCTGTGAGCTGACGTCGGGGATCTAGGAGTGAAGAAGCTATGAGAGTGGGAATAGCAGGGCGTCGATTATAATGATAAGGAGAACTGCATGAGAGGAGGGGGTATATGTCTAGGAGGTGGTGCAGGAGGTGTGATATCAAGTGGAGGAGCATGAATAATATGAAGGGGTGACCCGGAGGTAGGGGAAGGAGAGGTGGTAGTGATATGATGAGGGATCTCAAGAGTAAGGGAACTGTCGTCCTTAGTGAAATATGTAGTACTATCGAAAAAGGTGACATCATTAGATGCATATTGACATTTGAAGATATACTCAAAGCAGTGGTAGCCCTTATGAGTACGAAAATATCCTAAGAAAATACACATTGTGGCGTGGTCAGAGAGTTTGTCACGACAAAATATAGGAGCGTGAATGAAGGCGGTTCAACCAAAGACACATGGAGTAAGGAAAAATGAGTATTATCCAGATGAAGAAGAGAAAATAATGTCTTACCCTGAAGAGTATAAAGACTATTTAGGAGAAAACAAGAAATGAGAACCGCATGAACTCAGTAGAATCAAGAAACATTCATTTGATATATGAGTGTTTAGGCAATATCAAGATGACGATCTTTTCTTTCGCCTCCTCATTTTGTTGAGGTTTAAACGCAACTGGTCTAATAGAATTATGCCATTAAAGTATAAAAAGCTAAGAATTTGTGGCTCATACATTCTTTCGCATTATATGTCTATAATTTTTAGCGCAAGACCAAATTGATTGTGAATTTTGTTATAAAAATTTATAGAAAACAGTAAAGAGTTCAAATCATTATTTTAAGAGATACACTCAAGTACATCTAAAATAATCATCAATAAAAGTAACAAAATACAGACTTACTCCACCAATAGATTTGGAGGGACTATGATCCTAGATGTCTGAATGAATAAGGTCAAAAGCACGCACAAAACTCTTACTAAGTTTAGCAGGAAAACTTGTACGATGATGCTTGCCATTTTGACAAACTTCGCATTCTAAAGTAGACTAGTATCAAAAAGACAACAAGTGCTGAGGAAGGAGACGAAGTGTAAGATGACCAAGACCGTGATGCCACTGAAACAGAGAAGATGTTACGACAGATACTGAGAAAGTAGGAACATCGTCCTGGTGGTAGAGGCCCCATCGTTTAGTCCTAGTAGCAATCGTTCTCTTTGAGTGAAAGTCCTGTAAATAATAATTTGTTGGGGAGAATGAGACAACCGTGTAATTGTTTTGAAGTGCACCGACGAATAATAGATTTCAGGGAAATTTTGGGATGTATACAACTCCAGTTTTATATACTGGAGTAGGAGAGCTATCAGACAGAAACACCAATGCTAATTGGCTATGCTTCTTGAGGTGTGAGAAGACGAGAATTTCCAGTCATATGATTGGTGGCAACGGAGTTGTGCGTTACCTGAACTCCTAAAGAAGTTGCAATGGAGGCAGATTGCTTGGAAACACTAATAGGACCGTCAATATCTGCCGAAAAGAACCATCAACCAAATTCAAGTGGCAGAGTGGAGGTGGTCTAAGAAGAAAACTCAGACTTGGTAGCACTAACATGAGCCTGGGATCAGAGATGATGGTGTTTCACAAAACACCGCTCGACAAGATGACCAAGCCTTTCACACTCTGAGCAAATAGGGTAATTCCCCCTCCCCCGCATCCTCTAATGCGCCCCCACGACCATGTTGTACTCCACGACTAACAACATCAGCATAATTCTCCGAGGGTGAAGGTGATACTATCGGAGGTCAGTGTAGAAGGTTCGTCACAATAGAGATGCAGGTTGCAGTAGCATCCAAGATGGGAGTGTCTGGTTCTCCTAAGATCTGTCGACGTATCCTAATGTAACCGGGAATCTCAATTTGAATTTGAATTAATAAACACAGATCTTTTTCAAGTATGCAACGCAAGCAAGACGTTCTCGAATAATTTCAAGCAACAATCGACTTAAGACTTGCAGACGCGCATAAAGAGCCAACATTTGAATGTAGAATTAAATATGCGTTAACATTCCACATGCATGCAATTAGAGAATTGAAAATGCGAGAGTGTGAAAATTGATGACAAACATGTACTATGATAATTAGTGACAAACTCTAAAATCTTAAAAATCAAATAAATAAAAATATCAAATTAATCTGACAAATTAGAGCAAAGAGAGAAAGAGATATACCTATTGGTTTACAGATGCGTGGACAAAACAAATTGGGTTCTCTGGATTTTGGTGGGAAGGATCAGGTAGTGTTTTTGATGTGGATTCGGGGATGGGGAGAGGCTTGTGAAGCTATGGAATGCTTGGAATGGAAGAAGAAGGCCGACTGAGACTCGATGGAGGTTCAAGGTGATGGGAGGAGACATGTTGTCTGACTGCCGGTGGTGGAAGGCCCGACGAAGGGGGAGGAGATGATTGGGGGTCAAACAGTGTGCAAGAGACGACACGTAGGCCTTGGATCTGTTGGACTAAACCTATATAGGAGAGAATGGGTCTGTTGGGCCGAGCTGGGGCGGGAGAGAACGAACGCCGACAGGAATGAGTGTTGGAGGAGAGGTCGCCGGACCCCAGGGAAGACACCTTCGATGACTGGGCAGGATGAGGCGTCGTTGGGCGTCGGGAAGGAGAACTCCGCTCAGCTGAGAGTTACGAGAGGCAGAGCCGCGCTGGAGAAATCGAAACAGAGAAATGATTTTTTTGTTTGATTTTCTAGTACATGCTGATTTTAACCAAGAGCTGAGTCGACTTTATAGAAGCTAATTAAAAATTTTAGGTTTTTCTTTTTTTGGTTATAAATCAAAGATTAAATGATGCCTTTATTTAGGGGATCCTCAATAATCTCGTTTTCAATAGTTGCAAAAATTGAAAATATGAAATTTCCTTCTTTAATTTCAAAATATTAAAATAAATACACGTTTTTATTTATTTAATTTCATCGCTTGACTTAACTAACATATTACCTAATTTGATGGATCTTTTTATTCAGGACTTGCTAGGCGATCACACCAATAAGACATAACAATGAGTGCGAGCGATGTGCGCGATAAAAATAAACGTGTACTCACGTGATACAAAATAAACGTCCGCTGAAACTTGCGTTAAATAAATATGCACTAAAATAAAGATGTGCACTATATACGTTCGAGTAAAAATAAAGAAACAATGCGATGATGCGATGTAGGTTGCATTATATCATATCGTATGAATCAGGAAGTCGTAGAAGATAACATACAAGTGGTTTTTGAAAATGTTTCTGCCGAGTTGCAAGGTCAGCAAAGAAAGGGCGATGTTGGAGAAGTTCTTCGAGAGACTGACATTCCTAATATTCAAAATCGGGAGAGAGAATTGGGTGAGAAAAGAGATCCAAATGGATGGTGTAGATGCTAGAAGTTTTGTCACCTTTGGAGTAAAGAGTCACAAGATGATCCCAAGTTGTCTTCACAATCTTATCGTGTCAGATGATAGACAAACATTCATCAAAAAGATTGTTTGCAAGCTACGTGTGGATAAGAGCACCACTAACATCCCAAACATCATAGTTGAGAGATGTAGGGTCAAGATGAGTATTAGTGAGATGATGTCTCTTGCGTTGAGAGCGCAGAAGGAATGTGAAGGAGGCACTCCAATCAAGATAGTCGGGTCCAATTAATTTGGAAGCCATCCTGAGATTTCCCGAGGCACTGGAAATATGTATAAGTGCAGGAGCAACCACAGTTGGAGCCGGAGGGAGTGAGGGCATCGCCGGAATTTAGCACGAACGAAAGCAGGAAGAGGGCGATGGACTTCTAACCAACTTCTATACAACGAAAGGGGAAGGGATCAATCAGAGCTCGAGGAGAGAGCCGCGAGATGAAGCAGGTGAGTGCAGCTGGCATGAGGCGTGAGAGCTCGAATTGGGCGGCAGAGCTCGTGGGAGATCAGAGATCGCGTGAGGTCAAAGATTGCAGGAGGACCAAATTTGTGGGAGCTCGTAGAAGAGGGATGCTTCTCGCGCGTGAGGGCATACCCAGGAGCTCCCAAGGGGAGGGAGGGGGACGAGAGCATATAGGTCTTGCGGGAGAGAGCAGAGCTCGTGGAAATTGGAAATCGCCAATCAGAACTCGCCCGAGACAAAAGTCGCATTTCACAGGAGATTGAAGATGTCTGAAACCGAGAAGGAACTCGCGAGGGATAGAGCTCATTGAACTTGTAGACTGAGCTCGTTGGAGCTAGAGTTTGCAGGACACGCAGGGAGATCGTGCGAGAATGGAGCTCTTGTGTGAGGCAGGGAGTGTTCACACGAAATCGGAGAGGTTCATGCAAGACTAGGTGTATTCACGTGAGCAGAGAGCAATGAAGAAATTCGTCAGACTCAAATGCCACGTGAGAATTTGAAATGCAAAATAATACTTATTATTAAAAACTAAAAATTGCATAGGAACTCCCCTCCTTATATAGATTAGAGGAGGAAGAAGAATCTCCATTTGGAGATGTGAAACTAAATTCAAGAAAGAAGAAAATACACAATGTGCTCTCTTTTAGGGTTCTTACAATTGAGATTTAACACTAATAAGCCGTCACTCTTGCGTCGCAGCGAGAGCTCGTGGACGACATGAGTAAATCTGCATGTATCATTGTCCGGAGATGGAATCGCCCGCGCTCGTATCAACACACTTTGGTTCACAATAACCTTGTCCGCAAAGTCGAAGTTTGAGAACAGAGCCTTAATGTCATCCGTCATGATCCAAGTGGCTTCCTCAAGGGGCAGATCCTTTTACAATTGACCCCAAATGTCCGTGTGTGAAATCAACACTGCAGCAGGCTTGTAACGTGATATGGAGTCGACCATCAGCCCATCGGGCAGGGTGGCTTGAAGGGGGTGATTTCCCATTACTCTCTTGAGCTGGGAGACATGAAAGATCAAGTGTATACGATTGGTGTGGGGTGGTTGTTGTCAGTATGCCACCTTTTTTATCTTCTCCGGGATTAAGAAAGGGCCGAAATAAAGGGTGGATAGGTTGGGATGCAATCGATTGGCGACTGAACTCTGACGTCTGACGACAAGGCCTCAACTTGACAAACATGGTATCGTTGGGAGAAAAAACCACATCTATTCGGTGTTAACGGGTTTGTTGAACCATGTGTTGCTGAGCCCTAAGGAGATGCCTCTTCAGTTGACGGTGTGTCTCATCGCGGTTTTGGAGATCTACGGCTAAGGCTTGCATTTGACACTCACCAGGCATGTTATATGGAAGGGAGTCGAGCCGGCGACAGACTGGTAGAATGTGTTATACCATTGCTCTGCCCAAGCTATCCACATAGACCAATGGTAGGGCAGCTCGATAGCAAAGCAATGCAAGTACCGACATAATGGTTGAGAACCTCGGTTTGCCAATTAGTCTGCGGGTGGTAGGCTGTGTTGAAGTAAAGCTTGGTTCAATGTTGACGAAACATCTCTTGCTAAAAGGTGCGCATAAACTCCGGGTCGCGATCATTGACAATGGAACGAGGAAAATCGTGCTGATAAACCACCTCTCTGATGAAAATTCATGTGATAGAGTTGGTCGTGTATATTGATGTTTGATAGGTATGGAATGTCCGTACTTGGAGAGGCGAGCCACGATTACCAGGATGCAATTGTACCCCTGAGATTGAGGGAGCTGAGTGATGAAGTCCATGGAAATGTCCTCCCAAACTACGTCGGACACTGGCTGGGGTTGGAGCAACGGCTAGGTGAGGGTCTGATACTTGGACTTCTGACAGGTCAGACAGTTTTCTACGAACTGCTGCACTACCCGAGTTTTGCCGCGCCAATAGAGGGTGGCGGCCAAGCATTAGTATGTTGGGTAAGTGATGGAGTGTCCTGTGATGGATGTGGCATGAAACTTATGGAGGAGATGCGAAATCCACATGCATGCATCATCAACCACTAATCGATCGCAGTCATGTTGCTGTTCGACCACAAGGCGGGTATGTGAGTGAGACACTAGTGATTTTTAGCCTTCAGACGGTTTGATACGAAGTACTAACTTCGTTTCTACAAAGATTGTTTCTATTTTCTTCTCTCTTCTTGCTGACCGTCGACCTAATGCTCAATGATCGCTGACCGGTTATTATTCTATGATTGTTGACCATTGATCAAAATCTCAGAAATTTCGACTCTTTATTTTCCCGTCTCAAACGATGATCGCTGACCGTCGATCAACGATTCAGGGGATTTCGATCAACGATCCACCTGTTCTATTGCAAAATTGCCCCTCTCAATTCGTCTTCTACTAAGGTTTTCATCGATCTGTGACCTAGTGCGCTCACAGAACTCTCATCTTCTCTCCTCCACCTCTTTCAAACCTTCTTGCGATTCCTTCTCTCAATTCTTGTCAATGGCGACCGTCAACTCGGGCTTTGAGATTGACTGTCACATTTCACCTGTATAAGTAATACAACATGGGTCCGACTGGATCCCCACAACATACCACATACATAAGTTAAACGCTAAAAAGAGACACAGAAGAAAAAGTATAACCAAAGTGATAAAAGAATAGCGGAAGCTCAACATTAAATATGAATGCCCACAATTACTAATTAAGAATGTTCACCAGGTTTGGCCTTAAGGCCTTATAACACTTCAAAATAGAGTGTATAAAAGTAACAACATGCATATATAACAAACTATTCATCGGCTCGCAGGTCAGAATGACAAAAGCAAGAAAGAGCAGTTATCCCCTCTGTAGGTAGCTTTGGGCTTTAAACCCGCTAAGCTCCGCTGCGCGCTATAACACCTGCACCAAACACAAGTCAGAGGAAAATGAGGGTCGGCTATGAGCTGACCATAAACCACGTAACGATTTCTCTCCCCGGTCATCCCAGCGGACTCCGGGAAGGACAACTGTAAGTACACACGTAATATGCAATATGTATCAAATTGAAAGTACAACTAAGCTACACAAGGTGAAAGCTCAAGCACAATCAATCTTCTAGGTTGAGCATATAAAAATGATGAACCTAGGTATGCAAATCATGATAGTTGAGTTCATCCGAAGGTTCACCACAACCGCTTAAAACAGTATCGCATGAAGCTAGCATTACAATCACACAATCATCACAAGTGTCGTGGGTGTTCTTACCCGTACAACCACATTCATATTTCCCGACAAAGGTGTCGGGGGAACCCATATCTGTACGACCTCATGCCCTCACGACATGCACATTATGTACTCGATAAGTGGGAGGTCATCTCCACAACGAGCATCACGACGGGAAGTGTAGGTTCGTCTCCGTTCCATAGTTTGATAAGGTCTAAGTCATCTCCTATTAGATCCCATTGTAGGAGGTCTAGGTTCATCTCCATGACGTGATCCGTGATGAAGGTATATGTTCATCTCCATCCTCAAGCACAACAACATTGGAAGCCATCTACGACTTTACCTATCAATCAATCAAATGATCAAAGGCATTTGCCCAATGTAAGAGGTCTAAGTCATCCCCTCTACGAAACATGATGAAGGTCTAGGATTATCTCTGAACACATTCTCATTCTCACAATTGGCGAATAACACTAATCTCCGAACACATTCTCATTCTCACGGTTGGCGGATAGTACTAACGTCTGACCCACTGCACACCGCGGTATCCCCAATTTACCATTCTAACAGTTTCCTAAACATGCTATCATGACTTCATCACAACAACGTCATACTTGCTATCATCGAACTACTCTCATTCCTCAATCTTTCCTTATGTCGTGGAATCCATTAAAGGCCAATTCATCTTCCGCAAGCGAAACACGCTACTCTCACGATCGCCGGAAAATGACTATTTCAATAATAGGTTCTGCGTCGTAGTATCCTCCAAAGGCCAAATCGATGGCCGTCAACCTAGGGTTTTCACTAGGAATACTACGTACTTCCGAGTCCCAAACTCTGTATACGATACGACGCATTTCACAGAGTAATTCTCTGGCACGCCTACTTGGTCACCTAAATGCGACATTATACAAATCATCACCGATCTGGGCCTACATCCACGGGTAGGCTTCACACACAATGCCTAAATCCGCAACGATTGTCGGATTTCTAATGCATTCTCATGTCGGGGATGCAATCCCACGTCTCGGGGTTCTAGCTAACCAAAGGAGGTCATACGTCCACTAATTAGTTGATGAGACTCTCCTATGCAAGAAAAACTAAAAAGGAATGAAAATGCATCGTCCTAAAACCGAGGAGAAGCATCGTTACCTTTGGAGTTCGTTTCAGCGCCATGGAACTTTGCTAAAGTGGGTTGAAGACTACCAGAATGGACTCCTCTCCGTGAATTCGGCCTAGACTCGACCTTTGGAGTTCCGGAGCACCCTCTAATGGCGCATTTCCCTTCTTCTTCCTTCTCCTTCCTCACCTCCTTCTCAAAGCTAAGACAGAAAAACAAAATGGGTGAAATGAGTTTTCAACGGCTCATTCCCGACCTAAAACCCCTAGGATTCCATCCTAGCCGTTCAATCTCAAAGCCCCAAATCGAACGACACAAATTCAGGCTTAAAACGAGTTCACGATCTCATATACGGCCTCCCACACCGCCGTATATCAGGCCGTGTAGCTCTCATAATAAAAATCCCTGCACATGACTTCAATTTAGACTTGGACACGTCCTGTGACACGGCTTGGTCAGGTCGTGTCGCTGGACATGTCCCCTTACACGGCCGCCAACCTAGCCGTCTAAAATAATTCCCTGGGTCGTGTAGCTCTTGGGATAAATGGGTTCTCTACACGGCCGTGTAGAGCCAAATTTGGCTCTAAATGGTCCCAAATCACCCCCAAGCCGCCTCATTCTCTTAGGGACTCCACTAAGGCACCAACCAACTATTTTAGGGCACAAACATCCTAAAATCGGGGTGTTACAACTCCCCCCCTAAAATGAATTTCGTCCCGAAATTTGAAGAATAGTAAATACACTAAACTTTTCATACCCGAGGGAACAACTCGGGGTATTCCTCGCGTATGGTTTGCTCTTGCTCCCAAGAGAGTTCCTCACAACCATAGTTGTTCCATCGAACCTTAACCATCTTTATCGCCTTCTTGCACACTTGTCGGACTTCGGTGTCATCATTGCAAATGAGCTTGACCTTGGTCGATAACCCACCATCAATTGACACCTTGTCGACATCAACGATCTGAGTAGGCTCTTGCGCTGCCTTTCTCAACACCGAAATATGGGAAACATCATATAATCCACTAAGCTTTGTCAATCGTGTAAGTCGGTAAGCAGTGTCACCAATGCGCTCCGTAATCTCAAACGGTCTCAAGTACCTCAGACCTAGGTTTTTCAAGCGTCGGATCCTCGATACTCCATTTAATAGTTTGATCTTCAAATAAACCCAATCGCCCACGACGAACTCCATATTTCTGTGCTTGGCATTATATTACTTTGTCCGCCCTCCTGAGCAATTAACAATCTCTTGCATATCGCCAGTATCGTTGTATTCGCCTTATTAACATCTTTACGCTTCAACAGTTTCGTGTCGCCCGCCTTCGCCCAAGTCAATGACATACGCCATTTTCTACCATACAACGCCTCGAAGGGTGTCATATGATTGCTAGCTTGGTAACTATTGTTGTAGGCAACCTCGATCATATAGAGGTGGTCCTCCCATCTCTTTTCGAAGTCTAAGGTGCACATCTGCAGCATATCCTCCATAGTCCTGTTGGTCTTCTCGGTCTGCCCATCCGTTTGTGGATGAAAAGCAGTGCTAAATTTTAGCTTGTCACCCAACAAGCGATGAATAAGCCTCCAATCGTTGGACGTGAAACGCTCATCCCGATCACTAACGATGCTACGTGGAACACCGTATAATTGCACTATGTTCTCAACATACATCTTTGTTGGGTATTGTATCCACAATAGCCTTGATTTGAAGAAGTCCCCTTGAACTAAGATTAATTGAATTTGTATTTGATGCTGCATTTTAGTTATGTTGTTGCAGGACTTTAATTGCTAAGTACAAACCAATGTCAGATTACAATGAGTCATAAAACACAGGATTATGCAATGTAATTCTTCATTGTGTAGGATATAATGTTGATTCATGTGTAATCTCTCTATTGGGGTGTACTTTTTTCCAAGTGCAAAGGGAAAATCAAATAGAAGCTGGCTGCTGGTTTCTGGACTGACAATATATGTTCTAAGTAAAATTCGTCGAGTACTCACGTGAAGACTCGTTTCATTCGTCGAGATCTCACGTAAGCACTCGATCAATTCATCGAATCTACTCGAGAGATTTCTGAAAGTATAATATCTTGTTTCCAGTTTTGGCCAAGTTAAATTCGCTGAGTGCTCAGCTGATTTCTTGTAAATACTCGACGAATTCGTCGAGTACTCTCGAGAGGTCTCGTGATCACTGAACATAAGTTTTATTCTATTTCAAATCCAAGCCAAGTATAATTCGTTAAGGCTGATTCGTCGAGTAATCTAGAGATGTCACGTGACCACTCGACGAATGAACTTAACCGTTTTTCTTTTTGAATTTGTTGACGACCTTCCTTTAGGGTACCAGCCATGTACAGTACACGTGAAGCTCCGTCCTGAAGTTTCCTTCTAGCCGTTAGGAGAGGAATCTCTATAAATAGTTAAAGGTTAATTTTAGAAAACCCTAATCGTGAACAAAAAAAGAAATCGCATTTCTTATAGTCGGCATTTCCCGTATTCGCAACAGAAGATATCGTCGCCGACATATTGATTCGCGATTCCTCTCAAAGTAAAGTTTCGACAGGATCTCTATTTTCAGATACTCCAAGTTGTATTCAGATCCAGTCGATTCTCAAGTTTTAGATCAATTTTTTAAAACTCAAGTCATTCTTCTCCTTCAACCTTCATGTTCAAGTTTCTCTATTAAGCAAGGAAGAAGAAGCGTTTTTGTCTGCTCTGAAGTTGAATCTCTTTGAGATTTCTAAGAAGATTGCTTAAAACCTTTTACATCTCTTATAGAAAGTTTTACTTCCGAGTTTTGTAGATCCTAGTTTAGAGGATCGAGTGTAGGAGAGGTTGTTCTCCGAGTTTTTGTAGGGGACGCTGTCTCCGAGCTTGTAGGAGTTGAAGACTCCGAGGTGTAAGATTTATTGAAATCTGAGTTTGGTGAAGTAGCCGAGTCTAGCCCGAAGTGCTTGATAGGCGAGGTGGGAAAGTGGATGTACCTATTCTGGGGAACCACTATAAATCCTTGCGTCTGTGCTGTGTGTTTTCTCTTATTCTGTGTGCATAATTTTTAAAGTATTTTAATTCCGCTTAATGCCATAGAACTCACCTATTCACCCCCTCTAGGTGTTTTTTAGGGGACTATAGATTTTGCAAAGAACATAATTGCTATTGCAGTAGACGACTCAATGTTGCAAAATCTATTTCACTGCAAGTTTGCCAAGGAAATGTGAGATTCTCTGGTTGTTCTCATGGAAGGAACTGAGAAAGTGAGAGATAATCGAAGATCTCTGCTCAATCAGGAGTACGAGGCCTTCAAGCAAGACTCAAGGGATGATACTGTTGCTGATAGCTATGAGAAGTTTTTCAAGATCGTCAACGGTCTAAGGAACTATGGTCGTGAATTCTCCAATGACGAACTAAATGACAAGTTCTTGAGATCCTGACGAAAGAATGGGACACAAAGGAAATTACCATTAGAGAATTTGGTAAGCTGGCTACCATGAATCCACAGATTCTGTTCGTGAAACTTTTATCCCATGAGCTCAAATTGAACATAAGAAAGGCATAAGAATAGGGAAGTAAGACTTCCGGTAAAGAGAAGTCTATAACACTGAAGGCCGAAGGGTCAAGAAAAGTTAGAGCCGTGTCACCTGTCAGGACACAGACCTCAGATGAGAATGATAACTCAGATGCTTGCCCCTCAAGCTCTGAAATGTCAGATGGAGAGTTCTCGTTACTCTTCAAGCAATTCAAGAGAATGCTCAACAAGAGGAGACAAAGGAGAAATCAGTCCTCCTCTTCTGACTACAGAAGATCACGTCGTGATAGTGATCGTCACAAGAAAAACTACAACAACAACGACCAGTATAAATCTAAACCGAACAAACATAATTCTTCTGACGCCGTTTGCTATTGTTATAATAAGCCAAGACATATGATTGTGGAATGTCCATACAAGAAGAAAGAAGGATCTAAGAAGGAAGAGAAGAGATCCTTCAAAGGTAAGAAGAAAGAAGAAAAGAGTTTCATCGCAAAGAAGAAGCCTATTTTGGGCTTATGACTCATTCAGATGAGGATAACTGCGACACCCCTTATGATGGGAAGGTAAATTCTAGCACTCCTCTATCTAAATCTGAGACAGCATCCAATGCTGATGAAGACTACTCTTCTGAGGAAGATTCAGATCTACTGGTACAATATAGAGCGCTGTTGAAAGGGTTTGACAAATGCCGCAAGGTAGTTAAATCTCAAGCCAAGGAGATTGAGCCTCTCAAGGCAGTGGAATTTGATCTGAGGGAGGAAATTGAGGAATTGACTCCTCAGAGATGAAGTCCAATCCTTGAAAGACGAACTCAAATGCTCTACTGAACTAGTACACATACGAAAGAGAAGTTTATTGATGAACTTAAAGAAAAGTTAGTGGTTGAAAGGAAGCTTGTAGAAAGCTTCTCCAAGCCAAAAACTATCCTTCTGCTTATTGATGGATTCTCATTTGCTGAGAAGGGTAGTGGTGTTGGTCATCAGGGCGAGAAGGGTAAGACTGCTAAGAGAAGAGCCGCCAAAGGTAAGGGAAAGGTTCCTCAAAGTCAACCTTCCTTCAAGAAGGTAGTCTTTCCGACGAACCAGTATGACTTTGACACCTACTATGGTCATTTTGCTAGACCAACTTATGTTGACTCTAACAAAAACAACCAAGGATGGAGCCGTCCTAGAAACTTTGGAACGACTGCTCTCAAGGCACCTTATGAAGAGATGATCCTAAAGGATTATGGTCCATTCGTTCATGGATCGGATTCTAAGAAAGCTCCAAAGATCAAACCCGTTGTTACAAAGCCACTTGAGACGAAGAAGCCATGTGTATGTTGTACTCATGAGGCTTCTACCTCCAAGTCAGTAGGTCCTGCTAGACCTCCCGTTCAAAAGGTAAAACAAGGAAATAAAAGAAGATACAACCGGTTTGATTGTTGGTTTTGTGGCAGGATTGGTCACTTTGCCATCAATTGTTGGTTTAATTCAATGAATTATAAGACTCCACGAGTTAACACTGCAAGAATGACCCCTCGTAATGTTAACACTCATACTGGTGTTTATCTAACCAGGAACCAAAGACCCAAATCTATTTGGGTTCCTATGGGTAATTGATTTGTGAATGCAGGCATTTCCAAAGGTCAACAAAACTCCTATCTGGTATTTGGACAGTGGATGTTCACGGCACATGACCGGAACAAGAAGCCTACTACAAAACTATACCCTAGTCAAAGACGGTCCAAAAGTTATTTTTGGCGGATCTGATAGGGGAATCACAAAAGGCTATGGTATGGTTACTAATGGTATAGTTTCGTTCACAGACGTGGCTTATGTTAAAGGATTACATCTTATGTGGACACAAAAAATGTACCTCCGAAACTCACACCAGAAAAATGAGATGGGGAGAAGACTGCAGAGTGCAGGTTACTTGAGACATAAAACCAGAGAGGAGATCTCTGTGGAAAAAGCTGCTTCCATTGATCTCAAAAAGATTACAGGAGGGGGGGGGGGGGGGGGGGTCCAAAACAGGTAAGGATGAGAGATAGAAAAGTGACAAATTTCGAGACCGCTTGCACAAGTCGCAAGCTGCAGGCTCGAAGCCAAAAGTCCCTTTTCTGGCACCCCTACCCCTCTATTTATAGATGCGGAGGCTGTCCAAACGGGCAGATCCAAAAATTACGGGCTGCCCGGGATACAGGAGAACCGGGGCAGAGACAAGGGGTGCTAATAACAAAAAGGGAGAAAAAAACTTCAGACCGCGCGGTCTGGCGATCTCCCTGAGGCTTGGCCGCTTGTTCCTTAGAAGAAAAAACGAAGACGAGCCAGGCGGTCTCCCATAATTGAGATCGCCGAAACTGACCATTCTGACCGGAGAAGAGAGGTCGCGGGCTTCTTGGCAAACATGATCCCCTCACATTTTCAAGTTTCGCTGGAACTTCGAAAATGTCCGTTTTGACCGATGAGACCGCGACCATCATAAATGTTAGAGAAACTATAAATACGGCTTCAAGGCTTCAAAATACAGAACCTTTTGGAAAGGACTGCGAGTTTGTGCTATCAGCGATCACTGCTTCTCAGACCGCGACAACCTCGGAATGGCGGCCATACTGAAGAGTGTGTCTAAGCGAGCCGAGGACCAGGGGCCATCCAAGATGTTTTTCCCAAAGGTAAAAGGCAAAGAGAAGGGGACTGCTAGCTCTAAGAAGATGCTGGCGGTCAAAGTTTCAAAAGTTGCGGCGGAGGATGCGGCGAAGGAGGTCGCCAGCGCTCTTAAAGACCAGCAAGTTGAATTGCCGGGGAACGCGATCTTGGCGGCCTCTAGTATTGTTGATTTTTCGACCACTTCCTCAGGGCCTCCTGTGCTGGATCTCCCCGGTGTTTCCATCACTTTTGACTACAACAAGTCGGTTGAAGCTCTCAACCAGGTCGCCGTCCAATCTGGTGAGACCGCTTCTACTGAGGCCATTAAAGCTCAGATGCAGAAGCAGGCGGCTTCAGCGGGAAGGTTGAGGTAACAGATCGCGGATAAGCATGGAGCTGTAAAGGGAACAAAAAGAAGAAGGCACAAGCTCTTCCATTCAGATCGCCGAGAAGAGGAAAAGTGACGAAAGTAAAGAAGTGACCGCTAAAGAGGCGGTCACACTCCTTGAAGGTGGCGATCTGCGACATCCTCCTGCGGACCCTGAGAAGGTAAGTAAGTTAATCGACCTCCCTTTTCCTTCTGCGGTCTCATTTTCTTCCAAAGGTGCGGATCCAGAGTTGATCGCTTATCTCGATGATGATTCTTCTAACGGTCTTGTTCGTCCGATCTTGCAGGTGATCGACCCTTTCGAATCTGAAAGTCTTCGGGAGGCCGCTGAGGAGCGGGAAAGGAATACCGCGGAAGAGGTGACCAGAGAAAAAACTGAGGCAGAGAAGAAAGAGAAGGAAGAAAAGGAAAGGAAGGAAGAGGAGGAGAAGGCAGCGCAGGTCGCTGCAGAGGAAAAAAGGATAGAGGCGGAGAAGGCGATGTTGATCGCCGCTGAAAAGAAGAAAGAAGAGGAAGAGAAGGCATCACAGGTCGCTGCAGAGAGAGACAGGAAGGAGAAGGAAAAGAAGGCGATATTGATCGCCACTGAGAAGAAGAAAGAAGAGGAAGAGAAGGCAGCACGGGTCGCTGCAGGGAAAGAAAAGGAGAAAGAGGAGAAGGCAACATTGATCGCTGCTAAGGGAGAGAAAAAGGATAAGAAGAAGAAAGAGAAGAAGACCACCGAGGAGGAGAAGAAGGGAGATGAGAGAGTGGAAGAAATTCGGTAGATCAAAAAGGAGAAGGCCGCGCTAACCACCGGTCTGAAGAACATCTCCGCTGCACTGTAAGCCCAGCTAGATATGGCAGCGGCAGACTGCGCGACAACGGTCTCTGCCCTGCGGACCGGTAAGGCAAAACAAGCCGTGAGACCGCTTGAATTCTTTCATCTGCCTGCTCTTCGACCTAGATCTCCAAAAGAGCGGCGTGAGATCGTCATTATTGAAACAGAGGACATCCTCATCAGTAATGCGGAATTAAAAAGGAGAAGAAAAAGAGAGAGGTCGCAAAAAAGGGAGTTGGAAAGAATGAACCTGTAGCGCTTTAGAGGTTCAGACCGCTTTTTGCTGACCGCTGACAATGCGGTCTCAAAAGATGTTGAGAATGCTTTGCACGACAACGATCTTGATTTCATTCCAAGTATTCTCTTTGCGCGAGCTTTTCTATTTTTGAGCTATTTGTAGCTGAGCTAACTGTTCTTTGCTTCTGATCGCAGATACTGATGAGGTCGATGAAAATCCTGAAGAAGGGGAAATCCAACAGCAACATATGACGATTCTTCCTCAGCTCGCTGATATCCTCAAGCCTATGTTTGAGGATTTCAGAACAATGCGAGCTCGGGAGAGGGCACACAATGACCAACTCCGGACCATGACTGCTGATTTGATGAGAAGCTGCGCACTAAAGAAAAGCGAGTCCGCGAGGAGGGCGATCTGAAGATTGTCGAGCTCACCAGGGCGCTTCGGAGGGTGGAGAAGGATGCAAAATACTATAAGGGGAAGGCCGCTGCTCTGACCGCTGAGGTCGCGACACTCAGGGCTGGTCCTCCCCACATGATGATGAAGCCTGAAACATCCAGCGGTCTCCCAGAGGAGAGACCGACCTCAGAAATCATGGTCATTCCTATGGAGCAGGTGGACAAGGAGATGTTGAAAATTCATCCGGCTGCAATGCCAGCCAACCATAATTTGGTGTCTGTTTTGACTGCTGTGAATGAGATACAAGATATTGCTGCTTTTGTCGGGAGGAAGCGTCCTGTTAGGAGATAAATTTCAGCTGTTCATTTTATGCGGTCTTAAACATTTAATGTCTGGACGATGTGAATTTGTAATATTTGTATTATGACAATTTGATTCTGCTGATGCGATCTTTATATTTACTGTGATGCCGATCTCTTTTCCTTTACTTATTTCCGTGCTGCTGCTTGGAATGGCGCGGTCTCTCTTTATTGAGACCGACCAAATAGCTTGCTATCTTTCTCTTCTTATGCAGGTTCAGCGGTCTGCACGGATTACTGGGCGGTCTCCCAAAAAATATTCATTATGAAATCATCCCCGGACATCTATAAATAGTTAGCCTTAGAATCTTCATTTCATACTTTTTGAATGCGCCCAAAGCACCGATCTCATAAAATGGTGACCGCTCGTGCTTTAGCTGCTGAAGTCTTCCTTGCTGCCGATCACAAGCCCAGCCGTCTTTCTAAGGAAGAGTACTTGGGCTTTCTTGAGAAACACATGATCCAGGGCCAAATTGTCGTAAGACCGCCAACGGAAGAAGAGGGCATAAATTTTGGAGAGGACAATAAGTTCATCACCCCCAATCGATCATTTCGATTGGGGCCTGACGCTCCCTCTGCCTTGGGTAGTCTTGGAAGTGATGGAGAACTACGACTTGGCGCTCGCCCAGTTGCCACCGAACTCCATCGGTCTCATATTTTTCAGATCGCTATTTGAATAGATGTATAGAGATGAGATCTTGGCGATGATCTCATTTACTCCAGACTCATTGATGCTTGAATAACTAAGCCTTATGAATACCTTCATATACTTTCAGAAAGAGAAGTGAGATATACTGAACTTGCGGTCTCCATTTTTCCAGACCGACCATTATGAGAAATGAGAATCGATATTGGAAAAGTGGTAGTTAATGATCCCAGATATTTCAAGACAATTCCTAACTGATGAACACATAGAAAAACCCAGGCGGCGGTCTCAAATTTTTCAGACCGCCCCTCAATAAATCGGAACCATAATTTTACAGTAGTTTTAAGTGTTTCAGACCGCCTTTGATTATTATAAAGCTCTGAAGAACCTAGGCGGCGGTCTCAATGTTCCAGACTGCCTCGTTTCCAATATAGCCAGGTGCCTTAAAACTGGCGGTCTCCGAAAACCTCAGACCGCTTATTCAAAGAAAAGACAACTTGAGAGGTGCACAATCTGAAATGATCAAAAGGGCAGGCGCGGTCATGCTCAAAGGCTACGCTAGCATTTCTTTCCTCAAGAGATCATCACAATTGTAACCCCTTTAGAAGAAGAGAAAAGAGAGGTGAACAACTCTAAATGATCAAAATGGCAGGTGCGGTTATGCTACGAGGTTATACCGGCATTGCTTTCCTCAAGAGATCATTAAGGTTGTAACACCCTAAGAAGAGGGGAAAAGAGAGAGGTGAACAACTCTAAATGATCAAAAGGGCAGGTGCGGTTATGCCGCGGAGGCTATACCAGCATTGCTTTCCTCAAGAGATCTTTAAGGTTGTAACACCCTAAGAAGAGGGGAAAAGAGAGAGGTGAACAACTCTAAATGATCAAAAGGGCAGGTGCGGTTATGCCGCGGAGGCTATACCGACATTGCTTTCCTCAAGAGATCATTAAGGTTGTAACACCCTAGCCACTCAAGGACTTAGGCGACGATCTCAGATGCTCCCGACCGTCCCCTGGCCATCCTTGCACCAACGAGTATTCGAGAGTCATAAGGCAAGATGATCAAAAGGGTAGGTGCGGTTATACCGCGGAGGCTATACCGGCATTACTTTCCTCAAGAGATCATCAAGACTGTAACGATGTCCTGAAAAGCTTGACAAAGATGAACATTCACCTAGACCTCCCTTGATGCAGAGGTGTGTCAGATGTCAGCAGGGACCCGGTATCCTGAAGTTCCTCCACACGAGCTTGGCGAGCTACTACTACACAGATGCGAAATCTCCCCGCTACCTGTGATCATGGTAGATTTTCACCTCAAGCTTCAAGTCGAGGGGGCATCAAGCAGGACTCGTCAATGTCTCGCTTGGTAGGATATTAGCCTTTGACAATCTGCCAATATATCTTGATGCTTCCTTTTCAATATACATAATGCAAGAGGTTACAACCACATCATCATAATGCTTTGTAAGAGAAGAATGAAAAATACAAGTATTCAAGAAAAGAAGCGTTTGAGATTATATCCGCTCTAGGTATGCGATAACTCTTTCCCTTCTTAAGTCTGGAGACGATGAACACCATTCTTGAGTACTTCTTTGACAATAAATGGCCCTTTCCAGTTTGGATTGAGTTTTCCTACTGAGTTAGATCTTGCTGCTGCATCTACCTTCTTAAGGACGAGATCTCCAACAACAAACTCTAACTCTACATTCTTGTTAAAATACTTGACCATTCTTCTCTTTACCTCCTCTTGTCTAATTGTCGCTGTATCTCTCAATTCTTCAATGACATCGAGGCTGCATTTTAGCTCTTCATCATTTTCTTCCATCTGACTATCTTGATTCTGCTGAGATAATATTACTCTTGGACTTCTCACTTCAAACTCAACTGGAATAAGAGCCTCTGAACCATGAGATAACTTGAAAGGAGTTTCTCTAGTTGCTGAGGTTGGAGTTGTTCTTAGAGCCCATAACACCGAAGATAATTGTTCTGCCCAATTACCTTTGAGATTCTCCACTTTCTTCTTCAAGAGATTGATTACCAACTTATTGGCAGCTTCTACTTGCCCATTGCTTCTAGGATGATGTACAGAAGCGAAACGTAGCTCAGTGCCGATTTGATTACAGAAATTTATTAAACTGAAGTTGTTGAATTGAGAACTATTATCTGTGATAATTGCAATAGGAATTCCATGCCTGCATACAATCTCTCCCCAGATGAAATTCTTCACAATTTGGGTAGTAGTTTTTGCTAACGCCTTTGCCTCGATCCATTTGCTGAAATAATCGATCATAACCAAGACAAAACGACGTTGTCCGCTAGCTAGAGGAAAAGGCCCGATCAAATCCATCCCCCAAACTGCGAATGGCCATGGAGTTGCTATCGACCTGAGCTGTTGAGCTGGCTGATGCTGAAGAGGGGCAAATTTTTGACATTGGACACACCTCTTTGCAAACTTTTCTGCATCTTTCCTCATTTGGGGCCAGAAGTATCCTTGTCTTAGATTCCTCTTCTCTAAAGTTCTAGCTCCCGAATGACTGCCGCATTCTCCAGAATGAACCTCCTGAAGAATAACTGAAATTTCATCCTCAGAAACACACCTCGCCAACGGTGAGTGGAAGGTTTTCCTGTAGAGCACTCCTGCAACAAGGTAATAATATGCTGCTTTTAGCTTAAATCTTTTCTTATCCTTTACCGTTGGATGGAATTCCCCAGTTGAGAGATAGAGAACGAAAGGATCCACCCAAGATTGTCGTTGATCTATTTGCATAACATCTCCTTCCTCGATAGCTTGATGAAATAATTCCGAGGTGGTTCCTCCCGAAAGGAGACAAAACTTAGCTAACTCGTTAGCTTCCGCATTCTCCTCTCTTGGAATATGCTGAATAGTGAAGCTCTTGAATTTACTTATCTCATTCTTTACCAGAGCTTGGCATTGCTTCAAAATATGATCTCTGGTCTTGAAGGTTCCATTCACTTGAGATGCCATTACCAGAGAGTCAGTTTTGACTTGGACGTCTTTAATCCCTAGCTCTCTTGCAAATCTAAGACCAGCGAGTAAGACTTCATACTCCGCTTGATTGTTAGTTGTTTGAAAATAGAACTTCAGAGTCTTATCTAATCTAACCCCATTTGGGTTAATCAATACAACTGCTCCTGATGAGTTCCTTCCCGAGGCCCCATCGATGAAGATTGTCCAAGCAAGAGGTGTTCCAACCTCTTTCTCTAGGCTAACTCCTTTTGCATCGATCATGAAGTCCGCTAGTACCTGAGCTTTGATCGTCATTCTAGGAACGTAAGAGATGTCGAACTCACTGAGTTTTATCGCCCACTTTGCCAATCTACCTGAGTGCTCTGGTTTCTCTAGCACATTCTTCAATGGGAGATCGGTAACAACCTGAATTGAATGAGCCTGAAAATAGGGTCTTAGCCTTCGTGCTGAAGTCACGAGCATTAAGGCCAGCTTCTCAAGGATTGGATACCCGGTTTCCGCATCCTTCAAGATCTTGCTCACATAATAAACCGAGAACTGCCTTTTCTTTTCTTCCCTGACTAATACTGAATTGATAGCATCAGAGCCAACTCCAAGATGTAAAAACAGATCTTCTCCTTGTCTTGGACTTTGGAGCAAAGGAGTTGATGTTAGCTGCTTTTTGAGCTGATTAAAAGCTTCGTCACACTCTTTGGTCCATTCGAATTTAGCTCCTCCATGGAGAGTCTTGAAGAAGGGAGCACTTTTATCTCCTGAGCGAGAGATAAAATGACTCAAACCTGCCATCCTCCCTCCTAGCTGCTGAACTTCCTTGGAGGACTTGGGAGGTGACATTTCTAAGATTGCCTTCACCTTATCAGGATTTGGTTCCAACCCCTCCAGAGTGAGGAGATGGCCGAGAAACTTCCCTCTGCTAGCTCCGAAGACACACTTTAACTGATTTATTCTCGTATTAAAGGTCTGGAGGGTTGCAAACGTTTCGACAAGATCGCTAAGGTGAGCTGAAAAGGACTTGCTTTTTATCAAGAGGTCATCAACACAGACCTCTAGATTTCTTTCGTTTTGGGTTTTAAAGACGATGCCCATCATTTTCTGATAGGTAGCACCAGCATTTTTTAGCCCGAAAGGCATTACAAGGTAGCAGAAACATCCGTCATTCGTGATGAATTAGGTATGAGGGATGTGAGACTTATGCATTCTTATTTGATGATAGCCAGAGAATGCATCTGAAAAACTCATGCTAGAATACCTAACCGCGGAATCAACTAAAGAATCTATCCGAGGCAAGGGGTAGCAATATTTCGGGCAACCTTTATTAAGTTTTGTAAAATCAACACACATCCGCCATTTACCACCAACTTTCTTAGCCATTACAACGTTTGACACCCAATCGTGATATTGAATTTCCTGGACGAATTTGGCTTTGAGGAGTTTTTCAACCTCCTCCCTGATGGGCTGAGCTAGGGTCACCGCCACTGCTCTTTTCTTTTGCCTGATTGGGATGAAGCTGGGATCAATATTGAGGTGGTGGCAGGCGACATCCGCATCAACTCCTGGCATGTCATCCGCTGACCAGGCGAACACATCCAGGTTCTTCAGAAGACAGGAGATGAGTTGATTTTTATGAGCTTCAGATAGCTCGACATTGATTGAGAGCTTTTTGCTTTCATCTCCTTTGCTGATCAACACGGTTTGAATTGCTTGGGCAGGTTCCAAGCGAGCTCCATCTCTGACCTCTTCTTCTACGACCTCTTCCGCAACTTCAGCTGGATTGGGGACTTGGGGAGCTGAAGAGGTCTCAGCTGCTTGAGGGGGGAAAGATTCGGTCACATTGACCGTCTTGACATAACATTCCCGGGCTTTCTTCGGATCACTCCTGATCCGGGCTTTCTTCGGATCACTCCTGATCCGGTACTGTTTGCCATTCAAGGCAAACTTCACAGCTAGGTGGTAGGTAGAAACCACCGCTTGATATTCATTCAAGATTGACCTTCCGAAAATTGCGTTGTAGCTACTCGGAGCTTCAACGACTATGAACTTGACGAGCTTTGTTATTCCTCCGAGAGTCACCGAGAGGGTGACATTCCCTTCTACCTCTTTTTTCTCCCCAGCGAAGCCATAGAGAGGCCCTTCAGTGGAAAGGAGAGTCTTTCCAGTCTTCAGGGCTTCAAAAGCTGGCTTGAAGAGGAGGTTGACAGAGCTTCCTGTATCGATCAAGATATTCTCAACAGTATAATTTTCGATGACCGCCTTAATAACAACTGCATCATTGAAAGGGTTGGCGGTCGGAGGAAGATTTTCTTGTCCGAAGGTGATTGTCCCTCGGACCGGAGCAGAAGATGAGGTAGTTGCAACCTTAGATCTTAAGACTCTAGCGAGACTTGCTTTCTTCGAGGATTCGAGACCTGCACCACCGTGGATGCAGAAGAGGTAGCCCAGAGTTCCCTCATCATTTGCATCCACACACTCGCTTGGATATCCCACGTTGCCGAGAGGGCCAACGTCATCCACTTCTTCGCACTCCCAATGGACCTCTGCTACATCCTTGCTTTTGGAGGTCGAAGCCTTAGAAGGATCACCCTTCTGGGCCAAATCTTTTAACTTTCCTTCTTTAAGGAGCTTCTCCACCAGCGTACGGAGAGCTCTGCAGTTATCAGTCATGTGACCTCTCTCCCTGTGAAACTCACGGTACAGAGAGAGATTTCTGGTCTTCGGGTCCGATTGCAATGGAGCAGGCCTTTTGAAGAAAGGTTGCTTCTGCAAAATCTGAACCACCTCGCTCATTGAAACGTTGAGCTCGGTGAATGGCTCTTGAGAGTCATTGAAGGCGGGCTGAGAAGGAGGAAGAGGTGGCTGGACAAAAAGAACTTGGTGGACGGGTGCTGGTTGCGGTGCTGGAGTGACTGGGGCTGGCAGCAGAGGCACATTAGCCTGAAACTGTTGGTGCCCCTGGTAGGGACGGTGATGGCGAAATTCCTTCCTCTTTGAGCTGGAGGTTGAAACTCTTGTCGCGAAGGCTTTGTTGATGGAGGGGTCGGAGGAAAACCTGCGGAGCCTTTTTGGACGGCTTTGCTAGTCAAATTGGAAACATAGTTGGGGTTGTTAATTTCCCCTTCTATGAACCTATTCGCGATGCTGATTAGCTCTTGATAAGAGCTCGACTCTCTAGTGGTGACCTCAAACTTGAGAGGGCCTTCCTGCAGGCCGTTGATTAGGGCCACCATATAGAGCGAGAGATTTACGTCCCTTATCCCAAGGATTTCTCTCTGAAAACGATCAATAAAGCGAGTCGTAGTCTCGCCTTCACCTTGCTTGATCTTGAAGAGGGCTGCAGGGCCACTCTTCCTCTTCTTTGAGGTGGCAAACCTCAAAAGAAGCTCTTGCCTCAGAACAGTGTAGCAGGAGATGGACTGGGGAGGTAGCTTATAAAACCACTCCCTTGCCTGCCCATCTAAAGAGGTGATCAACAATTTACACCTCATCGCATCTGAGAGAGTCCTCAGAGCGACTGCAGATTCAAAAACCTGGAGATGAGAGCTAGGATTGCTCTCCCCGGTGAACATAGGCAACCTGGGCTCTCTAAAACCGTTGGGGGTTGGCTCCCAATGGATTCTGTCGGAAAAAGGGAAGGCTCCTCCGCTTCAAAATCACCAGAAGGAGCGGGAGGGGTAGCAACAGAAGCTGGAGGAGAAATATATTCCTCTTGGAAATTCAGGGCTCGACCTGGAGATCCCTGAGCTGCTCCCCTGAAAAAGCTTGGCGAGCAGCATACTACTCCCCTTGAGACCGCAGGGGAGCAACAGGCTGAGGGGTCGCGCGGTCAGGAGCGTGACCGCCGACCAGAGGATCAGGAGTTGCGACTTGATCGGCTTGAGGCAACAACCTCTGGGACAGCGCAGACAGGATCAAGTTCATGAATTTGAATTGTCGAGTGGTCTCCTGACGGTCTTGGGCGGCCTCCTGACGAGCTTGAGCGGCCTCTCGGCGGGCTTGCGCGAGATGGAGCTCGACGCGAAGCTCAAGGACTTCCAAGGAGTTCGCGCCACCTTACGGACCGCTGGCGAACTGATCGGGAAGGATCTCGCGATCTGACATTTTGCTTGTCTACTGATTTCACCTGGACACTTCGGATCTGAAGGTCGCGTGTTCGTTCTGTTGGCATAAAAATGTACCTCCAAAATTCACACCAGGAAATTGAGATGGGGAGAAGACTGCGGAGTGCAGGTTACTTGAGACAAAAAACCAGAGAGGAGATCTCAGAGTAAAAGCTGCTTCCATTGATCTCAAAAAGATTACAGGAGGGAGGTCTAAAACAGGTAAGGATGAAAGATAGAAAAATGACAGATTTCGAGACCGCTTGCACAGGTCGCAAGCTGCAGGCTCGAGGCCAAAAGTCCCTTTTCTGGTACCTCTACCCCTCTATTTATAGACGCGGAGGCTACCCAAACGGGCAGATCCAAAAATTACGGGCTGCCAGGGGTACAGGAGAACCGGGGTAGAGACATGGGGTGCTAAAACAAAAAGGGAGAAAAACTTCAGACTGCGCGGTCTGGCGATCTCCCTGGGGCTTGGCCGCCTGTTCCTTAGAAGAAAACTCGAAGACGAGGCAGGCGGTCTGGGCGGTCTCCCATAATTGAGACTGCCGGAACTGACCATTCTGACCGAAGAAGAGAGGTCGCGGGCTTTTGGGCAAACAACTTAATCTCATTAACATAAGTCAATTATGTGACAAATGCTATATGATAGAGTTCTATAAGGACAAGTGCCTGATAAAGTCGTCTGATAATTCAGAAACTATTTTAACATGCACTCGGAGTAGAAATATCTTCTGCTTAAATTTTCTTTGCTTAGATTCTTCTACACCAGTGTGCTTTTTGACAAAAGATAATGCATCTCTATGTATTCAATGACACAAGAGATTAACACATATAAATTTCAAAACTATAAATATGTTATTTTCTCACAACTTAGTGCGTGATGCACCCGATGTTAAGTGCTTTAAAGAGAGACTTTGTCATGCATACCAGATGGGTAAGCATACTAGGGCTACCTTTAAAAGAATTATTGACAAAGATCTTCCAGATGCTTATATCTGCTTCATATGGACTTATTTGGTCACTTGTCAATTCGTAGTTTAGGTGGTAAAGCTTACACCTTGGTTATTGTTGATGATTGCTCACGTTTTGCATGTGTATTCTTTCTAAAACACAAGTCAGACACCTTCTATCTTTTCACCACATTTGTTAGGCAGATCCAGAATGAACTCAACTGTTCTGTGGTCAAAATCAGAAGTGACCATGAAACAAAATTTAAGTCCGGCGCCATGACAATATTCTGTGAAGATCTATGTATCTTTCATGAGTTTTCCTCTCCTTGTACTCCACAGCAAAATGGAGTTGCCGAGAGAAAGAACAGAACACACATTGAGGCTTGCAGAACAATGTTGAATGACTCTTCACTACCAGAGTACTTCTGGGCTGAAGTTATCAACACTGCATGCCAAGTGCAAAATAGAACACTAATCAACAAGATTCATCGTAAGACACCTTATGAACTTCTAAAAGGCAGGAAACCAACCGTGTCTTATTTTAGAATCTTTGACAGCAAGTGTTTTGTACTTAATAATGGGAAACATTATAAAACTAAGTTTGTGAAAAATGTTTTGAAGGTATTTTCGTAGGATATAGTAGCCATAGTAAGACATAGGATTTTCAATAAGAAAACCCTGGTTGTAGAAGAAACCATTAATGTTGTATTTGATGAGACGAGTTTCCTTCATACCAGCTCTTCTAGTGTACTTGTTGAAGATGCATGTGCTAAATTAAAAGAGCTCAGCCTGGAAGAAGCAGCTAAAGATGATGCCTCAAAGTTAGTCTAAGTGAGCTCTCAAACCTTGTTTGAAGAAGAAGAACATCAAGAGGAAGGTGCACCAGAAGTAGAAGAACCTTCTGGTGGCACAGAGACTGCAAGAAATCCAGTGATCAGACACTCAAGAGATCACCTAGTTGATCAGATCATTGGAGATCCTCGTGATGGAGTTAGAACAAGAAGAGGTACAACTAACAAAGTATTGCACTTAAGTTTTCTTTCACAGATTGAGCCGAAAAAATTTGAAGAGCAAACCAAGATGCTTCATGGATCATCGCTATGGAAGAGGAGCTCAATCAATTCAAAATGTGCAAAGTTTGGAAGCTAGTACCAATGCCCAAAGGTCAGAATGTGATAAGGATGAAATGAGTCTTCAGAAACAAGCTGGACGTAAATGGAGTAATCACCAAAAACAAGGTCAGGCTTGTAGCTAAAGGTTACCGACAAGAAGAAGGGATCGACTTCGATCAGACATTTGCTCCAATGGCCAGACTCGAAGCGGTCAGGTTGTTCCTAGCGTATACTGCTCACAAAGGGTTCAAAGTCTATCAAATGTATGTGAAGTCAGCCTTAATGGTAATTTAAAAGAAGAAGTATACGTGGAACAACCCTCAAGTTTTGTTGATTCATCTTTCCCTGACTATGTTTACTTTTTGCGCAAAGCTTTATATGTTCTGAAACAGGCTCCCCGAGCCTGGTATGAGACACTCTCTAGCTTTCTTCTTGAGAACAAGTTCACAAGAGGAAAGATAGATAAGACATTTCTTAGGGAAGTAAAAGACAAGATTCTGCTAGTGCAAATCTATGTCAATGACATTATTTTTGGATCTACAGATGATCACCTCTGCAAAAAGTTTTCTAACTTGATGCAAGAGAAATTTGAAATGAGCAGTATGGGTGAGCTGAAGTATTTCTTAGGACTTCAAGTGAAACAATCTGAAGATGGAATTTTCAACTCGCAGACGAAGTTCATCAAGGAGTTAATTAAAAAATTCAGAATGGAGAATGCAACCTCTATGAGGACTCCAATTGGTTCAACTATGACTCTGAACAAGGATGAGAAAGGGAAACCGTTAGATGAAACCAAATACAGAAGCATAATTGGATCCTTGCTCTACCTTACTGCCAGTAGTCCATACATAATGTTTTCAACATGTGTATGTGCTAGATTTCAGGTGAACTCTAAGGAATCTCATTATGCCGCTGCAAATAGGATTTTAAGATACCTTAAAGGCACACAGAATCTTGGCTTATGATACCCAAGAAGTAATGACTGTGAGATAGTTGGATTTTCAGATGCTGATTTTGCAGGAAGCAGGGATGATAGGAAAAGCACTTCCGGGACTTGCCAATTCCTTGGAAGGAGACTTATTTCATGAAGCAGCAAGAAGCAGAATTGTGTAGCAATCTCAACTGCTGAATCGGAATATATCTCCGCAGGCAGCTGCTGTGCACAATTTCTGTGGATCAGGAATCAACTAGATGATTATAACTTGAAGATGAAGGAGATTCCGATGTTTTACGACTCATCCAGTGCCATAGTAATTGCAAATAATCCAGTCTCTCACAACCAGACAAAACACATCGAGATACGCTATCATTTCATCCGGGAGCATGTGGAGAACAAGAACATTAATCTCAGCTATGTCTTGACAGATCAGCAAGTTGTAGACATTTTTACGAAGCCACTGGATGAGGCCAAGTTCACTTTCTTCAAAATGGAACTTGGTATGCTCAATAAGGAGTTATGAAAAGTTCAGGAAATCGGCCCAAGTATAGAAATTCAGACTTCTCGAGAACTCAAGGAAGTCAGTTGAAACTAGTAATTTCAACGAATTCGTTGTGACTTTTCATATCATTTCGACGAATCAGACAAATCTTCCGAATCATTTTGACGAATCAACTTATTTAGTTGAATCATTTCGACGAATTAGCTGAGTCCTTCCATATCATTTCAACGAATTTCTGTCACTCAAAAATCTTTTCTAATTATTATATTTTTGGATCCCAAGAGTCATTTTTTCAAAAAGGTACGCGCCTCTATTTCTTCAAAATATTAATACTATATAAATAGATTAAGGGCTTCACGAAAAGTCACGCCTTTTCATCGAGACCTTATTGAAGTCCAATCGACGAACTCTCTCTTCTCCCGACGATTCATCTTCTCGATTGCAATGGCACGCAGAAGCTCTGGAAATTTGCAGGTAGGTGGGGAGCTCATTCACACCGGATTCGCAAGTGCTTCAGATGAGTTCAGGAACATCGTCTTCATGCTCGAAGTCGCCGGTCTATCGTTCCTTCTGGAGCATCAATGCAGAGTTCTGGACAGGGAAATATGGGAATTCTACAAGAACACACAACTTCGTCGTGAAGGCTCTGTGATCAATAGTCATGTCAGAAACACAGTGGTCCGTTTGAAGCCTAGTCTCCTCAACAAGTTTCTGCGCCTACCCGTGATTTCTGAAGAAGATGTTCTAGAAGATAGAGATTACAACAGAGCTCTATCTTTCTGTGATTTAGCAAGGGGATCTACTTCCATTCGCCGTAAGGAAATGAATGGAGAAGGAAAGCTCTTAACTGATATAATTGGAAAAGTTCTATTGTCCAAGATTGTCTCTCACGATTATGTATCAAGTGACATGTTCAAGCTTCTGACATCAGTAATCTGCAAAAAAGGATAAATTGGGGAGCGGTTCTATTTGACAGAATAAAAGCAAGTCTCATGACACCAAATTTTGGCAGAATTCTCTCTTTGTACTTGAATCAGTTTGACAGAAATCAGTTTGACAGAAATCAGTTTGATGTCCTTTCGAATGCCTATCCATCATCTCAAGAAGATAGATTCATCAATCTTCAGTAGGTGGGAGAGAAGAATCCCAAGGCAGGGTGCAAGGAAGGATGATGAAGAAGAGGAAGAGTTTGGAAATGAGCCAAGAATTCAGTTTTCACCACCCCAGGATGCACCTATGAACTCTGGTGCAGTTGTTGAGGGGGTGTACCTTAATGTACAAGATTCTGATGATCAGCAAAATCCATCTGAAGTTCAGCTCCAAGTACCACCTGTTACCTACACTCTAGTGGCTGATGTTCAGAAGGATGTTCTTGATGAAGATGTCATTGCAGATGAAGTCCCAAGTGTTCAAGTTTCTGGTGAGAAAGGATCCACATCTGGTGGAGTCCTAGTACTTGAGAATGTTCATGTGGAAAAGGAACTTGCTGCAGAGGCTGAGGGGGAGAAATCAGTTCACTCTCTCCAAGAACACCTCTTTGCTGAATTTGCTTCTAAGGAAGTAAGAGAGGATGAGGTGATGTCTTCTGAGGATCTCAGAGAGACTGGGAACTTACCTCTTGCTCAGGAGCCTTTGATCATGGATCACCCATCTCCAGGGGGAGGTCACTCTAGTCACTTTTCTTCAGATGCTGGCAGCTTTGGAGCTCCCAGATCTCAGGATGTTTATATTCCCCCCTCTGATAGTTCATTGTTAAAGTCTATAGAACCTATGCTAATCATGCAAAAAGAACTTCTCCATGAAACATGTTTTTGACAAAGCCAAGGAGGTAGAAACAGATCTGAATAATGGATTAGCTGAAATGAAACACACCATGGGCAATCAAAGCAGAATTGATGAATGGTTAAATCAAGGTGGTAAAGCTGTGGATCTTACCATCCAGGGTATTCATCATGTTTATGACAGGGTAGCTCATCTTTCAACTGAAAATGATACCATGATGCATTCTCATGATTCAAGCATGCACTATATTGATGAGTAAATGGCAAAGTATGGAGCTGATATTGTCTCGTCCCTTATTGAAGAAGTCAGAAAGGGGAGATAGGGTTACAAGCTAAAATGGAAGAGCTAAGTCATGAGATGAAAAACAAAATACATAATGCAAATGTATATAATTATCAGAATTTTAAGTGGCTTCATGAAGAGCTAACCGGGACAGTTCCAGATCCACCTGTTGGAGGCACAATGCAACCTCAACATTTTGAAGCAGGACAGTATACTCCTCCAGAGCATAATCCTCAGGTTTGGTCTGATCCTGCCGAGGAAGAATTCTTTGGATAATCTTCTAGACCTTTGAAAAGGAGAAACTACGGGGAAGGACCCTCAGCTAGCAGATCAGATCACAATCAGAGCAGAGAGATTGCTAAAGTTAGGAGTCCTATCTCCAAAGGTATTATTTTGGACACTTTCACTTTAGTAGATATTGGAAATGAGAGCCGCAACGATTATTACAACAGAGATGAATGAGAGAAGCATGAATTTTCAAATGTGGAGAGAAGGATTCATTTCATGAACCATGGAAGTTCAGATGATGCACCTCCTCCTCCACCCAGATATTATCCCAAGCCTTATGCATATTTTGACAGACAATTGGAGAAGAGCAAAAGGCAGAAGTCTAAGTACGTCTCAATGAAATATTGTGTGAATTGTGAATGCCCTTTAGAACATTTATACAGAAATTAATTTTTTGATGATCTAGTCTTTAATTTTTAAATTCACTATTGTTGGATCTTACGACGCCCTTAGAGAGGGGGGGGGGGGGGGGGTGAAAAAAGGTTTTATGGAATTTAAATCTTAATTAAATTTATCAGAGTTTGAGACTGAAGTTTCAGAATTTTTAATAGGAAAATATATTTTAATATCTCAAATAAGGGAAACAGAACTTTTTCCTTACTGTTGCTAACGCCTGACGTTAGTTGTTAACGCTGGGCGTTAGGTGTTAACGCTGGGCGTTAGCTTTTCAGAAAATTAATCTGCTCAGAATTATGTCAATGAGATTTTACTAATGAAAACATTAATGAAATACAATTCCAGAAAATCAGAGATAATAAAAATGATTATTGTATTTCAAAGATAATTACACAAATGTTAATTTTAATACTTTGATAAAAATATAAATTAAAACATTCTTGAAGAGGAAATAAAATCAATTGAATAGAACATTAAAAGACATGATTTTATTTCATAATAAATTGAATACAGAAATGTTTGATTTCTATAACGCTAAAAATCAAGACGAGAATATGTAAAAACACTTTTTGTTGTTTCACCGGTCCTTCCCCCAAGGACCGGTTGACTATAGCCTATCTATCCTCAGATAAGGCTTCTAGCCACCCCTAGATCTACCCTCGACCTAGTCGCCATGCACAAGACGGCGAATTACCCCTAAGTCGCACAAGGACCTAGTCGCCAACAACCGCTGCGAATTTACCCACGGAATCCTTCCCGGAATCCCCTTCCCGGAATCCGACGTTCTCCCCGAACGATTTCTCCACACTAATTACAAAAGGAAAAAGTAAAAGATTACAAGATAAGTAAAGAGAAACTCCCCAAGAAATTCTGAAGGTGAGGACGAAGGCGATGTAAATGTTGTCGTTCTTGAACCGATCGTCCTTCGTATGGAATATGCGTTGTAGACCTTCTCCTTCAAAATCTTCTTTAGATCTTCATGATAGCCCAAGGGAGATCTCTTAATTGCTGTACACGAGCCTCTCTTAAAATTATTGGAATTCTGGAATCATCTCACCTAGAATGAGAGGGGCTGTACTTTAAATAGCCAAGGGAGCTAACACGTGGCGTTAAGAGTTAACGCCGGCGTTAGTGAACGTGCACTGTCGTGGCTGAAATCGCGCGACCGTCAAGATCGTGGCAGTTTGTGGATTCAACGCGGGCGTTAAGAGTCAACGCTGGCGTTGAGTTTCGTTCTCCTTCAAAATTCGTCGAACTGCATCAAATTCGTCGAACGTAAGTTCATTTCGTCGAACGCAATATTGTCGTGCAGTAGCTCAGTTCGTCGAACTCCAATTCGTCGAGCTGCCTTCTCATTTCGTCGAACAACATTTTCGTCGAACGCAATTTCGTCGAACGGTTAGCGCGCAGCGTTAAGACCTAACACCTGGCGTTGTCTCTGGCTTCTCAACGGATTTGTTCTCGACGGCAATTCTTCTCGACGGATTTCTTCTCAACGGAAGTTAACGTGGGACGTTAACAACTAACGCGGGGAGTTAGCTCTCTTTCCAGAGAGTCACCTCCATTCAGTATACTACTCATAGGGATGTGTAGCTATAGTTCCTGTACAACCTGCATACTATAAACACACAAAATACAAGATCAAATACAACACGGTATTTATTATTCTCAAACCAAGAGATGCGGAACATAGGCTCCAGCAATCTCCCCCTTTTGATAATAACAAATACCTGTATGAGAAATTAGTGAGATTAAGACCATTTGTGTTTATTGATAAGTGCGGTGATAAGATGTGCATGAATAACAAGTTAAAAGCATGATAGATTTGAAAAGCTATAATGTATACTCTTTCTATATGAAGTCCTCCCCGTTCATAAGTGTTCTCTTATAATTTACTCCCCCTAAATATCTATTTGACTAGATTTCTCAATTTCTTCTCCCCCTTTGTTATTAGCAAAAGTGGGTAGGGATGAGTGTATATTTACTAAGATTGATTAGGAATCACTTATTGAAGGATTGTCATGATCGAGCATATGATAGTGTATGCACCTCCTATATGATTACTCCCCATACAAAGATACTTTCTTTGAGTTTGAAATCATTATAATGTACTCCTCCTAAATATTAGATTTGTGTAATTTATTCTCCCCTTTTGGTAGTATCAAAAGAGGGTTTAGGTGAGAGTGCAAAAAAGAGTAATATGTTCTATGTCGAGAAGAAAAATAGGATGCAATCAAAGTCTTGTTAAATACTACTTGTTGAGAAAAATATAAGCACGATGTAACATATAGTAGTAAGCAACATAACTAACATGTTAAAGTAAGCATTCTATTTTAAGATACCACTTGTTGAAAAGAAAACCACGGTGTTAAAAATAACAGACATGAATGAGCATAAGTGGTAAACTTAGCAGAAGAATATAATAAGCACTCTTAAATATAAACATCATTTTTAGAAGATAAAATCATATAAAGGATAATGAGTTTTAAATTTGAAAAGTTGATGTTTGAGTTAAAGATTGAAGAGATGTTATTCCATTAAGATAATATTAAAGCATGATTTCATAATATCAAGAAAAGATACACAAACTACAATGTAATAAAATTTGCATTTCAAGTAAACATAAACATTGTAGCGGTCATGCTTTGTTATCTAGTGCATTTACTTAAGTTTGTAGAGAATTGAGTAGATGAGCATTAGGATCCAATTCTCATCAGTAGAAGTTTTATGAAAGATAATGATGTGTACAATAAGTGTGTTTTGATAAAGTATACAAGTGAATCAATCAAAGACACATGACATATATAATGAAATAACACAACATTAAAATACACAAATAATATTACTTCCACAATATTTCAATGCACATGAATAAAGAGTACAACTACCAAGGTGCTCTGCACACACAATGCTTATTAAGACTTATCAGGGTGCAAAGTAATGCTTGAGGATCACTTTTATACTTTTTAGCTTTATTTTCAATTTTTTTTGTGATCCAATGTACTAAGAGAAGTGGTGTATAAATTGTTTGCTAAAAGACACTTTACAATTCTTTAGCCAAAACGCTCAACCTCACAATGCTCATTAAGACTTATCAGGAGGGTGATTAGTGCTTGGTGGAGTTTTTCTTGTCATTTATTATTTGCTTTTTAGTTTAGTGACTAAGGACTCCGAATTCACTTGTTTTGCAAACATAGCATTTTATACCAATTTCTCTAAAGAATAAGTGCATGAAAGACAAAGAATTGTAATAACCAATTCAATGTTGTGTAGGTAATCTATTTATGCACTTTAATTATTTATGTTATTATACTACACAATCATGCAAGTATAAAATTATAAACACATGTAGTTTATAAAAAATAAGTGAGTGAATAAATCATTATCAAACATAATACATGACTCATACTTAGAGGCATGCTAAGCGTTTCTACACATGTTTATCTACAATCAATTTCATTGCACATAACAAGATAATTTTCAAGGCATGACAAATACAAAACAATATTTTTTTAAGAAACTTGAAAGTTAAATTAAACATTGTATTTAATCTTTAATTGATATAATTAATCATCTTTGACAATGACAATGAATAACAATCAGTTTTTATAAATTTTTGAATTTTTATATATGCACAAAACAATAAACACACATAAAGAGGAAAAAAATATTTTGGTTCTTTGAAATTGTTTTGTAATTTTGTACTTTTTTTATATATATTCTCTGGAAAACATAGAAGTTTTTAATAGACCTTTCAGTAAATGATATTGTATGCCAGAGAAATACACCCAAAATAATGCATTAGAAAATACATATTTTTTTTGAAAAGAAATAAAATTTGTTTTAAAGGAAATAAAAAGATAGAAAAATTTTTACAAACAAAGAAATAAAACACACAAAACATTAAAATAATACCAGAAATAATCCAAAACAAAAAAAAAAATTTTTTTGGAGCAAAGGAGCTAACGTCAGACGTTAACTTCTTAACGCCAAAACAGAAATTCATTTCTTGATTTTTTGAAAAATGTTTTGCAAAATTCATTTGTATTATAAAAAGGCATTCCTTCAGTTGAAATTTCAGAGTATATTTATTAGATTTGAAGACTCTTTTAGAATGTTTTTGGTGATTTTTCAAGTACTTGTGTTTTGTAAAATAATTAAAGCTCAAAATAATAAAATATGCAAACACAAGATGCAATGTTAGAACAAAAACAAATATGCATGATTTTAGTATAAATAGTGAGATAATATTATTATTAATGCAATGAATATAATATGAGTATACCCAAGAATAATATACCCTAACTATATGTCTACACACTATAGCCCCGTACTATGAGACGGATGGACAGGAGGAGCTGCACACATGCCGTAGGTTGGGGTGTTAATCCCATATGCATGCAAAAGACGACGCTCAACCTAGCACTCTTTCCCCCCAGTTCCTCGCAAGACCCTACTGGAACCCTCCCCGGTTAAGAACAAGACATGACTTAGAGGTTAGGTCTCTAATGCACACAATCTTACGCCCTCGCTATTGTGAGACACAAGTCATGGGTTAATTGATTATGGTCATACTAAGCGTGTAAGCCTTAAATATATTAACTATGGTATAATTGCATGATTAGTTTTGGATTTACAATTATATCGATGATTGTTGATTTTAAATCCATTTAGAAAAATTTTATTCATGCAAATAACTACAAAGGAAATTATGATTTTCAGATTTTAGCAATCAAATTTACTTTAGCATTGCAAGATATAATTAGCATGAACATTGATTTCTAACTATGGTACGTGATGATGCTAGTATGATGAGCTAGGACAACATGGTGCAAAGCTATGTAAAGATGGACAAATATATAATTGAGTTGCATGTATTCAAACATAGAGTTTTGAATTTTCATAGACCTAGAATGAAGTGACAATTCTATTTGATTTCATCTTGTTTATTTCAAGTTAATTCTTAGGTCTAAAGATAATGAGATATATGCAAACAATAAAGATACACATCACACACGCTAAACAAGATATGAAAACTATAATACCAATAACCATCGTATATTTCATAATTCCTAAGGTTGATAGAAATAGTTGATTTAAGATAATTCTTGATAGATCATGAATTACGATATATGATAATAATGAATTTTAGCATAGGATATTAATAGATCATGGTGGTGATTGTGAAATCATATTCATCATTTTTGTAAATTTTCTTTTTGATTTTAATTTGTAGAAATTAGACAAAACAAATACAAGATATTTGAAAGTAGAAGATAATGATAGTAAAATAATTTTTCAGAAAAATAATAATTAGAGAAATCAGAATTTTTAGGAAAATATGCTACCGCCAGCGTTAATGATAACGTCTGGCGTTAGAAACACATGGCTTTTTATTTACAATTTTGAGTTACAATTTTTCTCGATTATGATTTTCAATATAGGGGCTATTATATGCATCAACGAAAAATAGACAAATATGCAATAAGTTGTGCATTTAATATTTTAGCCTAAGACCCCTAAAAGTCCATTTAAATCCAATTTTGAAAGTAATTTCATTAGTCTTGATAACATTTAGCAAATTTAGCATTCAATTTATAATGATAATATAAGACGTTTATAGGCAATGAATTTAAAAGGATAAAACATACAACAACAACAACACTCAAGCCTTTATCCCACCATAGTGGGGTCGGCTATATGGATAAAACATAGAAAAAGAAAAAATAGATCACTTAAAAAAATTATGACTTTATATTCAATTTAATTCAATTTGATTTGTTAAACATTAGGCTTAAGATGAAAGTCATATCTCATGATATATAAAGTGATCATAGTGTGTTGACTCAAAAAATAAAAAATAAATAAAAGAAAAAGCAATTAAGCATATCATGAAGTAGAGTAATGATATTTCATTTTTAATTTATTTTTATTTCATGCAATACAATGATTCCTAGTGAATGAGAGATTTAGGTATCCAAAGGGGACCAAGTGTGATGGTTCCTTTGGGTACCCAAATACATCGTGTTGGCTTTTGGAGAGATAGTGATGAATGTGCCTTTACAAGTGAAGCTAGTGTTTCGTTTTTAATTTTGGACCTCCATTCATACTTTGGTTGTTTATCTTTTAAATTCATATTATAATTATTTGACAGCTTTTTGTGATGATAGTTGTTTGAAAAATAATTCATTTGAGATTTATGTTTATTCAAATTATTTTTCAAAATATATTGATGTTGATAATCATAAGGAATTTTATTTTATGGATTCTTTGAGAGTTTATAAGAGTTATGGTCTTTCTTAAGAATTGAATGTTGAAAAAGTGGGTTACAATATGTTTTAAATGATTGGTTCTTATTTTGATGATTTTCATTTCCACTCTTTCTTATAGACATACTCTTATAATATGAAGTTAAGCTTTAGACTTTTGATAATTTGATAAACTAGAAATAAAAGATTTTTTATTATATGAAAAATTTTGAATAAACATTTTTAATGATTCTAGTTTATTCTTCAAATTATCATTTTCTTTTATCAATTTTTCATTATGCTCTTTTGAAGTTAAAAGATCTTTTTCCAAAACCTTGAGTTCTTCTTTAAATGTATTATAATCAAAACATGGTTTAGTATTTTTAATTAAAGAGCATGAAAGAGAATTTGAAACATCAATATAAGATTCTAGTTTAGTGTTTGCTTTTAAAGTTTTATTTTCTAAACGTAATTTGAAATTAGCATGTTTCAACTTTGAAATTTTACGTTTAGCAAATTTAAGCACACGAAATGGTGAAATAGAATTAGTTACAAAAAGAGAAGATTTAGATTTCTTACTTTGTTATAGTTTCCGTCTTCTCTTTTGCTTAATGTTTTGCCATCAATTGAGTTCAATATTGTTTCTCTTTTAGATTGATCTTCCTCCAAGAATGAGTCTTCGTCGATTCCTTCTCTTGGATCCATAAGGAATTCCTCTTGTTCATCATCTGTGGAAGGAAGACTATAAGTATTCTCAAGAAATTTCTAAACTTCAAAAGCAGTAGGAAGCGTATAAATAAGTTTGAAAATATTTTGATCTAGAGCACAATTTAGACTATTCATAGATTTGGCATTTAAAAACATTTCATTTTTATTTAGAATAATTGAGGGCATTTTAATTGTAATATTCCAAACTTTAATATCCAAAGTTTTATGAAATTTTTCCATAAGTGTTTTCCACCCATTATAAATTTCACCCATAAATAATGGTGGACATAATGATTTTTCATTTTCATAAAAGTTATCCCCTCTAGAAGATGCGAGATCATGAAGCGCCATTATTCCCAGTTGTGAAGCCGTTTTGGAATAACCTACGCTTTGATACCACGTGTTGGATTTTACAGCGCCCTTAGAGGGGGGGGGGTGAATAAGGGTTTTATGGAATTTAAATCTTAATTAAATTTATCAGAGTTTGAGACTGAAGTTTCAGAATTTTTTATAGGAAAATATATTTTAATATCTCAGATAAGGGGAACAGAACTTTTTCCTTACTGTTGCTAACGACTGGCGTTAGGTGTTAACGCTGGGCGTTAGCTCTTCAGAAAATTAATCTCCTCAGAATTATGTCAATGAGATTTTACTAATTAAAACATTAATGAAATACAATTCCAGAAAATCAGAGATAATAAAAATGATTATTGTATTTCAAAAATAATTACACAAATGTTAATTTTAATACTTTTATAAAAATATAAATTAAAATATTCTTAAAGAGGAAATAAAATCAATTGAATAGAACATTAAAAGACATGATTTTATTTCAGAATAAATTGAATACAGAAATGTTTGATTTCTATAACGCTAGAAATCAAGGCGAGAATATGTAAAAACTTTTTTTGTTGTTTCACCGGTCCTTCTCCCAAGGACCGATTGGCTATAACCTATTTATCCCCAGATAAGGCCTCTAGCCACCCCTAGATCTACCCTCGACCTAGTCGCCACGCACAAGGCGGCGAATTACCCCCTAAGCCGCACAAAGACCTAGTCGCCAACAACCGCGGCGAATTTACCCATGGAATCCTTCCCGGAATCCGACGTTCTCCTTGAACGATTTCTCCACACAAATTATAAAAGGAAAAAGTAAAAGATTACAAGATAAGTAAAGAGAAACTCCCCAAGAAATTCTGAAGGTGAGGACGAAGGCGATGTAGATGTTGTCGTTCTTGAACCGATCGTCCTTCGTATGGAATATGCGTTGTAGACCTTCTCCTTCAAAATTTTCTTTAGATCTTCATGATAGCCCAAAGGAGATCTCTTAATTGCTGTACACGAGCCTCTCTTAAAATTATTGGAATTCTGGAATCATCTCACCTAGAATGAGAGGGGCTGTACTTTAAATAACAAAGGGAGCTAACGCGTGGCGTTAAGAGTTAGTGAACGTGCACTGTCGTGGCTGAAATCGCGCAACCGTCAAGATCGTTGCAGTTTGTGGATTCAACGCGGGCGTTAAGAGTCAACGCTGGCGTTGAGTTTCGTTCTCCTTCAAAGTTCGTCGAATTGCATCAAATTCGTTGAACGTAAGTTTATTTCGTCGAACGCAATATTGACGTGCAGTAGCTCAGTTCGTCGAGCTCCAATTCGTCGAGCTGCCTTCTCATTTCGTCGAACGGCAATTTCGTCGAACGCAATTTCGTCGAACGGTTAGCGCCCAGCGTTAAGACTTAACGCCTGGCGTTGTCTCTGGCTTCTCAACGGATTCATTGTCGACGACATTTATTCTCGACGGATTCCTTCTCAACGGAAGTTAACACGGGCGTTAGCTCTCTTTCTAGAGAGTCACCTCCATTCAGTATACTACTCATAGGGATGTGTAACTATAGTTCCTGTACAACCTGCATACTATAAACACACAAAATACAAGATCAAATACAACACGGTATTTGTTATTCTCAAACCAAGAGATGCGGAACATAGACTCCAACAACTATGTCATTTTCTGTATCTGTGATTATAATTACTCTCTTTGCAATTCAACTTAGTACATTTGGTTCTGATTTCTTCAAATATGAGGAGATTGTTGGGTATTGTATCCACAATAGCCTTGATTTGAATAAGTCCCGCTTGGCCTAAGATAAATTGAATTTGTATTTGATGCTGCATTTTAGTTGTGTTGGAAATGCTTAGGGAGGGAAGAAATTTTATGGTTTACAAGTTTCTTCAATAAGATACTGAAGACAAAGAGGATGCCAGACCAATGGAGAGAAAGTATTTTGGTACCTTTGTATAAGAACAAAGGAGATATACAAAATTGTGTCAATTATAGGAGAATTAAATTAATGAGTCATACTATGAAACTATGAGAACGCGTAATAGAGAGAAGAGTTAGACGAGAGACTAACATCTCAGAGAATCAATTTGGATTCATGCCAGGGAGGTCAACCATGGAATCTATATATCTCTTGAGGAGACTCATTGACAACTATCGGGAAAGACAAAAAGATTTGCATATATTTATCGATTTGGAGAAGGCTTATGATAGGGTTCCAAGAGAGGTCTTGTGGTGAGTCTTAGAAAAGAAAGGTGTAAATGTATCATACATTGACATAACCAAAGATATGCATACAAATTCAGTGACCAGGGTGAGGACATCTGGAGGATTAACACAGGAATTCCCTATCGTCGTTGGCTTACATCAAGGGTCAGCTTTAAGCCCTTATCTCAATACCTTGGTGTTTATTATTTGCACATGATATTGTTTTGGTCGATGAGACGCGCTAGGGTGTAAACACGAAACTTGAATCTTGGCGAGACACTTTAGAAAAGAAGGGTTTTAGGTTGAGCAGGACAAAGACGGAGTATATAGAGCTTAAATTTAGTAGAGCAAGAAGGTCGGATGACTCCGTCATTAAATTAGGTGACCAAGATATTTCCCGCAGTGAGTGCTTTAAATATCTGAGATCGATAATTCAAAAAGATGGAGGTGTAGATAAAGATGTGATACATAGAGTCCAAACAGGTTGGTTGAAGTGGAGAGGCGCGTCTGGGATCTTATGTGATCGTAAAGTACTATTAAAACTTAAAGACAAGTTTTACCGTACTGCAATTAGGCCACCAATGCTCTACGGTTCTGAGTGTTGGGCAGTGAATGTTGTACATGAGCAAAAAATGGGAGTTGCGGAGATGAGAGTGCTTAGGTGAATGTGTGGTCACACGAGACTGGATAAAATTAGGAATGAATGTATCAGGGATAAGACAGGAGTGGCGCCAATTGTAGAGAAGATGCGAGAAGCTCGTTTAAGATGGTTCAGACATGTACATAGGAGACCATTAGAGGCACCTGTTAGGCGTTGTGAGAGTTTAGTCACTAGACGTGTTAAACGGGGGAGGGGTAGAACAAAAAAGACTTGGAATGAAACTATAAGGAAAGATATGATGTACTTAGGTAGTAATGAGGTTATGATTAAAGATAGGGCGCAATGGAGACAAAGGATCCATATAGCCGACCCCATTATGGTGTGATAAAGGCTTGAGTGTTGTTGTTGTTGCAGGACTTTAATTGCTAAGTACAAACCAATGTCAGATTACAATGAGTTATAAAACACAGGAGTTGCAATGTAATTCTTCATTGTGTAGGTCATAATGTTGATTCATGTGTAATCTCTCTATTGAGGTGTACTTCTTTTCCAAGTGCAAAAGGAAAATAAAATGGAAGCTGGCTGCTGGTTTCTGGACTGACAAGATATGTTCTAAGTAAAATTCATCGAGTACTCACGTGAAGACTCGTTTCATTCGTCGAGATCTCACGTGAGCACTCGATCAATTCGTCGAATCTACTCGAGAGATTTCTGAAAGTATAATATCTTGTTTCCAGTTTTGGTCAAGTTAAATTCGCTGAGTGATCAACTAATTTCTTGTGAGTACTCGATGAATTCGTCGTGTACTCTCGAGAGGTCTCGTGATCACTGAAAAGAAGTTTTATTCCGTTTCAAATCTTAGCCAAGTATAATTCGTTGAGTAGTTAAGGCTGATTCGTTGAGTAATCTAGAGATGTCACGTGAACACTCGACGAATGGACTTAATAGTTTTTCTTTTTGAATTTGTTGACGACTTTCATTTAGGGCACCGGTCATGTACAGTACACGTGGAGCTCCGTTCTGAAGTTTCGTTCTAGCCGTTAGGAGAGGAATCTCTATAAATAGCTAAAGGTTAATTTTAGAAAATCCTAATCGTGAACAGAAAAAGAAATCGCATTTCTTACAGTCGGCATTTCTCGTATCCGCAACAGAAGATCTCGACGTCGACATCTCGATTCGCGATTCCTCTCAAAGTAAAGTTTCGACAGGATCTTTATTTTCAGATACTCCAAGTTGCATTCAGATCCAGTCGATTCTCAAGTTTCAGATCAAGTTTTAAAAAGCTCAAGTCATTCTTCTCCTTCAACCTTCAAGTTCAAGTTTCTCTTTAAGCAAGGATGAAGAATCGTTTTTCTCAGATCTGAAGTTGAATCTCTTTGAGATTTCTAAGAAGATTGTTTAAAACCTTTTTACATCTCTTGTAGGAAGTTTTACTTACGAGTTTTGTAGATCCTAGTTTAGAGAATCGAGTGTAGGAGAGGTTGTTCTCCGAGTTTTTGTAGGGGACCTTGTCTCCGAGCTTGTAGGAGTTGAAGACTCCGAGGTGTAAGATTTATTGAAATCTGAGTTTAGTGAAGTGACCGAGTCTAGCCCAAAGTGTTAAATAGGCGAGGCGGGAAAGTGGATGTAATCATTCTGGGGAACCACTATAAATCCTTGTGTCTGTGCTGTGTGTTTTCTCTTATTATGTGTGCATAATTTTTAAAGTATTTTAATTCCGCTTAATGCCATAGAACTCACATATTCACCCCATCTAGGTGATTTAGGTAGACAACTAGATACTCTCAGCATACATCTTGACGAGTTTTCCACCGACGACGTCGTTACCCTGCTGCGACCTCAATAATTTGTGCACAAAGTCCATCGATGTGTCGTCAAACTTCCATTCCGGAATCGTTAAGGATTTCAAAAATCCATCAGCCCGTTGACATTCGGCCTTCACAGGTGCACAAGTGTGACACCTTGCCACGAATAGGGCAATGTCCTTCATGCCTGGGCACTAAAACAACCTCTTCATGTCAAAGTACATTTTTGTTCGGGGTCACCCCGGATGAATTGAGTACTTCGTAAAGTACGCCTCGTAGATCAGTTCATAACCGAGTTTCCCAAAGTTTGGGAGACACAATCTACCATCCTTCCGCAGAAGTCCATCGTAGGAAAATTCAGCGTTTGACCCCTCCACGGTCTCCGCCACATTGCGCTTCGTGCTCTCATCAAAGCTCTAAAGCCTGCCGAACTCGGTTCACAATGCCGTATTGGACCTCTGTGCAGTTTAAGCACGTTGTAATTGTCGTACTCCGATCAACACAAGTGATCTCAAGTGCCTCCAGATCACGAGCTAGACGATCATCATGAGCTAAAATCCAACTCGCTTGCGTTGTTGCCCGACGACTCAAAGCATCTGCAACAACCCCCAGGAACTCCATCCACCTCCTATGCTCCATATTCAGCTCTATTTGATTTTACAATAATTCAGGCTCTTATGGTCCATGAAGATGTTAATCTTCACGCCGTACAAGTAATGCCGCCACAACTTTAGAGCGAACACCACGACCGCTAACTCCAGGTCGTGGACTGGGTAGTTCCTCTCATGCACCTTCACCTGACGTGAACCGTATGCGATCACCTTGCCAAACTAGCACAAAACACATCCCAAGCCACTCCCTTGAGGCGTCACTATATAATTGATAGCCTTCTGTCTCGCACGACGAACACAAAACCGGTGTCGAGATCAGTTGACTCTTTAGCTTGTCAAAGGTTCGTGCTCACTACGACGTCCAAACGAACCTCTTCCTAGTCAATGTGGTGAGCGGAAGTGCGATTCTCGAAAAATTTCCCACGAAGCGCCTGTAGTAGCCAACAAGTTCTAAGAAGCTACGGACTTCCGCCACATTCCTCAGTACAGGCCAATCACGGATCACTGCAATCTTCGACGGATCCACTGCGATGCCCTCTCCACTATCCACACGATTCAAAAACACCACAGACGATAACCAAAACTCGCATTTGGAGAACTTGGCGTACATCTGATGCCTCCTCAAGATGCTCAAAACCACATGTATGTGATCTGCATGCTTCTCCTCTGACTGGAAGTAAACTAAATTATCGTCGATGGAGACGATGACAAACCGGTCTAAGTACTCTCGGAACGTCCTGTTCATTAGTTCCATGAATACTGATGGCGCATTCGAGATCCCAAATGACATCACAGTGAACTTGTAGTGCCCGTAGCGTGTACTGAACGTTGTCTTCGGGATATCACACTCCCATATCCTCAACTGGTAATATCTGGACTTCAAGTCCAACTTCGAATATACTGTCGAACCAACTGATCGAACAAGTCATCGATGCACGCGATCAGATACTTGTTCTTCTCTGTTAACTTATTCAGATTCCGATAGTCTATGAATAGCCGCAAGCTTCCGTCCTTTTTCACAAAGAGGACCGGTGCACCCCAAGGGGAAGAACTCAGGCGTACGTAATCTTTCCCTAGCAACTCATGTTGCAGCTGAACCTTCATCTCTGTCATTTCCTTTGGTGCCATCTGATAAGGTGAGCGTGACACGGGCTTGACACCCAGCACTAGCTCAATACGAAGTCAATCTCACGCTGAGGCGGAGCCCCAGAGAGCTCATTAGGAAAAACGCCCGCGAACTCCGTCACTACCGGTACGTCACATAAATTGGGCTTGCGCTCTGAAGCTTCCAACATAGTGAAGAATAACTCAATGCTTTTCCGCACCGCCTTGACCACCTGAAGAGCAGACATCAGTGTCTTGCTCACCCCTCGCAAACTAGTAAGCATGGTCTTGCCTTCAGTACCCCTACCTAGTGTGACCCCTTTCAGCTTGCAATCTATGCATGCACCCTGCCTCGAGAGCCAGTCCATGCCAAAGATCACGTCAAATTCCAACAATGATAGTAAGGACGCTTCCAAGTCGAAGTCTCGGTCTCCTATACGAACGTTCACACTACTTTTCTTATTCGTGGTCATCATATACCCATTCAGCAACAACACGCCAAATCAGGCTTTTGCCAACACATACGACACTCCAATTCACAATATGAATTTCTCAGACAGAAAAGAGTGTGATGCTACGGTATCGAAGAGTGCCCTCGTCAGATAGTTGAAAGCTAAAACAAATCCTAATTACAAACACACAAGGCATACAACCTTGTTAAAAAATTGCGGAAGGCATTATATGGGCCAAAACATGCACTTAAAGCATGGAGTAGCAAAATTGACAAGTATCTCATGGAAAATCAATGTGCCAAAATCCTAAGTGAGCCATCTTTGTTTGTAAAATTATAAGTTAAAAATAAATTCCTGATTGTGTGCCTATATATAGATGACCTAATGTTCACGAGGACAAATGAAGAAATATGTAATGGCCTCGGGCCTAGTTAACACTATGGGCGTCAAGCCTAGTTATTATTGTCTTTTATTATTGTCATTTAAGAGGTTGTTAGTTGTTCTTAGGTGTCGTTAAATCCTGTAAGCCTATTTAAAGGCAAGTGACATGTTGAATGAAACATCAAAGAATTAAGTCCATTTCTGTTGTCCAGTTATGAGATTGGTGGTAGCTCTCTCTCTCTCTCTCTCTCTCTCTCTACCGAGCACACCCCGCCTAGGCAGTCACAGTTCCGGCTTCATACTATCCTCCTATATCATCCCCGTCTCTGACCACTCCTCCGACACTCTACCGACGTTCTATGGGTTAACCTGTAACAAAATGGTAGTAGAACTTAAGAATGCTATGATGAATGCGTATGAGATGTCTGATCTAGGACTAATGAGATACTTTCTCAGCCTATGAGTGAATCAACAACCAGGAACAATCTTTATTTCCCAAGGGTATGCAATAGATATGCTAAGGAAATTCTGGATGCTTGAATGCAACCCACTGAGTATCCTGATGGAGACCAACTAAAAATTGTCGAAAAATGACAAAAAAGATAGAAGCAAATGAGACACTATACATGTGCTTGATAGAATCCTTAGTTTATCTCACAAATACCAAACCAGACATTGAAAATCCATAATCATCAGCTTCAGGTTCATGTGTAAACCTAGCATGAATCACTTTGCCCCAGCTAAACGCATTCTGTGATGCATACAAGGCATATAAGGTTTCGGAATCCTATATCAAGCTGAAATGAAAGCAAACTTATTCGATACACCAACAGTTATTAGGGTGGAGGCATACATGGTGAGTTGATATATCCCCTGCTCTGGGGGACAAAAAGCTATCTCGTGGAAGCAGCAAACAATGGCCCATCATCGGCGGAAGCCGAATATGTACCGCCACAAGTGCAGCTTGAGAAGTCGTTTGGCTAAGAAGAATCTTAGAAGATCTTCAAACGAACAAAGTAGAAGAAGCTATTGTTATGTATTGTAAAAACAACTCTGCTGTTGCTATGTCTAAAAACCCTGTTTTCTAAGTTCGAGAAGTTCAGAAATTTACTTGGATTATGCAATTTTCTAGCTTATAATGTACCAATGTAGCACCGTATCATGCATGCAACGAAAAAGAACACTAGTTTCTCCTACATTCTAGTATTTTTCATTCTATTGATCTCAGATTTGCATTTTGCATTCTCATCATCCATCCATCATGTGTTACTGCTCATGTGGCAACAAGCCACCACATGGCCATACATTTTATTCCTCTAAGGGTCCGTTTGGTTGGGCTGTTGCTGATGAAAAGCTGCTGATCAGAAATGGAGTTTTGAAAAAGAGCTGTTTCTGAGAAATGGAGTTTTGTTAAAAAACTGTTTGGGTGAAATGGAGTTTTCAGTGCTTATTGAAATGAAGTTTTATAAATTTTGTTTGGGTTAAATGGAGTTTTTGAAAAAAAAATTTGTTGTTCCATAAAATACACAATCTTGATAATACTGACTATAATAGATATAAATACCAATAATTCTTCTCACCATCTAAGATCTAGAAGTGTACAATTGTTGCGCTATATTTTCACGCAACGTGATCATCTCATCTACCCCGCCTGCTGTATCAGGACAAACTACTTGATGCCCTTGTGTGCTCACCCCCTCATCACCACCTCCCTGCTCGAACTCATTGAAATCAATATCCCTCCGCGACGGGTGCCTCCGAATAAAGTTATGCAGTGCCATTGTCGCCATCACAATATCGGTTTGTTTGACGAAGTTGTAGCTCGGCATATCACGCAATATGGCCCACTTTTTTTTCCAAATCCCGAACGATCTTTCAATGACACTTCTAAGGGATGAGTGCGCGTGATTGAATATCTCTCGGCGTCCTTCCGGTGCACGCCCGCCACGAGCAAAGTCTGGGAGATGATAACGTGTCTCTGGATATGGTTTCAAGTATCCCATTTGTAGCGGATACCCAGAGTCCACCAAGTAATATTTTCCTGAAAACCAGGATCAAAATTCGTTATGCTTCAAAGGTGAGAAGTATAAAAAATGGAGACGAAATCTTATTACCTGGTGGTGGATGCGGAAATTTGTAACGGGGATCCCGAAGCGCATAATTGAAAATGCGGCTATCATGCGCAGAGCCTTCCCAACCTGGCATAACAAACGTGAAACACATGTTGAAATCACAAGCAGCCATCACATTTTGTGTTGGCATGCCATGTCTCCCAATGTACGGTACTTGATCACGAACAGGTACGCATGCATGAACATGTGTTCCATCAATTGCACCGACACAATCTTTAAAGAATGGCATGTAACGTGTGTCATACAGAATCTCTGGCGGTGTGCTACTGAAAGATCTATCTAATGGTTGAATCACTTCGGCCGCCAGTAGTATCAACACGCGAATGCCTTCTCCAAAAAACCTGCTAGCAGTCTCAGTCGAGTGCTGAAACCGCTCACATGTCTTCCTCATGACCTCGTTATGAGACAGTATGTCCAAGGTCAGTGCCAAAATCTCTGTAGATGCAGTCCGTCTCGTCCCGTGAAATCCGTACTTCTCCTCCAAGATATGCAATAGATCCATAAAAATATCTTGGGACATCCGAAATGAATTATGAAACCGACTGTCGAACCTGCTAGCATTTCTCCTACCCATTTATCACCTGTTTGCTTAGAAGTCATGCAAGGTACTGGTTGGTTGAAAAGAGAACTGCTTTCAGCTAAGATACTAACTGCTGCTACCACATTTTGATGATGTGCGATCGCATAATTTTGAATAGCCTCAAAGCTATCTTCTGAATCATCAGAGTCATTGGTAGACATATTCTGATACACAAAAGACAGGACATTAAGAAGA